>OZ004692.1:17897629-19147629 GCA_963924545.1 Pogonocherus hispidulus | reverse complement strand
GCTCAAGTAGGTTTAGCCAATGTTTACAATAATGACAATGAGGTTTGAAAAAGTTAGCAACTAACTGATATTTTATGTTATCTTATTGATAAAGTAAATCAAGGTTACTGTTTATTGTGAATTTTTGTCTCAAGTTAATTCTTTTATAAGAATTCTATTTAATTTAAAGAGTAGACAAACATCTCTTTTTCAAAGTTTTTCCCTACTAGGAATAGATTTAGTTATCTAATGGAATTAACATTATTTTCAAATGGTTGATAATGTAGCATATTTTTTATTGTTTAATATACTTTCAGTTTATGTTTATTATCATAAACATAAATGCAATAATAATACTAATAGTGGTGCTATTATTTTCAGAAACGTGTAAACTACTATAATGCGAAAAATGTTATGTATACATATACACCCTGCAGCTCCAGTTATGGCGGAAGTTGACGTCAAGTTTGTTATTTTAAATGGAACATCCTGTATATTATAGACATTTTGGATTCTGCATTAAATTTTAGGGTCACTTCCATCAAATTTTCCTCTTCGTATAATTAACAAATATTAATATTTTCAAGATATTTAATTTTCTTAAAAAAACTATCATAAATCAGTACCTAGCATAAAACCCTGTTTTTTGTAGTAAGAAAAGAGAGTGACAATATTCACTCTATTCGATTTTTATGATTTTTATTTATTTTCAATAGTTTTAAAGTAAATAAACGAATACATTCATAATAATAACTTCACTTGTTTGATTATATTCGTTCATTTATTTAATTAAGTATCAATGCTTTTAATTTTTTACAACAAAAACCTGACTGTTTAAAAATTTAAAAGGTTTTAGTCGATTGTAGTGAAAAGTTAACTGTAGAATTAAAAGAGATAGGTTATAGGGAACCTTAGTACATATCGAAATAACACAATTCCGCATCCAAATTTGGAAAGATATACGGGGCGTCCCATTAAAAGAAATCAAGATTTCATAGCTTTCAGCCGACCTAACTTGATATTAAATTTTCATCATCCTGTATGAGATTCAGCAACCCTCAAGGTATGGTTATAAAGGTTATGGATTTAACTCTCTCCCCTATGAATATAGTAGCTCTATCATTATTACTATAAAAAACACAGGGTTTTACACTAGGTAGTGATTTTTTTATTTTATTTCTTTACTATAAAGAATAAGAGTAAATAATAAGAATAATAATAAATATCACGAAAACTATTAATTTTAGGCATATGGAAATTTGATGAAAGTGATGCTGATGAAATTTAATGGGTATGTAATTCAAAAATCTTATAACATATACTGGCTGCTCCATTTAAAATAAGAAAGTTGACGTGAACTTTTGGTATTACGAAAGGACTACAGTCACCCATTGTTTTATTTGAGAACATTCCCAAAAACCCCAGAGTGCCAAATTTCAAGATCTAATTGAAGTGGTCTCTGAATTAATCTAATATGCCATCTACTTTTAGCCACCCAGTATAACTCCGAAATAAATAAGTATTCTTTATCTGAACGATGTTAAAATTTGCAGAAAATTCATCACGCATTTAACAATGATTTGGTTACAGATTTACTTCCCAATTCTGTATCTTTCTAAGCAACAGTTGCTGTTGTGACCACTAAGTATAGGTCAATAGGTAACTAAGCTTTGAGAAACAACCCATAACTATGTAGTGGTTAGCAAGCAACTGTTGCTAAGCAGTTACAGAATCGGCCTCTTAGTACTTAGTACAAAAACGCAACTACCAACATTGAAAATGTAAAACGTAGTACTGTATGTATTGTAATTTCCGTTCACTCCTACCAGCGATATCTTCAAATGCGTTGATATCTCACATTAAGGATATGGCATGAACTATTTTGCTTGTATGACTAAGTAGTAGATTACTTAAAAATCTGGTGTGAAAATTATGTTGACTCTTGAGTCTTAGATATAAGGTAAGTAAGACCACTTCTAAAATCATAAGAAGTCCATTGTGCATAACATTTTTATAAGTAACTATAAGAAATTTATTATTTCTCCACATTCAACAGGTGCAACTTCTATGCAATTTGATACTTTGTAATCTGAATCTGGATTCAGGTAGTCTTATTTCTTGTTGGGATAGCGGTGCCATTACAAGAATATGTAAAAATTAACCTTTTGCAGAATTTTTTTGTCGTTTATTAAAAAATGCATTCCTTTCTAGAAGGATAAATTATTAATAATTTTGAGTTATGCTTAAATTATTAGTGATATAATCTTTTAATTAACGTATTTTATAGATCTTACTTCCAAAATACAAATTATGGTTATTTAAATAAAATAGGTCATTTAAGAATCTATAACATTGGCTTTGAAAAGTGTTTTAAAAATAACATTTCTTCAGCCGTCAAAAAAGTTTAATTTAGAATAAAAACAGTACTGAGGCTGCGATTGGATTCTTGTGTAGTAACTAGTAATTTAATAGGTGTAAGTAGTACCTACTTATACTGTTTACTTCACAACAAAATAGTGGAATTTATTTTATAATACATAAAGCTAAATTTGACTGTTACCATCCCTACCAAAAGTAATATTTAAAGGACGTTACGAGGTTATTAGCCGAGTTGCCTTATCAATAAATCCACGCGGTTTCAAATGGAATTCAAGTTTGAGCAAAACAACAACAGAAACAACAGAATATTTTAATTATTTGTCCCTTTTTTCATTTTGTTTATTAATACTAATAGACTATTCAATAAAAGTATAATTCTCGCTTAACTCCTAATAAAACACACTATACATTTTCTTAAGGGTCCATTCTTTGTAGATTTGACAGACATGAATGTTGGGTCGGATTGAGAGGATGGGTGGTCGATGCGTGGAGACTTATATATTCCAACTATCGAATTATTAAGATTTCGGAGGTGCACGTAAAGCCGAAGTAAAAAGGCACATGGAAATAAAGTTAGCCCGCATTGCAAGGGTACCGGATTTGTCTTATAATTGCAACAAAATTTCTTTTTAATGTTATAAATTATAAATCACCGGAAAGATCAAAACATAAACCAGATCCCTATAGTAGCAAATTTTTGTTTAATACATGTATTTTAGAGAAAATAATTTTTGAAAATACTCTATTTTAGTACAAGATTGTTTGCCTGGAATTTTAAAAATAAAAAGAAATACCAAAAATTACTGCTATAGGGACTTAGATTAAAGTCTTATCTTTCAATACTTTTTTACTAAAAGTCGCTATCTTTTATAGTTTTTTTATAATTAGACACGAGACGACCGCCGATTTAGGGCTTATTTCGACCTAGTGAATGGACTCTTAAATATCACAAAAATAATAGATTTTGTCTGTAAACTATTTATGGTGCGTTTTCATGATTCGTTGTAGTCTCTTTTGGCATTACACCACCTGTAAAATAAGAAAAAACAGGAAACCATACACAAGCATACAAATTAAATATTCAAAGTATGCAGTATCAAGGTAAACTTTTAAAGTTTGCCCCAAAAAACCACCATTAAGTGTAATAAAAGCACTTTCCTTTAATTTTTTTTAAGTGATCTTTCTTCTTTATGAAAAATGTGATTAAACTCAATGGTGAAACTGTATCTCGTCAGAAACAATATTCATGGAACAAGCGTGACTTCCTCTACTCCTGGATATTACTACTGGAAAATTAATATCATTAATATCATAGTGATCAGTGCATCTGATGAGAATTTGAATTAAAAATGTCAATATGACAATTTTTTTATCATACAAACCTTCTACTGACGACGAGTTGAGGATCAACTTGAAACGTTTAGAAAAAAGCTAGTTAAGGGGTTGGTTTAATTTCTTTTAAATTTTATTATAATAATTATTTTATTTAGACATAATTTCAAGATATGATTTCTAATATTACAAAATTTTACATAAAAGTAAAAACCACTGAAGAAATTTAGTTAACTTATCAAATATTTATTTTATTGCATATTATACTGTGTTTTTTTGGATCAATCTTTAGAAGTTTGCCCCAGAGTTTACTTCACTTTGAATATTTAATTTGTAAGTCTCTGGTTTCCTGTTTTTTGTTATTTATAGGTGGTGTAATCCCTATCCCTATGAAGACAGCTTCAGCAGAATAAAGAACTACGCCTCTTCACCGAAAGCCGCTCCTTAATTTTCAACACACCTCTAAACCCTAGAGAAGCCTTCTACGGCGGTCGCACTGGAAATACTTCAGAGTCTCTTTAATAATCTGTGCTTCAGAGCACCACCAGTGGGACTCAGGGGAGAAAATTAAATACGTCGATGTTTGATCTTTCTACCCCTGGGTCGGCAAGTATGGCAAGTTCCCAATAGGCCATCCAAAAGTGTACACTGGTGAGGAATGTACCACTGTAAATTTAAGCACAAGTGGCCTATTGAATGCAAGATTCTACCGCCTACAGATCTCTACCACCCCGTACTGCCTATAAAAATGAATGATCAGTTGATATTTGTACTATTTCGCTCTTGTGGTCAGACAATGGATAAAACGGAATGCGTATACGTATATAGTATATACATACGTATACGTATACAGGGTGATTGATTTATGCGATAAAGTCCCATATCTCCTATACGCTTTGGAATGTAAAAAAAAAATTAAATGTGATACTAGCCACCCTTAAGCTTCACATTTAAAAATTAGTAACAAATATACAGGGTGTTCTATAATGGTGTACCAGACCAAACATATATTTTTTTAAATGGAACACCGTGTATTTGATTACAAATTTGAATTCCTCTTTTTCTCCTGATTACAAAAATATAAAGGTGTACTATGTTATACAGGGTATTTCAAAAGTTATGAACAATTTTCGATGAAAATTGTAATGGGTTCAACGCCCTGTACATTATAAAGGAAATGATATTCAAATGAGTTTTCGCCGTCAAAAATTTTTGATTATGTTTGATTTTCATGAAAATATGCAATTTTGTCGATATCACTAAAACTGTATACAGGGTGAGCCAAATCACAAAGACATTATTTTCCGATTTTTTTTAAATGGATCACCCTGTATTTTATGTCAATATTGGTAAGCCCTATTAGTATACTTTCATTTTTGTTAAGCATTCCCTATACCTAAACTCAATAGTTTTTGAAAAAATTTAATTTTTATAATAAAAATGTTGAATATCTCCTTTGAATTTGAACCCATTACGATTTTCATCGAAAATTGTTCATAACTTTTGAAAAACCCTGTATAACATAGTACACCTTTATATTTTTGTAATCAGGACAAAAAGAGGAATTCAAATTTGTAACCAAATACAGGGTGTTCCATTTAAAAAAGTATATGTTTGGTCTGGTACGCCATTATAGAACACCCTGTATATTTGTTACTAATTTTAAAATGCGAAGCTTAAGGGTGGCTAGTATCACATTTAATTTTTTTTTATATTCCAAAGCGTATAGGAGATATGGGACTTTATCGCATAAATCAATCACCCTGTATACTATACGTTTACCTACTTAACTTAAACTGAACCTTCATGAAATATGATGACTATTTTTCTACGTAGGTACTTTGCTTTTTCTACTAATGACTAAGTCCGATAAATTACAACAAAACGCTCAAGAAGGAATTAAAATTTCTTCCACATAATAAAGTTTTGTTCCCAAATATCAGATTTACGATTATTTAACTTTTATAGACATTGCAGTTAATTAATTACTTGCAATAGCACTTCCTATAACGATGTCAAGCCAGCATCATTAGGAGGTCTCATAATTTATCAAATGAATTAGTGTTATAAAATGCAGTAAAATATTAACATATTATGTCGTGACCATGATCATAACTAAATTAGGTAGATATGGTAATTTTTACAATTCTATAATTTATGGTCTAATCTTACCGATTTTAATAAGGTTTCTGATTTTCAAAGAATTTTAGATGACGCGAGTACGGAATTTGACACATAGCATGATCATTAATTTGCGATAGCATGAATAATCAAGTAATTATATCCCTCCTCATTAAATCATAACTGTAGTATATTAATTACCATCGTATCAAGGGGGATAGAATCCTACTCCTTAATCAACATTATAATGATAATAATAATAATAATAATAATAATAATAATAATAATAATAACAACAATAATAATAATATTTATTGACAATATAAACCCAAATACAAATTAAAATTAATAAATATAAATCAATATGGTCAAAAGGTCGTCTGATCAGCATAAGCTGCTCTTCCTCAAGGGTCTGCAAACACAAACATAAACAAACACATTATCGATTGTTAACTTAAACAAAAGAAATAATTTGAACATTATAACTAAAACATAAAAAATACAAGAAATATCTAAAATACAGACGAGAAAAATCTTAAATTTAATTTCAATTAAGTGTCTAATACTTAATTTTATGCACATTGTTGATATATTTAATTTTTTTCACTTTTAAAAGATTGAGTAAAATATTTTATTTCACCTGTCTTTCTTACGGCCGGTTTCACAATGTGTTTTAACCAACAGTTAACAGACTATACGTTTAGAATGTGATATATTCTTTAAAATTTTATATACAACGAATCACATTCATAACTTATGGTTAGTTAACTATTGGTTAAGTTACGGTAATTAAATATTGTTAAACCGGGCCTTAGACTCTCCGAATACCGGGTTAAAATTAATGTACTAATGACTGAATCACCCTGTCTATTTGAAGTTATTTACGCTGATGTATAAATATACCTCTCAGTGTATACCATAAATTGTCACAGGTATTAAGTAAATGGTATACTGAAAGTTTGTTGAATACCATGTAGTCTATAAAATAACTAATTTGTTTAAAATTACCATTTTTTGTGGTATATAAACGCTGATGGGTTATTTAATTATTAAAATCTGTGGCTGGTAGTAATACCAATCTCCTATTGGGTCAAATATGATTTGGAATTTTTATGTGATATTTATAAGGATAAAATAAAGGTATAGGAATAATCCAAACTGACTAATTTTATCCTGTGGCAGGAATTTTAATTCTAAGCTGAAAATAATATTCTTAATTATTATAACAATTTCTTTATGATGGTCCGATACTTTTTCCAGAAAAAATCCTTGGATATGTTTAATATGGGACGCTTTATTATCTAATAAAAATTACGCATAACCTTAACTGCATCGATAAGTACTTAAATCAATGAAATTTATTGAATCAGCTAATGCATACTAAACACCCCTTATACAGTTCATAATCAGTCACTAATTAGAATTCTGCATGGCTTAACAATATTCTTTAAATGTTTACTTATCTTCAAGGTATGTTCCTTAATATATAACCATCGAAAACAGAAACATAAGTCAGTTTGATCGTAAAACAAATTTTAAGATGTTTAAACAAGTAAGTACCAATCTGATTTTATTTCATAAGCAAGTACCTAACGAGTTACGTCACTAGATACTTAGTTCTTCCAAATGAAGAGTTGTATTTTAAAATAATAACAATATTAATTACTATTAAGTTACATAAATTAATATTAATTTTCTTCTGAATTGAACTGTGTTTTACAACTTGATTTCCATGCAATATTAGTTGAAAATAATATAAGCAAAACGATTCCCAAAATTAATTTAGTATTTCAGTGAGTGATCTCACTGAAGTCACATTAGTGCATATAAAATTTTATTGTAAATGTTATTCAATCATAAATTACATTCAAAATGTACTAGCAACAGGTTGGTTGTTATTTTTCATATATTTATAAAATTTTATGATTTTTTTTATATATTTTTTTGGACTGCTGGATTAATTGCAGATTAACTACCCTGATACTTTTATAAGTTGTCCAAATTAATATTGGGAACCATTCTATATATTTTCATACAATATTGCACAAATATTAAGTTGCGATACATACTTGAATTAAGAAAAATTCTACTAGATCTGTTATATATAGTTTGTTATAATAAGGCGTTGAATATGAAAAATTATGTACCTAAAATTCAAATTATTTGAATCTTTACTTATTAATCATTGAATTTAATTTTCAAAAGGCTAGATTATATCTGGCTAAACTAGAACTAGATACAAATCTTTAATGATGTTTTTAACGACTGTGTGTCTTATGGAAATTTTCTTAATTTAAAACAGTTTGTAATATCTGAAAATGACATTTTTAACAAATATGGTGACAAAAGTACAGAGTGGGGTTATTATCGTTAGGATCGATGTATTGATTGAAATATTGTTCGAAACATTGGTGAAACATTTACACCAATCTAACCGAATTTACCAACTGAATCCAATTCTTATTAAACGAATGTCGTAAAATTCCATAAAATTTTGTTTAATATAGAATGTCTAATTGTTTCCTACAGATCCACAGATCCTACAGATTGTTACCCATCCTCTCGCATGTAAATTTGTTTTATGTTTTTATTTTATTATTTTGGATTAATTGGTGAAACACTGAAATATTTGCAAAATGAAATATATTCATTAAACAAGTTACACTTCACCAAAAGTATATTGTAACACTATAACAGGAAGGAAAGTATTCATAGTGAACAAAGAATTTATTTTATTAATTACTTATATACTAAGTATAGACAGAAGTATATGGCATCATCACCACATGAATGTCAGTTACTCCTAACACCAAGGATATTGTATCTCCTTAGTTCTGTACAGCTCTCAGAGTGCGAACAACTCATTTTGGCTGGAAAAGAGCATAAATACAATCCTAGTTTTTAAACAAGGATACTATTAGTTACTTAGACATATCATCTATATTGTGATGTCCCTTTAGATCACTTTTAAGACTTAGCATAGTTATTTATATGCAGGAATTATTGAACTATTATTTAAAAAAGGATGTAAATTTCAAACAGATAGAGCAGCCAGAGTATTTGTATAAAATTAAACTTTTCAAGTAGGTGATTATGTGAACAAATTTGGGCTATTGCTCTACCATTAGTGGAAATGACTGTATCGAATAGAGAAAATAATTTCTTCAGCTATATATTGACATCTATAACCAATACTGCAGATACGCGTAATCTGACACAACGTGACACGATGTAATTAAAATTTTACCCTGCACTTTGTGGGGCATAAGAATTACATTTTATGTCTTTTATTGCGTTAAGATAAAAGATAAAACAACAGAATAATCTTTTCGAATTTTGAAATATTTGTAAAACAAAAAATGCCATTCGATATTTCTTCCCGGTATAATATTATTATTGGATATAAAATTACACCACTTTGCCTTAATTAACCAACTCAGGTAAGTATCTCTATTTCTGGGGTACCAAAAATAATACTCGAATTTTATCCACACAGCAGGTTTACCTACTTAGATATCTTTAGCACTGAAAATGTTAGTTAGTTACTTAGTAAGAGTTAGTGAAAATTATGAACTGTAATAGGAAATCATTGTTACAAAGACAGAAAAATAAGTGATGGAAATAAGACTACATAAGATGCACATTTTTAACATTGCTAGATCATTTGGCGTAGAATCGAAATAGGCACAAACATTAACATACTTATATTTACTTTTAAATCCTACATATTGAATCACAGTGACCCCACATTAGAATATTTCAGACACCGCTTTGAATATTCATATTTGGTACTCTATATGCTATCTTAGAGTAAAATAACGGCGTGTTAACAGTTATAGAGAAAGCAATACAGAAAATCGTTGTTAACTTTGATATTCTAAAAAGAATTCCTATATATCTTTATATATTTGGATAAAGTAACGAATACACTAATATCAGAGCTCATGAATTTGCCTAAGGGAGATATCTACAAACGTGTGTTCCATATAAAAGATATTAGATATATTTCAAAAGCTGGTTGCCTTCGTAGTCTACGTGGCAACAAATTTGTTTCACTGTACGTTAGCCTTTCTGAAACGTTATCATTATGGAACATTATTAATCCTAGGTATATGAATGTGACGTCACTTTATCCAAATATGCTAAAATATATTATGTTTAATTTCCAACAGAAACAGAACCTACAAATTTCACGGAACAAATATCAATAGTTAAATCAAAATGATTTCTGAAATATTCTAGTGGGCGGTCATTGTCAGACAGGCTGTCAATAAAGAAATGTATATAAATTTAAACTCCTTGCTGTTTATGTTTATAAAATATTTGAACTTTTACCTTTTAGATCACCTTCGTTGTCTTTTTGGCAGTTTCGTTGGCATATGCGGCACCAGCACCCAGGCCTGTTGCAAACCCGACATTCTATACAAGCCACATCCACTATTCAGAACCAGTGGTCATATCCTACGATTCTCTGCCCTTAGTGTACGATAATTACGTCCTTCCGGAAGTTGTGGCTGAAGAGTACATCGATGGCTTCCATGACATCGACTACCACCACCATTATGTGGTGTGATAAACGAAAGCGTAATTAATAATGAATACAATGTATCCGTGTGTTTGATAAATATATTTAGTATATTTAAATAAACATAACTACAAAGAAGTTTTGGTATCATTGTTAATCAATTCTGTTTACTTTTTACTAAAGAATTAGGATATTTTATAACTGCACCTTTTAATCAAATTTAGATAAAATAATCAATAGATAAAATTTAATCTAGTTGGTTCAAGAAGTGGTTCTCAAACGCAAAGAACAAAGTTTGTCATTTGTCAGAGGTACAAAGGTGTACCAGTGTTAGACATCTATGAAGTTCTACAATCTTCGTTTATTGCACATCGAATTTTGATGCTTCGCAACTTTCGAAAACTTGTCTATAATAATATTGGTTATGAAGAGTCCATGTTGAAATCACAGCTGTTCATTTTAGTAATCGAGTCAGTCGTTTTAGATTGTGGTCTTTGTATTATACTGTAAAATTTTTTTTTTTTCACCAATAAACCGCAACCAGTGTATGAAGGAGATAGACTTGCTGATTAATTTGTTCTCAGAATCCTGCGACTTTCTCCTTACCTCTGCATTTTTAACTCCATCAAGTATATATGGGGAATTACAAAAAAATATTATAGTGGCCATGTTGGAGAGTCAGTAGAGCTGCTGAAAAATCATTAACAGTATGGAAAGAGAAAAAAATATTATAGTGGCCACGTTGGAGAGTCAGTAGAGCTGCTGCAAAATCATTAACAGTCTGGAAAGAGGCATTAAGTACAATTACACAGGAAGTATGGAATAAAACTGTTCGGCACACAGAGGAAGAAATAAAATGTTGGTGGGATAGAGAACTTATATTTTACCAGGTATACAACCAGTTGTTATAAATTTTAGTGATGATGAAGTTGATGATGAAAACAGTGAATTCGAATTCACAATAGTCACTTATGAATTCGAATTCACATCATCATTAAAATTTATAATACTATGCTTGTACTAAATTTTAATTGAAATTAGTACATGTTGTTAAAAACTTTTCTCATTAGTTAGCTGTACCTGTCTGGTTTTATGTGAATATTTTAATCTATTTAAGTTTTGAATACATTTTTTTACATCATGTTTTTCTTTACATACTTTTAAATACGAATATTAAAAATATGTAATTTAATAAATAGAGTAGCGACGGGTATTATGAGATAGGTCGGGTATTGTGGAATACCACCTTTATAAAAAAAGTAATGGAGCCACTTAAGTAGTGTAAATAGATTGATTTAGTAAACTGCAAAGTAACCAGTTGCTTAGTAGAAATCTTCTGAGAGCAACGTAACCTCAAATATGGTTGATTATCTCGATTGACTGGTGCACATAATTTTTAGCTAAATACTGTTATCTTTTGTATTTGGCTCTTATTAAATATTTTAGGAAATCTCCCCGTTAAGAGAAATACGTAAAAGGGTGCAGTATTGTGTTGTTATGATTCTTATGTTTAATATAAGAACTCTTTATTTTTTATTTAAAATTAACCAACAAATACTTGTGGCGACTAATATGAAAAATTCCATATAGGCCTATTAATATAAAATAATATTGCAAAGATAAGGCTTCCATAATTTTGAGACCTGTTTCTTGAAATTTGGGAGATATTTCATTATTTAGTAGATATGATAACTAACAACCGTCCTGTAAATCATTTCGACATAAGCAACATTTTTGGAAGAGCCAATTTAAAATTTCAAAGTGGCGAAAAAGCTGTATATACAGGGTGACCCATTAAGAATGGAAACACTCGCGTACAAAAATTGTTTATGAACGGATTTAAACCGGATTTTTTTTAAAAGATAGATCTCCAAAATCTCTATGTTGATACAAAATTTGAAGGCGAAATTTTGATTTTCAAGGCCTACTACGAATTTTTTTTTAAGTGGAAAGTAGCAAAATTTTGTTAGCGATTTTTTTATAAAAAATCTGAACACCACTGGATTTAGGAGCCCCTCGAATGTATTTGTACCTATTTTTGCGCAAAAAAGTTTGTTCCTAAAAAAGTTAAGACAATATCGTCATCACCAGTGTTTGCCTTTGTCGGTGAATCTATTCTTTTATAAAAATCGAATAGAACCCAAAGAGAAACAAAATTAAACAACTTAAACACTGGTGTAATTATTTATAAGAACCATAAACTAGTATATACAAAATAACCAACAATAATTCTAATATAAACAACAATTGATAAAGAAAAGTAATGATTAGAAAATTACATTTTTAAAAATGAAAAAGAAGTCTGTCAAATTTATTCACACTTTTTGAATAAAAAATTTTAATGTAGTTATTTTTTATCTAAGAAGGTAATATAAGTTTTGGCATAATAACCACGAAATAATAATAATTTGACGAACTCACCTATCAATTGTTGTTTATATTAGAGTAATTGTTGGTTATTTTGTGTATACTGGTTTTTATGGTTCTTCTTAATAATTACACCAGTGTTTAAGTTGTTTAATTTTGTTTCACTTTGGGTTCTATTCTAATTTTATAAAAGAATAGGTTCACCGACAAAGGCAAACACTGGTGATGCCGATATTGTCATATCTTCTTTAGGAACAAACTTTTTTTCGCAAAAATTGGTACAAATGCATTCGAAGGGCTCGTAAATCCAGTGGTGTAGTCAGATTTTTTATAAAAAAATCGCTAACAAAATTTTGCTATTTTTCACTTAAAAAAAAATCGTAGTAGGCCTTGAAAATCAAAACTTCGTCTTCAAATTTTGCATCAACATACAGCTTTTGGAGATCTATTCTTTAAAAAAAAATCCGGTTCAAATCGGTCCATAAACAAATTTTATACACGAGTGTTTCCATTCTTAATGGGTCACCCTGTAGTTATAGAAAAGCAGGTTCCAGTTCTAGTTAACAAACATGTGACGCTAAAAATCTTTTTTGAACTGTGAACTAAACTGAATTCTTTGAGATAGATATTAGTTTACAAGTAATCAGTTTTCTATAGGGGCAGAGAAGTAGGAGGAAAACAAAAGTATATATGCAATTAATTTATTGAAACATTGTCCTTAAAATTAAAAAACGTAAGGAGAGACTGAGGGGTAGACAGATGGGGCGGCAAGTCCTGAGTACACGGATGGAGCGGCGATTCCAGAATACAAGGATGGGGCGGCGATTCCAGAATACAACGATGGGGCGGCAAATCCAGAGTACACGGATGGAGCAATTCCTGAATAACCGAGTCCGGTGACTACTGGACCTGCTGCTACTGCTGCCGGAGCGCTCAGAACACGGGTGCTAACTACGGGTGCGCTGACCACTGCTGGGGCGGCGGTGGCCACCACAGGCGTGCTGTAGCCGAAGGCGGGGGCGGCGGTTACAACTGCTGGAGTGCTGTAACCGAATTGTGGCTGTGGAGCGGCGAGGGCTACGGCCAAGAGGGCGGAGAAGATGCACTGGAAAGGAAAAAGTATTTAGTCCCTGAAGAAAATTCGTATTAATACCGAAATAGCTATTTATAAGTAAAACCTGTTGGGAAAAGTACTATTTTGTGTAACGAGCATATTTCTCAAAGTAATTTTGTGTAACTCGCATCCGCATAGGATGCGAGTTACACAAAATAGTGTTTCCCAACGTGTTTCTTACAAGATTTTTTTCTAATTTTGACCACGATGTGTATGTTTAATCAATACTAACTTCAGAACAGAATTTTTTTTTTTATTTTAAATCTCATGTTCATATTTGTGTACTGTTGCTGATATACTTATTATTTATGATTAAACTTATTATTTACTGTCAAGTTTGACATTCCTTGAGAATATTTTTTCGTAGAAGTAAATCAGTGGATATTATACCAATTACCATAATGTCAGATACCGAAAGCCATATTCCTAGTGATATAGAAGAAGTGGCCCAATGCGCTTTATCTACTGTCATTCCCACAAAGTCAAAGTTGTTCATTTTTTGCAGTTTATATTATATATTTCATAACTGATGGTGAAACACATGTTTCAACACCAGTTGTCAAATATTTTACTTTTCATAACTAGTTATGAAAAGTAAGACGTTTTCTAACGCCAAAGGGTTTTGAAAAGTATCACTTTCTATGTCAAAATTAGAAGAATTTTATTTTCACACTTTTTTGAGTTACAATTCGTTTGCTAACTAAGGTATTATCAGCCAGGAAAAGTAACTAATAGTAATCAATTAGATATGTATACACTAAAATAGTACATGTGGACTTATTATAAAAAATTAACCATCTTTTTCAGAAAAAAGCTTCACTATTGATTTCCCTTTAATTATATTTTGTGAAAACTATATCAGGAGAATTTTAAAAAAATATATAAAGTACATATAAATATATCATGCTATCTAGCTACACATAATATGGTAAACAAAATCCACCACACCACTAATTTTCATGGTGCACATTTAGATTCACAAATTAACATCATTTGAAAAAGATTAAAATTTTAGTTAGCTGATTAAAGTTAATTTGTTTTTTATATCCTTTATAAAGAATATAAACTGATCTCAGAACAGACGGGTTTCTTCATTCGGTATTTCAAATTTATCTTTGGAGTTTTTTATATATGTATATACTGCAAGAAATAGAAATATTGGATATGTTTATGTCTAATTAGGAATGGATAATAAAATACATTATTTACTTAAAACAACTTCAATATGACGTATTTCACACTTTATTGGTGATTTGTTGGTTTTATATGATACCAGTGCGTCACTGTGCCAAAAGAATGTCTTATATAAAACTACTTTTTTGGACTTTTGTTGAATATGTGTAAGTATGATAATCACTTTAAGACTTAGTTAGTTCTTTATACTAATGAGCGTTGTTTATACTCGTATTATAGAAACTTGAAATCAGTTAGTAAGTTAATTTCGTTTTACTAAAATATCTACTTAGTGATTATATGTTAATGTTTAATAAATGCTAATGAGTCACCCAATAGTAGTACAAAATTGGTTTATGTAATTTTTTTTTAATTGCTTATTACTTATATAATGACGGTACAATGCCCAGAAGTCACAAGCACATGCTGCTTAGGGGGGACAGGGACCTACAGCTAATACTGCAATCCTAACTAGTTATTAGGGATAATTTAGTTATAAATTATAGCTCAGTAGAGCATTGCATTAAAAAGATGTCGACTACCATTACCGGAAATTACTGGAAAAACTAAAATTAATTTGATGAGACACGATAGTGGCAGAAACGAGCATTTGTTGACTATCATCTATTAAAAAAAAGTAGATTCATCATTATTACGAAAAATCTCGAAGATATTTAGTAAACATACCTATAGGTACTATTAAGGTTTATTAAACCTTTTTTGATTACTGTAAAATTATCTCCCAAGGAGATACGAGGTATTGTATTGACACCTTCGATAAGATGATCAACAATATATGATCATATGATGATTATATGATTATCATATGATTGATAATCATTGATAGAATCATATGATATCAACACGTGAGTAGGGTGTTTAAGTATTATATATATATATAATTCTATACCCCTACCGCATAAGTTAATGTTACTTTAATAAAAACGAATGACTTGAGGATTGTATGTCGACATCATTTCTCCGGTATCTTCTTAAGCGTTCTTTACCATGCATGTAGATGATATGTCCCTTATAATATCTGACAATATGGATGCAGCATTGAGACCCAAATACAACAATGTTTTAAATTCATTAAGTAGTTGGTGCTCCCATAATTCCTTGAATTTTAATATTTAAAAAACAGAATTTGGTAGGTGTCACAAGAGGCAAAAGAGCTGTTCGGAATTAAAATTAAATAATATAAAAAATACGCCTGTTAAACAAAACAATAGCGTTAGTTTTTTAAGTTTCAGGGTAGATGAGTGTTTAAACTGGAGGGATCCTTAGTACAAATGAATTTTTCATTCGGTAAAAGTAAGAAATAAAAAAGATATCCATGTACATTTCTGTAAGTATAGTGCCTTTGAATTCTCCAAATTTTATGGAGCCTAATATTTGTAACCGCTTGCCAAATAACTTAAGACATTTATTAGACCGGGAGTTAGTGACCGATTTTTGGTTGTGATTTTATTCAGTATGTCATTCAGAGGGTATAATATTGCCCTCGGGCATACGCAAACGGTATGTCAACTTGTTTTTCAAAAGTTTTATAACAAAAAGTTGTATACTTATCATTGGCAGCTTGTTCGGAAAAGCGGAAAAATTATTTATTCAAATACAAGTTCATGTGACCATAACAGCCCGTTGGATTCAAGTTAAATAGTATGCTGGTGGTTTTCTGAGGATTTTTTTGTGTTGAACTTCAATTGAAAATGTATGGTAGTCTGACTAAAATCGTACTAAAACGCATAATTTGCGAACAAGAAATGAAAACTCAGTTTTCTATGTAAGGAACCCGGGATGACTTTGAATCATTCCTTTTCATTACGAGAATATAGGTACGCATTATATCTAATACCTTCTGAAAGACATACTAACTAAAATCTCAACCCAAAATTTGTCACTATATGCCTGTCTATATACAATTATATTGTTTTAAAAAAGAACTCAAACTGTATTTAGTCGATAATTGTTTTTATGCTTTAGATGAATATTTTCGATCTTAGCTTAAGCATTTTATGAGCATTCCTACACATGCCTGTAATGTAAAGTCGAAAATAAATATTACTATTATTTTTTTGAAGTGATACAATTTACAGTAAATATTACATGGTTCCCATTTATTGTATACATAGGTAGTTAATAAAATAATGGTACCACTAACAAGTGTATAAATGTGTCTCTCTTTTTATTTTTTCTTTCCATTCCCTTTTTCACTGACTTTCAGATAAATTACCTACTCGAGAAACGTTGGTAAATAAAAAATAATGTAAAGTGGATACTCGAAGCGGATGGTCTTTTATGAAACATCGTGAAAATAATTGTTTTGAAAAAAACATTGATCTCATTTAGATGTTCCAAGAAATATATAGAAAACACTCTATATACTAGTATTTCAGCTTATTAGGCCTTTTTCAGTAGAGTAAATGTAAATAATGTAAATGTAAATGTAATAAATGTAATAAAATGTAAAAAAAATAAAATGCAATAAAAAATAATGAAAAATAGTGAAATTTTATACATTATTGCTTGGTAGTTAAAAACACAAAAGGGCAACATCAAGTTTAAGAACTAAAAGATAATTTTCTAGGAAGGAATACAAAGACATTTTCAAAATATAGTTTCAAGTTAAATATAAAAATATATACTTACGAGTTTGAACATTTTGTTGAGATGAGTTGATTTCAGTTAGCACACGATGAACTGATGATCTTCAAAATTTTGGTTCGTATTTATACAGATAGGGTTTAAAATTTTTAAGGTCAAATTTTTTGTGTGGCAAATTTTTTAAATTTAAGCGAGACAGACACGAAATAATTTATTATATGGAATAATGGGGTATAACACGTCCAATGATCCCGCAAATTAAAATTAAAGCAAAACCACTTTTCTGTGCGTGGCAATTTTCATATTAATGGAGTGCTAAACTATTTTTGTAGCAGATGATACATAAATTAAAGAACAAGTAGTTCGCAAGAAACTGCTTTACAATCATCAGGCACAGGTGTGAGACACGGATGTGGAAATAATTTATTAGTTTTTGAAAAATAGCTACCAATTTTTTCCAGTAAGCATCATTATAGATTAAGCATCTCATAGAAAGATTTGTTAACGAAATTAGTTTTAGTATTACAGTTTGTCCGACGACTGGTCTATCAGTAGCGTGTTCTTCAGAATTTACACATTGTGTCCACCTGGGAGCCTACAAGACCCGTATCTTAGAAATTGCTGCCTAATGTACGTAGGTGATGGTTCTGAAACATTATGTACGAAGTAAATAGAAAGTGTTAAGTATTAGTACCAATTTTTCAGTTCTGACATTTCTGATTTTTCATAGGAAGTTGGTGTCAACTTTTTAAATTTAGTAATTATTGTTATTATTTTTTCTACTCCCCATCTTTAAAATGCCATTTTTCGTATATGTTTCCATGACGCTAAGTGATCTTTTAAATACATCTTGACAAGCCGTGGCTTCGTGCATACAAGCCGTGGCTTCGTCACGGATTGAAATTATTGAAAAAATCAAGATAGTTGTCTGTGTCATTTTTAATCAATCTGTCAAACTAATTTGACGCGGCGTGACAAGAGAAGTAATTTTGTGGAAAGTAATTGTGGAAAAATGAACCATTTGCTATCGTAGAAAAAGTATAGTATGCAACTCGTTTTATAACGCCATTATATTCACTCATTTTATTAAACACTCGCTCCGCTACGCTTCGCTCGTGATTAATAAAAATCGTGACTAAAATGGCATTTATAAAACTTGATACATAATATACTATTAAGTAAGTAACTCAAAACTTTAGAAAACAATATATTATATTTTTGCTTTTTTGTATTCTAAATCAATCATTGTTATTACTATTCTGTATAATAAACTTTATATGGTCAAAACGAGAATCAAGCGATGCACGACATCAGTTATAAAATTATTTACATGACGTTAGAGGGCCAAAAACATTTATTTCTTTGAAATTATGTATTACAATAAATCACTATGGTATACATCAAAATCAAAAAAATATATATTTCTGAAAAATAACATTGTAGATCCTTTATGACGTGCTTCGCTTGGATTCTTGTTTCGAGTTCACCAAAAATTGAAATTTTTTCGATTTGACATTAATTGATTTGATTTATATCGAGATATTTTTTTGACAAAACTCGTCAGATGAAGACCTCAAAACATTCCTGTGGATAACTCGTAGATCAAATTTTTTTACTGTAGATGTTACTAAATTAAAAAAAATATATGCTTCTGAAAAATAACAATGTAGATCCTTTATGACGTACATCGCTTGGATTCTCCTTTCGAGTTTACCTCAAACTGATATTTTTGTTTGACATTAATTGATATCTATATCGAGATATTTTTTTCACAAAACTCGTCAGATACAGACCTCAAAATATTTCTGTGAATAACACGTAGATCAAATTACAAATGGTTTACTGTAGAGATTATACTAGCAAGGCAGTTATCACTAGACACGGTGTATACACAATGAAGAATATGTAACTACAAATCAATTATTTGAAAAGAAAAGTATTTTTTTTAATTGATTGTAATGTAAAAATATGAGTTTCTGTAGTTTGTAAAATAATAGGGTGTATTCACTTCCATAGAATCATAACAGGCCAAAAATTCAACCAACTGATTGATCTCTAATTGATTCTAACAGGTCATATACACGAAAGAATACAGCTTACGTAAATGTTCTTCAATATAAAATCAGTTAATTAGGTAACGAAAATTAGTAATGGTGAGAAACACTGTAGTGCCCTCTTTGGGTCTTTGCTACTATCTCTTACTTATTTGTTATCCTTCAAATAGGTAACGAAAATGTCTTCAAAAATGTCATTGAAGAGATGAATCTGAATTATAAATTATCTGGATGACCTATTTAAGCGATGTAAATCGATTAAGCGATTGACTGGGCACAATCATCGACTTCTAGAATATGGGGGTTTTATATGGTAGTATTAAGTGCATAATAAGACCAAATTCGGCATCTGTCGAATGGCCACCTCTAACCATAGCAAATTTAATGTATGTATTAAGTTCGTCTTCCATAAACGCGTAATTTTACTGGAAAAATGTCCCAGAAAAAACATTTTAGAAAATGCTAAATTTGTAACACAAAATCTGTTCAAAATCAAATTTCAGCAAATTTAGAAATTTTGGTGTTCACTAAAGAGGAATATTCTACAACACAAAAACAATGTATTTCTCTGGATGGAACTAACCACGTCAGTATCATCTGAAGACCACTGTTTTTATTAATCCCAGGTTTTAGTTTTAATGAAGAACTTGCTGTCATTCTTTTGTAAAGTGAGCAGTTCCCATCTAATTATTAAAAATATTTTCAATACACAAAATTCTTTAACCACTGATTATAGATCCATATGAATTTTTCCATGGGCTCAGATAGTTAGTTTATTTTATTGGATTTTGGAACTACCACTCTATTGTTCCTAACTTTTATTGAAGCTAGCATATTAGTATTCATACAGGTTTCTGGTTATAAGTAATCGATTTACTAGTTAAAAAAATTAAACCAAGAGGTGTTAATGAAATTATAGAAATATTGTGATTTAATAAATTTTCAATTTTCCGTTGTTAATGAATATGAAGATAACCCTGATATAAAAGATGTATTGAAAAATTACTATTTGCTTCTAGATATATCTGGTTTTAATATTTGTTGAAACTGAAACCTATGAACAAGATAGTTCATAAGTTCAGAATGTAAGTTTAATTTATCAATTGGTATTTTTATTTATTTGTTATGTTATGATTAAGATTTTCTAAAGCTAGATGTACGCTACAACATCGAATGTATGTCTTATATGTGACAGTAACTTATAAACATTCACATATCATTCATCTTGGGTTATAATAAAACGGAGGTGTATATACAGGTTGTTTAATAAAATATCTAATTGACATTTTTGTTTGCATACTTTTATTAATAGTTTTTAAAAATCATAGAGAATGTGATCAAAGAATATAAATCGTAAGTTTTTACATTTATATTATAATTGACAAAGTATACATATTACTTATAACAAAACATCAAATTTACATTTTTTATGTACTTTCAGCACTATTTTCTACATTTATAGTATGTAGGGTACATGTCCATACGAAATTCCGTAGGGTAAATGGCCATAGGAGTAGACGGAGGGGGCAACATAGCTGGTATAGGAGACTGGGGCAGCGAAGCTGACAGCGGGGGTGATGACTGGTGCGGAATATGCCAGTCCAATGCTGGCCTTGGGGCGGGGTTCAGGAGCAGGTGCTGCTAAGGCGACGGCTAAGATTGCGAAGAAGGCACACTGGAATTAAAGAAAACATTAATAATTGATAGTAGCACTTTTGTACAGGGTGATCCATTCGTTTAATTTTTTTAATGTTGTTAGTTATTTTTGCAAAATTTTAGTTTGAATCCATTATATCGTGCGATTTTTCCTCATTACTTCATGTTAAAAAGTTTAGAAAACGAGCCACCAAGCGGCAAGGTTTCTAAAGGACAAGGACGATGATACGATGATTTACTTATGTTATCCGTTGTTTATACTGTTTTTTCTATTTTGCACGTTTTACACCTACAAATCCCAAAAAAAAGCAGAAAATAGAATTCCCGTATAGGGATTTGTTTACATATTCTGGAACAGTTGGTATCATGTATCATTGATATTTATCATTTATAATTTTTAATTATAAACGTATGTATTTCCAACTTAGGTACACGTTAGCTATATATTTGATAAAAAATATGACAAACAATATGTTAGTTTAGTTACCTATACTGGATTAGAAAGTTTATTAATCCAAAGAAAATAATATTTTGAAAATTTAGTTAAGTTGTAATTGGTATACAAAACAAAGGATGTAAATTTGTTGCTACCAACATTTAAAAATAAAAAGGTAAGTATCGAAAAGGGTTTACTATACGCAATTGCGTTTCATAATGACTTGTTTATGGACGCAAAATAGAAAAAAATTATTACAGTAATAATATTTTCATTTTGAAGAAAACTGGGATTTCCTTTTTTCAATTATGTTTACCGTTGACATTTGGACCAAATATTCTTTATTATTATATTTTAACAATTTACTACAGATGCCCTGGCCAGATTATACAAATAGTAATAAAAAATTGTTGGGCCAAATTGCTTATGATCCTCTCATCAATATATATGTACCTTAGCTTATCCAATTGTTAATTTTGTCTCTAGGCGCATATAAAAGACCGACGGTATTTTTGAAAATTGAAATTGTAGGTAATTGAAAAAAGTATCCGGGTTTTCTTCAAAATGAAAATATTTGTTCTGTAAATATTTCTGTACCCTGATTAGCGAATCAAAAAGCTCATGGGAAAACTGTTAATTCATCATGTTTTACATCAAACGTTATAGACACGACATAATTTTTATGAATCCAGATTTTGGTTTTATTTATTAACGTTTAGAAGAAGTAAATAATACATAATACACTGAATGAATGTAGATGCTATTAATATGTTAATAATACTAATATTTATGAAGATGGATTAAGTCAGCGCTAATTTATTTTGTTTATTGCAAATTTATTATGGAGAATATAATTTAAAATTAATTTTATTGATAAATTGAAAACTACTGAAAAACCTAAGTCTTTGTTGAACAGATTTACATATAGATAGAAACATATATAACTTTCCCACTTGTTTAACAACTGAAAACTTAAAACTGAAATATTAGAAGGTAGGTATACATATATCTATGTTATTGGCGTGTTTTAGATTATCCTCCAAAATTAAAATACTACTCCAATATACATTTTTAACTTAGGATAAACTGAGCATAGTTCAATCGTAGTATTTTGATTAACATATTCTGTATAAAAATATATAAATATTAATTATTGCTTCCTAAAACGACTAAAAAATGTCTCCTTGTTGTTTACAAGAATAAATTTCCCCTAGTAAAATAATAATAAATTGTAGAATTAATTTTATATAAAAATTATAATACTAACCCTCTTATAAAAAAATAGTTATAATTTTATCAGCCTTACAAATTTTAAATAAAATTTTATTATCATATAATTTTAAGTCACTAAATATTAACTTCCGAAAAAATATTTCTTAGGGCCAGTTTCACAATGTATTTTAACCAATAGTTTACTGACCATAAGTTTAGAATGTGAATTTCTTTAACATTTTATCTATAACTATGGACATTCTAAACTTATAGTTAGTTAACTATCAGTCAAGTAATGGTAACCAGCGATTGTGAAACCGGGCCTTAGTTATTTTAATAAGAATTTTGTTGAGCACTGAAACTTGTTAAGAAATTTTTTTTTTTCGAACGCGGCAAAGAACGAGAAAAAAACAGTAAAGTAATCCATAGTTTAACGATTTTTTCAAGTAGGAAGAGTGACAGATAAACACAAAGTTAACACACAACAAACGGTTTGCAGTATTTGTGGCATAATTTTCTATCTTTAAAACGTAAAATGCAGTTTTCTTGATATCAAAAAACATACCTAGACCTTAAAGTTTCTTTGTATCCCTCATGTTGTTTATTTGCCTCGGCCCTACGGCCTCTACAAATAAAATCCACATTGGTGATAAAAAGTTCAACTTTAGTGTCCTGCTGGTACGCAAATAACTATATTATTATAGCTGTTAGTAATCACTGAATCTATAGAAGTACTACTTACAACTTTGAACATTTTTGCGATAGTTGATTTCAGTTTGCAGACGATGAACTGATGATGAGTAAACAAGCTCAACTTGTATTTATACTTACAATGAGGGTTTGGAATCTGTAAGGTCAAATCTGAAATAGGTGGGCTGAATTTTTAAGCAATTATCAGGAAACGCTCTTTTAAATAATATATGGACCACATGAAATGACAAATACGGGTGTCGCTTTCGATGTCAGTGTCGCACCAAACAAGTATTCATAAGCCATTAATTGTTGGAAATTTGCCCAGAAAGGAATTTTTATGTAAAACTAGATTTAGTAATTGTTTGACTGTTTAAAAAATACGAAATAGTATGTATTATGAACCTTGGATGTGTAATACAAAATCACAAGTAGCAAATTTATCATAAAAAAACTAAAAAAACATGAATTCCAAAAGTTAATAATATTAAATACTATTAAAGTAATATACATATTTTATTTTGTTTAATTACTTTTTGAAGAACTTTCAGTAGAAGTGGGTTTATAAATTTTACTGCATCTTTTGTGTTAGAAAGAAACCTTTGGTTTGAGAGCGGGAGTAGACAATATTAAATTTAAAATCAGTTTCATATTGAAAAAGTCTTCAAATTCAAAATGAGTCTGATGATTTTCATGTAAGTGAAAACAATTTCAAATTGGAAAAAATATATTATGGTCCACACATGACTAATAACTAAGTTACTAAAACAAAACCGTATTTAAGTATTACAATTATTTTAACTTGTACTGTTCAAAGAGGGGTTGGAACCTTTGGCGTGAAGATAACACTGACGTAGTTTTCCACATAACACCAAAACACTATACTGCACTCGACGCGCGTTTCGACAATCAAGTTGGCATCTTCTGGAGATGATTAAAACCCACCTTTTTTTAACTTGTATAATTAGATAAAGGGTAATTATATTTACGAGAACGTGAATCAATTATGTAATGCTTATCATGACTAAATCAGGTATTTACAATAAATTTGATAGAATTTATTTTCAATTTTTCCTATAACCTAGGTATCAAAAGAAAACACATTTTTAAAACAATATAACCTCCCCAACATTCCCCACTATTGAATTACAATGACGTCCTGGTATAACCTCACGTAATAATTGTTATATATACAGGGTGTGTAAAAAAACACGACAATATTTAAGGGGGTTCAGGTCGTTTTATAAAGAAAGTTCCTATAAACATAGGTCCGCAAACGCTTCGTTACCGATCTACAGGATGTTGAAGTTTAATTTAAAAAACATTAAAAATTAAATTTCTCCAAAACCGCTTGAGATATTATAATGGAATTTTAGGCGTGTTAATAGCTATGGGAGGCGCATACTTTGCAATACAAAACGATTTTTTAGTCTTACCTGTGGCGCGCGTATTGGCACGTCACTGGCTATCCTTAAAGGGAAAAATAGGATGTCGCTGGTTTTTCTAAAAATAAAAATTATTTTTTAATTCCTTGTTCAATTATGAAGAAAAAGACTTTCTCTAGATTTTATCGAACGACGCACCGTTTTTGAGTAAAAAAATAAAAACCATTTTAGTCCGCGCCTAAAACCAATGGTGATTTAATTCAGAAATTCACATTATTGAACTAGAGTAAAATTATTAAGTCAGGAATGGGGCACTTTAACCAAATTTATTAATCTAATTTTTACTGTTTTTTAAATTAAACTTCAACATGCTGTAGATCGGTAACGAAGCGTTTGCCGACCTATGGTTGTAGGAACTTTTTTTTTCATAAAATGACCTGGGCAATCACTTCCTTAAATATTGCCGTCTCTTTTTTAAACACCCTGTATATTTTCAAACATACACTTTTTTTACTTTACATTAAAAAGCGATTATTTATGGTTACATAAAAAATATCATCATTAGTGATAAATCATCTAACATCCCTAGTAGAAAGTCATATCTAAACATATAGAATTATAGTATGAATCGCTGATTATCAGAATAAAATTAATATATTATATGTTGTTCTTGAGGCAAATATATGACGAGTCTCAGATATTCGATATTAGACAATTTTTTTTAAAAACTGTTATTTACGAACATTCGTATAGGTATTAACTTAAACCAGTTCAGTTTGCATATTCAAAAAGATATAAAACAAACCAGACATATCGGACCAGATATAATAAGGAGCTGAAAAAAGTTTAATTGAAAGGACTCTATCAGTCGCACTTCCACACCGAACGTACATAAATTCATTAATAATTCTTAATAATTGTATGTACTTACCATTTAGAATTATGATTAAGCATTGCTTAAATAATTATTTAGAGTATGTAATGTGATGGTATTTTATAGTAAACACCCGCGCGCTTTACTCCATATTTGTTTGTTATTTATATTTTTTTATATTTATAGGGTGCCCGTATTTATGGGGATCTCGCTTATTTGAAAAGATACGAACTCGGTTAAATTGGGACAAAGTTGCATAATTTGGTGACCAATAATATACGTCAAAAAAATAAAAAAAATAATTTCCTGTGTAACTCAGGATACTTTGACTACGTAACTAGTTTTCTTACACATCGTTAACTGATTTCTATTTTCTATAGACGATTTCATATTTGAGTATATATTTTTTCGAAGTTATACGTATGTAAATCTTAAATTAACTGATTATTTATTAATATAATGCCTATAAAACTATAATATTGTACGACTAGTAGGTACCTACCTATAAAAGATATTTCAGTTCGCCTTATCTAATTAAAAGCGAAAATATATATGAATAGCTACGTGATAATGAATATAAAGAAAAAAAAAATGATTTAGCATCACCTATGTTATTCAGGGCTTTCTTAAATCGCGTTTATTAATGTACGTTGTATAGACCGTGATATTTTTTTAAGACGTCGTTGTTATATTTTAATAACCCTAATTAATTTTTATAAATACGAGTTTGATTTAAACCATGGTCAACGTTGTATTTTTTTTAAATTGGTTATACCTGTAGGCAAGTATTGAACAATTAAAATTCATACACCCATTTTATATGAAAATACGGCGAATGGTGACGTCATGTGTTTGAATTTTTAATCCGAATTTCTAATATCAACATCATTTTATTAAAGAAATCATTTGAATATAACATTTGTAAGAAGAAAACCATTAAGCAATCATGAAGAATGTGTAAACTTTCACCCTATATGTGAAGCAAATACTCTAGTGTAAATAATTCAAAATCTAGATATCGTAATGTTATCCTAATACCAAAACTGAACTTTTCTTATCTCAATAGTCTCTATATACATTAAATATGATATTGGAAAAGTTGTTGGTTGTTAACATTTACTTATTTCTTCAATAAAAAACAATAAAAGATGATTTTCAGCCAGATACATGGACAAATATCCCATATTTGTCTTTGGAGGCTTGGAGTCCTGTATGGTTCACAGATGGCTCCAAAACAGACAGAGGAACAGGAGCTGGAGTATTTGGGCTGAGACCTAGATGGCGTACAAGCTGAGGACTTATCCCATGGTATTCCAAGCAGAAATTTTTGCAATAATGGCCTCTTTGGCGGAGAATGTGAGGAGAGGGTACACATGTAAACTCATCTAGATATTCTCCGATAGTCAGGCCGCAATTAAGGCTAAGAATTCATACAAGATCAGCTCGAGGCTTGATTGGGACTGTTTGCATTTGCTGGTGGAACTGGCAAACAACAATACGGTGCGACCTAAGAGAAATTTCAGCGAAAAGACTTTTACACTTTATGCAAGAATAATGTGGCTCGCTGAATAGAAAATCGGTGGGATACACAATAGGCCTAGATGTAAAGAAGAAAGAAGAAGAAGGGGCAGGATACAGGGTGATCCACTCCCCAGAAGCGGTAAGAGATACGAAGTTAGGTAAAATAGGAGTTAACGAAGTTCCTCATTGTAAGAGGACCACCATAACGGCTGTAAAGGATCAAGGTAAACTTTTTTGATATATCTGACTCGAAGGTGAATAATTCAATACCTACTAGACATTTCCGAAATTCATTATTCAATATCTAGTAAAAGGACTTCACTTTTCCATAGTAAATTTTTGGATTCACACATTACTCATCACTCTATCACAACCCAGTCTCGATTGAAACGTTTGGTATAATAAGGATCATAAATTACTTAATTTTTTTTAATACGGATCTGAAAATTGTATTATTTTTTTGCAAATATCTATGATACCGTGTAACTATGTGCTGTTCTATTTGTCTGGAAATATTTATCTTCAATGCTGGCCTTTATAAATTATATAAATGTTTGCTAATATCTGTTGAAAAAAGCACACCATAACTTATTCAGAGTAGGTATTAGAATATTGGAATATTATATTTTTCAATATCTGTTTGAATAAAGTGAATTAAAAACGAATTGGCAAAATTTAAATTCTTCTCATAATATTTCTGTATCCGTTCAGGTTAGCTATTTTCCAGACTACTTATTGGCTTCTAATTGGGCAACATTAACAGATTTATTTCTATCCGCCTGATTTATATCTTTGCATCAGATGTATATCTTTCCTGGGTATAACGGGCATTACACGTTCTATTGTTATTTTTGGAAATTAATACAAAATAAATAATATAAGTAGTATTCTGAATTGTTTATCTTTCAGTTCGTGTCTGCAATATGATCTCATATATTTCTAAAAACATCATAATCATCTTACAAATATATTTTTCACATAGCCTTGCCCGTGTTGATTTTATTTCTAAAAGATACACCTATGAATTATATAAATAAAACGCCAATTAATGTCAAAAACACCATGTTGATTAAATTGACGATAAAGTACCTAATTGAATAAAATCCTTCTGATAAGCAGGTCAAAATCCTAGTTTATGTGTTGCTATTAGTAAATACTGTAGTTTACAACGTCCTTCATAGAGCTTACTAAACTAATTTCACTATAAATCTTTTTTAGAAATGTTTAATATTTTGTAATATATTTTTAATATTATTTATTTGCTTATTTTAACTGTTTAATTAGACCAAAAAGTTAACTAAGAGAAATTTTTAATGAAATTATCAAATATTATGGTTTACGCCGGAAGCAGAAATGCGTATGGTACGTATTAGGCTAAGGAGGATTAGGTACTACAATTTCACTTTTGTCAGTATAAAATAATTTTTTTTTCATGAAAATTCAATACAAAAGGTAGATACGTAACCAAAAATAATTATTTTTAATGTAATGTAGATGCTTGTTTAATATTTCATTATTTAAAATATGTAGATTAAAAAGAAAAATGTGCAAAATTCAATTTCAAAATTTTCGAAATCCGCATCCAAATTTAAAAAATAGAATATGACTTTGCAGCTAAAGGAAAAGCGAATCGAATATGATTGAAAAATTCAGGGTGTTCCGTTTAAAAAATATAAGTTTGGTTCACCCCTCTGCATTGAATCACCCTGTATGTTCCAAAATAATTTTAAAATAGAGCTGTGAGTGGTGTACATAATGCTCTAAAGAAAGGAAAAAAAAATGTATATTCTGTAGCAACTCAGTAATGGACCGAGGCGTTTTTGGCGACTGACCCTGCATTATTTTATTTTTAGATTCTATGCGCAATTCTAAACGCATTTCTTTATATGTCCTATACCTAACCTAATGTCTAACCGTTATTGATATTAAAAACCTTGTTAAAAATTACATTTTATCTAAAAAATGACGTATACAGACTGAAAAATTAATTATAAATTTTGACTGTGGGTGACTTTATTATTTAATTTGGATTGGTTTATATGTAGAAGAAGCCTACTTTAAAAGATTCGCCTAATATTTTGATAGTTAATAATACAAGGTGCTCAAAAATAAGAATAAAAATGAAATTGAAAAACTGTCAAAAGTCAATTTTTTCAAATGGAAACTCCATGTTTTGCATAAGGTCTGTTCTGAAAATTTTTAGTTTTTCCAATAGTGGCAGTTTAACATTTCTACTTGCTAAAAGTTATCAACAATCATGAATTATACGTGAATTGTTATTAAATGGCCAATGTTTTGAAAACTACACATTTCCGGAATAGACAGCCTTATGCAAAGTTGTAGCCTTAATTTTAATGCTGAATAGGACAAAATTATAAAACCAAGGAGTTTCCATTGGAAAAAAAACGAACTTCCATAGTTTTTTCATATGAATTTTTATTTTTGTGTATTATCAATAATTAACCAAACATTATACACATTCTGTTAAAGCAGATCCCTTTCTACATAGGTTCCCTTCCAGTAGATTACTGCTAGACGGCACTGCTGTCAAAAAGTAACTAAATTATTTAGGGATATTTGGTGTTTAGTTCATTACTGTAGGGGTTGGGATTCACTATTTTAAGGAAAATAAAAACGTATTGGAAACTGGCCTAATTCTTTGGCAATTATAAATTTAAAAAGGCACACATTGACTGTTTCATATAAGGATACTAAATTTGTGACGTGCAACATAAACATTCCTAAATTACAGTCGACCAGTATGATTTTTGATTAAAATGTTGCAATTTGTTTGGCCGATTGTATTTTCAGTGCGACATCTATGTTTCGATTGCTTAAGTTTACACTGAGTACTTTTCATTCATCTTTTAACTGATTCCAACAAGGCGGTGCAAACGTGCCCTTAACTATAAGTTGTCCAGCGGGATGGAAATTCGAACGACCCCTTGGTTAAGCGATCGAGACACTAAATTCTGAGTAACCGACTCGACAAAGTGTTCAAAATATTTCAATTAGTCTTTAGGTTTCATAAGTATCTGTTGTATGATATATACTGTAGTACCTCTTTTAATAACATTATCTGCGCTGGCATAACAGCCTTATTGCATGCATATTTTCAATTTTTAAGAAAAATATATACACTAGGACCCACAATAATAAAAAAATTATCAGGATGTGTCCAAAATATGTAGTATTTTCATTGAGGAGCATATTTAATAATATATTTAACTGAACTAGTTCTACCTGTCTTGTTTGGTGATGTCTATTTATATATTTACATTAATTTAATGGTTTCATTCCTATTCAACATAATATTACGACATTTTCATGCAAATTTTGACTAACCGGATAACCATTTTTAATCACATATGAGACGTGTTTGATTTTGGAGTCCATAGTTAAATATAGATAAATTTATGAGTTCAACATTTCTAAGAAAATATAAAGCAATAGATAATTATGTGAAAAAAATATATAATTGATCTAATCAAGCGCGTAGGCGTGTATAGAAATCGGCTATTGAAAGTAATTATAGATTAAACAGTATCCTGTATTAAAAAATATTGATTGATTTTTGAAAAGCGAATATTAAGAGCGGCAGATAATCTTCGTACGGTATACGAAGTTGATATTATTATTCCTAAATTATATGCAGCAGAATTTCAGTGTGACATTATAATTACCACATCTTTAATTTAATAAAAACTGCAACTTAGTCATAGTGAGCTGGAACTAAACTTTTGTTGTGTTTCACTATGAAATCATAAAATGCCTTCAGTGGGATAATTTAGATTTACGAATAGGCGCTGAATACATATGTATGCCTGTATAATAGGCAAATGGTAGATCAAATATTTTGAAAGTTTATACGGATTTAAATAATTCTATTTAGGAAATTAATTTAATTTAATTGTAACTGACTAAAAATTAATTTTATTTTAAACGTAACATAAAGATAAATACATAGCGGAAATAGACAATCTTCTTTCACAAAACCTCAGCAGGTTGTATAAAGAAAAGGTTGCTCTTCCTCAGGAAAATTTCCTGAGGGAGCTGCAAACTGTCTCAGGTAGAATTTAAAGGCGCCAACTATCAAGATTCCATCCTGTAGTTTAACCAACTCTCCGCTATCATAAATTAATTTAAATAAAATTGAAAACTTAAATTTTTTGTTGTTAGGTAGATCAGGTTATTTTTTTTATAAGTATTGTAATATCTTTTTTCTCCTAGACTTGAGGCAACAAATAGCCTACTACATATATGAACTTTTGGCATATGCAAATTCCTAGAAAATTATCATCAAATATTAAATAACATTAATTTGAATATAAAAGATGAATCCCCAGAATTTATCAAAATAAATAGGGATGAATCCGGTAAATATCCGAATTTGAGATGATTAAACCAGTTTTAATCATCTCCAGATGCTGCCAACTTGGTTGGCGATACGCGCGTGGAGTGTAGTATATTGTTTTGGTATTATGAGGAAAACTACGTCAGCGATATCTTCACAATAAAGGTTCCAATCCCCTTCAAGATAAAATTGAAGATAAAGGCGTAATCATATTTCAAAGTATTAGAATATATTTCTTGAAAAAAGAAAATTATCTGTGTGTAATATTTATCATTTATCGTTGTTAGTTTTCATATATAGTTAGCCTATTTTAAGAGTGAAAAAATGTATATCAATGACTTATAGAGACAGTAGGGACGGAAATAGTAAGAAATATGGTTTTTTTATCATCTAGTACAAAAATATAATTTCCAGGTCTGAACTACTTTCTTGAAAAATATTTAACCTTTGGAACCTTCACAGCAAAGGTTCCAACCCCTTTCCAGATTACTGCTAATACAATGTTAGTAGTGGTGAGAAACACACCACTATTATGACATATACAACGCCAGTTTATTTCAATAACATTTTTAAAAAAATCCGTATTAAAAGAAATAAATAAAAAATTTATCACGTTAACTCAAAAATAAAACGTCCTATTGTAAATCAATTCAAATGATCAAAAAATGTATTTGTTTCATTTGTCTTATCTTACAATAAAACCGACGCGACGAAATCAAGGGCTTCATAGTATTCTTATCGGCAGCCACTTAAAAGTAAATATTAAAATGCTTAGACAGTTTTTAGCGTCAATTGCAGTCAATTTTTGATTTTGGTTTAAACTTGATTACGGAAAGGTATGGTTCCGGTGTAAATGTCCAGACGAGACGGACGCAGTTTCCGTTTAAAGACTTCATCTTCAACGCGATTGAATACAAACAAATGCTTCAGAACGCTTGCTTTCCACGATTAGAGGCGCTGATAATGTGTGTCTTCACTGATTTGAGAGCAGTGTAGCCGCCACAGATTAACTACAGATGAGCAAGCTAATTTAAATTCTTAGTCCTCGAGAGAAATCCTGCCATCCTGCACTGTATACAGAGTATACACTGTATACACTCTGTATACAGTATAGCAAGACTGTCCCAAATTCCCTGGAATTTTAAAGGTTGGAGTTTAAAATTCTCACGATAAATGTGTAGGTGGTTTTTCACAACCGCGAAATTCGCAATTTAAAACAAGAAATATGTGTATAATCCTTTTGGGCCAAAGTCTCTTGCAGAAAATAGAGTGTGAGGTCATAAAGTATTTGTAAATTTTGTATAAATCGCAGTGGCGGCTGGTGAAATTTGGGAATGGGGGGCATAGGGGAAAAAATGCGCCGCAGGCGAAAATTTTGCATTTTTCAAGGTCAAACACCTTAAAATTAAAAATTAGAAATTCGTAGAGCAAAAATGTTTGCTTGAAGAAATAGGTTTCGTTAGGCAAATATCCCCTTTTTTGATGCGATTGACAGAAATATGGAAAAATTATTTTCCATATTTCACTTTACACGTTCACTTTCGAGTGTAGTCATAGGAATTGTGCACAATATAGTTAATAGTTCAACCGATTCCGAAAACGTCGTAAGTAAATTATTTTTATTTAACATTTGTAATAAAGCAACCGCACCACTATGTTGTATGAAATCATCTCTATAATACATTATATACAGCTCATTTTTTAATTTTGTAATGTTGATCTTTGGAAATAAGGCACACACTGTTTTAATATGTTCCAGAGGAAAAACTATTCTATAGTTAGTTGTTAAATTTCTCCTTTTCAAACAAATTGGCTATAGTTAAAAAATCAGTAAATTGAAATCTCTCACGTACGTTCATTAATATGATCTCACATATTTCTTTGCACTACATTACCTTTGAGCCTCCTACAGTAACTTTTCTCTTTTTTCTTAAATTATCCACAGAATGTTCCTCGGAATGTTCTGTTAAAATGTCAGCATTATTTATTAATAATTCTTCTGTATTATTTCTTAGACATTGTATAGCAGCTGTAAACGAGTCTAAATTATTTCTAACAGTATTATCATCTAGATAATACTGTTAGAGTCTAACTGCCTTCCCTGTCCCTGTAACTGATTGAAAAGTATCTGTACTCTGTACCGTTTGGTCGACGGGGCAGCGCTCATTCAATGACGTAACAGAACGTATTAGAAAAGACGCGCTGGAAAAATAGAAGCTGTGTATCCTTCTCTTGCGCATGCAAATAGAAAAGAAAAAAGAACAGGCACACAGCGGCCGTGCCCAGCCTAGAGATGGGAATACCGGTTCCTCTTCTGTCGCGTTACTCTCGCGACAGCTCCAGAAAAATACCGCGACAAAATACCGCGATAAAATACCGCGCAGTGGCATATTAGTTCCCTTTTTTGTTCCTTACCAGTCAGTGATTTCTTAAAATAAACAAGAAATTCGTGGTTCCAGTACAGCACAATCGTTACTTAGTAACCGGTTATTTTGTTAATGTGGAACGCGATGGAACGGTTCCATTAAAATACCGCTCCAAAATCGCGGTATTCAAATACCGACACATCTCTAGCCCAGCCCAGTGGAGACACGGATTACACAGACGGTGAAGCGTGAAGCAGTCTAGACGCTAGACGGATATGTATGCACCAAATGATCCAATATTCATGATGAAAAGTTAATAAAAAAATCCACCAAATTATAATAATTATAAAAGTTTATAAAATATCACAACATTCACAAGTCTTATGTGCTTACGGATAGGGCACATGCCCTTGTGCCCATTATGACTAGCCGCCACTGATAAATCGTTAATTTCACTGATGTGAAAAACGACCTGAAAAGCTATAGGATATAATATAATTTGAAAATGCAGGTAGGGTATAGAATATATCATTCTAAATTTCAAAATAATTGTTTATTTATAAACATTTATATAAAAAAACATACAACACGCTTCAAAACTATTGATTTTCACAGACACACGTAGTAATTAATTAGGTAGGTATACATATAATTAATTTTATGGAAGTATCTAAGGATTCTGTCAAAACTCTCAAAAATAGATTTCTATTATGGGTTCTGTGACATTTTTCTCATGATGTCTCATGTTCATGTCTTCAAGATCCCCATACAGAATAGAAATATATTTGCTGCAGGAATCACAAACTAGTCAGTCAGATCCAATCAAACCTTACCAAACCTCTCAGTAAATTGTTTTCAACCAATCACAATCCTCCTGACCAGATGCTAATTGCGTGAGGAACAGACCTTTAATTTAGACGCATTTTACTTTGGTTTGGTCGCATTCATCCTTTTTTTATTCAAAATAATAAATTTACTTAAGAGTCTTGTTCATGTTTAAAAATAAATTGGTATCATATTAGAAACATTTATGTTATTCTCACTCTACATTTAAATAACTACAATTAACTGGAAAATGCTTACAGGGTAACAATAGATAACCAATTATTTTGGTTAAGTAAATCTTAAATCTAAACCCTTTTTATATATTTATCTTATCATTCGCTAAATAAACGGAACACTTAGAAAAAATACACGAATAATATAGTAATTCTGATACATTATAGGCCTTTGTTATATTGGTCTCTGACGTCACAAATAATACTTATTTGTATGCAAAACCTGAATGAGTACATTTTAGAGCCAGAAATCGAATGTTTATATGTGGTAAAACCATAGTAAGGTACAAGACATGTCATCTGTAAGTGCATGATCTATGATTTTTAATCATTATACGTGGACACAGGTTCATGGTATACCCCTCTCACCCCTCCTTACTTTTCTAATACAATTTTCAAATTTGGCATGATGGAAAAAGTCAGTTTTTGGCATAATAATTACCTTTTTGCCACTTTCGGTTTCACCGGCAGTAATACCAACTCTCGATTGTTATAAGGAACACCCTGTATATTATTACATTTTTGGAATCTACCTAATTTTTTGAAGTGACTTTTCAGCTGTCAAATTATTTTTTGGTCTCTATTTTACTTTTGAATTTAGAGTGCCTTGATCATCCCCAATTAATTCTAATGGACAAAAGCAACTATAAAAAATAGAGTTGGCGTCAAAACCATTCAATTTCTCTTCTTTACTTACAGGGCGTTAAAATTCTTCAAAGTGGTTATAGAGCTGAAACTACTTTTTTTTTAATAGTACCGTAATGGTACCACGATACCATTATAAAGTACAGTTAATAAGCAATCTACCAATATGCTTATTTTTGTCTGTGAGACCAACAGAATTGAAATTACAGTAGAGAGAAAGCAATCTAAATTGAAAAGTAAAATAGAGCCCTAAAAGTAATTTGGTAGCTGAAGTGTCCCTTATATTATGTCGTTGGAATCAGAAAATGACGTAGATTCCAAAAATACAACCTGCATTATACAGGGTGTTCCATATAAAAATCAGGAGTTGGTATTACTGGAAGTGGCAAATGAGTAAATTTTATGTCCAAAAGTTACCTTTAATAAGTCCCCCATGCCAAATTTGAAAATTGTATCTAGAAAAATAACGGGGGAAAGAAGGGTATAGGTACCATGAATCTGTGTCATACTGTATATAGAAGTTTTGAAATTATCACATAGATTGTAGATACAGCAGTTTTACGAGAAGTACTTATATGTGTAAATCTAGATAAATCAGAATATAATCAAAGAAGAATTAAAATAAAATAATGTATTGTCCTATTTATGTTTCTAACTATTATACTATTTACATTAGTTTCACCATGATTTTGATTTCTATAGACCAATAATTTTATTAACAATTTCTCGCCCAAAGTTAATAAGAATTTAAGCAACAGATGTATGAAATATTACCATAAACGTAAAAATTTCAATACAAAATTAAATAAAACAGGTCAGTCAAATTCATTAATAATTGTGTTTACATATTTCTATAAATTTGTAAGTATATTTTTATAGATAATTAATACGTTGTGGTGATGTTTCATTTATCATTTCTCTCATAATTAAAATCCTACTGACCTTGACTTAATATCGTTTTTTATAAGTCTATTTGTAGCATCTATTAACGATTTGTGGTAGGTAGAAATTCAAAACAGAAAACCAGATTTTATTAATAATTACAGCTTCATGTACCATAATAATAATATTTTGACAGGCTAATTTTTCATCACATTTTAGGATATGATCAAATTAAGTGATCTGATTATGAACAAAGTGTTTCTATTTAATAGATTGTTCAAATTCATATGAATCAGAATTATTGAAATAAAATCCCTGAACTATTTATTCTGAATGATACGGAAAACAAACCTACTACTAGAGGACTGGTTAAAAAGAGTGTAGATATATTAATTTTTATAAAACCTTAATGAAACATCTAGATGAGTATTTACACGATTCACTAATTGTTTCTGCAAAATCTACTTAAATAAATAGTAAAGGAATATTATGTAAACACACATGTTGGGATAATAAAGAATCCATAAGATCAATTTCCCTATTTCTCTGGCAGCGTTCTGGCAAATGTCGGACACGTTAATGTGTACTTTAAAAAAATTATTCACAATTTTGATAGCAATTTTCGTATAAACATTAAACTTTAACCTAAATAATATTTCATTTTGTAATCAGTTAATGTAGTGAAAAAGAAGTTATCTTGAAAGGGGTTCGAACCTTTGGCGTTAAGATAACATTGACGTAGTTTTTCACATAACACTCGACGTGCGTTTCGCCTACCAAGTTGGCATCATCTGGAAATTACTAAAACTAAACCTATGCTAACACTATGCCTCTTTGCAACTAAACTGTTGTTACGGTTCAGTGAACCGTCGCAACCAAGGTAGAGGGGCACACAAAAAGGAGAAGATTTAAAAATAGGCAACTAGAATAGAGGAAAACCTTCTCATTGATAACATTTTAACCTTTATATTTTAACATAACAACTCAATTATTATCATAGATGTTGTTTACTATTGATCTCAACTTGTGATAACTTTGTTTCTGTCGGCAATTAACACTTAAGTATAATTTAGATCATCTTACGATTGAAGAACCTAGTTTGATAACAAATTGCATTTTCCTATAAAATATCGAGTGTCTTTGCTGTGGTACAGTTTGCTTCTTTATACTCTGTAAACATGGCGTGTAAGTTACTTATAGTATTGACGGCTTTCTTAGTTGTTTCCTGTTCTGGGGTGGCTATAGGTCCTAGAATAACTGATAGTCACAACATAAACCAGTGCGCCAACCCAACCACAGCGTAAGTATAAAAAAGTTATAGCAGTTTACCTCTTAGATGCATTTTCACCAGAAATCCAACAGGAGGGAACATTTTTTAGCCCTTTCTGTTTTCTCAATACAGAACTACGATAAAAATCAGATCAAAGCATAATTAATTTTGAAAGTAATTCAAAAACAAAGAAAATATTAAATTGATGAAAAAACCAACTCTAAAGATAATGTATGAAAACTAGCAGCAAAATAAAATAAAAATTGTAGGTATACACACAAAACATTAGTTATGGAAATAGATATTAAAAAAATCGTAATCTATGAATCGTATGAATCAGATCAAACAATGAGCAAACAAATATTAATACAAACAAGTGGAAAATGATACAATACATCATTAATTCTCCATAAGCCAGACAAAAATAAATATCATATTTTTTTTAATAAATAAGCCGCACTGTGACTTTGGTTTTATAATAAATTCAACAAATGTCAATCTGTTGCTTTGTTGTTGTAAAACATCAACAAAATTATAAATTTATGCTATCATCCAAATATTTTTAAGTTTTTTTTTGTGTTAATTGATTTGTCTTAGATAGTATTTATATGAGTCAATTAAAATACCCATTAGGATTTTCCAATTTTATGTTTGTTGGAAGTTGTTTTTCTTATTTTTTGTCCAATTTTAACTGGTGTCAAAAGATATAGAGGAAAATCTCATAATCATCGTATAATGACTTAATCCTCTTCAACTGCAACGCCATTACATTATATATAGTACATATATTACAATATTACATACATTCGAAACAATAAATTTGCATTTAATGAAGTTTAGGGATAAAATTTCAGTTCAGTCAGTATTTCAGTATGTTATCCGTTTTATAGTTAAGGCTTATTCAAGGGATGGCTGGCAACCATCCTGGCGATTGCCAAGGATGGGAAGAATGTCAACTTGGTGTTAATGTGAGGGATTAAAATCAGTTGATGTTTGACTGTCCCCTTAACTAATGAGGTTTTCCAGGTTTCCCTCATTCCAGCACTGAATGGTGGTTAGGGCCTACCAACGTAAGTCGTTCCTGAGGCGATGCGGGCCGCGAAATAATAATATACCGCCCCCTCTCCCACACAAGTCTCAGACTTTCTGGCTAATCCTTGTGATTAGAATGAGGGGTAGAGATATTATTATTATTATTATTATTATTATAGTTATAAGCGTTTCTGTGTTTCATTCAACGAGTCAATGATCATCGGTCACTCTAAATATTTAAATGTTTTAATCGAAGAATGTTACTGTAATGTAATCTAAAAGGTCTGCATCAAAACAAATATATCCATAGGTGTTAAATCGGTGAAATGTGTTGCCTTTCAATAAATTTCTAATAGCAAAAGCTCGTTCTTCAATAATACGCATTTTAAATCTGAAACCACAAAAAAATGAATAAAGAAATTAATAAAATAATCAATAAATGGTAACAAATAAACCACAGAACGGTAAATAAGCAAACTATAATAAACGATAAACAACTACCCACTAAATAAACGTTAAATCAACTCAAAAACTGTAGCACGGAAAATAGGTAACTTAACCGTTGACATTAATAAAAACATTGTTATGTTTGAAGTAATGTAGTTTCACACTGTAACAACTACCTATCAATTAAATACAACTTTTGGATGGTATTCTGCAATCAAAAGAAGGTGCGAAAATCACTATATTCATCAGTCGTCTTTCGTGCTTTGATAACTTATCTTTTTTCTTAGTACTTCTGCTTTATCGGCGTTTTATTATGCTCTATAAAATTGCAAACAGGTTAGTATTGACCCTATGCAAGCCTTACACTATATAAACTTACTTAGAACGGGTTAAACTGATTACAAGGTGAAACAAGATGTTTTATGGAAGATTTAATTTGCTTAAGCATATTATGGGTATGCCATTATTATTAAAGTAACAACATATACCATTTAAATCTAGTAATAATACAATAATACTCATTTAAGAATCACAAACATATGCACCTATTCCTTTAATAATAATTAATATACAATTATCATTCGTTTCGTTTTTTTAGGACTGTTAGACTTCTGGAAACGAACATTTATGACGATGGCAAGTTGATTTTACCGGTGGAGAGGACCATTACCTTCCCTGAAGCTGGATTAGGTACTCATATCATAACATGCATTCAGGTAATTCATCTAAAGATGTATTAAAGACATGACTGACTGTTAATTTTTAATTGAACTGCTAAACTGAACTAAAATGAATTAATATTTTTACTGACAGAAAAACAATTATTAGGTAACTAAAGTTTCCTATTTATTTTCTCTTTATTCTTTCTGTTTTTCTGAAATACACAGCAAATTATTTTGCAGCAAAAATTTATGAAACCAGAGAAAATTTCCTGTCTTGTTCCAGATTTCAGAAAACTTAATATTCTGTTGCAAGAAAGGGAGTTGGTCAACATTGATAAAACGACAAAGGTCTCTCAAATGGCAGTTTTTAAGTATAGGCTACGTGCTTGAATTGCAAACTTTACCTAAACATGCAAATATAAATAATAATAAAACAGAACCGTTAAGTTGTTGAGCATTTTGTGAATACTCTACATACATTGTGAATACAATGGTACTCTTAAGGTACACAAGAAATACCGCACCCAACTTTTAATATTTGCTGTCTTCTCCATATAACTAACATGTTTCTCCATCTTAAGTAACCAAGTAACATTACAACAAACAAATCTCGAATGTACCAATTATATTGCATGTTTTGGTTTTACCTATTTTATTGAATAATAAATATTAATAATCATCATAAATTTAAATAACGTAAACTTTCCTTTCAGTGTTTATACAATGCTATATTTGTATTTAAGTAAAAAAAATTACTTATTCTAACTGAGTAACTCTTGACCAAAAGTTGACCATTTATTTTCGATTTTCCGTTAACTTTTACAGACAATTCCTTCCATTTGACTAATATTACTCCATTATTATCTAATTTAGGTCATAGATATGGATACAAGTAACCATGGTGGATATCCAGACATTATTTCTGGAGGCGTTGGCTCTAATGAAGTCAAAATTTCTCTAAAATCTCAATGGGGACAACCTCTGAACTTCAGAATTGAAATATGGGCAGACGTATAAGAAAATTTAAATGATTCTAAAAGCAATTATATAATTCCTCATTTGAAATGTATATATTGTATTAATAAAGGACATAATTTAAATTCATGTTACATTATTTATTTGTGAAAGATACTAATAATTCATATATATCCACTACTTCAACATTTTCATTCAGAGTTCATCATTATCTAGCAATTTCTTAAATACTGTATCTCATCAGAGACATATACATCGAGTTACATCTCATCGATAATTTACCTACTCTATACACAATATTACAATCACACAAATTAAATAAGCCTCTTTTTGTTTCCCTAGGAACTCTGCTCTTATCTCAGCAGCGCATGATCAGCAACAGCAAACAATGATCTCTGAATGAAAATGTTGAAGTAGTGGTTCGTAGATGTGGATGAGAATGTGCGACAACGCTTCCTCTACGCAAAGATGCAGGGATTTCTTTCTCATTATAGCATCTTCGACACACATCGTGAAACACTATCGATTTTATTCCCTCCAAAAATTTTCCCTTATCGTTTTTTCCTTAACTCTTGACTTACGAAATGTCATCAATCCTTGTTCCTTCACATAAGTCACCTCACTTCCTTTTAACGGATTTTCACAAATATAACAGTTCACTTCCTTACTACGACATGAGATGACGAGATGCGTCACAAGATGTATTATTAATCATCTGATAAGATAGATAATTAGACAAAGCTCCTTTTGTTATCGTCTAGCTCCAGAAATCTGTTTTTTTCGTAAAAGTGGTGCAGCCTCGTTGAGAGATATGAGATACTCATTATCTCATCGGCATGTTCTTGTCCGAAATCGCTATTGCTGCTTGTAAAACAGGACTCTAACTTTTTAAACATTTGAAATGACTAGCTAGACAATGTGTGTTTACTTTCTAGGTGGTTTTTAATTGTAGAAGAAAAGTGGGAAACAAAATAATTTATTTAAATAGATTCTACAGGGTCTTCAAGAATAAGTCTTTTGAAGAATCAGAATACGATATAAGGAACACCATTGGGCATCTGATACAAAAAATTACATGACAAGCTTGTCTTTTTAATATAATATATTGTACCCATATCTTCATAAATCTAGAAAGACCTTTTTCTGTTTTTAACAATAATTTAAATAAATTATCTGTACTTAAGCGATTTTTGGGATATTTAATATTAAAAAATATCCATCTATTCTCCCGTATTACACTAATAAACAATAGCTGACCAGTCTCAGATGCTTTTTCAATCTTCTGATCTTATTCTGAATTTTTAAGACACCCTAAAATCCGTATTAACGGAATTTATTGTAAAATCAAATATCTAGGAGTTAGAGATAAATTCAAAATATACGTAAAGTCTCTTAGGTTTGCAAATGAGGTCTAAAATAGACATCATTAATTGATCGTACATAAAATATGTTTACCTACTTACAACGGATTTCTAAAATTATTCTTACCGTTACTTAAAATACTTCAAATGTTCACAACTTTTTTATACTTGTAATTTGCAATGGGTCTTAGCTTTGCGATAACAATCAGTTTATTTAATGTTTGCCGACTTTAATTAAATATTGAAGATTGTAAACAGAAAACTACAATTAGATAAATATTTTTTATTTAATTTCAAATATATATTTGAAACGTGATAGCTTACTTGTAAAGAGTTGTATCACTATAATTTAGCAAGGATGGTTATGTGCGAATCTACAATTGTTTCTCTGTTAGGTTTGGTGGTTTCTTGTTGGTCAGCAAGTACAAAGTTTATGTATACAGTGTTATTCAGAACTTATCCATAATAAAATTTGGGGATGTTCAACATACATGTACAAATGTGGTAGTGCAAAAAAAAATTTTGGGCGGCTTCTGAAAACTATTTAAAAATTTTTCATTGCACGCCCCTGGAAACTGGTCCACTGTAATGGAGTGACCTTGGGACTGACAATGCAAACTGGCTAGCACGAAAAAAACTTCGCAAGTTCTGAGAGTATACCGACACCCGGCGCAAAAAAAATTTGCAGCGTTTTTACTTTAAAATAAACTTAAAGATAGATAGATCTGATTAAAGTGACGTGTCTTTAAAATGAATAAAATTTTGTTACACTAATTTTGAAGAATTGCGCTACTTCATTACTAGGTATTAGAAATATGAAATTTATAAAAAATTTGCACATACCTTGTTACAAAAGCTGTTCCAAAACCGGTGTTGGAAGTGATTTCGTTGAATTGCGTGCGGATTTTCGAATGCCCAAACGTGTGTATTGTGAATGCTCTGTATTCCATTTCGAGTAAACAAAGCTTCATTTGTAACTAGTACATCAGCAGTAAATTGGGGATTTTCAGCTTTTTGCTGCAACAACCCCTCACAAAACCTAACTCGTAAACGATAATCCGTTGGTAACAGTGCTTGGACACGCTGGATATGATACGGATAAAACTGAGCCTCGTGTAGTAAGCGCCACACCGTTGATTGGGATACCCCAGGCACCTGTCTAGCGATCTGATTTGTACTTATTCACGGATTTTCACGGATCAGATTCAACACTTGTTCTTCAGCTGCTAAAATACGTTGTGGTCGTCCCGGGCCACCATCTCGTCCTGGAGTTGCACGTAAATTACCAGTATCACGGCCACGTTGTACCACTGCCGAAAAAGTTGCATAATTTGGCGTGTGTCGATTGGGAAATCGTTCCGCATACAAGCGCGAAGCTGCCAATGAATTTTGTCCAACTTCGCCATAAATAAGAATCATGTCCATTAACTCAGCATTACTGTACACATGAGCCATTTTGAAAATTTTACCGTTTAACACTCCTAAGATACATAAAACTCCCGCACTGCGAGAGCGACACACATAGACTGACGACTCATAGACAATAGAGATATTATCCCCACTCCAACTTTATTCGGTCGGTTTTAACCAGGCGTTCCAGACAAAAACGTGTTTACTTTGTTTTATCACATTCTTAGGAATATGGTAGAAAAGTATCAGATTTGTTGAAGTACAGTTGCCCAGCTACGTAGTCCTTTATAATGGTATAACTTTAAACATTGTTTACGGGAAATCCTAAGCCTTTTATTAAAATTTTTTTGGTGATATCGATTTCTTATTTAAGGATGCACATATCCTCAAAGTTTTAGAGATAAGTTCTGAATAACCCTGTATATAGACTTCGGCAAGTATTAATGTAAAATTACGTGGACACTGGATTTCTCATGGAAACCAATCCTTTGTAGATAACTGAGGATGGAACTTTTCGTAGACTCGCCCTGTATATTTAGTATATAAATTAAAATAGGTATATAGGTAGTCCTCTACCATACTCTCTTGTGCACTCATTAAAATCAATATAAATAAACCAATTCATTAATTTTCGACAATTTAATAATTTTAAGACATACCTCAAGTTTTCCAAATAAAACTTTTAAAGCGTTTCGTTTCGTGTAAGGTTAGAAACCCCCTACAACTTTTGTCTAAAATGTTAGATAGATAGATGTAGATATCTTATATAATCTTCTATATGGGTACATGCTAAAAAGTTAAGTACCTAATAAAAGAAAAACCCTCCTTCTAACCCTTCATTATCCTTTCTATTTCCAAAAGGTCCCACAAAAGAATGATGAGGGATATTCGATATAAATAGGGAAATACTTTGACCAAGATATACTGACACTTATATTAGACACAAAACTATCTTGTAATTATGTGACTATAGATTTCATAATAAAACAGCGATTGCAAAAATATATTGTCGAGCCCTGAATACTAAAATCCATTAGGTGCGTGTATGTGCCTCAATGTCTTACCCCACTAGAAGTGTTAGCCCTGCTCCAACAAGTATATATAGGTATATTTTAAATTTTAAATGCAATAACAAAGTTGTAAACTGTTTTTTGTGTTACACATTACAAGAAGCCACAAAATGTTCAAACTCGTAAGTGATTTTAACTGTTGAGTGGTATCTACTATTAATATCTTGTGTGATGTATAAAATATAGTGGGTGTATATGTGTGTTAATTAAAAAAAATTTATAATATTTTAAATTGTGCCAACTGAAAATTCCAACGAAAGTGTGAACTATTATTATAATTTAGATATATTATGCAGGATGTGTAACGAGTTGATAGTAGACGCAACTCAAAACTAATTTAGTTACCTACGTATTTTAAATTTTTGTTTCTATCCTATGATGGCATGTTTTACTACTATGACTTTAGGTATTTTAATACTTTTCTACCGGAAGTAGTAAATGTTCTTGTTTTGAAAGAACCACTCTATATATTTTCACCGATCAAGCTTTTTCTCATAAATATATTGAAATAGTATTTCATGGATTTTAAATAGTAAGTAAGGGTTCGTTGCTACTCAGCGAAGACCCTTTGTCCTTCAGCCGGCTCTTAAGGGAGTCTACCTGGATATATTATCTTATTATCAGAGATAGACTCGCCAACTCTTACATGTACAGTGTGGTGATATACGCACAAAATTCATAACTTTTATACAGAGTGATTTTTCAAAAAACGCCGTGGCAGGTTGGTTTTGTTTTCTAAAAAGACACGGGCTAACATGAAAAACTTTGTTTTATCTGGATTTATTTTAGAGTTGTGACGTCAGCATACCTTTTTTTAAATTGCAACGCCCTGTATTTCAAATAGAAATGGAATCCCCACTTTTTTTCCAGCACAATGGTACCCCATAATAGGGGTTTGCTACTTACTTTTAATGATTAATTTTGAACAATTAATAATAATTGAACTGAAACATTGAATAACTGAATGATTAATTTTAAACAAATTTTGTTGGTTTATTTTTTGAAATTAATAATTTTTTTATTTAATTAAATTGGCAAACAAATTATATTAATGAAATATTTTAATTATAAATAAGATGTACCTAGCAAATATATTTAGTACAGTCGCTTACTGTAGAAAAGTTGGGCAGATAATACACTTACAATCTTTATTAATTATAATGTTAGTAAGATATCCAGATAAAAAGTAAGCTTACTAACACTTGTTGTAAATGTATAACGGTATATTTACGAATTTCCAGTGCATCTTTGCCGCCGTCTTGGCTGTAGTCCTAGCAGCTCCTGCTCCTGAGCCAAAAGCCGAACCAAAACCAGCACCCAAACCAGGTCTTATCGCCGCAGCCTACACATCCCCTATCGTAGCTGCACCTGCTGTAGCTGCCCCTGTAGCCTATACTGCAGCCTACTCTCTTCCATATGCTAGCTACTATGCTCCTTCTGTTTATGCTGCAGGATATTCTGCATATTCTCCTTATGCTGCATCCTATGTAATTGTGTAATATATGTATATGTATAAAGTATGTTTGTTCATAAATAAATTATTGTTTTTTTATGGATAGTTTTACTTATAAAAGTCCGTATAGTATAGTTTAGTTAAACAGTAAATTTTATTTTTCTCTGTGTACGTAAAGTAGGTTTGCAACAAGGGCTTTTCTTAACGCAAATTGCTCTAAACGTTGCTATAAAGAATATTTTAGTAATAAATACTTCTAAAGCAGAACTATACTAGTTTACTATTCTTTAGAGCAACATTTAGAGCACTAGTTGATTGGCTACAAAATATTTTGTAAAAATTTTATAACGAATATTTTTCCACTGATACCACGCTACACCAATAAGTTTATACTTAAAATCTTGAATTTATTGGATGAGCCAAGTGAGTCCCTATAGCGCAACAGATTATACATTTTTGTGGTACACTTTATAGAAAAACTACTGAAAGATTTAATGTGAAACGTAACATAGTAGTAAGTTCATGATGACTAGATGTGTTCAATAATTTTTTTTCCAAAATTGTAAAAATAATTAAATCATTATTAATAGCTAATGAAAAGTACATATTATGAAAATAAATAAATGGAAAACCACAATGCTCCTATCTGGCAGGTGTCTGTCGAATTTTATAGTCCTTCGCACCATCTAATAATGGGGTCTATTTTCTAACGTTTCCTTTAAAATGTAAAGTCCTTTACAATTTGAAGGACTACTAAAATTATTTTCATAATATTCTCTAACCACCTTTCTGCTAAAATTTTAAAGGATTAATTTAAAATGTTCCTTTAAAAATGTTTTTAAATAAACTTCGAAACTTGACTTTAAATTTAAAGGGAAGCAAATAAGGCATTTAATGATGTTGGTGAAACTTTAGTAGAGGAATTAATTGAAAATGAGAAAAGCTAGAGAGAGCATGCATTTCTTATTTACAGATTATATCATACTTTTAGGTAATTATTTAATTTAGGACTCAACTTAGATTACAGCCGAGGATAATCAGGGACATGAGTAATCCCTTTCATTTACTTAATACATTATTAGAAACACGTTGACACCAATACACATAAAAACGCTTGCATGTCTGCATTTATATACGACATTACATTTCTCCATTCTGTAAACAAAAGAAATTTGATTATAAGTGGATTTACCTATAGAAAAATATAATGCTTCCTCAATGTTTCGGAGATATAGACTCGCAAATAATAATAAACAAATATAATGGATTTATTTTGCCACCCAAAAGAATTTTGTGTTCTTCAAGAATATTTATAATGAATTGTTTTTGTTTTTTTGTGGTTCTAGGTGCTCACGAAATTGTTATGACAAATTATATTCGTGACAAATTATAAAAACCAAAGAATTTTATAAGCTATCTTGAGAGTGACAGTTCCTTCAAATAATCAGCAATGCTATGCTGCCAGATTTTCTCAGGTAACATTTAAAACCTTAAGTCCTTTAAGAACAGGTCTTCTAAAATGTAAGCTTAGAGAACACCACATTCAAATACTATTTTTAAAAGACTAAAATTATAACCTTTAACAGGCCCTTAAAGTTTAAAGGAGAATTACAGAATGGAGCCTAATGTATCCCAAATTTCGGTAGTTATTAAGTATTAAGTATTAATTTAAGTAGTTTTGCAATTATAGTAAGAATTTTTCTCGTTTTAGTGGGAAATAAATAGGAGTGAAATATGAACTTTTTAAATTATTAATTATTTTAATTTCTGTTTGAATTTTTTTCATTCGTGATAAAAATGGTCAATCAATATTTCTAAAATTCAATAGGTTCGAAATTTTCTTACCGAACCCCCTTGTGATTGAATTAATACAGGAAATCGTTCCCCGGTCGGGAATATTTTAAGAAAATTATCCCTTGTCTGCGACTCGGGATAATTTGACAAAAATTCGTGCCCTCAAATAAATTTCCGGAAATAATTCAATCACTAGGGAGATTCCAAGTGATAATAACGCCTTGCTTTTTTTCCAATTATCAATTGTTATATTTTGTACACACAGTTAATTTTATTGCATATAGTGAGTGACTCGCCGTTCGCAAATTAACATTAAGAGCCACCTGACACGAGACTTAATTTAGCACTGAATTCAGTACTTAAATTGCGCGCGAAGATTTAGCGGACTTGTATGCTACAAATTAGAACATGTTCTAATCTCTTGGACGAAATCAGTGCAGTATAGATGCACAGTAGCGTATCTATATTGCGCTCATTTCGTCCAAGAAATTAGAACATGTTCCAATTTCTAGCACCCAAGTCCGCTAAATCTGCGCGCGCAATTTGAGTACTGAATTCAGTGCTAAATTAAGTCTCGTGTCAGGTGGCTCTAAGCTCTCCTTATGTTAGTTGTATACACAAGGGGCTAACTATTCCACTAAATTTTACTAGACTTCGTTAATTTAATTTTTGATGATTGGAAGTTAACTTTGAAAAATCAACATTAAGGACCTAATACATAATTTTACCAAACTATTGTATGCATTTTCAAGAATCACGCTTTCAGAAGAATGTAGCAGATAGGTGTTGTTCCATTTAAAGGAAATTCATAATTTTAAATTGAAATAGACCTTATTTTTTCAATTATTTCTGACAACAACGGCAGGGGCAGAGGCAATGGCAGTTCTTTAAGAACAACAATGGCAGGACAAACTCTTAGCTAATCCAAGAAGTTCAGTGAAAATAGCATGTCAATAGCTCTTTTCATTCTAGAGTTGTAAACTGTTAAAGTGTGATACTTTTTACATAAATAGGCACACTGTATTATATTATTATATAATATAATTTTTCTAATTTTGACATTTAAAGTTACACTTTTCAAAACCCTTTGACGTTAGGAAATGTCTTACTTTTCATAACTAGTTATGAAAACTAAAATATTTCACAACTGGTGATGAAACGTGTGTTTCACCATCAGTTATGAAATATATATACAAAAAATGAACAACTTCGACTTTGTGGGAATAACAGTAGATAAAGCGCATTGGGCCGCTTCTTCTATATCACTAGAAATATGGCTTTCGGTATCTGACATGATGGTAACTGGTATAATATCTCCTGATTTGCTTACTGAGTGCTTCTACGAAAAATTATTTTCAAGAAATGTCAAACTTGACAGTAATTAAAAAGTTTAAGTATCTTAGCAACAGTACACAAATATGAACGGAATGTAATTTATAAATTTAAAAAAAATTATTCTATTCTTAAGTTAGTATTGATTAAACATACATGTCGTGGTCAAAATTAGAAAAAATCTTGAATGAAACACGTTGGGAAACAGTATTTTGTGTAACTCGCATCCTTTTGCAGAACTCGCTATGCAGAAATCTGCTCGTAACACAAAATAGGACCTTTCCCAACTGGTTACATAAATAGCTATTATATCATATTTCTATTTGTTCTACCCTGGTTTGTAATAGATGTTCTACCTATGTGTCGTGATAATATTTTACTGCTTTTTAACCTAACTTAACATAACTTTTTTTAACTAAATCTCCTAAACGGAATCCAATATTTCCCAATTTCAGCCGGTAAATTAATAGATTCCTATTAATAATATTTACCTATTAATAGGTAAATATTATATATATTAATTAAATGTTTTTAGTACTATATCATTTTCACTGATTAAAATCATATTCAACTTTATATTATGATCTCATTCTATGCCGCTAGTTGGTTTACATCAAAGAAGAAGGCAATTGATAATATTGATAGCATTTCAAGAATTATGTATGTACCTACAAACAATCTTTGTTCCGCCGCTCCCTAAACATAGCAAGTACATTACTAAAGGTATTTTTTCATTATTTGTCATTTATTCCTGATAACTCTATGTATAGTAGATAATTACCAGTTATCAATTAGATCATCTTGCAATTCAAGAGTAGGTCGTATAACAAAGACTAACTATATAAAAGTTTTAGTTCAACTGATATAATTCAGTTTGTTGCGTTATTGTTTGCAGATATGGAAAACTGTAAATTAATAATTGTACCTTTTATTGCAGCCTTGGTAGCTTTCTGTTCAGGTGTTCCAATAGACCTAAGGATTACTGACAGATACAATATTAACCAGTGTGATGTAACAATATCGTAAGTTTACAGATATTTGTCAAAATAAAATTTATGGTAAAAAAACAAAGGGAGAGGGAGAGACAGGGGTGAATATTTTTGGCCATCATTAGTAGGTGACTGGATATTTTTACTCTGGACTTTCAGAAACAAATTAAGTGAATTCAGTCAAAACTTTACCATAAGTTTAAAGAATAAAATATGTTAAAAAATTGTAACAAAACACAAAAAATGAAAATAAACAACATAAAAATATATTAATTAAAATTATTCTTCCATTTCTATATATCTATTTCTATTTTTATAATTAGTCTTGTTTCTTTTTAGAGGATTTTCACTTCTAGAGACAAATATATACGAACCTGCAAAGATCCTTCCAGTGAAGAGGACTATTACTTATCCTGAATCTGGTTTGAATACTCACAAAATAACGTGTCTGAAGGTAAGTATTAATAATGTCTAAATATTTTTAGTAACTATATTATGTAGTCTCTGTTTAATATCTCTACAGTATGCGTGCTTCCCGGGAGAGATTCTACTGGAAAAAATTTGCAGAATAGCAGTCGCTTGAAACTAGATAAAATTAGATTTGTTCATTGTTAGGCACTCCAGGCAAAAATAATGCACCAATTTATAAAAATTGCGAACTACTAAACTGCTAAATAAGAGAATAAAGTAGATTAGGAGGAATATTTCCGAAACATTTTTAACAATTTCTTCTTTAATACGTTTGTGTATAAAAAAAAAGGATACTGATGTTTCAAAGTAAAGCAATTTTCTATAAACTAATATCATGCTTGTGTGTTTTTTAAATTTTTTAATGTCATTAGACATATTATACTTAATGTTATTGTTTGGAAATGTCTTGAGAAGGAAATAGACATTTCCTAAGTTTCCAAGTTTTCTTTCATTATTTACCGAATTTAGAAAGGTTTCTTCGTTCCCTTTCATTTGACTGCAATAATTTATAATACACAAGAGAAATGTATAATTTGTGATAGAAGTGTTACTCATTAAATATAAATAGAAGAAAACGTTTTTAGAGCAAAATGATTTTATAAAGGCTTTAAAAAGTATAATTGATCACAACAAACTATAAAAAATTTGGTTTCTGTCAATGATTTCAAACTTCATGATATGTAGGTTACTTTTGTTTATTACTATTTCATAATGTAAGTATAGATTTTCCTTTTTAACAACTCTGTATGATAATAATGATGATTACAAATTTATTATATCAAGTTTCTAATTTACTTACTTATTTTCGATTTCTATGTAACCAATTTTACTAATTAATGAATACTTACTAGTGAATTATTAATAATATTACAAATCATCATTTCACTTTAGGTCATAAATATGGATACAAGTAACCATGGTGGATATCCAGTAATTGTCTTCGGAGGTGTTGGCTCCACTGAAGTCCAGATTCTTCTAACTTCGCAATGGGGCAGGTCACTGAACTACAGGATTGAAATTTGGGCGGAAAACGGGGCTATCTGTAGACAATCAACTGAAATTAAGTAGTCACATATTTATAATATATCTTAAAATAATAAAGTATTTATCTTTAAAAGCAAGTTGCTTGTTAAATTTATATTTTCCTAAAAATTCCTATGTTTCCAATAAAAACCTAGAAATTTGAAACTCAGTTTGACTCCCGCTGTCATTAAAAAAAAATAAATAAAACCTCAGCGTTATACTAAATCTCACTCGTCTGCATTATTTTGCGAAAATATATTTATGTTACTGATGAAAAAATTATATACTTACTGACTTTAATTCTATTTACCTTAAGAAAAATTCGATGTTTCATAATACCAGACACTTCGTATTCATGACAAATATGGAACAAGTTCTTTTTGTGAAATTTCACGCGTAATTCTGTCAATGTTAGGTATCATTTCATAACAGTCATGTAGCCTATATAGTAAACAATATTAGTCTTGCATATTAATTGTTACCGAATGTAGTTAGATGGCCCCCAATATCTTTTTTACCCCACTAAACTATAGTGACATTTTGGAATGAATAAAGGCGTATATAACCGTTACAAATGATCAGTTTGAATTATAAAAGTTTTGCGTGTCTTCTCATTATCGTAAATAACAACAACAGTTCCAAAATGTTCAAAATTGTAAGTTTATTAAGTGTGTGAAGAGTAAAGTTTAACAATATCATGAATTACGCGAAAGTTTCAGTTGCTAATTTGATATCATTTTACTTTGATGGGTTTCAAAATACATCACATGAATCTCATTTACTGATTATTAATATACAGAGTGCTTCGTAAATATTCCAATATTTTTAAGTGATTACTTGTATGATTTTCATTAAGGATATTTCATATAAACATAGCTCCTAAAATATTTTACTGAAATACAGGAGTTGAGCTACAAAGCTTGGAACGGACATATAGCATATTATTTGTATACTTCCCTCAATTTAAACTGTAATTTAGTTAAATTTCCAGTTTAAACTGTGAAATTTAGTTAAATTTCCAGTTTCAACTGTAAATTTAGTTAAATTCCCAGTTTAAAGTGTATTTTTTTTAAATTCGCAGTTTAAATTGTAAATTTAGTTATCCCCAGTTTAAAATATAAATTTTCTTAAATTCCCAGTATAAACTGTAAACTTTGTTAAATTCCCAGTTCAAAGTGTAAATTTAGTTAAATAATAATAATATCTCTACCCCTCATTCTAGTCACAAGTATTAGCCAAAAAATCTGAGGCTTGTGTGGGGAAGGGGTGGCATGTTATACTGGGAATTTAACTAAATTTACAGTTTAAACTGGGAAGTATACAAATAAAATGCTATATCTACTCTTCCGTATTAACCATTAGTTTTGCTGGTCGTTTATTTAAAATATCTTAAATCGGTAAAATTTTTTTCGCAACTAATGAAAATTCAAAATTCAGTTCAAATTCAAAATGATTGAGTTAACTGTAGGATGTTTTATTTTCACTGCAGACGCTGTAAATTTTCGACACTTTTTTTAAATAATATCGGATTTTCTATAATGAAACTTAGCCTATCTTGTGATTTTGCTCTTATATATTAAAATGATTACCAGAAATCAGAGATTTATGTGGGAGAGGGAGCGGTATATTATTATTTTGCAGCCCGCGAGTGCGCCCAGGAACTACTTACGATGTTTTAAATTTAAATACCATTAGTACGAGAATAAGGGAAGCCTGGAAAACCTTGTTAATGATAGATGCATACATTTACTAAAACTGTTATAAAATCATCATTAAAAAAGTTAATTACCTACGTAAAACCGATTAACGATATTTATGCATATAGCTTAGCGATTGATGCGCGTATTTGGAATACACCAAATTGTCCTTGTATAATATTTATTATCTGTTAAGCAATTTTAGTCTTTCTATTCTACTTTAACGATTTTAGAAGTTTTCTATCTATAAATATTTATAAAACTCTCAGGAAAGCTAATTTATTTAAATTAATATCACAAAATTGAAGTATATTAAAACAAGTCTATCTGAAATAACAGAGTTGACGTACGTATGTCTACATTATATAAAATATTCTGCAAAAGACAAAGTTTTAAATATAAAATAATTTATACATAAAAGAAATTTGTATTTACACGTTGATGCTTCAAGTGCACAGTAAAAAAATCCGACTGATTTTAACACTGATTCCACACTCATTAGTGTGTATACAGGGTGTCCACCTAGTGCGCGTAAGTCCAATATCTGGGTTAATAAAAGAGATAACTTAATTTTTTTTTCTACAGGGTTGTCTAATATCCCGAGCTGCACAAAATGAAAATATATTTACATATTCAGGGTGTTCAGTTTTTCCTGGACAGGTACCAACTTTGTTTTTCTAAATGGAAATATATATTTTTTATTGCTTTTTCGAACTAAACCCTTGATTTTAGTAGGACTTTCATCAGCCTTCCCTATACCTAACTTAAACTGTTTTTGAAATATTGACGGGTGAATATTGACATTTTTGCAACTTTGACACCCTGTAAAATCTAAACGGTTTGAGATCAAGCAAAACGGTTTGCACATTTCTATCTTAACTTTTCATAAGCTATCGTTTGGTACTAATTTCAAAATTATCCAAAAATTTAAAATTTTCTGAAAATTTTGAAAATTTTTAATCCCTGGATAAATTTGAAATTAGTACCAAACGATAGCTTATGAAAAGTTAAGATAGGAATGTGCAAACCGTTTTGCTTGATTTCAAACCGTTTAGATTTTACAGGGTGTCAAAGTTGCAAAAATGTCAATATTCACCCGTCAATATTTCAAAAACAGTTTAAGTTAGGTATAGGGAAGGCTGATGAAAGTCCTACTAAAATCAAGGGTTTAGTTCGAAAAAGCAATAAAAAATATATATTTCCATTTAGAAAAACGAAGTTGGTACCTGTCCAGGAAAAACTGAACACCCTGAATATGTAAATATATTTTCATTTTGTGCAGCTCGGGATATCAGACAACCCTGTAGAAAAAAAAATTAAGTTATCTCTTTTATTAACCCAGATATTGGACTTACGCGCACTAGGTGGACACCCTGTATAGTCCACACTGGGCAGTGTTAGACATATCGGTGTACTATTACATTACATAAAAGTAATTTAACACAGTAGATTTTACAAGGTAATGTGTAATACTTAATTATTCACCGTGTAATTATTCCGTTTTTATGGCGGATTGATTCATTTTTAACACAGGGTTTTGTAAATTTTACTACAATTTATGAGTACTTCTACAAACTTGGCGGGTATATCGTTCGTGTAATATGAGTTCTAAAGGTTTAGTTATTATACCACCCAGTTCGTGTTAAAAATAACACTGCAGCAAATTACGATTACCATTTAGTAATTTTACCATTTGTCTTTTTTTACTGTGTGTTATGGCGATATCTAAGATAATGTTAGTCGAATGAAATACTTAATAATACTAAAATTTTTTTTAGTGCATCTTTGCCGCCATTTTAGCTGTAGCCCTAGCAGCTCCAGCTCCTGAACCAAAAGCCGAACCAAAACCAGCTCCCAAGCCAGGTCTTATCGCCGCAGCTTATACATCCCCTATCGTAGCTGCACCTGCTGTAGCTGCCCCTGTAGCCTATACTGCAGCCTACTCTCTTCCATATGCTAGCTACTATGCTCCTTCTGTTTATACTTCAGGATACACTGCTTATTCTCCTTATGCAGCATCCTACGTAGTTGTGTAAAATGATAAAATTCTTTATCTATATTTATTTGTAAATAAACACTGTTTGCTGCCAAAAATTGATTTTATATAATACGAAACATCTGTAATGTAACTTTAAATAAGTAGGTATCGAATAAATTTGATTTTACTCGATTTAAAAATATTGTTAGCTGGTTTGAAAATTTGTTATATCGTATGCCACTAAGGAATCTATTCGCGCCGGTCTGTGGAGTTTTTGTCCACCATACCACTGACTCATAGGTTAACATTCGTCTTAAAACCTTAGTATAAAACCAAAGAGTCATTTTAGGTTTTAGGCTCCAGTTATTAATCAATACCGTATAGGTACGAATTAAAGTGCATGACTGCAGTGGTAGATATATAGGGCAATCGAAACAATTTCTAGACAAAAGAATATATACACGTAAATACAATATTATAAATTCTAAAGTAAACGCTACCGCTCTATCAAAACATGCAATAGAATATGGCCACAGTTGTAACTTCAACAACATAACGATGTTAGGAAAAGAAGAAAACTCCCACAGTGGCATAATACATAAAATGGTACAAATAAAAAACTTAGTAACGCGATAAATAATCGCCCTGATGCGTTGAGAATCTAAGCGAACCATATTTCAACTTAACTAAATAAATAAATAAACATATGACTAGATTAAACAAATTTTTATCCAAATTCTGAACCCAAAACTCGACTGGTTATGTAAAACCTAAAGCACAGGTCCCATAAATGAAAGTATGTAGATGAACGCACCACTTACTATTCATGTAAACAAAATCCAATCGGCACATCTGTTTAGTCATGTAGAAAACTCAACAACACAAGCATCCTCATAACCATTTAGATATAATGTATAAACAATTTTTTCCTTGAAAATGAAAAGTTTGTATTAAGTTTATCAATAAACACTATCAGTACACTAACAGTAGACTTACGGTCAGAAGAAAAAACAATAAATAATAAAAATGATAATAAAACAATTATCCCATATAATTTATCTACATATTACAAACTCTATTACTCTAGTCTAGATACACACTCATTATATGGTACGTATTCTGTATGTGGTATTATACTTGTATGTGTTATGGTACAATACTAAACAGTCTGGTATCCTTATCCTGGTACCCTGGAATCCTTATACTGATATCCTGTAAACCGTTAGAGATAGCAACTACGTTAAATCGGGTCAAAGTTGCGTAATTTGGTGACCAATAATATACTTCAAAAAAATTAAGCCTAACATGATAAATTTTTCAGATATTTGAAAAAAATCGAAATTTTGGAAATTAGTTTTTGTAGAATTTCAGGTTTCTTTGAAGAGCTATTGAATAAAAACGACCACTTTCCTGTAACAACTTTTTACGCTCTATCGAATGGCATAAGTAACGTTTCATCTCTTCAGAACCGTCATCAACTTTATTTTCTCTAATACGGTCCCATTTTTAGAGAAAGTTTCCTTTTTATTTCAATAGAACATATTATCTATCTTTAACGGTTTCGAAGATACTAATATTATTGTATCCAATTCCAAACACACTGTATATGTATTTATTGTAAGCTGTAAAAATGCCATCCGAAAGGTGTGACATAGCTGCGGTTATGTCGTAAAGAACGAAGAAAGAGAACTGGCTACTTAATATGTACGGCGTACGGTGTCATAAGCTAGAGCAAGGTCGTTTAAAGACTTTGACCGTGACCCCGCTACTTCTTGCTTTTGGCATATCAACTACTTCTCAACAGATTGAACAATGGGGTAACGGTGTGCTAATAGGTTATATAATTGGATCACGTTGAAAGTGAATTTTAAGGAAAGTTGTTGACATAATGCAGTAATTAATATTCTGGCAAATGAGAAATGAAACTTATTTAGGAGCTTGATGAATTTTAATTCCTGTATTTGACGTAAAAATTTAAAAATAATTCCAGAATATATATTAAGGAAGCTTCTTATGTTCTTAAGCCCGCAAGAAAATATTTGTGTCATATTAAATACGTAAAATAATAATTACTTTGAAATTCAGTTAAGAAGATAAAGAATGAAAAGATAAAGAATGGAAAATTGGAATGAAAAATTAAATTATTTGGAATGAAAATCTTTACCGCCTAGAATTTTAATAATTCCTACTATTTCTCGAATACTAGCTGTTAACATTTTTTTTTTCTCAACATCATCTACAGAGTTTATATTTATATAAAGCTATACAAATCTCCTTTAATGCATTAACTTTTTTCAAACTATTTTTATAGTTTTTGTTTCTGGGATCACTTAATAATGGGTGCTCTTTATATAGTTCTATTAATTTGCAGGTATTTTCCGTATTCCACTGTTTTTCTTGTGACATTTTTTCTGCATACATGGTAGGTTAGGTTAGGTTCTAAAGTGAGTGGGCCGAAAACCAGACCCTCCACCGCGACAATATGGTCTATTGTGGTACACACCTACTTATATTTTACCCAACAGGTCCAGCTTCTTAATGAAACTATCACCTCATTGGATGAGAACTGATTCAGATCCTTTTACAAAATCCTCCTTTGCCAAATATTGAGTATCTGATCCTTTGGGGCAGGTACATAATATGTGTTCTGCCCTTTTATAATCTAAGCTCAAGCGGCACTCAACATTTTCTACTAGGCCGAATTTTCTCTAGATGATATTTGAAACAGAAATGCCCAGTATATAGGCCAATAAATAAAGTTCGTAGGTGCAACCTGTTTAACTCTAAAAGTTTTTTAGTTCTTGATTTTGAAGGGCTTATTATGAACGCCTTCGAATGAACTAATCTTGGTAGTTCTTGTCAGTACTGGGGAATTTGCACCCCAACTCAAATCAAGAGAGTAGCTTTGGCAATACTCGAGGATATGCCAGGCACCGGTTCTGGTCCAACAAATTCAGAAGCAGCACCCTCGCTAGCTAGAGAGTCGGCTGCTTCATTCCCTTCATGGCCGGAATGACCTGGTACCCAGTCCATTTCAGACCAGTAATAGTTCCTCTATTTTCCTGGCCAAATGTCGATATTTCAACTCGTTCAAAAGTTAAGGTGGAGGATTACTTTAAGAACAGACTGTATGTACATATAATACTCAGTAGTTAATTCTGCTTCTTTTTCATAAACTTAAAACAGTACCATGGAGAAATTATCTGCAATGTTTATCTCCAAGTACATTTAAATACTTTCATATGTAAAGATTGATATTTTAAAAAAATCATTTGTGATATGCCACTGCATTGCTCATGGCGTCATCGATATAAAAGTTATGACGTCAACAGTAAAACAACAACTCAAAATATTTGTCCAGAGTTAGATGTTCTCAGATGCAGAGTAGATGTTCTCTTGAACATAATGATCTTGGATGATAGGCCTATCGCTCATATTAAATGAACTATTTTAAAATAAATGTGTGATGAGTTAATCATATCATTGATCAACAGAGCAGTTGTGTTGGGTTTGCAACATATTATTTAGTAATTCTGAAGGCACTGTTCTTATGGTATAATCATTTGGGCATATCTCATTCCTTAGTAATAAGTGATGGATTCATCAACACACGTTATACTGTTCGTCAGAAACCGTATTGTCCAAATCTGTAAAAGTATAAGGGGTTTCATTAAAAACATTACTGAAGGAGACATGATGCTGATAAAGAGTAATGCCATGGCTCGAAAAGGTACGATCATAAATATATTAGTCAATAATTATGTTACAAAAACCGAATATAGAACTTTGATTGTAGATTAGTTGAAATAAAAAGTAAAGACACCGCTATGCATAAAATTGTTAAACTGTGACTTTAAAGTAAATTTAATAATTTGCATGTTGTATAAGTTAATACTTTCTAAGCCCGACATTTAGAAATTCTGATAATTATTATTCTGACGTGAATTCAATGCATACAGAGATCCCCCAAAGAAAGGGGTACTTGATTTTGACTTTTTTGTTAAATTCACCGAAATAGAATTCAAAACGAATCAGCAAGTAAACTAGCTTACACTACACCTAATAATTATCAATATTTTAAATTTATCAATAGGTAGATATATATTCAGTTTCCTACAGTAAACTATAATAACCATGCTCTCCTTCATTGATTACTCACTTTTAGTTATAGGAAACGTATATTCTCTGTCCCTCTTTGGTGGTTGATCAATAATTTACATTTAGATGGCGCTACACGTATCACATTACAAAAATATAGGCTGCTTTAAATTCTATTCAATGCTTTGGGGGATCTAGTAAACTAACGGTGAAAGAAACAACGGCAATTAATAATGTGTGTTGTAAACAAATCGTAACATGGACAATTTTAGTGCTTAGTGGGAAAAATGGATTTCCTTTTATACCTTTATTGTTTCAGAAAAAAGCTAATTTTTATTCAGATTTCCTTCTTTATTTTTTTTTTGTCATATAGCATTTACTAATCGCACTAGAACACTTTGTTTCTCCAGGATCAACATTATGATTGGAAACTTGGATTTAAATCAATTTATATTTTCTAATGTTTTCTATTAGTATTGGGTTCATAAAGTGTCAATCTACAATAAAATTTTATAATTGTACCATGTTTTATATATTTCTAAACTAAACTGAATGTTTTAAAACTGTATTAATATAATTAAGGAAAATTGGATTAAGAAATTAACAAACTAATGTCTGTAGAGCTCTCAAAATCTAAACTGTCATTTCATAATTTGAAATGAAAATCACATTTAAGCTAAAACTTTCCTATTGACTTCTTACCTATTCTATTTTAAATTACAATTTTTTTTAATGTGATGGAACTAAAGATTTTGTTTCAAGAGATACCTAATAGTTGCAGTATCGTATTGAAAATTGTGGACAAAACCAAAGAGGGATGTGCACCTCTTTTAAATAAATAAATAAATAAATACGTATTTTTTTAAATAATTTTATTATTGTTACTACAATTTATTTTAGACAATTCAAACTAATTTAGAATGTATTAAACCGGAACGTCCTCAACACATTGCTTAAGAAAATATAACAGTTGTGTCAAGAAAATCTTATTTAGACTAGTTAAAATCATGTTCGTATGTTTTATTCACTAATGTTCAGGCGTTCTGGAAAAATTACAAAAAAAACTGAATTTTTATGACACCGTAGGACCACATATTCTCAAGAAGGAGTTTTGGGGAAAGGGGGTTTGTTAATGTGAAATATTTTCTATGTTTTATGTTCTATGTTTACCTTGTGCATGTTCTATGTACAAGGTGGCCCGTTTAACATGGGCCTATACCTTATCTCAGAAACTACAAGTCCCATCGAAAAAAAAATTATATGAAATTGTTTTTTTCAAAGTTATCTTCAAGTTATTGAAGTTATTGAGAATTATCTTCAGGAAATAGCCCATATTAAAATCGTGGTAGAAAAGTTAATAATTAAGTTTTTGAGCACTTTTCAAATAAAACACCCTGTATATTGTTACATTTCTAGAAAGCCCTTCTATCGACAAGTTCAGAGATATATGATATGATGGGTTTGTATCCCATCGTTTCTGAATGATTATCCTCAGAATATGGGATTTTAATACTGTCTATTTCCCGAAGATAATACTTTTTTTTAAATAGCGCACCCTATATATTATTATATTTTCAGAAAGCCTTTCTAAAGACAAGTTCAATGATATATAATATGATAGGTCTGATGCTCACCATTTCGGAGTTATTGAGTATTATTATCTTCGGGAAATAGCCAATATTAAAATCCCATATTCTAAGGATAATCATTCAGAAACGATGGGATATAGTAGGGGGTCCAAGGCTCTGAAAAATGAAATGACCCATGACGGGTCATTTTATTTTTGATTTCACTTAGGGATAGAGGGTCCCTAGGGGCATAAGAAATGACTTGTTGGACTTTTGTTGGCTCTTGCACAACTTCTTAAATAGCAAAAAAAGAGGAGCGGAAGCCATGTTTAAAAAATAAGTGATTTTGAACGTTTACACCTTTCTAAAAAAATAACTATTTGAGATATTCATATGATTTTTTATATGTGAATACTTGAGACATGAGCGCTTCTGCCTGTGCTAATAGAATTTGAAAATATTTCTCTGTTTTTTTTTTAACAATGGCTAAAGTCGTAGTTACGAAATTTATGTATCGAAAATTTCAACATGCGGGCAACTATATTAAATTTTCAAAATTTGCACATACTATATGTGAACGAAATGTGGTCTAAGGCTTGAAAAAGTTTTTAGAAAAAAAATCAGTTCCCTACCTTATCTAGTTTTCGAGTTAATAATTTTTAAAGCAGAGCGTTGTTTACACTCGCGCCCGACCCGTGCCATTCCATTTACTGTGGTGCGCGCTACCATCTAATCCAATATATCGGAATATTAGGCCAGACTATAAAATTGCGAAATAATTACATTCTCATAGTTTGTGACTATTGTTATTATATATTAGTTTATCAGTGTTTTATCTATTAGCGTATTGTTATTTATTTTAATTGAAACTCACCTTTGACAGGAATTACAATGTGTCCCTTGTCGGGTATCGCATTACTGCCGTATTTTAGCCCTTAAAACAATAGTTAGGAAAAGCTGTATACATGTGCAAGCAACAGAACACTAACTATAGGCACATTTTTTATCACATTTTAGTTTGGAATTGCACTTTTTTATTTTTTTAAGATCCGGCCATGGGTTTTTTGACATCATTTTTGGGATTATTTGATGATTAATATCCACGACATATCCCAAGTTTTTGGGTAAATTGAGAACCGGATCAGTAAACTATTTGTAGACTAAAGTTTGCTATACAACGTGCGTTTTACACGGAGTAAAAAGTATCTCCAGTAAGAGGTAGAGGACGTAAGTCACCCCCAGTGAGTGAGAAAATAAATGTTAAGCATCCACCTCCAGTATGTTTTGACGTTAAAAAAATTAATCATATTGTGTGGTACCTGAAATCCGTAGCTATCATATCAATGGGACGATCTCAAAACCCTGAAATTTCTTCAGTAACCGAAAATCTTGAATTTCTTTGGCTTTAGCATAAATGGCATTCTGATTTTCTTGGGTGGAAATCAAGAAAACCTCACGTTTTCCTTTTTTTATCTCTATCTTTAAGGCATGGAAAACATACTTTTTAAAATCCACTGGCTGACTGTTACTACGACTTGATTTTTGTTCATTAAGGAAATTTTTATCGTCGGATTTCGCATCAATTAGTGCAAGACTCTTTTTGTGAGTATATTCAGACCAACACTTCCGATGATGTAGTAGTCTTTTATTAATAAAATTGTTGTGAATAATATTTTCTAATAGTCTATAAGTATTGCCTTTTCTAATAAAAATAGCAATTTTAAAGTTGCAAATCCCCGTTCGCCAAGTTCATTTAAAAATTGAGAAGACACTTTTGGCATGTGATACATTTCTTTTAGATCTAAAGCCTCAGCCATTTAAAATTTTTTTCATTAACTTCCTTTCAATTTATAAAAAACGTGCTGAAATTCACAAATTTCAATACAACACATATATTATTCGCAACAATTTTATTAATAAAAGACTATTGTATCATCGGAAGTGTTGGTCTGAATATACTCACAAAGAGAGTCTTGCACTAATTGATGCGAAATACGCCGATCCCTAATGAACAAAAATCAAGTCGTAGTAACAGTCAGCCACTGGAATTTAAAAAAGTATGCTTTCTATGCCTTAAAGATAGAGATAAAACAGGAAAACGTGAGGTTTTCTTGATTTCCACCCAAGAAAAGCAGAATGCTTTTGCATTCTGCTTATTCTGCTTCTGATAGCATTTATGCTAAAGCCAAAGAAATTCAAGATTTTCAGTTACTGAAGAAACTTCAGTGTTTTGAAGATCGTCCCCTTGATACGACAGCTGCGGATTTCAGGTACCACACATTATGATTAATTTTTTTAACGTCAAAACATACTGGAGGTGGATGCTTAACATTTATTTTCAATCTTTCCTTTAGTCAAGTCCTTTATAATGGTATAACTTTAAACATTGTTTACGGGAAATCCTAAGACTTTTGTTATAAATTTTTTTTGTGATATCGATTTCTTATTTAAGGATGCACATATCCTCAAAGTTTTAGAGATATGTTCTGAATAACCCTGTATAATTAATCCAGACTCTCACAAAACTCCAAAATAATTGTTATTCATATATGTATTGGTTGTGTTATAAAGAAAAAAATAAATATCAAAAAACTGTGTCATAATAAATAAGCCAATAATTTTCCCTCATGTTTTATTTACTCTAATGAGTTGTGTACACAAGACGAGATAATTATATGTTTGCTACGCATCCTAAGCAAATCAGGAAACGGAATAACCTACTTTTACAGGTTTTGTGTATAATTAAAACAAACATATAGGCACTGCGCTGAAAAATTTTAAGCTACCTTTACATGTTTATATATATAGATATTGATTCAGCCCTTTTTACTTTATAGGTAATTTTAAATGTTTCACAAAAAGTGACTGAGACTGAATTTTCAGTGAATATGAAAGTATTGAACTGTATATCGCGCATTTTGCTGACGAACATCATGTGGACAGAATCCTAACTAAACTAACACATTTACATTATTTGTAACTGTGTTTCGGTTCCTTGAACCATCACAGATTGAAATAGCCCGTTGACCACTCGTCCACTGAACCATTGTAGAAATCTAATCGCAAGGATTATTTTTCCTTTTTAGTAAGGAGAGGTTTAAAGAAGGTATAAAATAATTATTAACGACGATGTTTCACTTTATTGTTATACTTAAGTTTATGGTAACACATTGGATATTATTTCTGAAATAATTTGTTTTAATAACTAGACTGTTATAACTTCTGTTCCCATGTTATAGGAACAGCAGTTAATTAGTATATAAAATTAACAAGTAATACGATGAAAACGTAGCTATTGTCATGGTACACCTACAAGATCTATGGGACTATCATCAGAAGGGGGATAACTAATGTCGCCATACTAGTAGATCGTATAAGGCAACTAATTCACAGAAGCTATACAAACACTCCGTGATTTAAGTAGAAGACGTGCCATCCCTCCCATAGTTATGTAAAACCGGTGGTTCTTTGTCCATACAATAATCAAGTAAAATCCCTAAACTAAAAAGTTGGAAACATTTCCATGTTGGAGATTGATCGTTTCGTGTAGACGGTGATTGAAGTTAGTCGTAGAAATAGGGTGACTTTAAATAAACTACATAAAGAAGGAAGTAATTACCATAAATATCTATAAACAGTACTTCAAGCAAATATTTTATTTTCGCTGCGATATATATTATATATATCCCAGGCCTATTTATTTATTTTTTGTTTTTTTAATCGAAGATTCTGCTTTGTAAATGGTGTAAATAAATATATGAACATCAAGTAAAAACAGTTCAGTGAGGAGTTAATATTTTTACACCTGACTGAAACATACGATGAAAATTTTTTATTAAAGCGTTGGAAAAATGTCTGAGTTAAAATCGGATATGCTTCGATTTATTTTTATCTGGCACATTTTATTTCTATTGTGGTACATATTTGGTGCGTTAATATGTATTGTTAATTATAATATTTGTATAATTACATGTAAATGTTTATCTAGTCACACAAGTATCAAGTGGGTGTACACAGACAAAGCTTTTCGAAACCACCTCACATAAAATGTTCTTACTATGACAAGCCAATTTCCGTATTATATATAGAGGCAGAACATGAATGCCAGTGTCCGTATATTCCGGTTTTCAAAATGAATGAGCTGGTAAGTAAATTTATATTCCTTTTAGTGATATACTTAATTACTGGGTGAGTTTTTTAACCTGTAACTTTCAAATATCTCGAGAAATAAGCACTCTACGAAAAATACCAATAACCAAAGTTTAATCATTTAGTGAGGGAATCCACCTTTCTCCTCCCTGTAGGTGGTGCGGAGGGTAACTTTGAAATCTGGAATCTATATTCAGATAAATCCTACGTATTTTTAACCATAAAATCCGAATCTGCAATAAAAAATACAGGTTCCTATTTAAGATTTCAAAGTTACCCCCGCACCACCTACAGGGAGGGAGGTGGACTAATTTTAGTACTACTTATTGCATTTCCCCCACTAAATAATTAAATTTGGATTATAGGTATTTTTTCGGAGAGTGCTTATTTCTCGAGATATTTGAAAGTTTCAGGTTAAAAACTGACCCGTTGTATATATTGAGGTTAGAGTAGTTATTTAACTTTGAAAAATAAACAATGTCTTTGTGAAATTCCGACTGTATTCTGTTTTTACCTTAAATGACAGTTGTAATCAATGAGTTTTTCAATATAATTTTTACTTCTTTCTATTTAATTTGTTATTAAATGTAAAATATGATTCAAAGTTGATAAATGTGTTTTAGCAGTATATAATCTGCAGTAAAAACAAGCCAATTTGTTATACTTTAATAGATTTATTATTTATGAAATGATATTTATTTATATTTTGGTACAAATGTCTTTTCTAACATGATTTTAATTTTTAAATTTATTGTTTGTTTAAATTTAGTGGTTATGTTTGTAAGCTTTAGCTCTGTCATTTTTGAGTTTACAAAAAAAGGAGTATGAAATAAAAGCTAAATTGGTTTCTCTGAAGACTGATAAATCAGTAAAGAAGGTACATAGGGTGTTCGCAAATAAGCTTGTAAAGTTATATTTTTTATTTAAATGGCTGTTTATTATTTAATATTTTTTGGATATGGCTTTTTCGCACTAATACACAGACATATATTAGTATAGTGGTTGATGGGTATATCTCTAATAATAAGGGAAATATGTATAATTAGTATGCGAAGTGGAAAATGGAAATTCCACTGTTCGAAACTCTGCTTTTTGGCGTTGTACTTATGTGTTGGTGTGCGTTTCATGCTTTGTTTATTGTAATGAGATTTATTATTATATATTGTATTTATTGACACAATATTTTTAAACCCACTGTATAATTTTTCATACTACAATAAACAATTTCAAAGCAACCTATATAACATTCAATTGAAGCTCTTATTTTTAACTCAAAATTGGCCTAATCAATCACCTTATTTATATTTATAATGATAGTAAAATTCACACTTGTACGAAACGTTCTATGCACTATATTAAACATATTCCAGAATCTTGTTAAAATAGTTCAACAAGTATTACGGTTCTTTACGAGAAACTTTCAGTTATCTGCAATTGTAGTATGTGTCACGAAAAGAATTGTTAGCCATATCTAACAACGTAATTCAAACTGACATCTGAAAATTCGTATACCTACAGTAAATACGTATTTAAGTGGTTAAGAGATTTGTCTCTGTTAAAAAGTGGGATATTACTAAAAGAACTCTACATCAAATTAAAATAATAATCTTGAACTGTTGTTTATTAATTCTGTAATTTATTTTATTTATAAGCTACTTCTAAGCCTTAAAAAAGCAAGTTCAATATTTATGAGTATTATTATATATTTAGTACATAATAAATAATATGTAATTTACAATATTATTATTTAATTTTAATATATCTGTTCTTCATGTTTTCGTAAAGTTGATACTGTTTTTATTGTTAATGTAAAACAGGGCGTGTAACTAAATTTTACTTTGTTTTTTTTTCAGATAATGGTCCTAAATTTAATCATCATTGCAGCAGCAAGTGACGCAGCGTCTACGTCCTATCTACCACCTCCACCGCCTCCTCCACCTGTAGTTACGAAGTCCGCACCAGTTGGCACGCCTGTTGCCTATGGTGCGCCAACTATTTATGATACTAGGCCCGTATTAAGCTTCCCTAAGACTTTTACCTGACTCAAACTGATGTTTTAATACTAATCAAAGCAGCATTAAAAATATTGATAATGATAATAAAGTTAATTTTTATGAACTGAAAAAATTTTTTTAGAAGATGAGGGATAATTACTATTATTTTAAGGCAAAAACGAACAGTGGGCGATGGTATTAAGGTACATAGTTTAATATACGTTTCTTAATAGTTCCTACTCATTTACGTACTATAACGATATTACATATTATGTAAAAAAATTTTTTTTTTAATTTAAGTTCATTTTAAGGTACTGTGTATAGGTCAGAAACAAGAAAATATGTATTCATTGTATCGGTTTCATTTACAGTTTACTATTAACAGACCTAGTTACATCTCTCTTAGTTTGGGGTCATTATTTCGACGAATAACGAATCATAGGCCACTGGATATAGGTGTGTTCACGGTGTATTCACCATCTACCAAGGATTTGAAAATATTGAAGGCTATATAAAATTGTCTATGAACATATCTGATCATCATTATCATTGTAACTGTGTATCAGGGTATCCATATTAACTTTTAATTCAATTTAAATAAACAATCTAGTCGCTTATCCTTTGACAGTATTGACGGTCATAACCCACATCCAATTTTTTCTCAAATATATCTTTCTCTACACTGCCACAAGATATATTGCCCAAATCCGATCTACTATTTGATGTTCCCACTAGCTGAAATATATTATCCAAATAATTCCCAGGTAATTTAATAGCATTAGCAGAGTACCCAAGAAAACATAAAATGGATATTAGCACCTCTTGACAAATTGATGATTGCCTATTTCTTCTTTGATCTATTGACAAAAAATAAATTAGTTGTGACTATAATTCTTAAAAATTTGTTAAAATGTATAACTTGAACTTGGCCAAAATTATTATTGAAAATGCGTTTTAATAATTAAAACGAATTTTTGCAGTCTATACTACCAATAATTTTAGATAATGTATGTAAATAATCCCCATTCCACCAAACAATTTTTAAATAAATTGTTTACTGGTAGATCAAGGCTTGTTCGCAGGGATAGGGTGGAAACCATCCTGGTGATGCCATAGGATGGGAAGAATGTCAACTTGGTGTTAATGTGGTGTGTGAGATTAAAATCAGTTGATGTTTGACTGTTCCCCTAACTAATGAGGTTTTCAGGTTTCCCTCATTCCAGCACTGAATGGTGGTTAGGGCCTACCAACGTAAGTCGTTCCTGAGGCGCAAATGCGGGCCGTGAAATAATAATATACCGCCCCCTCTCCTACACAAGTCCCAGACTTTCGGGCTAATCCTTGTGATTAGAATGAGGGGTAGAGATATTATTATTATTATTATAATTTTATATACAATAATGTATTTTAAGTAATGTGCAACAAGGCTTGTTAAATGATTTATCTGTCAACAACTGGGTTAAATACGTATTAAAATATTACCCTCTATTATACCTCAGTGTATAAATGAACTTGTAGGTATACTAAAACATAGCTCTCCCTCTGAATAATACCGGGTTTCCCATTTCATTTGACTAATAGCAATTAACATGGGCTATTACATTTCATTGAATTTTATATTCCCAGGGCACACTATGAGAAATATTGCTAACGGAATCGATAGTACTGACTGTTAAACACTTCTGATTACCAAAATACTAAAGCGAAATGCTGTTTTAATTAAAATATTAATAAAAATGTGTTTTAAGTTAATAGATGTAGTTTACATAAGTCTTTTAGTGACATTACGTTACGTCAACGATTGGAGTAGTTGGTTGAGCGCAAGGATTGTTAACTGTTTACAGGATTGCTCGATCGCTCAATTTTGTCATCCGCCTTTGTGACGTCATCGAAGATCCATGTAATCGAACTGTCAAAGTCAAAATATATTTTATATATTTCAAATATACCTATATATTTCACATTTGCAAGAGAATTTTCGTATTTGAATGATTATTATTTATTAAAGTTTGTAATAACAGTATAAATTGTAAGATTTAAAAACTAATAAACATATTTCCCAAATTTAACAGGTAAGGATTGTGTGAGTGTATCCAATATATTTATTAACAAATTATCTTTGCTGGAAATCTTAACCCAATTTTTGATATTAACTTTACTACTGATGCCTACGTTTTTTTTGCTACAGTAAGCTTAAAATTTATTTTAATTATTTTAGCCTTATTGGCAAATGATATAAGAATTGCAATTTCATTTTGGCTAGATTAGATTAGATTTATATAGGAGTCGATCCCCTGGCCTGGTCCACCGCGACCTAGAAGATCTATTGTGGCACTCCCAACCTATTTAGAGCAATCTGCCCAGCCCTGTCCTGTGCATTATACAATAGTATAGCTGCGATCAGTATACATGTTGTTTATTGTAAAATAGCAGTTAACATTATTAATTAGATATAAAACTAATCATCCTTAAGTATCTTTTAACTATTAAGAAGATGGTAAAGATAAGCACTAACAAATTTACGTAAATATACACTTAAAACCGCAAAATATATCTTGAACATTACAGCATAACCCAACATCACACTTTTTCCGTTCATATTTCTCTACAGAATCTCTGCTTCCGAATATGTTCATAATTAAAAAAGTATGCATATGCTTACCTATTTTAATAATATACTCGGATAGTTTGTATCAAATGTGCATATAATTTCAATTTGTTGGTAGACGCAGAATTAAAGAACATAACGAAACCAAGGAAAATATTATGCAATTACTTATTATAGGTATATACAGAAACTATTAGGTACCAAAGAGGATAAACTAACTCCTCTTTGCTATTACCCACAAACACAAACAACAACGGTATTATATAAGAATAATTAACTATTGATTTGAGAATTTTACATTCAAATTCCGCTTTCGCGCTTGCAGTTTGACTTTGACAGATTGCTTTATTGGATCTTTGATAACGTCACAATTATGGATTACATTGTAGTATAGGGATCGAGCAATCCTGTAAACAGTTAACAATCCTTGGGTTGAGCGTCCGTCTTTCAATTTGAACTTCGCGGTTTTGCAGGTTCAAATCCCACCAGGGACAACTTTTTTTTTTATTTTACTTTTTCATTAATTTCAAATTATTAGTGTTTACTTATTCGAACAAATATGGTTCAATGTCAGTACCTTGTTATTATTTTTGAAAGTCACAATATTTACTTATCAGCAAAAAATAAAACATGGTTTAATTGGTTCGTTTCCTTTATCTTTAGCTAAAGCTACTATCTTACAAAATAAGTAATCAATAAGCAACATATTTTTTATTTATTACGTGCACTGTGCTTTTACTAATAGTGTACTTATCTCTGCTAATAGTTACTACATATTATACCTCAATCTGGATATTGAGTTAAACAGTTACAGAGGAACTGTCATGAATTAGTAATAGGTTTTTTTTAAATAAAAAACTAATTCTAAATTTAAAGGTTTTTTAAAATATGTTGAAAAAACTCATAATTTTAGAATTATAGTTTTTCATTAAAAAAACCTATTACTAATTCACGACAGTTCCTCTGTAACTGTTTAACTCAATATCCAGATTGAGGTATAATATGTAGTAACTATTAGCAAATATAAGTACACTATTAGTAAAAGCACAGTGCACGTAATAAATAAAAAATATGTTGCTTATTGATTACTAATTTTGTAAGATAGTAGCTTTAGCTAAAGATAAAGGAAACGAACCAATTAAACCATGTTTTATTTTTTTGCTGATAAGTAAATATTGTGACTTTCAAAAATAATAACAAGGTACTGACATTGAACCATATTTGTTCGAATAAGTAAACACTAATAATTTGAAATTAATGAAAAAGTAAAATAAAAAAAAGTTGTCCCTGGTGGGATTTGAACCTGCAAAACCGCGAGGTTCAGATTGAAAGACGGACGCTCAACCAACTACTCCAATCGTTGACGTAACGTAATGTCACTAAAAGACTTATGTAAACTACATCTATTAACTTAAAACGAATTTTTATTAATATTTTAATTAAAACAGCATTTCGCTTTAGTATTTTGGTAATCAGAAGTGTTTAACAGTCAGTACTATCGATTCCGTTAGCAATATTTCTCATAGTGTGGCCTGGGAACATAAAATTCAATGAAATGTAATAGCCCATGTTAATTGCCATTAGTCAAATGAAATGGGAAACCCGGTATAGTTTGCTACCAGTAAACACCTATGAATTAATTAAGGTAATTACACGTGCCCTAATTACCGAATAACGGGCAGAGAGGCTAATAATTTACTACGGCATATTAGAATTGGGATTTGGCTGATCTGCTTACCCGAAAAATATAATTGTTTGGCCACGTGCGTCGGTTACCTTAAATTAATTCCGTATTTTGCGGGATCTACGAAACTTTTTAATGTAGAGGCTTTCTATAAGTAGGGTATAAACATAATTATGAATGAATTTAAAAGTATATGTTTTTATTCTTTTTGTTCCCTTAATGGTAGGTTTGGCAATTTCATTTTATAATTCTACAAAAAGTTAATGACGAAAAACAGTTATTTTTTAGGTATAGATCCTGAATGTGCTTAGACTGCTTATTTAAAGTACATAAAATAATAAGATTTATTAAATTATTTAGATAACTTCCTGAACAATTTGTTTTAAGGATATCAATTAGAGATTATACATGGTGATTCAGTCATTAGTACATTAATTTTAACCAAGTATTCGGAGAGTTTAATAAAGACAGGAAATCGAAAAATTAAATATATTTTACTGGATCTTGTAAAAGTGAAAAAAATCCTGAATTCAGGAAACAAATCTGAATCGAGGCCGTCAGTACCGTGACAATGTGTTTAAATAATTAATTGAAAATATTTTTCAGCGTAAATACCTATGCATTCGAAAATGTTTTAAATCGGATATTCACATTATACTAATTTTTCCCTATCTTCTCTTGAAATTAATGTAGTAATGACTGAATCAGCCTGTATATACCATATCCTTAGTAAAATAGATCAACTTGTCTTATAAATATAGTAAATAAGTAAAATAGTAAATATAGTACATAGTATAAAATAAGTCAGTAAGCTTATTTTAAATGAAAAGACTGGTTGTAAATAACCAGATAAGAATCAGCCGACAACTTAGTGAGTTACAAGGTCTATACCTAACTTTATAAACTTCACCTCGAGATGGGAGTATTTGCAACTTATAATATACCTGTGCGATATTGAACTAATAATGTCAATACACAGGCTGCCAGTCTTTTAAGCCTCATCTTGCTATCTTGGTTATTTTAAGAGATAGAAGATTAGCCAAGTTGAGTCAAAATATGAGACTTTAAAAACTGAGACTGAGAGTTTAAAAAAATTGATTTTAACTCTTTTCGTTTTGAAAATATCCGAGATAAATAAAAAATCGTGATGTTTCTTTTTATGTTAAAATTAAAATGTATAAGCTAGGAATACGTTTTTAACTTAAACGTTAAGATAGATAATATATTTTATGGGGAATTTAAAAACATACTCTCATTTTTATCCAGTCCTTTATAAGAGGATTGAGAAACAACATTATTATTTCTAATGTAACTGATTTAGAACAAGCTAATACCTAGGTTATATTTTGACCAGTCAAATTACGCTGAATTGAATTTATGGTATCAATTATGTAGGCTGACAAGTAATCCAAATACAGTTCACTTAAGCCTATATTTTTCCATATGAAAACAGCATTTTTTGGTCAATCAGTATATTTGCATTGACAAACAAATTCTAATACAACTGTCAATGTTTTACCTATTTGGAATGATAATTGCGGTTTTTTCCATAGCTGTTAACGTAATACAACTATAAGAAGATCTGATTATTAGTAATTGTTGTAGTTTTCTGAATTAACTTTAACAACTTATGAATAGCATTTGATCTGGTAGCATTACTGAAATTAAACCCGAGTGATGGCTAACTGCGGTTGAATACACGCCTAATTTTACTGACAAGGTCAATCCAGTAGTTTTCATATTATTATTAACTTGATTACTTGATACATATACTGCTGTGTCAATGTCCTACAATAATGTATTGTTTTTCATACAAGGATATTACTAAATTAAATCAAGGTTATCTTCTTCTTTAGCGTAGAAACCTAGGTACCTAATGCGTGCATTATAATAGTATATTATGTATCAAGTTTTATAAATGCCATTTTAGTCACGATTTTTATTAATCACGAGCGAAGCGTAGCGGAGCGAGTGTTTAATAAAATGAGTGAATAAAATGGCGTTATAAAACGAGTTGCATACTATACTTTTTCTACGATAGCAAATATCTTAGTTTTTCCACAATTACTTTCCACAAAGTTACTTCTCTTGTCACGCCGCGTCAAATTAGTTTGACAGATTGATTAAAAATGACACTGATAACTATCTTGATTTTTTCAATAATTTCAATCCGTGACTAAAGCGCACGAAGCCACGGCTTGTATGCACGAAGCCACGGCTTGTCAAGGTGTATTTAAAAGATCACTTAGCGTCATGGAAACATATACGAAAAATGGCATTTTAAAGATGGGGAGTAGAAAAATGTTTTAAAAAGTCGCTCACTTGAATAATCATCGTGTAAGTTTATACCTATGTTACAGGAAATGTGATTAATCCGGTGAATTTGTAATACTCAAATGTAATTGGATACGTAAGCACCTTTAAATTTGGCGAATATTATAAATGTTTTTAATTTTATTAATAATTACCTACTACATTTACAGATTTTTATATAAAATAACCTCAATTTAATGGTAAATATATTAAAAGCCTTTAAAATATTGTTTGATTTGTCATATTATCGGGTGAATATATAAAATATACAATCTAGTAGCAAATGTAATAGATTATGTTAGATATAGACGTTGACTCGTTTGGGTTGTTCTTTCTTTAGTAAATAACGTCAGTTTAAAGTTACATTTTTAGTAACCTACACGTCAAATATAACAGGATGAGCTTCATTTTTATATTAGAAGCTTATGCATATGAAACGTATGAATGAATATTATTTATTTGTCTGAATTAAGCTGTTCAGTAATTGGGTGTTTCCACCTTGACTGCAAATAAAAATACACTACAGTTTTACTCTGATTGGAGAATGAGAACTCTAAGATTTATATACAGCTTCCTCAAGCGCTTGTTATCCATCATGTGAGTATCTTTATTTGCTGTGCACAAAGTACAGATTTAAGAAAAAATAAAATTGCCACATTTCCAATATATTCCGCGTGTCTGGGAAAAGTCTTGATGGCCAAATATTCTTATGTTCTTGAAAGGGGTTGGAACCATTGGTGTGAAGATAACACCGATGTAGTTTTGCACATACCTACCACCAAAACACTATACTGCAGTCGACGCACATCGCAACGGCTCAGTGAATCCCCGCGCCGGCTCAGTGAACCGTCGTGACGAATCAGTGAATCGTTATTTACTAACCAATAAAGCGGGCTATATGGGATTAGCCCTCTGTCACTATTGATACTATTTTTACACTTTGCATTTTCCAAACTCTCAAATGCATCCAGCTGTCTAGAATTTAATTAGTCTTAAATTGCCACTATCTATTTTATGGTTGTTATCAAACGTACCTATGTTGGGCGACACTAGACTTATCTGTTCTGACATATTTGAGATGAGCCATATGTTCCTTGAATCTAATTTGAATTGACCTTCTAGTTTGTCCAACATACTTTTGATTGCAGTCTTTACGGCTAATTTCGTAAATCCCCGACTTTTCCTAAGTTTCTATTTTGTCTTTTGGATTGCCTAAAAGTTGTTGTAGTTTATTTCCCGATGAATAAACCACTGACATACCTATATTTTTAAAAACCTTACTAAATCCACGGGTGAGATGAGGATCATATGGAATAGATGTGAATTTTGGATTTTCTCTGTCATTTTGAAAAGTCAAGAAATTTCAAGTAAAGAAGTGTCTCTTTAAATTTACTTTTCCTATCCTATCCTATAATCAATATCTTTTCTTTTTCAAATCTCTCCTTATTTAGGGGGAAACTTAATAGGCGATGAATTAGAAAATTGAAACTGGCCATTTTGTATTGACCACAATGGTGAGAATACTTAGGGATATATCTGAAAGTACTGATATATTTTCCGTATACATCAAATTCTAACTTATTTTCACTATTTCTCATTATTAATACATCTAAGAATGGTAGTTTTTCAATGTCTTCAATTTCATATGTAAATTTAACTGACACCAAATGACTGTTCAATTTAGAAACAAAGTCAAAGTCAATATCAGTGACTTCTGTATCAAACACTGCAAAGATATCATCCACATATCTAAACCAAACCCCGAATTCTTCTTCTGCCTTTATTTCGAATTTGTTCCTGAAGAGATTAATCCAACGGAATGGAATGGTTATAAGAACATGTATTTATTTGTACCGGGTGGCCAAATAAGAATGGACGCCGGCTGTATCTCAGAAACTACTTATCGTATAACTTTGGGAAAAAATTCTAATAAGTAAATCGGACAAGAGAAATCGCTGAAAATTATTTTCAAGTTCGTAGGATGACCGCTAGGAGTCGCAATTGCTATGGTCAATCAGAAAATGGGATTTTTCTCAAAAATATGCCAAGTTAAGAGGTATTTTAAATAGCGGCATTGTAATCTTTGTAAAATTTGCAATCTTTTTCTTGTAATGCACTTTGGTCTATCTTTAAAAATAAAGTGATGGGGGAAGGTTAAACTTTATTTTATTCAAATAAGGATAACTCCGGTTTGGGTTAACAGAATTAAACGAACTAGGGCTCGTTTAAAAGAGGTTTTTTTACTGAATAATCTGCAGTATATACTGTTCCTGAACTTATTTTACCGTGGTAGCTAGAGGGCGCTGTTTGACATCGTAACAGTTATTGCGAGTTTTCATAAAAATTTTAAATGGCAGGCTATGTCTGTTTTTACATATTTAAATACAGCAAAAAATTTCCAAAAAATCAGCTCAAACCGCAACATTCTATCTTCGCTCTAACGGGAGATATTAAGAGAATATATATGCTCTATGTGATTGTACTCGTATGTAATTTATATATGTATTTTTTCTTCAATTAGTTATTTATATTTTTGCATCGTTAGAAGCTAATCAGGTTTATGTCGGAAATGAATACCATAGAGTAAAGACACACAATTATATTGAAATCATTTAATACAGCTTAATCAGAATTGAATAAATAACCGAAATGTAAGTACTATCTTCATCCTAGAGTGGTGTATGCCACACCGGCGGGATGAATTTGACCGGAGTATGCCAATGGGGTACCGACAACTGCTGGGGCAGAATAGGCTAGGGGGGCAGAGTAGGCTAGAGGAGCAGAGTAGGCTAGAGGGGCAACACCTGGAGCTACAATAGGAGCAGCATAGCCAGCGGCTACTACGCCTGGTTCTGCTTTTGGAGAGGCAGCTGCGAAAGCCAAGACGGCGGCGAAAACGATAGCGAACTGAAAAAAAAATGTAATATAGAGTACAACTAAACATATAAAGTAAAATTGTTTCCTGTTAGGAATGATAAAAGAATCTAGGTATTTTAAAATTACCTATGTTGATAAAAGAGTTTTGTAAATATGGTACAGTGCGATATTCAGGAAGAGCGAAAATTATATATAATTTTTATAAATTTAAGTAATACAATCCTCTTATGAGAAAAAATGAAGAAAACTTTATATGAAGACATATACGAGTTGGCCCATTTTCGAGCTTCATTATTGCCATCTCGGAAACCTTAAGAGATTTGGGGTCGGTTAAATTATGGTAAAGTTGTGGAATTTGATGCTTATCAAAATGCTGTGTTACAATTTGTAAAATTCCGAATACTCTCGTTAATATCCAGAAAAAAACAAAATTTCATAAAATCTTTTTACATTACTTGAAAATAAATTTTAGAACGAACAACACAACGTCATTACCATCATTAACCAATTTTTTTTTAAATACGTACCTGGATTTTTTATTTTATTTTTGTTACCTTATTGATTGTTAAGTTATAATAGTAAATACGAACATAATCATTTTTATTTATTTTCAAATCCTACATGAGTAAATAATATGATTAAAAATAGGATGTCAAATACTTTTATGTTAATGCAATGCGTCCGTCCACCTCGTTTATATTGAGCTTATTTATTAACGGGAAAATAGAAAAACCGGCTAAAAAAAAATAATAAGTAATTGAAAAATTTGTAATAGTTTTAGTAGTCCAAAAGTAATAAAATTAAATAAAAAAAAAAATAAGTTGATGATGGTTTCTGGACGACGAAACGTCGGATTTCAAATCTCCCAGCGCCATCTCGTAGAGGATAAAAAGTGGCAATGACGAATAAGTATTATTCATTTTAAAATTTGTTTTAATGTCAGAAAAAATAAAAAAGATTTATGAAATATCTGTTTTTCTTTCGGATATTTTCGGAAGTAGGTTCCGAATTTACCAAATTGCAACAGAGCATTTTGATAAGCATGAAATTGCGCGACTTTACCATAATTTAACCGACCCTGCATTTGTTACGGTTTCCGAGATCGCAATGATGAGGCTCGAAAATGGGTCACCCTGTATATATAATACTATAATAATAATAATAATAATAATATCTTTACCCCTCATTCTAATCACAAGGTTAGCCCGAAAGTCCGAGACTTGTGTGGGAAAGGGGCGGACATTATTATTTCGCGGATGGAAACATATACAGAATGAGGAAACTAAAGTCGTAATTTTTTGTTCTGTGAAGAATTTTTTCAATTCAATCTTCCTTTCAAATTATAAATCAGATATCCATTTTCAACATCGTGCCAGTATTTAAAAAACATAACAATTTATATTTATTTAGAGTTAGAAAGAGTTTTAGATTAATTATATCGGACAAAAGTAAATCTTTATAGTGAGAAAATTTCAATTTTAACATTTTAATAGGAAAAAAAAGTATATAAATGTACAAGACTAGTAAACGGCCAAATTAACAAATGTAGAGACTAAATACGTTAGGGTATTCTAGGGTGTAAATTAGGTAGGCTTCTTTAAAGGCAAAGTAGATAATCGAAAAAAAGTTCACTTACCAACTTGAACATTTTGGTATGTTTATATTTCGATTGATCTGGATCAACTGATACTATACTACCAAAACCGCTTGCCTTATATATGTAATTATGGTTCCTGTATCCTTATATTAAAATAATGGGTGGAGTGAACTAAAGGCACCAAATCTAATTATAATATTTAAGAAGTGTTGACAATGGATATATTTAAACCATAGTGATTTAAACAAGTTCGTGGCTTGGCCATGACAACTATCTTGTTTCTGTGTAACGGGTGCTTGTAGTTGACAGATAAGATATTTTTGCATTGTCGACATTAAGCAATAGTACCCTACTTGGATATCGTATTATTTATATCTATTAGGTCATAAGGTATATGAATAAGATTTTAATACTGTGGAGTAAAAAATGACACCCACTAGGGCCATGACTTTATGTAGGTAATTAATCCCAAAAGATGGAACAAAATTCATATTTCCTTTTTCCAATTGAGATTAAAGGAAAAACTCTAAAAAAAGTCAATTGGTATATAGACATTCCCACTTTTCTGCAATATTTGCTATTTTTTGTGAAAATGCCATGTTTGACAGAGCTATAACATTATCAACATTTTTTTTTAAGGGGTGCTAAACCCCCCCCCCCCCCCAACATGGAATTACAACGGCATATCTTCATGTAACCTGAACTTATTGTCTTTAATACATTTTTTATAGCATATTCAAGTAGATATCAGTATAGCCAAAAATGCGACAAAAAGTATAACATATTTGATAAGAACGCTCTCAAAGATTATCCTTATATTGCTCAGAAGTGTGTAGAATTTTGAGTTAATTTGTTCAAAAGATATTGAAAAACATCTTATAAAAAAAATTATTTTCTTCCACCCATACGAATAAAACACTACAGGGTTATTCAGAACTTATCCATAATAAAATTTGGGGATGTTCAACATACATGTACAAATGTGGTAGTCCAAAAAAAAATTTTTTTGGCGGGTTCTGAAAACTATTTAAAAATTTTTGTAATATTTTAGGTCACTCCACTGTAATGGAGTGAGCTTGGGACTGACAATGCAAACTGGCGATGTCACATAAGCACCAAAAAAACTTCGGAAGTTCTGAGAGTATACAGACACCCGGCGCATTAAAGATTTGCAGCGTTTTTACTTTCAAATAAACTGAAAGATAGATAGATGTGACCAAAGTGACGTGTCTTTAAAAAGAATAAAATTTTGTTACACTAATTTTGAAGAATTGCGCTACTTGATTACTAGGTATTAGAAACATGAAATTTATAAAAAATTTGTACATACCTTGTTACAAAAGCTGTTCGAAATTTTGTCCATCAGCAGTAAATTGGCGATTTTCAGCATTTTGCTGCAACAACCACTCACAAAACCTAACTCGTAATTGATAATCCGCTGGTAACAGTGCCTAAACACGCTGGATATGATACGGGTAAAACTGAGCTTCGTTTAGTAAGCGCCACACCGTTGATTGGGATACCCCAGGCATCTGTCTAGCGATCTGACTTGTACTTATTCGCGGATTTTCATGAACCACAGATTCAACACTTGTTCTTCAGCTGCTAAAATACGTTGTGGTCGTCCCGGGCCACCATCTCGTCCATGAATTGCACGTAAATTACCAGTATCACGGCCACGTTGTACCACTGCCGTAAAAGTTGCATAATTTGGCGTTTGTCGATTGGGAAATAGATCCGCATACAAGCGCGAAGTTGCCACTGCATTTTGTCCAACTTTACCACTAAATAAGAATCATGTCCATTAACTCAGCATTATTGTACACATGAGCCATTTTGAAAATTTTAAAGTTTAACACTCCTACGATAAATAAAACAACAAACAACAGTACTGACTTCTTGTTTCTAATGTACCCGGCACCGGCACTGAGAGAACGACACAGATAGACAATAGAGATATTATCCCCATTCCAACTCTATTCGCTCGGTCTTGACCAGGCGTTCCAGCTACAAAAACTCGTTTACTTTTTTTTGTAGGAATGTGGTATATCAGATGTCGTTGAAGTACAGTTGCCCATCTACGTAGTCCTTTATAATGGTATAACGTTTAACATTGTTTACGGGAAATCCAAAGACTTTTATTATACATTTTTTTGGTGAAATCGATTTCTTATTTAAGGATGCACATATTCTCAAAGTTTTAGAGATAAGTTCTGAATAACCCTGTATAACATTAAATTATTTTATATAAAAAGAGGGCCATTTCGGCTGTTGATACTGTTTGAGATCGTCATAGCAACTGTACAAAAAAGAGATTTTTGTACAGTTCTACAGTACCGAAAAGTAATTTGACAGTGACATTGCATGTCACATAATATATTGAAGTTTAATTAAATAGAAAAATAGAAACATATAGTGACTCAGATGAATAGGTAAACTGGAGGTGCTAATTAGAAGCGGTTGGAAAAAAAATATTATGTTAAACTCGTACAAAAGATATGTTTTCGAGACTCGTAAAAACCCTTTCTCTCGTCCCGAAAACGTGTGTTTTTTGTACTAGTTACAGAAATAACTATTGTAGGTCCTCTAGTAATCAAGATGGAGGGTATGTTTATGGGATCTTTTTTCTTAAAATGGTGTCCACTTATGTAGTTTGTTGGTTTAGTGACGGGACATCCTGTATGGGATGGACCATCAATTCTTGTAATTTCTGCTGGAATGCGGTTTTTTAGCTCTTTAATTGTTGTAGGACGACTTGCAAAGACCTTTTCCTTGAAATAGACTAAATTAAATAAACAAATTTTAATCTCTAGAAGAAAATAGTATTTTAAAAACCTTATTTCCCGGAAAAAAATTTATCGGACAATATAAAAAAATACAACGGTTAATTTACATACATCGCACTGGTTCTAAACGATTATACTCAGTAAGTTTGGGTACCCTGAATAATTTAAATACTCCGCTAGAAGTCGCATTGCTCACTCTTTGTACGATTAGAAATAAACCCATAATTGCCAAAGGTCTTAATTCGAGTAAAACATGAACAATTTTATGAAGTAAATTTTCCATGCAACGGTTGTCAAGTAAAAATTAAAATATTTGTTTCTTCCTATTTCATATTAAACTTTCAGTAAAATCTAATGCTACTAACAACTATCCCTTGTACTCAGTGAGCAGTAATAAATATTGATGACACTGAAAACTGACCCAGCTTATAAGAAATGAAGTACAAAGGAAAACCAAATCTTGGTGAAAACCCTAACAAATGCATGAACTAGTGAATATCTTGTCATTATGAACCCTTTGAATTTAATGCGTTAAAAGGTATATATGTCGTAATTATACAATACGATATCGTACAATTAAAATATCGACAATCCTTGTCATTGAATTATTGTTACAATATACTTTTCATAAACTTTTTCTTCTTTTATAGGACAAGGTAGTAGCACTCACAAATGTATTTCACTTTTAAGACTTTACAGCTGCCCAAAGGCATCCGAATAGAATTTTAACTGCAAAAGTCAGCCATTTTTGTGAATTTAGAAAACATCATTTCAGATCAGTATTATTTATGAAATAGTATTTAGATAGTTACTATCTCTAAATAATATACCTTTTTAAAAATACTGCTTTCTGATATATGAAAAAATTATTACTAATACATTGAGGCAATATTTTCTTAAAATTAATTCCAATTACGGAAATTAGGTAAAATTAAATAACACTCAAGAAATATTTTCAGTAGTAATTAATCGGACAACAATTTAGTACAGTATATAAAACAAAATTTGCTTAAAGCTATCAGTCGTAGTCCATAAACTCTTAACGCCTGCCGTGATTTCAGAAGTAGAGGTTCCTGTACCCGTAGGGTGCTCCACCGTAGTAGTTGTAGCCGGATGCGTACGGCAAGTAGTTGTAGCCTGTGACAGCGGGGTAGGTGATGGGGGCTCCGATGCTGCTACCGTAGGTCAGCGGGATCCCGGCGCTGTAGGTCAATGTCACTGGGTCTGGTTTGGGGGCGGCGAAAGCGGCAGCCAAGATGGCGAATAAAGCGATCTTGAAATAAAGAGGTTTTTTAAATTTTCCCTGGTTCTTTAAAATTAAGAGAAAGTAAAATTCAATTCATATAACTATTATAAATAATAATGCAGGATCAACTTGGAGGCAATGTTTCAGTTATTCAATAACAGTGTTTATATTTACTATATACAGCGAGTTCATAAAGTACCGCATAAATTCATTATTTTGAAAGTTTTAAGGTTTTGAACTTTGTCCGATATGTCGATTTTCTCTTTTTTCACACCTGTTTCACATATATTAAATTTTTTACAGGGCGACTCAATGAAGCTTCGTCGATAAATGGAAAACCCAGTACTATTTACATGTTGGGAAAGAACTCTTATTTACGGTCATACAAGGTTTTATTGGTCTATCTCTAATAATAAGGGAGATATGCCCAAAAAAAGGGTGTCATAAGAGCGATGTGTTGGAGAAAGACTGTTCCTAGCAACGAATTGATATTCTGTTTATAGCACATTGCTCTTATGACATTTTTTTGGGCATATTTCCCTTATTATTAGAGACAGACCCATAAAACCTTATATTAATAAACCTTGTATTCATAAAACAGAGTTATTTCCAAATATGTCACGTACGACGTAGCTTCGTTGAGTCGCCCTGTAAAAAAATTAATATATGTAAAACAAGTGCAAAAATAAAAGAAAATTTTCAAAAACCTTACAGTTTTTGAAATAATGAATTTATACTGAACTTTATGAACTCACTGTACATATACTTATAGTGGTTAAACATTAATTTGTTTTATTATCTGCAAACTTATTTGCCACACTTCGGGAAACATACAAAATTAATCTCTGTCCGTAAAGAGTTGGTTTTCTGAAACCTAGCTTTCCTGTCCTGTCCAAAAATAAAATTTCCATTGAAAAACTTTTTTGTTGACGTTTCGGAAGTGATTTTTTTATTTGGAATAATAATAATCTACATTTTCCTAATAATAATTTCGGTTTAGTACATAGCAAAACTATGTGTCAAAAAGCAAAATCTATGACGGTTTTTTTTTGACGAAAGGTTTATTCTCTAATATTTTTCATACTTACGGATGTCTCCGTAGTTAAATGAACGATGTAACTATAGACAATTATTAGTGTTTCTTGATATTAAAAATAATATCAATAAGAAAAAAGACATGACATATAGACAGAAACATTAAAAAAATTATATAGGTACTATCTTTTAATTTACTTTCAAACTAATTTATCCTTATAAGTAATACAAAATCTGCATGACAATCTACTAAATTATGAAATTTTATCAGATTAGTGCTGGCTTCAAATTACCCAAAATGTTCTTTATAATATAATATATTCAAAACGGCAATTTTTAATTAAAGCATACGCAAATTGGTTGTCATCCCTACTTGTATAAAAACTTGAGCTAAATTTCACACCATTTTTTTTTTTTTTCATGAAACTTGATAACGTAATGTTAACTAATCAATAATCTTATTCAAACAGATTAATTATAATTTTAAGTAAAGGCTCTTAATTATATTCCATAGTATAACAAATTTATGAAAAAAAAGTCCGACAAATTTTACGGATACTTACAGTATTACAATTTAATGGAACTTTTTACAGATATATATATATATAGTAAACATATTTGTATAAATTGGTGAAATATATAACACAAACATTCATGTGCTTGTTCCTTTGTATCTTTACAATGTAAAAATCAATAATTTCTCATGGAAAGTAGGGTACAGGGTGTTCTCGTACATTTTGAAATAACTCCTTTAACTCCTTAATTTTTGATTTTACAAAAAAAAACTTCATTAATGCGGATTTTAGGGTATTCGGAATATGCTATCAGAAACACAGTTGGGAATCTGAGCCCAAAATTACATGACAAATTTGATTTTTTAAACAGAACATACTGTATATAATACAATATGACTTTTTTCATCTGTTTCCAAAATTATATAATTTTAGTAAATTATATTTAAACGTTTTCCAGATATTCAAAATTAAAAAGTATTCATCTATTCTATACAGGGTGTGTCATTAGTGGGTAATTGTTCGATTACTCACAAACGGTACATTACATCAAAAAACTTTTTATATGAAAGATTTTTGGCACTAAAAGTGCATATTGTAAAAATATTTTCAATTACACAGGGTGTTCCAAAAAGTCGGGACAAGGTGCAAGTTGGTTATTTCAAATGGGACACCCTATATATTATTATATTTTTGAAATCTAGGGACCACTAAGAACATATTTGTATTAAGGTTCCCTATAGCTATCTATTTTCGTTTTCGAGATATTTAACAGTGAATGGAAAAAAACCTCGTAACACTGCATTGGAAAATAAATAAAATTTCCTCTATGACACAATGTGAAAAGGAAAAAAATGTAGTGTCAGTTAGCACAAGGGATACCTTAAATATTGCACTTGAAATTATTTGGCCATTTTATACAGGGTGGTTTTTATCGTGATTTATATTTCACAATGTTAAATTGCCTAAATCTCATTTTTTTTTTAAATGGAACACCCTGAATTTTTTTATGGAAATAGATGCAGAATTAAGAAGAAGCTAAATTTTCAAAAAATCGTGAATATCTCGAAACCGGTCAACTTTTCGCATAGGACATCCTAATACCATTTGTAAGGTAATTAAATTCTGCATCTAATGCCATAAAAAAATTCAGGGTGTTCCATTTAAAAAAAATGAGATTTAGGCAATTTAACATTGTGAAATATAAATCACAATAAAAATCACCCTGTATAAAATGGCCAAATAATTTGAAGTGCTATATTTAAGGTATCCCTTGTGCTAACTGACACTACATTTTTTTCCTTTTCACATCGTGTCATAGAGGAAATTTTATATATTTTCCAATGCAGTGTTACGAGGTTTTTTTCCATTCACTGTTAAATATCTCGAAAACGAAAAGAGATAGCTATAGGGAACCTTAATGCAAATATGTTCTGGTGGTCCCTAGATTTCAAAAATATAATAATATATAGGGTGTCCTATTTTAAATAACCAACTTGCACCTTGTCCCGACTTTTTGGAACACCCTGTGTAATTGAAAATATTTTTACAATATGCACTTTTAGTGCCAAAAAACTTACATATAAAAAGTTTTTTGATGTAATGTACCGTTTGTGAGTAATCGAACAATTACCCACTAATTACACACCCTGTATAACAGCAGGCCAGGCAAAAACTATTTTATTTAATGTTTTTTTGTTAATTGAATAATGATTACGTAAAGAACAGTCTAACAAACAGGAAAATAAATATGAAAACCAAAAAATTACAGAAATTGTTCGAGATTATGACCATTGATGATGTTCAGAATAAATAACACCCTGTACATTAGCAAAATACGTTTTCCCTTAGTTACAAAGATTTTAAACCCATTGTTCTAAATAATCTAATTTTCGTTTACAGATTTATTTTAACACTATTTCACTAAAACCACATGTAATAGATACAATATAGACAAATTTTCTTACCAGTTTGAACATTTTGATGGTAGATGAGTTGCTGTGACTTGTCTCAGACAAATTCTGTCGACTCCAATATTAAACACTGTTTATATAGCTACAAAACCCTTTGTTCATGTACATGGTAACCTTCCGACGGGTTCGATTAAAATAAGAACAAATAGGACGATACTGTCTGAACCTACCGCAATGCGGTTCTTGTTGGTATTCTTTATATTTTCCGGTTCTGTTATAGCTAGTAAGTAAGTACGTGAACTGATTGTGCTCTTTGATATGTTTTCAGATTAGTAAAAATTATATTCCATAGAATAATATGGAATAATATCCCATAGAAAATATACCTATTCCTTATTTTAAATATATTAGATAAATAATATACTTACATGAGATAACTTTTAATTAAAAAATAATTAATGTTACCTTTTAAGAAATCCTTTTATTCAAATTACTGCCAAAATTCGCCAAAATGCCAAATAAAAAATAATGTCGTCATCTTCTGTTGCAAAGAAATACATTTAACTTTGGTATAGGTAATTATACAGAGTGAGTTTTATGTATGGAACGCCTCAATTATCTCGGAAACGGCTTGCCCGACTTTTATGAATTTTGGTTTATAAGGGTTTTGTAATATGGCCGATATTATTGTGGCATTTACATTGTTGTCAGATCTTTCGTTTTTCCGGAAATATACTGAAATTTGTTATTTCAAATGGATCACCCTATATATTTTTTTGTTTTTGAAATCTCTAAGAAATTTAGAATATTTTTCATGTAATGTTCCCTATACCTAATTGCCATAATTTCGGAGTTACAGCTACATTTGCAATATCTCCGCCGAAGTTAAAATATTACATCAGGGCAGCTATGTCTGCGACAAAAACAATTTTGACATTTTAATAAACTATTATTGTTGGTGTTTATTGAAAGTTACAATGGACCGTTTACCTGAGAAAGAACGAATTGAGATTTTAATAATATTAGGATATGGTGATGTGCGTAGAAGTCAACAGGAAACGTGTAATATCTTTAATAATTTATATCCTAATAGAAATCCCATAACAAGATCTACTGTGAGTAAGTTGTTAAAAAAGTTTAACCAAACTGGAGCCATAAAAGATTTACCGAAATCAGGGCGTATAAAAACTGCAACAACTGAAGACAAATCTTTAGTTGTTTGTGTTATGTTAGAAGAAGATCCACACTTGAGTACTAGACAAATATCCAGGGAAGTTGATATTTCTCAAACATCCATAATGAAAATTTTACGTGCCAATAAATTCCATCCTTACAAAGTAAGATTGGTTCAAGAGTTGTCAGATGATGATTTCGATAGACGTGAAGAGTTTGCCGACACAATGATGGAAAAATGTTACGATCAAAATAATCCAAATTTTTTACATAATGTTATGTTTTCCGATGAGGCCACTTTTTGTATTGATGGAAACGTAAATCGGCATAATTGCAGATACTGGTCACGTAACAATCCTCGTTGGATGAGAGAATCCCACACCCAATTTCCACAGAAGATTAATGTATGGGCTGGAATAATAGGCGACAAAATAATTGGTCCTTTTTTCATTGAAGGAAACTTAAATGGTCCGGCGTATTTAAATTTATTACAGAATAATATTATACCTGAGTTGGCTCGGTTATTTCCAAATCTAAGTAAGTATTCTCAATTGCCTGTTAATTTAGAAATTTTATTATTTGAAACTTTCAGACAATAACAATGTCCCAAATAACAATATTTGAGTGCAACAAGATGGAGCTCCACCTCACTATGCGCGTGACGTGAGGCAATACCTAAACGATGTGTTTCCCAGAAGATGGATTGGAAGGCGTGGTTTTATCGAATGGCCCCCGCGATCACCCGACATGAATCCTTTAGACTATTTCCTGTGGGGTCATTTAAAAAATATTGTTTATAAAACCATACCTGCCAATATTCAGGAATTAAAAGATAGGATTACCACAGAGATAAGAAGAATTGAGCAGTCAGGAATGTTACAAAATGTACTGCAAAGTTTTAAACATCGCATGGCTTCTTGTATGGAAGTTAAACGGACAACATTTTGAGCGTCAGCTGTAACCGCCTTTACTTTATGTTTTCAAAAGATCCTATGGGATTTCTATTAGGATATAAATTATTAAAGATATTACACGTTTCCTGTTGACTTCTACGCACATCACCATATCCTAATATCATTAAAATCTCAATTCGTTCTTTCTTAGATAAACGGTCCATTGTAACTTTCAATAAACACCAACAATAATAGTTTATTAAAACGTCAAAATTGTTTTTGTCGCAGACATAGCCGGCCTGATGTAATATTTTAACTTCGGCGGAGATATTGCAAATGTAGCTGTAACTCCGAAATTATGGCAATTAGGTATAGGGAACATTACATGAAAAATATTCTAAATTTCTTAGAGATTTCAAAAACAAAAAAATATATAGGGTGATCCATTTGAAATAACAAATTTCAGTATATTTTCGGAAAAACGAAAGATCTGACAACAATGTAAATGCCACAATAATATCGGCCATATTACAAAACCCTTATAAACCAAAATTCATAAAAATCGGGCAAGCCGTTTCCGAGATAATTGAGGCGTTCCATACATAAAACTCACTCTGTATACCTAGACGATGGGTTGGTCTGTTTTACAGATACACTGAAACAGTTTTTATACTCTTCTAAACTTAATAAACAAAATTAATTCATTAAGTTTATTGAATTCCTGCATTTAAGGGTCCATTCACTGTAGAATTGACAGACATGAATTCTGGGTCGGGTTGAGAGGTTGGGTAGCCGATGAGTGAAGACTTACATATTTCCACTACCGAATTATTTAGATTTCGGAGGTATACGTAAAGCCGAAGTAAAAAGGCACATGGAAATAAAGTTAGCCCTCATTGCAAGGGTACCGGATTTGTCTTATAATTGCAACAAAATTTCTTTTTAGTGTTATAAATTATATATCACCGGCAAGATCAAAAGATAAACTAGATCCTATAGTAGCAAATTTTTGTTTAATACATGTATTTTAGAGAAAATATTTTTTGAAAATACGCTATTTTAGTACAAGATTGTTTGCCTGGAATTTTAAATAAAAAGAAATACCAAAAATTACTACTATAGGGACTTAGATTAAAGTCTTATCTTTCAATACTTTTTTACTAAAAGTCGCTATCTTTTATAGTTTTTTTATAATTAGACACGAGACGAACGCGGATTTTGGGCTTATTTCGGACCAGTGAAGGGACTCTTAAGAATAATACAACATAGTAATAACAACATTTAATTTAAGGCGTGTCGAAAACTAACATCTATAGATACTATAAAATATCAATTTTTTACTCATCCTTTACTTAATCTTATAAATATGCAGCTTATAATTCAATAATACTTAGAGCTTTATCCTCTGAGGACAATATTTATAAACAATAATTACTAAACAATTATTTTCGTTATTTCTAATTATTGTTCTACTACGGGTTGGAACAAAAAACTATAGAAAATTTGATTAGTAACAAAGAGTTAATTAAAATGATCTTACAGAAGTATTTATCCCCTTATTCTAGATAGACAAAGTACAAAATATGTGCCAATAAAATATTATGGAAAGATTTTATCAAAACATCTTGAATTTCTACTAAGTCAAAATCTAAAATTCAGTTCTAAATCGCGGCCGAAATTCTCGCATCTCTTTTGTTAAATGTTATCAAATAGAAATCCGGCAAAATTAAGTGTTCATAAATTAATATAACCGAATTGTATTGCCTTTTATATAGGTCAAGCTAGTCACACATTTAAAGCTAGATATTATAAGCAGTACCTTTCCATCGAATTCACAAAATTATTAATCTTTTCTAACCAGAGTCACTTTTTTCCAGATTAAAACAAGATAGACATAAACATGTACAGGGTATTCGCGTATATTTTGACCCCTGGGGTTATTAAGATAGTCAGAAAAAAAGTTTAAATACAAAAGTTGTTTGGTTTTTCACGTATTATCTTTTGGCTAGGTCGAAAAAAAATTGCATGTCGTAAATTTGAGGAAACCAATTGAACATAATATTTTTAAAGGGGACACCCTGTATAATTTTAGACGCTGGGGAAAATAATGTTTCTCTGATCTCAAAAATATATATTTTGTTGACATTTGCACTGACAGTTTTCGAAATATTTAATATTTAATGTTTACAATAAATCATAAAAAAATATTAAAAAATGAAAATATTGGAAAATATTTAAATAACTAAGGAGGCTACATCGAAAATCGTTAAATATTTTTTATTACTGTTGGTTTCTACTGTTAAATATTTTTAGTTCTTTGTATTTTTTGTATTTTTTTATGGTACTCGCTGTCGAATATTTCGAAAACTGTCAGTGCAAATGTCAAGAAAATATATATTTTTGAAATCAGGAGAAGAATGTTTACCCAAGCGTGTAAAATTATACAGGGTGTCCCATTTAAAAAATTATGTTCAATTGGTTTTCCGAAGTTTTCGACAAGCAATTTTTTTTTCGACCTAGCTAAAAGATAATACGTGAAAAACCAAACAACTTTTGTATTTAAACTTTTTTTCTAACTTTCTTAATAACCCCTGTAGGTGTAAGTAGGGGTCAAAATTTACGCGAATACCCTGTACATCACGAAAGTTTTTAACTAAATTTACTAGTGTAGTAGAATGAAAAATGTTTCGACGCAGCCGGGGATCGAACCCGGGACCTTTGGCTTTCCGGGCCAATGCTCTTCCAACTGAGCTACCACGCATCCACACTTCCATTCTACTAATCAGGATACCGTTCTTAACATAAGTTGACATAATTTACTACACTAGAATTCTTTGAATTATTTATATCCAGCCAAATACTCCAGAATTATTTTTATAACAAACAGATAACCCTCTTCTATACACCATTCTCGATGTATTTATACTGTAAACGTAATCTTAGTTGTTAAACTTCCAATTATTTAATTTCATATTATTAATGTGATTTAACTTAAATAATCGTTTTAGTATTTAAATTTAGAAAAAACAAATAAGTCTAACTTTGTGTGTTAATTCAATATGCATATTTGTAATTATGTGTTTTATGTGGTATTTTATGTAAATCATAAAAAATGTGTATTAATATTCACTGCAGGTTTTATCGTATCATTAAGATATTTGGTAGAAAATGTAGAAAATAATTATTTATTATACAAGTGTTTGAAAATAGTTTAAAATTACAGGATATTAAATTTCTTCTTGAATATATGCATAATGCATAAGATTATAGGAGTAACTGCCTACGACAAAACTTATTTGCATAAACAATTTGAATGTATTTACTACGTTAATTTAATCTACTAATGTGATTATTTATCAATCTGATTGGTAAATTACTGATAGTAAATGACTGTCAATCCCAGATAGTTATTTGCAACTACTAAAATACTGAAATAATCAACTTCGCAAAGCGCCGTAAATAACATTTGTACAGAGAGAATTTAGGAGAGTTTCATTCCCATTCGCTTCCAAAGTTAAAAAAAGATGGAATGATGACAAATTCATAAGGACATGACTAAAATTATGTTTTTTTACATACTATTCATTAAATATACAGTCTGCATCTTATTTATGGTCTAGTTGCATGATAAGTTTGGTTAATTTATACAGGGTGTTAGTTAAACATGCGGCAAAAATTCAAGACGTTATTCCTTTGACTATTCTAAGGATATTTTACCCTTTGATGATTTTTGAAAAAGCGCTTTGTTGCGAAGATATAGGGCGAAAAAAATGTTCAACAAATAACAATTTATTACTAAAAATTACATGTAACATTTCTGAAGCTATAAGAATTGTTCAAAATGGCTACCTCCAGCTCGGATGCAATCATCCGATCTTCTCCTCATAGACTCCCGAACTCATGTACTCATGTGGATTTTCGTCAGCCCACACATGGTTATTGTGGAAATTCCTTATTGCATTTCGCGAGAAACTGGCTTCATCGGTAAAAAGAATCAGCGTAAGTAGTATTAAATAAAATGCATGTCAGCCATCTCGGCACTCGTATAGCGAGCCATGATAGAGGACTTCACTAACAACCGTTTACACGTCAACTAGACAAACGTCAATCAATCTTAACAAATGCGGCACATACAAACTACAAAAACACAACATACAAAAACATACAAAATAATCACTCCGAAGTATCACGGGATGTTGGTAAGAAAAAACAACTCCTTTTTCTTACATGTCTTTTACTTGATACGCCCAGTGTAGTACGCCATACTTTTATTTCACCTACATTAATAATGTGAAAAATACTAAAATTGGATTTGTTGAAAATTTTTTTCGCCTTATATCTTCGCAATAAAGCGCTTTTTCAAAAATCATCAAAGGATAAAATATCCTTAGAATAGTCCAAGGAATAACCTCTTAAATTTTTGTCGCATGTTTAACTAACACCCTGTATAATATTTTACTTTTATTACATATTTTTATACAACGGGTGTTGGAACAAACTTTAAAAGTTTGTTTTGATACTACACTTAAAAGTCTTTATTTTGAATATTGCTGGTTTTCTGTCTTTAATATTATATAGCCTCTGTAATCCTAAAAAAAAATATTAAAGTGGAGCCTATGCAGTATATCAACATTGGAGGATAGCGAGTTCTTTCACGAAAACAATGATATAGATTTGCCCATATGATAATGGAGATAAATGGCTCTATTAAAGAATTGATAAAATATTGCATATTGTGTTTGTATAATTTACTTTTAAAAATATGATTTTATAATTCCTCACTTTTCCCGTACACAATGTGTAAGTTTGTGTACATCCTTATAGAGTTCGTATAACTTTAGTCTAAAATAATCAAGCCATATTTTTGAAAATTACTGAAAAAATGCAAAGAGAGAATTTTAGATTGTCTGTTTCAGGTATTGCCTGGACCGGGCTACAATCCAGATATGAAATCAATCAGGTTGAAAATTCTGCTGTTGGTATATTTACCATAAATGATAAGTATTAGTTTATGCGAGCGATCCATATAATATACCATCAATTAAATTGTCCCTAGGTTGGCATAATTTAGCAAAAACATTATATTTGAGGTTGCATTGGCATCTCAGTCTTTTAGTAGGGAGCATTATCCATAGAGAGCGGAACATTAAATGATTACAAAATTTCTATAATTTCTGGTAATGAGAATATGTATCTCTACGACAGAAGACCCGAATATACTTTTAAGTTAAGCATTTAAGCATTTAAATGCAGGAATGTTTTCAAAATCTACGTATTTAATAAACAAAATTACATCAAAAACTAGATACTATAGATAGATGGTACACATTGATTATCTAATAGATATTCGCATAATTACCTACCATATGATATGTTAATATACAGTGAGTCCATAAAGTCCAGCATAATTATTTTGAAAATGGTAAAGTTTTTGAAAAATTGCTCAAACTCGTTTTTGTTTTCTTTTTGCACTTGTTTTACATATATTAATTTTTTTACATGGCGAATTAATGAAGCTAGGTGGATATAAACTTTAATATTTTAAATAGAACACCCAGTACTGTTTTACATATTTGGATAATTAGCGGGAAACTGGTCAGTGTCTGTGGTTGTTCTCGATGAAAGATGTGGCGACTCCTATAGACATGCCGGACTAATGCAACGTCAGTCGGGGCACATGCCCATGGACTAGTTGTTCAAATAAGTATACAGTTAATAATGTTTTAGCCTAAATGGCTTTTTGAACTAAAATACTATTTACTTCTTTGCACAGGAAAGGTTAAGAGATTAAAGACACAAGATTTATGAAAAAATCCATAATATATTTAATATACTAAACATCTGTTTGAACAAACAAATTTATAAACTTTGATCAAAAATTAACAAATCATAGCCGTGGTAGTCTCCGTTTCATTTTTCTTTATATCCAGCAGATCAGTAGTATACACCGCCATAGTAACCAGCAGAGTAGGGGTAGGCAGAGTATGCCAGAGGCACAGATCCATAAGTAGAGAAGATTTGAGGAGATGGTCTGGGACCTGGGGCGGGGTCAGCATAAGCAGCGCCAAGGGCGACAGCCAAGAGGGCGAAGAATACCAACTGTAATAATAAACAGTACATTTACCTAATTCCACGGCTATAATAGCATTAACCAGATTAGTCGTACTCCGACAATAACTTGTCAAGCCAAGTCACAAGTGAAGTAAAAATTGTTGTCAAGTGACGTCTAATTTTCTATTATGTGAGAAAAGGAATTGGAAGATTTTAACTTCCAAGGTCAATGCCATTTCACTTAAGTATTACAAATAAAATATTGTTTAAATAAACGTTATCTTTTTTCTAATAACAAGTTATATCCTCTGGTAACAAACATACACATTTTATGCAAAAAAATCCAAATTCCAAATTATTAGCATTGTATATCTTCAATACATTAATAATTCAAGATATTTCTGTACCAGGTATTGCTCACGGTTTAATACGAAAGCGTAGAGAGGCCACCCTTTTTAATTTTTTTTTTCAGGATAATTTCGAGTTTGAACTAAAAATTTCGAGCTCAAACTTGAAACTTCGACTTTAATCTCGAAATTTCGAGTTTAAACTTAAAAATTTTCACTTTCACGACTTTCGACTTTCAAGTCGAAATTTCGAGTTCAAACTTGAAATTTCGAGGTAAAAGTCGAAATTTCGAGTTTAAAGTGAAAAGTTTCAAGTTTAAATTCGAAATTACTTGTGTCGAAAGACAAGTAAAAAATAAAACTAAGACTATTCATTCTACAAATCAATACTTATTACATACGCAAGTCACTACGACACTTTCAGACTGTTAAGGTCTCCTACTAGAATACATGCATGATGTTCGAGGAACCTACACGTAAAATTTCGTATAATGTTGAAATTTCCAGTTTAAAGTCGAAATTTCAAGTTCAAACTCGAAATTTCCACTTTAAACTCGAAATTTCGATATCAAACTCGAAATTTCAAGTGTGAACTCGAAATTTCGAATTTCAAGTCGAAATTTCGGGTTAAAATTCGGAATTTATAAGTAGATCTTCATCTATGTAGATGTAGATGTAGTAGATGTAGGAAAATAAAAAAGGGTGGCCTCTCTATGCTTTCGTAGTTTGACGAACCGTGCGATGTGAAATATTTTACTAACTTGACTTGGTTTTTTCTTAATTGTAATACATATAAAGTTGACAAAGCGATCTGATAACATTGATTCCTGGTCATCTAAACTCAACCCTTTTACGCAGATATTTTTTACATAAAAAATTGTCAATTTTTATCACCACATTCGACTTTAATCTCGAAATTTCGAGTTTAAACTTAAAAAATTTTCACTTTCAACTCAAAATTTCGAGTTTAAACTTGAAATTTCAAGTTGAAACTCTAAATTTCGACTTTCAAGTCGAAATTTCGAGTTCAAACTGAGGTAAAAGTCGAAATTTCGAGTTTAAAGTGAAAAGTTTCAAGTTTAAATTCGAAATTACTTGTGTCGAAAGACAAGTAAAAAATAAAACTTAAGACTATTCATTAATAGACAAAATAAAAAAGGGTGGCCTCTCTACGCTTTCGTAGTTTGACGAACCGTGGGTAATGCTGAATTTTGTTACTATTTTATTACAGAATAATGTATGCCAAGTTGTATCATGTTAAAAATATGTAGGTTTTTATGTAAATGTTATATGTTTTTATGTTTATAAAAAGGTTTCTGTGCGATGTGAGATATTTTACTAACTTGACTTGGTATTTTCTTAATTGTAATACATATAAAGTTGACAAAGCGATCTGATAACATTGATTCCTGGTCATCTAAACTCAACCCTTTTACGCAGATATTTTTTACATAAAAAATTGTCAATTTTTATCACCACATTCGATGTAGATATAACATTCTGGTTTTATTTTTTTTAAATACAACATACTGTATATTTTATTATTTCGATGGATTTACGATGACTTTTACGAGAATAATAATGTATGAGCTGATATGTATCTATCCCTCTAAATGAACTGATATATATTTTATGAATATGAATATATATAATTGAAATAAATAATACTGATACTTTTAAAATGTGACTAAAACAAATAGCCTTAATAATATCACAAGAAATAACAAAAATAATAATACTAATAATAATAATTAAATACTTACGTATTTGAACATGTTGATTGACGTTGCTTGATACAGATCACTGAACAAACTTATGTTGTCTAACGATTTAATAGTAGTATATATACCTGTTAAAAATTTTTGGTGGGAATCTATCGACTACTACAAAAAACTGCTCCGATTTTGTCACACCCATTGTTTTCTTGTCCAAATTAAGCATCTGCTAGTTGAGTAATTTACCTCGCACATAAATTATCTGGAAAAAAAATGAATTAAGTGAGCTTCACGGATGAAACTTGATTATCTTTTTATGTTTTTTATTTCTTTTTGTCTATTAATATTCAAGACTTAGAATTACAGATATTAACAACATAGGAAATAATGTCAAATAAAAAAATGAGTTGCCTATATGCTGGAAGAAATATGTACGAGAACTTTATTGAATAATTTATCACTTAATATATATTATACTGGATAAGGATATATAGTAAATAAAGTTAATACGATGCTACAATTTTTTAGTTAAGCGCGCACTATATATAATAGCCGACTTTATCTGACAGTGAGATGCTCAATAAATTTAGTGCTACTTTGAATAGAAGGAATATAGATGGGTCTATCCTTATATCTATATAATAAAGAAAGAACAAAGTTCGTAATTTCTTTCTATTGAATAGAGGTGGTCGTTCCCGTGGCTACAAATTCCTATTTCAAGCTGTTTCTCGGTACACAAGTATCGTGAACTTTTGAAAAAGCAATACTAATAATTCAACAGTCTAAGTAGGAGTCAGATCTTTTGCATAATTTAAATTCCCCTAAATATAATTTTAATATATAAACAACGATGCAATCTTCTGAGATTTTTGGCGATAAAATATGATCTTTAAATAATTAATTCATTTTAAATATTTATCCAATAGTATGACATTTTTAATGGACAGATTAAAACAAATAGATTTTTCGAGAGTATGATCCTATAGAAAATGAGTTATGATAATATATCCTTTTGTTTAAATATTTGTGTACCAAAGACGCAGTAGATTTTTAAGTAGTAACTTCTAGTAGTAATTTTATCGATATTCTACGACTGTTTATACTTCTTTTTTCAGAAAGTATGTTTACTACGTGTATTACCTTTTTATTAACAATAGAATAATTCATATTTCAATTAATTTTCGTGAAGAATAAGTACTTTGACTTTATTTTGGTAAGGAGCCTTTAAGTAAGTAAGTTTCTTCATACTTTACTAAATAGTTATTGAGACAAAAAAGCTGATAAGAATTTGATTTGTGAATGCTAATATTTTTAACCTAATTCAGTTATCTGTTTTTTGGAGCAACAAAGGTCTTACAGAGAGAATGAGAAGCCATGGCAAACTTATTAAGAGTCCATTCACTAGGTCGAAATAAGCCCTAAATCGGCGTTCGTCTCGTGTCTAATTATAAAAAAACTATAAAAGATATCAACTTTTAGTAAAAAAGTATTGAAAGATAAGACTTTAATCTAAGTCCCTATAGTAGTAATTTTTGGTATTTCTTTTTATTTTTAAAATTCCAGGCAAACAATCTTGTACTAAAATAGCGTATTTTCAAAAATATACATGTATGTACATGTAATACATGTACATATACATGTATTAAACAAAAATTTGCTACTATAGGGATCTAGTTTATCTTTTGATCTTTCCGGTGATATATAATTTATAACACTAAAAAGAAATTTTGTTGCAATTATAAGACAAATCCGGTACCCTTGCAATGTGGGCTAACTTTATTTCCATGTGCCTTTTTACATCGGCTTTACGTGCACCTCCGAAATCTTAATAATGCGATAGTGGAAATATGTAAATCTTCACCCATCGGCTACCCATCCTCTCAATTCGACCCCGCATTCATGCCTGTCAAATCTACAGAGAATGGACCCTTAATATCTTATTATTATCTTGAAAAAGGCTGAAACCTTTGGTGTGAAGGCAATACTGTCGTAGTGTTCCACATCATCTTCAGATAATCAGTTTTAATTATCTCTAGATGATGTCAACTTGGTTGGCGAATCGCGCGTCGACTGCAGTATAGTGTTTTGGTGTTATGTGGAAAACTACGTTAGTGTTATCTTATTATCAATAATTTTGCCCTCTACCCCCTTTTTTAAATACGAAAATAATAAATATATAGTGGTTGTTATGTACAATCCAATTATGTTGTTTTTTGTCCCTATTTGTGACTTTAAGAGCAGAATAAAAACAGGATATTTTATTAGCTTTGTTTCTATATTATATATAAATATTTTGATTATTTTATAGAAAGCATTATAATTTTGTATAAAAAAAAAAACATTCTAATTTTGATGCACACATTAATTTTTACTTAATTTGGAATTTGTTATGAGACTGTTGTAATTTTCCAATATTTTTTTATTATAAAAAATCCCATTACATTGTCTGTAAATAATTATATGACATTATCTAAATATTTGCTTTTAATTGGGTATTTTGCTGCGCTGTTGAAACTATAAAAATAAACCACAGTTCAAAAGAATCACATCAGGGATTATTATTTCTTTCAAAAACTATTATAGACTGATCAACCATAAAAATTTGAGCATTGAAAAATGTGGATAATTACTGTAAATTACAAAATATATCACTTTCTTGTCCACACTTCGGAAATGTTTCTATTATCGTAACACTTAAAATTAAAATAATTTTGAATTTGTCAACTCTGACGGTTAATCAAATTTATTAAACTGGATCCATTCCATATAATATACAGTACAGTAAATATTTGATAACATGCACCTATTATAAGGTTAATTAACTTTTGTTTGACAAATACTTTCCGAAGTTAATTAAACATTTTAATCACATTTGGCAAAGTTAAGTTGAATTTTTGAAGACTCAACCTTAAGATAGAAATATTAGTATAGTAGTATTATATAAGAGAATAGAATTTCATATGAAAAATGGTATACCTAAAGTGCAATTTTAGAATATGATAGTTATTGATTTTATGATGTATGTAAAGTAAGATAATGGAATCGACTAGCTGGTTCAAATCAATGATATTGAGTAGTTGTAACGCTAATAAAGCTTTCCACTCTAATACTCTGAAAACAGTGTTCCTCTACTTATATTAATCACCGCAACAGCCAATTTGTTACGACACTGTGTGTTCGTCTATTCAAATCATATTAGACCATAGGCATGTGTGACATAAATCGTCAAGCATGCTGATATAGGCTTTATGGAAATAGAAAAGCAAAATACAATTTGACAAATTCAGGATAATTTCAATATTAATATATACCTACTGTATTTTTGTAGCGGAATTAGAAAAATTTCCGAAACGTCCACAGAAAGTGTTGTATTTTGTAGTTAGTAATAAGTTTGCTTTTATTTTTGCTTACTTTATTTTTTTGATTGCGAAAACTGGTTTTCAAACAAATCAAAGCCTTTTCTTTTGGTGCAGAAGTGCATTTTCTAAAATTTTTGATGTTCAGAAGTGTAGCAAAATTCGCAATTAACGAAAACAATTATAATTTCAAAGTTCTTTTAAGTCTTTGTTGAATGTGCTTTTTCAAGGGCAATTGATAGCAGTAAATTAACAAAAATATGCTTGGTCTAGGTTTTATCTGCAGCAGTCCTATAAATTATTTAAATAATTTAAAAATAAATAATAAGGAAATCACCCCCTGCGGTAGGTCTATTTTAAATATGATTCATACGAAATTCAAAACATTTAAAATTCATTGTCCCTGTTAGCTGGTATTTAAATTTATTCGTGTAAAAAACAAATGTTTTACATGAATTCAACTGTTCATAATTTTATATTAAGTAATATATAATTTTTTATATATATTCGAGTCACTGATGACTGAAGTTTGAAATAGATACGGAAGTAAAGCAAACATAAGTGACTACAGGTGTAGGTTCACTTTCTGCAGCTTATTGGTCATATTATGGGTGTGGAATGGGTGTATGTAAAACGTAGTTTAAGGTTGGCAAACTGGTAGTAGACACGTTGACTGACGTATCTATACACTTATTTTCAGTAATGTCTGATTATTTTTTGCTATTATATATTCCACCTCCTTTGTCCTTATAAATATATTCGTTCTTATGAATACAAGAAGACATAGGTATGCCTTATTTGTGTGTAACACATTTTTGAAATTGTGAGCTCCTACTGTAAAGTATACACAAAACTTTTATTGTTTAGAAAACAATAGCTGGTGCATAAATACTTGCTCGCATTTTACATTGTCCCCAAATTTCTATAAAAACTTTACAAAGATTCTTTATAAAAAGGTAAGTATTACAAAAAATAAAATCGAATTAAATGGCGGTGTAATGAACTTTCCTGTATATACTCGCATAATACACAGGGTGTTACGACGGTGAGCCGCTAGTGTTAATAGTGAGAAAGTAACGCGAACTGAAATGTGAACATTTTTGTATGTGGAGATTTATCCAATAGATCTGCTGTTTCATAGATAATGGCAGATGACTCTGGCTGTTTTGGTTATACCTAAGTAGTTACCAGCTTCATTATTTTAAATAGAATAATAGAAAGAATAGAAATGGGAGAAAATCGCTATAGCGATTTTCGTTCCCAATATTTGAAGCAATTTTTTTCATATAATTTTAGGTATTATATTATTACCTTATTATATGATTACCTTATCGTAATTATAATGCTTATAACGACTTTTATTAGAAAAACATAAGTATAATATGATTAGCATGTACCTACCTATACCTACCAAATGCCAAAATTTGGTAAAAGTAAAAGTAGATATAAAAATTTGAAATCGAAAATACGCTAGGTATCAGCGAAAATTTGAAGACAGAAAAATAGTGTTAAGCATTGCTCCTTCATCCCAGAAAGCTATAATTTTGAATAAATAGCAGAAATTAAGAGTAATGTATTTCCTAAATTAATACCTACCTGCCTACATGCTAGTAGATAATGAAATACTGGAACTTTTATTTGAAAAAAAGGATATAAAATGTAGGTAAACACTGTATGCACTGTATATATTATTTCAAGTATAAAGTAAACGCATGGGTGAATCTCGATGAAAAACTTTGTATAATGCATTCATGCTGAGATGCGAAACAAAATTTTCCATTTCAAAAAAGGTTAGCTATTATTAAAGTGTGAAAACTGTCGTTTGCTCTCTTGACGTAGCCTGTAATAAACAACGTATAAGTATTTGAATTTTATAAGTAATAATATAAACCTTTTTGACACTATGCGGAGACAACTTTCTGGACAATGCAAAAGTGTGTATTCAAGTATACACGTATTATTGGGATCTGTCTGATGTCCAAGTCTATCGGTTTTCATTATTATCCATGCATATCGGTTTCTACTTTCAAATTTACGCCGTTTAAAGGCAATAGCAAATCGCAATGTGCAAAGAAAATCGACGGGTCCGAGCGATTTTTCAAACATTTTACCATTTTCAAAATAATGAATTTATGCGCTCACTGTATTGAAATAAATATAGTGACAAATTTATTTGAAAGTGTAGCAACATTTGGACTTTTAATAGAAATCAATGTGTGCACGAATTATGTTTTTTTTTCATCATATTCACATTAAAACGTCAACTAAAACTTACAAAATTACTATGTTTTAACTAGGTTACTTAAATGGCGAATCATATACTTACTCCATTTTATAATATGTATATTTCATAATATATATAATAGATATATAAATATTGAATTTGTCAAAAGTATACAATAAGTAGTGGTGAGAAACACACCGTGTGCCCTCTTTGGGTCTTTGCTACTATCCGTCTGCGATTATTGTCAAATTGACAGGCAGATAGCGACCTGCTTTTTCGCAGGCGCCATTATAGCAGCAACGTCTATTCTCTTTGAAAAGCAAGAAAACCAAAAATTCAATAACGATCTGCGGAAAAGCAAGTCGTTATCGGTCTGTCAACTTGACCTATGGCACTCTGACGAGCGCATAATTAACGCGAAACCTTTTAGTGTCTGGTGGTTGTTCTTGATGAAAGATGTGGCGACTCCTATGGAGATGCCAGAGTAATCCAACGCCAGTCGGTGCACATTGTCCGTGAAGTAGTAGTTCAAAAAATGTTTTAGTCTAGATGCCTTTTTGGACTAAAAGTCTTTTGAAAATAATCAGTTCCTTGTACTGGAAAGGGTTAAGATATGAAACTAAAGGTTTATGAAAAAATCCGTAATGTATTTAATATACATTATTGTCATTGGTTTGAACAAATAAATTTATAAACTTTGATAAAAAATTAACAACTCATAGCCGTGGTAGTCTCCGTTTCATTTTTCTTTATATCCAGCAGATCAGTAGTATGCACCTCCATAGTAACCAGAAGAGTAGGGGTAGGCAGAGTATGCCAGAGGCACAGATCCATAAGTAGAGAGAAAACCTGGGGCAGGGTCAGCAGAGGCAGCCCCAAGGGCGACAGCCAAGAGGGCGAAGAATAGGGCCAACTGTAATAATAAAAAATACATTTACCTAATTTCACTGTTTAGCACTAACCAGATTAGTCGTACTCCGACAATAACTTGTCAAGTGAAGTCACAGGTAAAGTAAAAATCGTTGTCAAGTGACGTCTAGTATTCAATTATGTGAGAAAAAGAATTGGAACCATTTGACTTCCAAGGTCAATGCTATTTCACTTATTACAAATAAAATATGGTTTAAATAAACGTTATCTTTTTTCTAGTAAAAAGTTATATCTTGTGGTAACAAACATACAATTTTATACAAAAAATCCAAATTCCGAATTATTAGCATTGTATATCTTCAATACATTGATAAATCAGGATATTTCTGTACCAGGTAATGCTCACGGTTTGTCGAACCGTGGGTAATACTGAATTTTTTACCATTTTTGTGATTATAAAACAATGTACGCCAAGTGTATCATGTTAAAAATATGTAGGTTTTTATATAAATATTGGAAAAATGTTTTTGTGCCATGTAAATATTCTACTAACTTGACTTTCTTGCTTAATAATAATTGTAATACTTATAACGTTGACAAAGCGGTCTGATAACATTGATTCCTGGTCATCTAAACTCAACATAAACTCAACTTTTTACATAAAAACTTGTCCATTTTTATCACCGCTTTCGATTTACAGACAACATTCTGGTTTTATTTTTATTTAAATGCAACATACTGTATATTTTATTATTTCGATGTATATACTTTTACGAGAATAATAATGTATGAGCTGATATGTATCTATCCCTCTAAATGAACTGATATATGTTTTATAAATAATATTAACCCGACCGAAGCTCTATTAATTTCAAATTATTGTTATTTAACTAGTCATGACTACCGGTCGTCACTACCCTGGGTTTTATTTTATAAATATGTACCTATATATAAAATTGGAATAAATAATACTTATACTTTTAAAATGTGACTAAAACAAGTAGCCTTAATAATATCACGAAGAAATAACAAAAATAATAATACTAATAATAATAATGAAATACTTACGTATTTGAACATGTTGATTGCCGTTGCTTGATACAGATCACTGAACAAACTTATGTTGTCTAACGGTTTAATAGTAGTATACCTATATACCTTTTAAAAATTTTTGGTGGGAATCTATCCACTACTACAAAATTTACCTTGCACATAAATTATCTCGAAAAAAATGAATTAAGTGAGCTTCACAGATGAAACTTGATTATCTTTTTATGTTTTTTATTTCTTTTTGTTTATTAATATTCAAGACTTAGAATTATAGATATTATGAACATTTGAAATAGTTTAAAATAAAAAAATGAGGTTTTAATCAAATGAGTTACCTACATACTGGAAGAAATACGTACGAGAACTTTATTGAATAATTTATCACTTGATATATATTATACTGGATAAGGATATGTAGTAAATAAAGTTACAATTTTTTAGTTAGGCGCACACTATAATAGCCGACATTATCTGACAGTGAGATGCTCTATAAATTTAGTGCTGCTTTGAATAGAACGAATATAGGTCGGTCTATCCTTGTATCTATATAATAAAGAAAGAAGAAAGTTCGTAATTGATTTCTACTAAAGGTAGTCGTTCCCGTGGCTAAAAATTCCTACTTCAAACTGTTTTTCGGTACACAAGTATCGTGAACTTTTGAAAAAGCAACACTAATAATTCAACAGTCTAAAGTAGGCGTTAGATGTTTTGCATAATGTAAATTCCCCTAAATATAATTTTAATATATAAACAAGGATGCAATCTTCTGAGATTTTTGGCGATAAAATATGATCTTTAGATAATTAATTCATTTTAAACATTTATCCAATAGTATGACATTTTTAATGGCCAGTTTAAAACCAATAGATTTTTCGAGAGTGATTATAGAAAATTAGTTATGATTTATCCTTTTGTTTAAATATTTGTGTACCCCCTAGGAACACCCCCTAGGTAACCCCTAGTAGTCATTTTATCGATATTCTACGGAGTTTTTTCTTAGAAGGCATGTTACTACGTGTGTTAGCTTTTTATTAAGAATAGAATAATTCATATCTTTATTAATGTTCTTGAAGAATAAGTAATTTGAATTTATTTTGGTATGGCGCCTTTAAGTAAGTATCTTCAAACTTTACTAAGTAGTTATTGAGACAAAAATGCTGATAAGAATTTGGCTCCGATTCTCAGGATCGGACGCTGATGATTATCAGTAGCTACTCCCCACGTCGTGGGGTGGGTAACTACTGAGTCCGGGACTTGTGTGCCATGAGTACACGTGGTGAGCCTAGAATGACCACCTTTTGCATTGTTCCGGCTAGAAGATCTGCCGAATTTCGGCATGCCTATATGAGCCAACTGGAGGCGGTTAAATATTTTCCCCCCAATATAATTAGGTGAATTTTTCGTAATATTCAGTTTTGCCAAAGTGAGGTAAAACTGAAACCTTTGTGGTGTATTATAAGACTTGATATCCTTATTTAAATGAAGCATATGTGCATTGTTGTACAGATACGCACACATTTCAGAAATATATAAGGATGTCAATGTCAATATGCCAAATCTTTTGAAAACATGTTTCAATTATTATTTATTATGTATTTTAATAATACCTACATCGAATAATGCGTTTTTTTGCAATGAATACTTTGGAACTAAGAGTTGAATTGTCCAAAAACATATACCATATTTCAACACAGATTCGATTTTAACATAATAAATATTTATATTAGTTGCTTTTTCTTAAGTACAGATCGTAAATTTACAAAAATAAACCGCAATTTATGCAAATTAAAAATCTCTTTTCTGCAATGGGACTAATTTCAGTTTTCATCGAGATAAAGTCATAGAAGTGTCATACATTTTTAAAGTTATATAGTCTAATTCCTGTTATTAATTATGTATGTCTATCAATTCAGTTATCTCAATATTGGAAAATAGATTTTGATTACTTAAATAGTGAACAATGTTATTTAAAACATCAGAACATTTACTTTCAAGGGTATTCGTATTCCTATCTGGAATAATTAATGATATACTCGTATCATCTGCATATCCAGTGAGACGACATATACACGCATTTAATTAAAATTCACAATAAATAAAATAGAACCGAAAATGGAGCTCTGTGGTACTCCCACATTAACATCTAGACTACTTGACTAAATATTCATATTCTGATTATGTTTCTTTATTGAAGCAGAAACAAATTGTTGGCGGTTCTTTAAGAATGATGTTAATCAATCCAGGGTTATTTCTCTAATGCCGTACCTTTCCAGGATTTGCAACAATATATCATGAGTGATGCAGTCGAAAGTTCTATTTAAATGACAAAATAGTCCAACCGGACTCCCGCCTGCATCAACATGATTAATTGATTATAAAAAGAGAACATGACTGTACTAGTGGACTTGTGCGGGCGAAATCCATGTTGATGGTCATCAAATATGTTATTCTTCAAAAAATTCCGTAGACGGTCTAGGAAAGCATACTCAAAGTTTTTGGAGAAACTATTAAAAATAGATATCGGCCTATAATTTTCCAGTAAGGAAGCAATTATTCTTTTTATATTTGTCATTTTATTCGATATTCAAGACTTGTTCGTAAACTCTATTATCCAATCAGTCATAAATGGAAAAAAAATATTTGAACCAATTTTCTTTGTGGCTTTTAGTATTGAAAATACTTCTGGGCGCGTGTATATGGGAGCTGTCTCTTAAAATATTAACGCTTAGCGACATGCAAATCCGAGCGACCTCGACAAGGTCACGTGCTCATGGAGACGACCTAGATGTGTTGTTATAATAAGCAGTCTATGTTTATTGTTTATGCTTGGGTTATATGGTTTCTTGACTTACAGCGATTGCTTGGTTGTATCACGGTAATGGGCCCTTATAATTCGAGCACGTTGGATAAAAAACTTCCCAGTACATGTTACTGTGATTTATGAACTGATGTTGAATGTAAAATAAATGTTTGGTATGTACTGATCGGTGTAATAGGATGAACAGATTTTAGATTAACATATATACACTAATATATCTATATGGACTAAGAGTATACTAAGAGTATGATGGACCATATATCTATATATACAGTGAGGGATAAAGTCCATCCCCTCCCCTCTAATTTTTGAACCACTGGGTATATTGTGATGAAATTGGGAACGATAATATATGCCTAAATTAGAATAAGTAATCTCTAAACTGAAAGATATAGTTTTCTAGATACGTCAAATGAAAGGTTTTGGTATCACACTATGTATAAATTATAAATATAATGGACTATGAAATGTATAAAGTGCGTAACAAAAATGGTTGTGTCTGGTATTTTCAATACGCCATATTATATTTGCGTAAGATGCAAGATCTGTAATTTTTTTTTAGATATTACAGTGATTCTATTTGATTCTAAGATTATAATTTGATAGTTAAGGTATTAAATTTTTACAAAAAGGTTTCTATATTTAAACCTCTCTGCCTAACAGTAACGTTTTGCTGTATCAACACCTTCGTGAAGCTGTTGATACATCGCATAAGACGATGTTTATTATAATAAAGTATTAGTTATTACGAGTATTACCAATACTATAAAATTTACACAAATAATGACTAGGTTACATGCATCAGGTCACTTTTCTTAATACAATGTTGACATTACTAGTTCTTTTAGTAGTCAGTTATGGCTGTATTATATGAAGCAAACTATGCACAACGAAATTGTTGGAATTATTAATATGTCCCTCAATGATCAGTAAAAAATAAAGAGTATTGGTAAGAAATTCGGAAGTGTCGGAATTATAATAACATTTGTAGTGCATTAGAGTAGTAGGGCTGTGGGTTAGTGTGTGCTGGCAGCATTTCTCGGTCACAGAGTCTGGGTTCAATACAGGGTATTCAATTCATTGCGATACAGATACAGAAATGCTCATATCTTCTGAACTGGTCTGGGTAAATAATAGTAAACCCTGCATTGGTGAATTCGAAAAAAATATCAAATATAAAATAAAAAATATAGCATTCCATTTAAAAAACCATAAGTTTTATATGGCGCTGGCCGAGCATCCTATATGACATTTTTAAATAATATTTTCAAACATTTTTTTACACATATATTTAAAATGAGCATCCTCTTAGGCTCTATGAGATCCTAAAATATATTTTTTTGTTCATTACGGCATAGGAGTTATGGAACTTTATCACACTATTGGGCCACCCTGTAAAATAAAATATTGGAGTACAATTTATACTATTTAATTATTATTTATTAACATTTATTGAGTTTGCAGAATAAAAATATGTCGTACATCAGTAAAGCCAATTTAGTTTGTTTCATTCTCCTCACTTTAACCAAGGACAGCACCGTAGTAGCCAGAGTAAGGTAGGACAGGTACAGATCCATAGGTGAGTATTTGAGGATTTGGACGAGCAGCTGGATCTGGATTGGCAGAAGCCACGGCGAAGGCAATAGCCAAGAGGGCGAAGAATACCAACTGTAAATGTGATTTTTTTAAATTATTATACCTAGAAATGATACGGTAATGTATTTCAAAATGCATTACGTTATTATTGGTAAAAATGGCAAATAAAAATACCCGCCTGGTAAAATTTATTGCACTAGTATCAATTATTAAGGGGGCAAGGCGTCGTAGCAACTTGGCGTTCATATTATCGATATGAGCGGCAAGCAATGTAGGCCGCGGTTAGTACTTGGATGGGTGACCATGCAGGGAAGACCGTCGGCGCTTGCCCGCATCTTCTAGTGGCCTGTACGTCGGTGAATTCACAGAAGCTATGCAAATTTAGGCGAGATTTGCGTAGAAGACGTACCATCCCTTGGATAGGATGTAAAGCCGGAGATCCCTTGTCTATGAAATGATAGGCAAGTAAAAGATCCCTACCCTGCTATAGAAAGTAGGGGTTCGGCAAAATTTCCAGGTTGGGGGTTGCTCGTCTCCTGGCGTCGGTGATTGGCCTTAGTCGCGGAAATAGGCCGACGTTAAATAAACGAAAAAAAAAAAAATCAATTATTAAGTGTTTGTCTTCACAAGCACAAACATTTCAATAAAATTTAAAAAGTATAGGTCTGAATACAAATACAATACAGTAAATACAAATCAAAAGGTGCTAAAGGAAAATATGAATTAAATCTAACAATCATTTGAAATGTAATGTACTTACATGAACATTGAAAACGTTTGTAGGTAAGTATTATCATTTTTTGTCATTAAACATAAGTAATTTAGTTTACTTTTTACAGTTTACTTTCAAAGACATTCACATACTGTTAACAATTTTGTATATAGCGAAAATTACTGTTTATATTATATTAAGTAGTTATATATATAAAAGTTCATTCACGTTAAGTTTAAAGTGACGTTTTTAAATTTTAAGTTTTAAGTTAAGTTTATATAAATAAATAAAAATAAAAACTTGGCAACGCAGAGAAGGTTGCCAAATATACAACTCTTTGTAAATGGCAAATTCTATGCTAATTTATTGGTCATTTGTTTATCGAATATTGAAAACAATTAATTACTGAACCCTATCTACTCATATGTTTGATTATTTTATGCAGCAAACAGTTTATTGCGAATGGTTAAATAATAATGTAATTTCATTTTTCTGCGGGTCATTTTACACTGCACCAGGATTCATTGATGTTTTCCAGTTTGAGGACATATCTACTTTAATATTCAATTACAAAGTCTAAAAAAATGCTTTAATGCATTTAAAACAAACAATACTTACGTATTTGAACATGTTGAGTAGTTGCTTGTTGTAGATCACTAACAAACTTATGTTCCTGATTTATTAACATCGGTATATATATGCTCCTGACTTTTTTTTTGACACATGCACTAATTTGAAACGTGACACCAATCTATGCCGCACCCGTTACTCTTTTTTTCTTACTGATTGGATGAATTTAAATATGTCACTAGCTATAATTTTTAATTACTTTGCGATGCATGCAATATTCATATTGTTACTTCTATTTTTGCACTGATACATCATACATATTATATAAAAATTCGTAGATTTTTGTATCTTTTTGGGAATGTACTATATTTTTTTAAATTTACAGGTAGATAATGAATAATATATATTTATGTTTGTAGATAACTGAGCCCTTATGGTACAGAAAAAGCTACGTTTCTACGTTACTTAAAACTGAAAATCCACTGATCAAATTTAGTTAATTTATTAAATATTTATTTTATTGCATATTATAGTTTTTTTTTGGGCAAACTTTTGAAGAACTTTGCCTTGATACTACACTTTGAATACTTATTTTACTTGTATGCTTCTGGTTTCCAGTTTTTTGTTATTTTACAGGTGGTGTAATCCCAAAAAAAATATGAATCATAAAACAATATATGTTCAAATTAAACTATCTACATTTTTTATTACATAGTATAATTATAAATATAAAGAATTTATTACAATCAAAGAATTATTATTTTCAAATAATAATTAATTCTCTTTAAATAGAAACAAAAAGGATTAATGAATTAACGTAATAACTACTTCAATTTCAATAACAGAATTACTTGATTAAGAACTTGATTGGTTTACATCAAGCAAACATATTCTTGTAATAATAAAATGTTTTCAAGTAATTTAGTTCCTAACAACAAAGACACATTTACCTACTTATAGGAATCATAAAATCATCTAGAAACTGTCAGTTTATTTCGATCATAACCAACTTGTTTAAATAAGTTTTTTTCTCTGTGTAGGTATTCAATTCCACAAATTTTAAAGAGCTGATTCCTATTTGTATATGATACCATCCTCTCTCACAAATAGATTGTTCCTCCATTGCTTCTAATACATTGGCTTTTACTTTTAATTCTTTCAGAAATACCTACTCTGTATTTAAGATAGAATGTAAACCTTAAAGTTTTCTTGTAAACTCAGTTTGCTCAATATATATATTAATATGAACATAAAGCAGGCTGTAAGTACTAAAAAATCTAATAGAAAAGAAAATTCTGTTTTAAAGTAGCTAAATTATTTATTATTGTATTTTACATATAATTTCCTATTGAGTGCTTGCAAAATTAAAGTCAGATCTTCATTGTTTTCCTTCGGGAATTCAGACCCATACCCCTCCAACTAGGCCTGCGCCCAAAGGCCAGGCTCCAAGAGGTGCAGCACCGTAGGTGAGTATTTGAGGATTTGGGCGAGCAGCTGGCTCAGGATTGGCGGAGGCCACAGCGAAGGCAATAGCCAAAAGGGCGAAGAATACTAACTGCAAGAAATATAAAATATTTTGTTTAGTAATGATCGACGCTGGTAGATAATGGTGTAAATGAAATTAACAATCGTCTTAATCGTAGTTTTCCTTCACTGATTTCAGTAGCCAGCAACTGATTTAATTAGACAATAGGGTTCAACAAGCATGCCAAAAGAACAGTGTTCTCGTCTTATTCAAGTCACATGTGCATAGCGACAGTGTAGATATAAATGCATACTTCTCAATGAACTACTTATATATAGCTCTGGGTAATTCCATATTAGTTGTTTAGATGCCTTAAATCTCCTACTGTTGCTAAAAATTACTCATTTAAAATATTTAGATTATAACTACCTAGGTCATATCATAATTAAAAAAATAGTAATGAAAACATACAGGTAGATGTATTCTAGTCAAATTACTTTTTCATACTGCCACCTACCTGTTAGGAATTATCCTCTAATTCAAAAGCTATGATTTCACCATAATTGTTAACTTTACTAATTGTTACTAATTGAAATATACATAATAATGTCCACAAATTAGTCCAAATTCTATCGGTTATATCAGGCGGCCGAGTGAACGGAAAATGGAGTTTGGGTAGTAACTATGGTAAAGAGGTAAAACATTTAAACTGCAATACGATTCTAGTTATATAAATGGCAGTGGGTAACGACGAATATAAAGGAAAACGGCGCTTTAGTAATTAATGAACTCGGAAAACGTTAGAGTCTTTTCTGACTTCTAAGACAACAGTGGTAATAAACAAACACTATACATTATTAGCGTATAAATAAAGGTGAATTAGGTAACAGCTGCCACTAACCTCAACTTTGTCATAATATGAGTTAGTACGTTAACTGTCAATTTCACTTGATTTAAATAGACTTGATATATCCAATCTGTTTAATATTAAGTTATTTGTTATTAGTCACATTTCCGTAACTGTGGGCACTCAAGAAGAATAGGGAAAGGATTTGACAAACATTCTTGTGTGGAATTCATTGAAGGGGTTGCAATATAATCAACTGATTAGGGACTTATTTATTTTCAGTGTTGTTGTATATCAGACTGTCAGGTGATCTACCAACACTAAATTATTTGTAAGATATGTATATAATAAAATTACTGTAATGAATGAAATATACGAGAACTGAGTTAATAATTTGAAAAAAATTACATGGAAGAGTTTGGATTTATATTTATAAGTTAGTTTTCAGGCAAGTTTGGACGAATATACCTATTAATATCGCCAATCCCTTGTCTATGGTTTGGACAACCCATAAATTTTGCTTTTTGACGTAACCTATTATCTCACCATATTATTATTATTAATACATACATATGATTAATAAATAGTTACTGTTCATAAACACGTTAATAATTACAATTTTAATAATTTATAAACATATATTTCAGATTTATTATATTACCTGCAGGTAACTAAGATAATTTTCTACTAGACGCATCATTGATATTTTCCTCGTCAACGAAAAATCCTGACCATTATGGAGAAATGAACAAAAACAATTTTTAAAACGGTTTGAACACCAACTTTAGATAAATTTAGAAAAGCCTTAATTAATTATTATGGGCAATGCTAATACCACAGATTCTTGATTCAAATTGGTTTTAGTCCAATTCACATTGGACTAAAACCGGTATTGAATCTCGGCCCAAAAATTATAACATAGAGTATGATGAAAGTTTTTATGCACCTTTATCATCTAATAAACTTAAAGTTCAGTTATTAGAATTGGTAGGTGTGTAAGTTACCTGAAATTGATATTTATAACAAATTTGTTAATAATTTACATGATTCAGTTTCCTGTTCATACTTGACATATAATTGTTGTACTAAGTTGTACTGAGGGTGTTCCGAAAAGTTCCGAGGGTGGCCATATTGCATGACCTATATACTAAGCTATATTAAGCTTACTTAACTTAAAGCACTATTTTGATCTAGGAAGCGATCTATTTTACCTACCTACTGATTCATATAATGTATTAAGTGTAAAATTATTATACATTTACATGGAGTGTACGTATTCTAATTATTTGTGATTAGAGTGTTTAGTACTAAAATCTTGAATCCATGAGGCAACTAAGTGAAGTTTAAGTTGCAAAAGCTGTGTTATTAGTCGGAAAAGGATATAGCTTACGTTATGTTGCATAGCAACTTAACGTAAGGGCCCTGTGGCCCTTCTGTTTCATTAGCCTACTAGATTTCATAACTTTTATAAAACTATAAACAAAATTGTAAATATTCTTTTTTTGTGTTCTTCTAATTTATTGGCCCAGTGTATATCCTAACTGATGCTAATAATTAATCTACATATCCTTATTTTTTTAAATACATGTTTCCGTGCATTAATTTGATAATCAACTCCACAGCAAAGATATATATACCTCATAATATTTTTTATGTTTGTTTTAATATCATCCCTCTTATCTTGAATTTATTTAACATTTTATTTCAATGTCACTTTTATATGATTAAGCAATTGTAGGATTCGAGCTATTTTTTTTTTAAATTTAACCTCACTTTTTAACATTATCCTTGTAAAGAATTCTTTAGAACTGTTTCAACTAAATACAGCTACCACTGATTTATAAAAGCACAGGAAAATATAACAGATACATTCATAAAACATGGTATATGATGGTTTTGCATCTCAAATATAACCATCGTCTTTTTAAAACATAGATGGACATATTTATTAACTAACTACTATTTACACAATCATAAAATGTATATGGAGTAGTTTATAGTACAAAGCTTTTATTACTTACGAATTTGAACATGTTGAGGAGTTGATTGTTTGATTGTCGTAGGTCACCAACAAACTGATATGTTGCATATTATCTGCGCAGCAATATATATACTAACTAGATTTTTTTTTAAATACATGTTATCCTAAAATGTCAGATGTGACTATATCACACCTATTGTTTTTTTATTGTTTGCACTAATCTAATTGTCCCCAAATTTTCATCATCCACAAAGCATTAGTATGATGTAAGTTTAGTAGTGAATTGCTGTAGAAATACGTATATACACAATAATTATTGTAGAAAATGAATGAAGAATCAGATGGTATATCTTTTGGATTACAAATTCGATCGTTGGGACAAAATAGCCATCAGCATTTATCATGAATGTTGTTAATCCGACAAAATCTGAAATATTCTATTTTGCGGATTTTGTAGTGGCCAGAATGTGTATTATCAAAATTTAATTGGCTTTCCGAACCAAATTTGGTATTACGTAACAATTATCTACTTCTATGTACATAAAAATTTAACAGATTCGTCTTGTTTCTTAAAACAATTCAGGATACCAAAATGACCCCATTCTTACTCGTACTCTAGAACGTACTCTAGAAAAGTAGATAATTTCAAGACACTATTTTGTATTTGGAGCATTATCTATGTATAAATTTGAATACGATTATGCAGTGTGGTGATTTGATAAGTAAGGCACCGTTTAAATGTTTTATTTATCATTATTAAAATGATGTTTGGTAGTTAAATCATACCATAAATTAAAAAATGTGACGAGATGTTTCTGTTAAGCACTAAATGAAGTCTAAAAAAATTGTATTAAAAGCTTATAAGTCTAGGGGTGTAAAAATTTTTTTCATAATGGTATTAAAGTAAATACCCACAAGCACGTCCCTGATAGTGCTGACAAAAAATTCAACAGCTAAATTATGCATTCTATCACGGTGTGTTAAGTCGCAGCAATCTAAAAAAAAACTATAACGCTCTGTATATCAAAAATTAAGACACTTATATGACTTTTTCCTCATAGAATCACTTCATGCTTCTAAAGTGTGCTTCTCACCACTAGTAATATTATGCAAGGTTATGTTTGTTTTTGAAATTTTTTAAAGACTAAAGGTTGTGAAAGCGTCGTATACAGATCTAGGATTTATTTATTAGAAGAAACTGTCAAGAATTTTCTTTCGTACTTGCAAACTACTATACAATGCTCCAGTTATTGATCACCGAATTACGTAATTCAAATAACACTGAAAGAATTAAAAGAAAATATCTTACATATATATTTATATTTCAGAGTAGAGGGGTTGTTTGTATCCAGTTATAAAATAAAGCATAACTATAATATTTTGTTCAATAAGTTTAATTTCGTTAGTCTAAAGGTGCATTTAAATTAGAGCGAACAGAAGCGAGCCCAGAAACACTGACGAATTCGTTCGTTCGCTTCTGTTCGCTCTAATTTAAATGCACCTTAAAATTTTGCAAAACAATGCAGTCAGTAGTTTTTTTTTACTGCCCAACATATTAGAAATGAACATCAATGTACCGCGATTTGCATCACGATTCCAAACATTTTTTACTTAAAAACGTCTGGTATCTAATTAATGCAGTTGTTGATGAGTTCTATATCAAATGTTTCTGAAGTATTCCCTGGATATACTTTTCTGCACTGCAGAAAAAATATAAAGAGGTATTTCAGACCGACACTTTAAACTTTATAATCTATCATTTGTCTTAATTTTGTTTTCCCATATGTGTAATTTGTTCCATTTATTGTCACTTTTAGAGGTAATATACATGTTATTTGTTAACCGTTAACCGTTAACCGTCAACGACAAAGTTTCATCGTTCAGTTCCTGTTATCTATCAAAGGATTAGTTTTCATGGAAACTTCAGAAGCAACTCGATTTTTATTTGAAGTGGAACACATTTTTAGAGTACTTACATTTATACAGGGCATACCTAAAAGAAGGGACCTAACTGATATATTTTTTAAATAGAACACCCTGTGTATTTTTATAGATTTGGATAGCAAGTCTTCTCAGGAATACATTGATATAGAGTTTGATGGATGTGGCTGTAATAGTGAGGGGGATATGATCATAAATGGTTACAATAAGGGTAATGTGTTGGAGTAAGACTTTGTAGTGTTTGCAGCCTAGCAACGAATCGATATTCTAACTCATTATTCTTATGGAACACTCTTTTATGTATAGCTCCTTCAATATTAGATTTATTTCCTTCAAACCCTATAAGATCTTAAAATCTATAAATCTTTAAAAATACACAGTGTGTCCCATTTAAAAAATAAAAGTTGTGGTAAACCTCTCCTTTTTGGGACACCCTGCATAAATAACATGTCTGAATTTTCTACGGAAACCAATTAGACAGATAATCGAGGATAAAACTTTTCGTTGACCCACCCTGTATATCGTGTTCCTACCCTTTAAATGGAAATTTCCTGTTGAGTAGTTTTATTTCTCCAAATAAACAAGTAAATAAACTAATAAACATAATTTTTAAGAGAAAAATATTTCCTTTTACATTCAGTAACTTTATGATTGTCATTTATATTTTAGCAAATTCTAGATGTTTTGATATAATTATAAAACATTTGCAATCGTCATTTTCTAATAGATACTCTAAATATACAAACGGGAAAGGCGTACCTAAATTACACAACTGATACTAATTTTAATTAAGTCTTATTTGATTTAAATGATATTGGCCTTTAATATGATAATTTGAATCCTATATTTAGTGAGTTTTAAGGTATAGGTAGAAGTAAATAGTCCGCATTCCACGTGGCGCATTTTATATATATTTTCTTTTTTTTTAAAAGCACCAAATCACTTCCAAGAACTACTTCCAATGCAAATTTTGCAAATAAACCTAATATCACAATTTATTATACAGGAGTTTATATACTGCCAGGTACCTTGTCATACCTGTTTTAGTGCAGGAGTTTTTATGGTACTAGTAGTATTTTGGCTAAATTAAGAACTAATATATTAATAAACAATAGAAGAATAATTAAGCAAACGATAATAAACTATAAACAAATACTAAATATAGGATAAATACATTTAAAAACTGTAGCACGCAAAATAACTTAAATGTCAAACTATCGACCTCTCGATGACGTTTGTAAATAAAACAATCAATTGTACTTTTATTTAGAATAGGAACAGCTTGATTTTTATTTACCAAATACGACTACGTAGCGAATGAATACATTTACCTTTCATATATTAAAATTATTTAAGCCAACACATTCCCCCGATTTAACACCTATAGATTTAGATTGGACGATGATTTTTTCACTCGCCCAATGAGAGAGACACGGTTGTAAACCTAAAACAGATGACCCGATTTTAATTTTGCAACAACTGGTGTGACGAGAACTGAAGTACCTTTCAAAGGATGTGCGGCAAGGCCTACTATGCTATTTAAAAAAAATGCGACTCTGGTGCCATCTATCAGGTGTCAAAATTTGCGAGTAGAAAGAAAATAATATTTTTTATACTATTCTTCCCACGTTTTGTTTGAGGTCGATATCTCAACTCGTTCAAATGTTAAATTGGGGGGGGGGGGTACTCTAAGGATGGACTGTATATCTTTTATCCCTTCATTCCATATTTTACCAGCAGACCCTTCAACTCCCATATCAATGTATCTGTACATTATATATACATTATATGTACAATATGTACAATATGCCTCTACTCTTGATTTCTACGTGAAATAAATTGGGTTTCTTCTATATCTAGCGTGACTAACAACGGACACATTTTTATATAAGATAAATCGAGTTATTTTATACTGTAAAAGAAGTATATATAAAGTATACGAGGCAAAGCGATACAAATAATATGATTATTAAAATGCTGTGGTAAAGTAACTAAATATTTATTTTTTAATTTTTCTACTTTACATTATATATAGAGCTCTCAAAATAAGTGGTGTATAGTATTAAGTACAAATATTCATTGTTTCTGTTCCAGAATTCAGACCCATACTCCTCCAACAAGGCCTGAGCTTAAAGGCCAGGCTCCAAGTCCAAGAGGTGCAGCGCCATAGGTGAGTATTTGAGGATTTGGACGAGCAGCTGGGTTTGGATTGGCGGAGGCCACAGCGAAGGCAATAGCGAAGAGGGCGAAGAATACTAACTGCAAAAAATATAAAATATTTCATGTATATATTATGGATGTTGGTAGACCGCTGAGAAGCTTAAGTCTAACAGATATACCACGATATTCTTATTGGTTGTAGAGTAGGTATATATTACATTCCGTAGATCCATTAAGTCGTGGTGTAGGTCCAACCTCTATCTCTGTAGGACCAACTTCTTTACCTTACCTAGTCTAATAGATCACTATCTAAACGAACTAATATTCTGTCAATAGTTACCTAATATATACAGTAATTAGTAGGTATCTCGAAAAGCATGAGACCTAAAAAGACGCGGTTTTTCTGAACTTTGCCTACTTCTTGTTTTCGACACAGCAGATTTTGTACCTACTTTTGGTTTCGAGTTATAAAAAAAAAATGTTTTCAAGAGCTATCCATAACGTCTTCAAGATACAAATATCAAATTATTTCATGGCTATACCCCATAGATTTTTTTACGTAAAATCTAATGGGTGCCTTTATTTTTTTTGCCGCCACAATTTTAAAAGTTATAAGCGCAAATTTGATTTTTGTTTTTTTATTTTTGCATAACAAAAATGTCCTATTATGAAATTATTTCATAATTGTATCTTAAACAAGTTGTAGATACTTCTTGAAAACAATTGAAACTTGAATTTTTGTTGTTCTCGAAATAGGGAAAAGTTGGTAATTCGAAAACAAAGGAGGATAGTCAAAATATGTTAGCGCCATTTTTGTTTCCTCTAAAAAGCACACCATGTTCGTCTCAACTGTATTTCTCTATATCTCATGGTTTCCAAGATACCCAGTGATCATATCGAAAATTGGTTGCTCTGTAAGAGCTATATTACCGTCAGAGAATATTTGAATAAAAATTAAGGAAAAGGAAAATAGCATGTTGCAAGTTCCAACTGTAAATTACAAATTTATTTGTCACTTAACTTGAGGTATGATTTTATGTAAGTCATGTGTCATGTGTAAGTGTTCGATTAATTTGGATAAAAAATAATTACAAAATTTTCTGCAGAAGATGTAAGTAACGCTACTGCAGTGTGCATTATTATTTATAATGATAGTAAGATACTTACTTGTATTTATAAACTACAAAATGAGAAATGAAAGCTTCCATAAAATATTTTAATTCCTTAGTTGCTTTTGAGCCACCATCTTTTGAAATAAATTTAAGAATATACTATCTAAGTTTGCTTCAGAGAAAGCGAATGTTCAAAATAAAATAAAATAGTAAATATACTTACGTATTTGAACATGTTGAAAAATTGCTTGTTGTTGATCACTAACAAACTTATTGTGTTTGAGATTACTGCCAGTAGTATATATACATATACTCCTGGTCTTTTTTTGGCACATAGATTATACGAAAATGTCACATGTCGCTGTATCACACCTCTACTGTTTTTTTAGCTACTTCTAAATTTTTATTAGTTAATCATATATGGAGCATTGATGTGATGCAATTTATATGAACAATTACTATAGAAGAAAAACATCTCTTATTGACATTTTAACAAATAATTTATTGGATAAAAAATAATGTCATTTAAGAGTTATTTTTTATTAATTCTTGTTATAACAGATCTGGAATTATAGGGTAAATATTTCTGTTGTGTCTTTATCAGAAATATCACCAATTTAAGAAAATAAATTTGAAAAAGTTTAGGTATGGTTGTATTAGGTATTATTACTAAATTAGGTATATAGGGCTTACACTTTTGTTCCCCTTCTTCTTGTGTCCAATTAAATAAAATAATTTACGGAAAGATATCAGTATCAATTTATTATGTTTTATATACAGGGTGAGTCGACGAAAAGTTTCATTCTCGATTATTTGTTAAAGGAGTGATTTCCATGGAAATTGCTCGGAAATGGTCGATTTCTATTTGAAAGGGGAGGCATTTTTATATTATTATAATTTATAGAGGGTGACAAAAAATAGAGGTTTACTAGAACTTGTATTTTTTAAATGGAATACCCTGTGTATTTTTACATATTTATATAGCTTTAGTAGTATACATGAAAGAGTTTTCCATGATCATACACAGTAAAAAAATCCGACTGATTTTAACACTGAATCCAGACTCATCAGTGTGTATATAGTCCACACTTGGCAGTGTTAGACATATCGGTGTATTATTACATTACATAAAAGTAATTTAACACAGTAGATTTTACAAGGTAATGTGTAATAGTTAATTATTCACCGTGTAATTATTCCGTTTTTATGGCGGATTGATTCATTTTTAACACAGGGTTTTGTAAATTTTACTACAATTTATGAGTACTTCTACAAACTTGGCGGGTATATCGTTCGTGTAATATGAGTTCTAAAGGTTTAGTTATTATACTACCCAGTTCGTGTTAAAAATAACACTGCAGCAAATTACGATTACCATTTAGTAATTTTACCATTTGTCTTTTTTTACTGTGTAATGAGTTAGAAATAGAATATCGATTCGTTGCTAGGCTACAAACACTACAAGGTCCTTTTCCAACACATTTCTTTTATGGTAACCATTTATGGTCATATATCTTCCTTTCTATTAGGGTTACATCCGTCAAACCCTATATCAATGTATTCGGGAGAGGACGTTCTAGTCAGATCTATAGGATGTTCCATTTACAATTTGCAGTAAATCCCTCTTTTTTGGGGCACCCTATATATGTCAATAAATAAAAATGTTTCCCCGCAATTAAAAATCGACCAGTCTGAGCATTTTCCATAGAAAATCATCCTATGACAGATCATCGAGGATGAAACTTTTCGTTGAATAATGTTTTGTTAAAAAAAAATCTAAATTGTAGGAATTTATATAAATTACAATTAAGCAGCTATAAATGTTACATGAGAGATTAAAATTAATCTACATTAATTAAAATAGAGAATTTATGATTGCCAAAAATAAACATGAATTCTCATTTACACTACAGGTTGTCCCTGCAAAAAATTGATAATCTTCTATAAAATGCCAAAGCGTCAGTCGATTTAAATAAAATTTGGTTGGAATACAGAGTAGGAAGTAAGAGTATTTATTAAGTTAATATCAATTTATATTTATCTTAAATTCGGCTTTATTGATAAATTAGTAATAAAAGCATATTTTCGTCTGCATTACCCAGTTCTCGTAATCATTTTAGATTAAGATTTCAACAACAAATTGATATCTTCTCGAAATAGTAAGTAAATACGTATTAAAAACGTATCTAGTAGAAAAACGTGTATATTAAAAAAATATTACTCAAAGCAATCGAATTGCCTTTGGAAGAAAACTCATAACTGGATACGTAGAAGGGTTGGTTTTGTAAAGGTTATGTATGGTATAACAGAAATAATGGTGTGATACAGTTATGTTAGAAAAAGGGCCCCTATTTTGTTATTTTCCAAGATACGATGATATAATTATTCATATTTTTAAGCTAACTTCGATTTTCACAGTTTTCCAACAGCATCTGTAGTAGAACTCGGAGTTTAGGTTACAGAAATCAGTTAACAATTCTCTTAACTAGAATCTATATAATAGACTTCCATCAAAAATAAAAATAAATAAATAAAACGCAATATACGAGTAAAAGCAAAGTAAAAGAAATAAACCACACACATTCCTTTACACAGTGCAGGACTGGTGGACACCGCGTCTCTATTGAATTTTTAAATATTGTCATGTTTTTACTTTAGATATATTGAATATATATACAGGCTGATTCACTTAAGGAGGCTCACCATTGGGATATCAGTAATGGTAAGAGATACAGGGTGGCTCAAATTATAAAAAAGTTGCGCAATTTTATGACGAATATTTTGGTAAAAGCAAACCTGAAATATCTTTTTTAATTTCTGAAATATTCTGAAAAAACTGAAAATTTAGATTTTTTAATTTTTGCCGTAATTCATTTGTTTTTCAAGATAAGTTCATGAAATTCGGTTCCCAGGCACAAAATGCTCTATTGATTGCATTGGCGAAGTTAGATCACCTCTATCTCTTATTGTTTTTGAGAGACGATAGTCAACTTTTTTTTTTCTTATGGGCGCCATATTGAATTTTTATATTTTTAGATAGCTCTTCTCATTCTCTTTACGACGATGTATTATAGTATGGGTAAATTTAAATTATTAGGGTAATAGTCATAATTTTTTTTTATTAGCCTATTATGACATCGGTCTTTTGAGAAAAGACCTTTTTCGTATTCCCGATCAGTGTTCGGCATTTTATGTTAAACTCAAAATAAAATACATAAGTTGATGTGATTATAACTTTGTAAATGAAAAAATCTGTAGTAAAATGTTATAAAATTTATTTAGAATTGGCTTCCTTTACAGGGTTATTTAAAAAATATAATACATAATATTGTTTTTATTTAGCCGCGGCGATAGCTCATTCTGTTAGATGCTGGGTGATAGCTTGTGACTAATAGAATGGTTATACCATTCTATTATGGATGGAATATTGCTGCGCGAGTTCGAATCTCGCCAGGGGAGAAATGGTACCTCTCCCAGGGAATGGTTGTGTGTCTGTGTTTTTTTTTTATTAATTTTATTAAACCTAATAACGTTCTATGTGGTTGTTCTCTTTCGGGATACATATTTAAATACATCTGCTCAGCTGCTATAGAATTTCTTCTGCACTGAATATAAATAGAATACATATTTTTCGTCGTTTGAAAACATTTCAATGGTAACAGTAGCAATACAAATATGAACGAATTAGTGCAACGATGCTAGAATAAACACTTTTGATAATCAATGAACTGACAAGTTTTAGTTTAATTTCATAGCAGTCTAATCAAAAATATTTTTTTAAAAAAGTTGACTATCGTCTCTCAAAAACAATAAGAGATAGAGGTGATCTGACTTCGCCAATGCAATCAATAGAGCATTTTATGCCTGGGAACCGAATTTCATGAACTGATCTTTAAAAACAAATGAATTACGGCAAAAATTAAAAAATCTAAATTTTCAGTTTTTTCAGAATATTTCAGAAATTAAAAAATATATTTCAGGTTTGCTTTTACGAAAATATTCGTCATAAAATTGCGCAACTTTTTTGTAATTTGAGCCACCCTGTATCTCTTACCATTACTGATATCCCAATGGTGAGCCTCCTTAAGTGAATCAGCCTGTATATATATATATATATATATATATATATATATATATATATATATATATTTGTATATGTATTGGTTCCGTATTTTATTTATTGACTTTGTTACGAATATTAAAAATATACTATTTGCATTATCTGTTACTATGTATGAAAATTAACCTCTAAAAGGTGACAAAAAGATGATTTATAGGAATTAAACTAAAAAAATTAACATGGAGAAACATTATTTACTAAATGATTCAAATATTATGATTCAATGAAATTACATAATATTAATATTTATATAATTTTCGAAATGTCAAAGAAAGAATGTACCATTGTACCTACCTATGTATTTTTTGTTTAAATCTATTTATCTGCTATTTCAAGTGTAAGAATTATCCTTTTGATTAAGAGAAAATAAGCGTCAAAAAACTAATCCCTGATTGATATATTTGGCCAACGAGTAATATTTTTATTATATTATATTTTCAGAAGTATGGCAAAATCTCCAATAAAAAGCAGAATATATTGATGGTAGATATTCTGTTTTATATTGCACACACTACAAAAATTGGTTATAATGTCATTTACACTGCGAGGTATACAGTAACTGTCAACACAAATTGCATCATGCTCTACAGATGATCTAATAATCAAAAATTATTTCAAATAGTAAAAAACACTATAAGGTGTGTTATAGCCGCATCTGACGTTTTCGTATAATAGAAACGCAAAAAACGTCCATAAGCATATGTATATATATATGCTGATCCATATTATCTCAAACATAAGTTTGTTGGTGATCTACGACAAGCAATTCTTCAATATGTTTAAATTCGTAAGTACATTTTCTTATTTTTTACAATATCTATGTATCAAGACATTACGTTATATACCTTACGACAGATTCAGAAAATTTTCTGAAAAAGACAGTTGTTCTGCAATCTGCTCCAAAAATGTACGTAAATGTCCCCCCGTTCATAAAAAATGTAGCTAATTTTAAATATTGTTTAGTCCAAATGGACACAAATAAATAGGAATCATTTATAGTTATACAGAGTAACAAAAAAGAGTAAGTACCTACACTTAAAAAATATATATTTTTCTTGTCTTGATCATTGGAGTTATATAAACTAAGGTACATTGCCAGTAAATACAGGGTGTCCCAAGATAATGTGACACATTTTAAAGGCTTATAACTTCAAGGCAAAATGAGATAGCGATGAGCGGTTTTCACTGCTGCTCTTAATTTTACAAAAAGTTTTCTTTTGTCATTGGTACTCGTTTGTTTTACTTCTACAGGTGCTTGAAAATAAATTGCCACTTTTTAATTCAAAATTGTGATGATTTTTTAAATGGGATACCCTGTAGATTATGTTATCATTCGATAGAGACACTTTTCCTCTTTTCAGAAATGTATAGTTTGATAGAATTGTACCAAAAAATATAAGAGTTATTTCAATTTACACACCAGCCCTTTTCAATAGAACATCATTTTTTTGGAATATCGCATTTTATTTTTTTTACATTATCAGTACAGAGTAATGGAATGCATTAAAGGATAGATAAGTAGAGCCGGACCAATAGAATGGCCTGCACATTTTCCCGAACTAACGGTAGATACCTGATTTTTTCATACGTCAAAGGTCGTTGTTATAGTCCTATTGTACAAAATATAAAACAACTAAAACATAGCATAACTAATGTTTTTCAGACAATGCTGAATGTGCCCAAAATGGTGGACACATTCAGCAATTTAACCTTAAACATTAAAGATGTATAATACAAAACGTATGTGTATTTTTCTTAATTGGTGTTTTTGTTTAAATAACTTGGCAATTTATGCTGTAATCTAATTTGTATAAATTTGTACTAAATTAGTTCTTTTCTTAATAATATCTTTAGTTGATGCATACCATTATTCTGTACTGCCAATTCAAAAAAAAATAAAATGCGATCTTCCAAAAAAATTATGATCTATTGAAAAGGGCTGGCGTGTAAATTGAAATAACTCCTTTATTTTTTGGTACAACTGTATCAAACTATACATTTTCGAAAAGAGGAAAAGTGTCTCTATCGAATAGTAACATAATCTACAGGGTGTTCCGTTTGCAAAATCATCACAATTTTGAATTAAAAAGTGGCAATTTATTTTCAAGTACCTGTAGAAGTGAAACAAACGAGTACCAATGACAAATGAAAACTTTTTGTGAAATTAAGAGCACCAGGGAAAACAGCTCGTCGCTATCTCATTTTGCCTTGAAGTTATAAGCCATTAAAATGTGTCACATTATCTTGGGACACTCTGTACAATAGATAAAATATGATTTCCTTCAATAATAATTTAATTATGGAAAATTATATTTTTTATTATTATGCAGGTCCTCGTATGCATACAAATCTGCTCATAAATTATTGAGAATCGCGAATTCTTTTCAAATTTACGTCAGTCTCAATTATTTTCAAATATAAACATTTCATGTCTTATTAAGACTTTTATTAAATATTTAATAAGAGATTACCTGTACATAAATATTTGGCTTTAAATTCCACATTTAAATTCATTTATTTGAGGTAGGTGCTCAAATATGATCGTAGTTTAAATAAAAAATGTATAATAAAAATCAATCAAATCTATTTTCACTTTTTAGAACTGTGGATATGATTTTAGCTTGGTTCTGTTTTATTAATAAAAAATAGATATATCTACTTATGTCAAGGAAAAAAGTTTATATATTACTATTCATTTCTTAATTAAATAAGATAATAATAATAATAATAATAATAATAATAATAATAATAATAATAATAATAATAATAATAATAATAATAATAATAATAATAATAATAATATGTAAGTATCTTCTTCTTCTGACATATTTTAATTGAAGAATTTGAATTTATTTATGAATCCATTAAAGAACTCTTGCTAAATATCTGAATATGTAACAGTAATATTATATTTTTTAAATTTTATAAGAAATATATAACTTCACTTTAAAAAAAAATCCTTTCAAAGATTTCTTCCGTATTGATCTCGAAGCCTAGGTAAACTATAACATTAGTTGATATGTTACAACCAATTTGTACTATTTTAAATACCTTAAAGGATTTACGTTATATTTGTGTTTCAATTTATCTAAAACGCATCCTCAATTTTATAAAATACATTTCAGAAAGTGAAAATAATTTTTGAAATAATTTGCTCTTGAGGTTCTGTTAACCTGTGCACCTAATATAGTTCACATGGGTGGTAAACTGTCTGCTTTATATTTTCCGAGACCTTTTCTTCTAGAAATACGTGCCAATATCATATTATAAATGAAATATTTTATATTTTTTGCAGTTAGTATTCTTCGCCCTCCTGGCTATTGCCTTCGCTGTAGCCTCTGCCAATCCAAACCCAGCTGCTCGTCCAAATCCTCAAATACTCACCTATGGTGCTGCACCTCTTGGACTTGGAGCCTGGCCTTTAAGCTCAGGCCTTGTTGGAGGAGTATGGGTCTGAATTCTGGAAAAGAAACAATGAATATTTGTCCTTAATACTATACACCACTTATTTTGAGAGCTCTATATATAATGTAAAGTAGAAAAATTAAAAAATAAATATTTAGTAGCTTTACTACAGCTTTTTAATGCTCCTATTATTTTCTTTGCCACAGAAAATCGTCAATGTGCCACATTTACTTTACAAGATATGTCTACCAAATGTGGGGAGTGGGGATGCAATATGAGAGTGATTCAACCACTTCCGGTTTTTCCTTAAGTGACCTCAACATTCAGAAGTTCAATATAACACTCCAATGTTTAAATATATATGTCAGTGTCTGGTGGTTGGTCTCGATGAAAGATGTGACGATTTCCATGGAAATGCCGCAGTAATGAAACGCCAGTCGCTAGCCAGGTCACTATCTGTCTGTCAATTTGACAATAATTGTCAGACGGGTAGGAACAAAGATCCAAAGAGGGCACTACGGTGTTGTTTCTCACCACTACTAACTCCGATGTATAGTTTTCATATTTGCATTCAGCGTAATTTTCTGCATCTGTTAGTACCATTTATAAAACATTAAATGTTGTATAAATGGTATTAAAGTATTTATAACATTGAATTTTAAGATTCGTTTATGTCGTTATGATTTTTAAGTAATGTGTTTGCACGAGCGGCTTATTAGTGGTATCAATCGATTAGTTGAAGCGACATTTTTTTATACCCAGTGAACCAGTACATTCTCTATCCAAATAAAACAATTTATTTGAAGTAAATTTTTTCTGCTGCTTTAACAAGCAGTGAAAACGAACAGTGCCGTGTGTCAAGGGACAGATATCATTTTCCGATAATTTTTAGTCTGGTAGAAAGCAATTTTTATGAATCTTATCGCTCTAGATCTAATTTAAAAAAGTAGAAAATTTGGTATTTAACTTACAAAAATATAAAATAATGGTACTATTAGATAAAAAGTTACACTGATTCCAAATACGTAAAACTAAACAAGCTGTTCCATTTAGGTAACTTTCAAATGTTGTAGTGACTTCCGCTGAAACCGGAAATGGCTGTATCTACTCCAAAATTACAAAATTGAGTTGATATACGTTTATATCTTTCTTCTATATAGGAATTCAGCTAAAAAGTTAACTAAGAAATAAATTATTATGGAAATTATCGAATATTATGATTCAATACAGTTTTAATTTTTGTCGTTACCAACCTAGGTACACAAAGGAATAATCTTAAATTTTAAGTTCATCAAAAGATGGAGACGTATCAATGTTTATTTTTTATTGAGTGAGGGAACCCTATATATCATTTAATTTTTTTAATAAGAAGTTTTTCTACCAATACATTCATATGGAATTTGATGGGTTTGTCGATAATAATAATAAAAAGCGATATGCAAAAAAAGTGTATATATGAATGCAAGGGGTACTTCATCTATAATTTCACCCAATAACTGTGTCCAAATACAAGTTGCATTTTGGAATATACTTAATTGTCTAGAGGACGTTGTACGTTATGAGTTTTATGTAATGCCGTTGATTGGAGAATTTAAGAAGACGCACTAGTAAATAGAATCGAGACTATTTTATTCATTTATTTAATTATGTATAGTAGTACCTATCCAATAGGTAAATATACCCAGTCACAGGATACGGTATATATTAATAGTAATTAAAACACTTACATGTAAAAAAGAAAAATAAGCAGAAAAGTATAAACCATGCTATGAAATGTGGAGGTCGATGCACTGTCTAAAATAGGCTCAAGTATACAGTTTACGGAACCCGAACCAGTACTCGAGCTTCCGCCTAGTCATGAAACAAGTCTATTGGAAACTGGATCAAGGATAGATCAGAGGAAGAATGGTCGAACGGGACTGGGCTGCGACAAGCCAGGCTCTTAATTGAAGGGCTTTGGTCGAACGCAACTCGATCAATACTTACGCTAAGTTGTAGCAGTATAAGGGTTGTCACAGGACTGCTGACAGGTCACGGATATCTCAACATGCACCTTAACACTATCGGCCTTAGTGAAAATAGACAGTGCAGGTTTTGCGGACACGATGACGAGGAGTCCATTCACATCCTCTGTCGCTGTGGCTGCCTAATGGTCAAGGAACACAAACATCTGGGTGCAGCACTTCTCCTGCCCCAGGACATTATGTAGCTTCCCCTGGAACGGGTGTTGGCCTATGAGCATAGCACGGGTCTCTTTCGATAGCTCTCGACTAGCGGCAGCCACAATGGGCCGAAAGACATGAGTGCTGCGGGTAACTGCGCCGCCTTCCAACAACAACAAGAACAACATAAACAATGCTAATAACAATACATGATGCAGATACACAATAGAATACCACAAACCATACATATTACAACAAATAGTGAGTAAAAGGAGAGTAACAATGTATTATCCAAATAAAATACTTGTAAGTTATTGAATACTACAATAAAAGATGTCAATCCTTTTTTCTATTTTATTATAATGAGAAATCTTATGAAATATCGCATGTTATAAGAATAATACTTGTTACATGCTTTAAGCGGGTTGAAAATATGTTTGTTTCTTGCAAAAATTCTTGGAATCTTTATTTGAATCTTGTATAAGAAAATCACTTAACATGATAATCTCCTTTTCAAAAACTCTTGAAGGCCAAAGTGATCTAGTAATAAACCGACAAATATGATCCGTTAAATACACAGCTGACTTTAAAAGGCGTCTTTGTATTTCTTCCAGAAGTAACCATATAAGTAGTGCATATCAGTCTCCATACAAATAATCTGTATTCTAATTTTGAACATATGAAAGTTACATACATATAACAATAGAAGAGTCGACATATTAGTAAATCTTTTGGCATTTCTTATAATAAATACCAGGCTTTTAAATGAAAGCGATGTTGTGATCGCAGTTTGCTTTATAAACATTAATTTAAGGTCGAATGTTAGTCCAAGAACTTTTATATAGTCATATCTGTTAAGTGAAATATTATTAGTTTATAATTAAACATGATGGGATGTATTTTTCTAGTGAGTCATAGCAAAACACATAACTACATTTAGTGGTAAGCTATTTTAAGTACACCAGTTATCGATTTCACTAAGTGCATTTTGGAGTATCACAAATCCCTGGGTATATTTATCTCACAGTAATTTGTAAGTAATTTGAGATCATCAGCATAGATTAGACACTTGCCATCGAGATTCCATTTGATATCGTTTAAAAACAACAAAAAAGAGAGGCCCAAGAACCGAACACTGCGGCATGCCAGAAATCTGATGGAAGTTTCCAGATCCTTCCATCAGATTTCTGGCCGGCTGCAGTGTTCGGTTATTGGGCCTCTGTTTTTTGTTGTTTTTAAACGATAAGCCCTGGTGTTGCCATTTTCCAAGTAAATGCAAGAGTAGGGTATATTTAATATCCTGAAATTTGAAAAACAAGACGTACCTGGAGACGAATTTTTATCAAACATAGAAGTGGCTATCAGGTATTTGTAAATTTAAGTATTTAAATTCAAATGACTAAAATCCCTGTTCCACTCAGTTACTCATAAATCCTTAAGTCAATTGTAAGATTTGCATTTGATAATCCTTTAAGGCTCATATAAAAAAGTGATAGAGAATTTATTTAATTTAACATCATAGCATTCATGAAAGGAACATATGTATCGAATTCTAGCCAATACAAAATGGCCAAAATACGAAATTTCTAATTTTCCAGATTTTGTTCATAACGATGTCTGGTGGTTACTTTCTGCCAGCGATAAAATTCATATTTTAATCATATAGATACACAATTTTAATCGAAGTTTATATTCTTCAACTGCAAATCTATTTCTGCAGTAACTGACCACTGAAATTACATCATATTAATGCTTTTTGCATGATGAAAATTTGGCCACAATTAAATTAGTATAAACAATAATAAACAATAGGTGTGATACAGCCATATCTGACGTTTTAGGATACCTAATGTGCATAAAAAATATTTTAAGTTAGTATATATACCGCGATGCAATTAATGTGGAGCATATCAGTTTGTTAGTGATCTACGAAAAGCAACTTTTCATCATGTTCAAATTCGTAAGTATATAAGCGTTTTATTACTTATTTACTATACCATATACTTATACATATTATATATACGTGTAAATACAGTACTAGTTAGATGAGTATTAAAAAATATGTTCATTTCCTACCATATAGAAAAATGATAGCTCTTAAATTTGAAATAGTATAAGGCATTCTTTCAATGTTTATGAAAGTTTTTCTTGTATTTTCCTGTTTTACAGATCTTTGGGAGTGGTATTTCATTGGAACAGTCCCATATAAATTTATTATTTTTAAAACGGTAAAGTTTTTGAAAAATCACCGGGACATATCAATTTTGTTACTTGGTTAAATTTTTTTTTTATTTTTGTAACTATACAGGGTGTCCCATAAATAGCTACGCTGGTATCAACTTTGGTTTTGTAAATAGAAACCCCTGCTTTTTCATTTAAGTTTAGATTCCTTATTTAATTTTGAGCATTTGTGACGTTACTTGTCCTATACCCAAATTCATTTGTTTTTGAGCTTTAGCCAATTCAAATGGGCATGCACCATTTGAATTGATTATAGCTATAAAAGAACTAATCAACAAGGAAAATTATTTTTGGTATAAACCACAAATTAATTATTAGAACTTACGAACAATACTCTCAGATAACATCTCTCAAGACATCTTCAATCCTTTTAAACCTATCTATTTTGCTACCCACTATCGGATAGTTACTACCTTCATCCATTTATACAGAATCCAATAACACTTACCATACTTATATATTTCTTGCAGTTAGTATTCTTCGCCCTGTTGGCTGTTGCCTTCGCCGTGGCCTCTGCCGATCCAGAGCCAGCTGCCAGGCCAAATCCTCAAATACTCACCTACGGTGCAGCACCTCTTGGAGCTTGGCCCCTAGGCTCAAGACTTGTTGGAAGCGTGTGGGTCTGAATTCTGGAAGAGAAACAATCAGGATCTGGCTTTAATGTTCTATACAGCACTAATTTGAAAATGAAATACCCATGTATTAAATAGAAAACTGAAAAATAAATATTTTACTACATCTGTTTAATTTATGTATTATTGTTGGTTCTTACAAACTCGTACGTCCGTGTTCTTCATTTTAAGACAGATATACGAAAATTCATTAAACCAAAGTATATCATATCTTGCTATATTCTAAAATATGTATAATTTATTTTGAATGTAATAAAGGACATCGACTATAAAAATTCCAGAATTAAATACTTGAATGAATTAAAATGGGATAATAAAAATATAAACACCGACTGGTAATAATCACAAAGTTGCCTTTGCCTGATATACAAATATCTTTATATTTTTATAAATTTGGACAGAAAGTATTACAGCAGGCACATTGATTGATTATACTTTAGTATAATCAATCCTATCCAATCCAAGGTGTCCTTATAATGCGTCAAAGTCCAACATAGGCCATATTGAAAAGTATTGGGAAATATAGGTTTCATAAAAATGATGTAACCCGAAAAGGTGTAGATTTTGACAATATTTTGAAACATACAAGATAATCCACTTCAGCGAGTCACCTTTAAATGGATGTTTAAATTCAACTTAAAATTCTCAATTGGAAGATAGATATATCGTATTTTAATTTTCAATGCGGCGTTGCCAACTAATTAAAAAGATTTCAAAATTTTGGTTGAAACATAGTAGCATAAATTAAATCACTATGTAGCTAACTGACAGTGCTCTAAATATCGAATGCTTTATACAGGACAGTATATTATTTTATTTCTATGTTGTATACTTCAAAATATTTTTAATGCGTGCTCCTTTCATGCTACATTTTCACTCCGCATTTTCACATTTTTTTATATTAAATGTGACTTTTACAAAACTAGTTTTTTTCCAAAACACCCAGGTTTGGGACACCCTGTATATATTACAGCCACCTCAAAATTAGCACTGTAAATTAAGGGAGTAAGATTAATTTAAAGAACGTTTATTTTAGTATCTTGGATATAATTGCCTCAATAACTATATCCAAAGTATTTAAACGTATATTGAGCTAAAGATACTTAGTTTTGGTACCTAATGAATCCGTTATTATTTTTTTAACAAAAAAATATTGATGTCATAGTGTCAAAGGAAACCACAATAGAGTTACTGATACCGATGTGTCAGAGTTTTTCGGATCTTGGGAATCCCTACGAATAGGGTTGTTGTGAAGAGTTCCCCTTTGTTTTGATGTTTTTACATATCTATAATTTTGAAACACATCAAATTCAATTAAAAATTCTTTTTCTGTTTATGAAAATTAAATTGATACAAAAAACTATTCTCAAGTTAGTAATGAAAAGAATGTCGACTGGCAAAGTAAGATATATGATGTGGACTGTGGTTGATTTATAGCCTAGAATTTTTCGATATCTAAAATACATATTTTGCAGTAACTGGCCAGACCAGTTCGATCTTAAGTGATCAGAATTTGCCGGAATCTAAATTACAACAAAAAACACTGCTCTTAGGTGTGATGCAGCCACATATTTTAAGTTTAAGCATAACATTAGGTATTAAAAAAAAAATCAAGAAGCATCTATATAAAGATGGAAGTAATGGTGATCAGATAAGTTTGTTAGTGATCTACGACAAGCAACTTTTCAACATGTTCAAATATGTAAGTAGACATTAAAGTACACATTTAAAATTAATTTAAAAAGTTATTGAATTTTGTTCGCCTAGGTATTTAAATGTTTAATAAAATGTTGCTTTTTGTTTAAATTTTATGATTTAGTAGGTAGATACATGTATACTGAAATAAAGAAGCACGGTGGTAGTAAGTAAAGGACCCAATAAATTTAGACTAGATTTTCGACTTCCATATTATCATATTTAATGTAATAAACCACATATAATTAATTATATCTTGCAGTAACCCCTTTATGAAGGGCTCACTTTTGTATAACCCGTACAGGATTTATAGAACATATCTTTAATATTTCTTTCGGAAATATGATTCTTGTAAAATGATGATTAAAAAATGTAAATCATCTATGTAAATGATGATAGTGTGTATATTATACAATTTTGAGCAACTCTTTAAATAAAAATTGATTTTGTTTAATTTCAATTTTTTTATTTCAAACTGATTTTTTTTTTACATTGATCAACACATCAGAAACAAAGATATAGTTGTTTACAGGATAAAAATAATTTTAATTTGATGTATTACATGACCCCTCGTGCCCTTTAAAATTGTTAACAGTGTTGATGTGACGCGCATAGAGGTGATGTTTGGGGGTTGTTTTTTACATTAAAATTCTTCCTCCTCAAAATCTGTTTTGACTTATTTTGGGAATTTCTAGGAAATCCTTACTTCCCAAGATCAGGGGGGTTAAGTTTTGGTTGAATGACCCTATATAGAAAGGTTTTCATATAGAACAATACTTACTTTTGGAACTATAGTATCTTATTCGGTACCCCACTAGAAGCAGGTCCGTCGAAGAAATCACTCTATTCGTGAGAACGTTCTTTCCAAAGTTTTCGATCTAAAAAATAAGGTTCTGTAACTCGTTTCAGAATCACTTGAGTAATATTGGTGCCCTAAACGTGGACATTTTGAAGCATACATGGGTAGAAAATTTGGCCATCCGTACATACTTACATTTATATGTACAAGCCTTGAACTAAGAGATATATAAAAAATTAACCCCCAAAGTAGCCCATCTTCATAGTTCCATAAAATTTATATATAGAATTAGAAAGATAATATTCTTCTCTTTTCAGCAATATATAATATGTGTGGTTCATTTATTCGTTTTCGTTATGATTATGATTTTCACTAACCTAACATATTAAAAAATACAAGTTTATGTCATAACTCAAAATTTTATCAATAAAATTTGTCCACGTCACTACTTTCTATTTAAAAAAATGTCTAAAGAACAAAAGTTTTGCTTAGAGTTTGGAGAGTTTGCTTAAGTAATATGGGCAGGCATAAAAAAATTGAAATATCGAATTTTCGCCAATAACTCAAAAACAAAAGATTTTCGGCATTAAGTTTGTCAGCATTAAGCATAAGAAGCATATCGGCATTAAGTTTATCTCAGAAAAAGGGATCGAGAAAGGGGGGTTAATATTTTTGTATCTCTCTTAGTTCTCGAATTGTCCTATAATAGCAAGTAAATTTGGCCCTCCGGTATATCTACATATTTTTCTGTAAAATGTTTTTTAAGCTACGGTTTCATTGCATCGTAATTGTCATATACTGAGAAAATGAATGTATTTTAAAAAATACATATACCTAATCCTAGATAAAGAATATACTGTAAAAATATTACTAACTGTGCGATGTAGTTAGTAATAATAACAATAATTATAAAGTAATATATATTTTATTTTTACAGTTCGCATTCTTCGCCCTCTTGGCTATTGCCCTGGCTGTAGCTACCGCCTATCCACATCCAGAAGCTAGAGCAAACCCTCAAATAATAACTTATGGAGCAATACCAATTCCAGCCGTTTTTCCTGTGTATAGCCATGGCCTGGGAGGAATTTTTATCTAAAATCTGGACCAAATTATGAAGATCTGAATTTTATATTGTACATCACCCAATTTTGAACTTCGAAATTTAATATATGTTTAAATAAATACCTTTGTTATACTACTTACCCAATTTAATTTCTTTGCTTATCTTATTTATTATGTTTTGAATCATTGGTGAGATAGTGATTTTTTCAGAAATTAACGGAAAAAGTACAAATCTATATTTTCCAAAGTCTTAAAACCAACATTTCATAACAGCTTAATCTTTTAAGTCAGTGATTTATGAAAAGCAAATGTAAAGTGTCTCGGCATATTCAAATTGTAGTGGGACCTAATATACACAATATTCATGTTAAAACGATGTGATTTTTTTGATCGGGTATCGAAGAGGAAGGTTGAAGAGAGTTTTCGTCCATTTTAGCAAATACAACTCCGATATTTTATTTATTGGCTACTTATAAATTTTAAGGTATCCAAAAATTCTATAAAATTTTATTAAACCAAATACAAAACGATAACAAGTCTTTTCAATTTTCTGTATGCAATTTTGAGTTACTGAGTCAACACAAGGACCATAAACAGAATCAGTGTAGGTAATTAATAAACATAGAACAAGATATTCACACATTTTTCTTAAATTAAAAATTAATATGTTTATTAGCATAGAGTTAAGCTGCAATACGATTTACTAATCAAACTATTAACATGATCTACGAACCTAAATTGTGTGTCAAAAGTTAAACTTGGATTTGTATATTTCGTGGTGTAAGGTAACAACTCATCATTTATTTTTAATTTAAAATTATGTTTCATCATTTCAATATATTTATTATTAGCAAAAAACATGGCAAATGCTTTATTACAATTATCTACAAATTATGTGACACAGATAAATCATAAATAAGTTTTAAATTAGAGTATTGACATGTCCACTGGTCTCATGTGAATTGTTAAGATTAAAATTATAATAAATTTGTGAATCATGAGCATATCCTTGTATTTTACAATATTTGACCTCAATGATCTATTGGTAATTTGGAAATTTGACCGATTGGTCAGTAGCGTAAAAAATAAACAGAAGGGGACTCAAGATACTCCCTTGTGGTATACCAGAGTTTGCATTAGAAATTGAAGATGATTCATCATTGAAAATATTTTTTTGTCTGCAGTTATGGAAGTAAGAAATAAAAATAGTAAATTCATAACAATATATTACCATCATGTTCTGGAAAAATACTATTTTGTGTAACAAATTCATAAAGTAATTTTTAAATGATCTTTTCCAAAATTTTAGATAAGATAGATACGTCTTAAATCAGAAATCAAAGGGGGACAGCTACGTTTTGGAATTGGCTGCATAAGAGCTATTTTCAATCATTTGGCTTGGAAAATGTTCTTGTTCCAATCAACAATTTATTATGTGTGTAATATAAAGTAAAATATCCGGCATGTAATACCATAACATTTTCAAAATACCAGACAGGGAAGACTGGAACAATGGTCCCCCAATAACAGCTCAAATTGTCTGGTATACAGACGGTTCCAAGACAGAACAGGGAGTTGGAGCCGGGATTTATAGGACGAGGCCAATAACCAAAATCTCCATAAGCCTAGGCAAATGGGCAACTGTTTTTCAGGCTGAAGTAGTAGCCATACAATGCTCCGCTAAGGAGGCGATAAGGCGAGGCACGGATAACCGTTCGATTGCCATTTTCTCCGATAGTCAAGCGGCGATACAGGCAATAGGGTCCTCACAGGTTTCGTCAAAACTCGTGTGGGACTGTCTGAATACCCTGAAAGAGCTAGGGAACGAGAATAGAGTGACCCTAGCTTGGGTACCTGGGCACGAGGGGCACGAGGGGCACAAAGGTAATGAGGAGGCAGACGCATTAGCCCGAGAAGGCGCATCAAAAGACCTCATAGGACCAGAACCCTTCTGCGGCATAGCGAAGCCATGCATTAAAACATCCATGGAGGAATGGATGAGAAACAAATCTCTAGAATGGTGCAGGGATCTGCCACAACTGAGACAGGCAAAGCTATTCATTAAAGGACGGATGCCTAAATTCACAGCAGATCTGTTAGGCCAGAATAAAAAGGCCATCAGAATAATAGTAGGACTCCTAACAGGACAATGTAGGCTAAATAGGCACATGAATCTTATGGGACTGTCAGAAGAAGCAACTTGCAGATTCTGTTAAGAAGAAGAGGAAACCTCAGTACACGTACTGTGCCAGTGCGAGGGCCTGACAAGACTGAGATTTCAAATACTTGGGGAAGGAAGACCAAGAGCCAATAGCTACATGGAAGAGCCTCTATCAAGGCTGTGGAGTCTAATGCAAAGGACAAAGCTGGACAGAGTGCTCTAAATAGGTTGGGAGTACCACAATAGATCTTCTAGGTCGCGGTGGACCAGGCCAGGGGGCCGACTCCTACATAAATCTAATCTAATCTAACCATAACATTTTTAACGATGTGCCATTGTCGCCGAAAGTATTAGATGTGAAACTCATTTCCTTCAAATAAATAAGTAGGATTGTCTTCCTCAAAGACAATAGAGGTCACTGCTATAATGGCACTTGTGAAAAGGCAGGTCGCTATCTGTGCCACTCCTGACCTACCCCAAACCACCACCCAGGACGGTAGGCTTATCGCCCCCTTCAGAGAAAGACTGCTCCCGGTTGGTTAGACATGCAGGCGAAGAAAGAACATACCCAGCCTGCAGGGTAGAGCCGAGATAGCAGAAGACCCCACGAATTGGTGAAGGATAGGGTCCACCTAGCAGTCCAGGCCTACAGCGATGGGGAGGGTAAAGAGCGATAATCCCGATCGGCCCCAAACCATCCCAGGTCATGACCACGGTCAATGGATATTGGCATGGTTACGGAGCTGACAGGACTTAATTTGACATTAAAACTAATTCCAGCTTTCAATTTTTTTAAAGTAAGAACGTAAAGAAAGACAGATGTAATACTCATGCTACATACCTATAGGATTTTGTGACTTTTGTGCGCATGTGCATATTTGACTAAGTTCTCTGGAGATAGTATGTTGGCACCGTGTATGTGTTCGCAATTTATTGGCCTCTACCCACGATATGGACGTATTAGATTATGCCTTATTACTTCTGGTGTTGCCAGTTTGAACTGACATTCTTTATTAGCAGATTGATTATGTCTATTTCAACTGTTTCAATACAATCATTAGTGATCTATCAATCATTATTGAATTACTATTTACAAATGATGTGAAATAAGAACTTAGTTTCTCAAAGTCAATTAAGTATGAGGGTAGTAATTTTTTTTATTGTATCTCTAATAATCTGTTTAAATCTCTCCAGCTAGTTGAAGCTTCCTCTCAATAAACTATTTAAGCAAACAATTTGCCTCACTTTTTATATTTTTGTACTTAATACCATCATCATCGTCTCATCACTTTTTTTCATTATAATATTTAACGTGCTATCAAGAGCTGTCGGTTTACTTACCTTACTTTACGCAGAGGTGCATGTATAAAATAAATTTTTTTTAAATAACCCACTTTTTTGTTAATATTTTCTTCAATATAAATTAAACTATATAAAAGGAGTTTGCTCAACTAAGACTGGAAATTAGCGTAGATAAAACTTTTTAAGTCCCTGATTTTAATAAATTTTTGGCTTTCATCAAATTAAGTTAACTCTACAATATACTAAGGAATGGTTAGAAATATGATACTCTACCCATAGTATCCTGAGCAAAACAATACAAGTATCGCTAACAAAAATTGGGTCAAGTACTGACCCTACTGTCGATGTAAACAGGTAGTAGCCTCATGAATAAATAAGCCATATAAAATTATTAGCATCAAATCATTTAGTTAACAAAATTGTTATGATTAAATTAATTTACATTAATGTCACCACAGATTATTACATGGCCTACAGTGGGAATAACATTAGATAAAACTTCGTCCAATTATTCAATGCACTCCTGCATATTATATAATTCCAATAGCAGAATAAATATCAGCAAATACAATTCATATATGAGTAGAATCTTTGAGCCGCAAGTGTACAAGAATATACACACCATCAAACTCAAATATGGACACCTTGTACCTCAGATTATTAGTCAGGTAGTATTGAACAGAAATCTGTTACAATCGAAATTAGCACTAATTTCCATAACAGGAACCAAGCGCTACAATTTCAGGCCGGGATTTCATAATAAAAAATAAAGGAGATTTAGCTAAAGTTACCTTTAAATACATTGGGTATACATTGAATATTATTGGGATAATCGTAAGGTATTAAAAAGTAACACTAACTAAAGCTTCTTTGAATTTCACTATCAAACCCGCTCTAACTCATACTGAAACAGATTAATGTATCACTAAATTTTCAAATAAAATAGTTTAGTATTATTAAGCTGAGCAAGTGTTCGACATTGGTGTTGGTTAGGTTTAAACATTGGTATTGGTTAGATAGAAGAAGGCTTTCATTCAGATGATTACAAAATAATTAAAGAAAGTAAAAGGTAAAGAATATAATATTCAAAATGAAAACTCCCCAGTGGGTAATCAAGATTTATATTTTTTATTTTTTATATGAGGTTCACACAGAGAATTTAAATCGTGATTTAGATTTTAGACCAATTTTGCATTGTGATATCCAGATTTCAGACCACCACAGTTCCATAGTAGCTGGAGTATCCGTAGGGGTAAGCGAGAGGGGCAGCTCCATAGGTGAGTATTTGAGGATTTGGACGTGCAGCTGGGTTTGGATTGGCGTATGCCACAGCGAAGACGATAGCCAAGAGGGCGAAGAATACGATCTGCAAAAAAGTATTTAATGAGTGATTTGGAATATACATATAAAGACAAAAATCATGGAAAGAGGCTGAATTTTTCTATTATATAGTTATCGTTCTATTGTCTGGAAAGCTGTAGAAGTATTTGCAGTACCTTATATACTGCTTTTGTCTTATTTTTTGAAGGAAGGCTATGTACAAGGCATTTTGATTTGTTATCATTAGCGATTTGGTGGGAAAATTAAGAGGGAAGTGTTTCAGATTAATCTTAAATTAGTTACCAAAAAAGATTTTATCATAACTTCCTTGAACCTGCTAAGTAAACACGTATAATGAAAATCAGGAAATCAATAAAGAATTATTTGCAGTGTTCTTAACTTGAATGGAATATACTAAACATGTTTACAGATTTTGAAAAATCGTTCATATAAAACACTATTGATTCTTTCATTAACATTTTGATATAGTATAGTAAAAAAACCTATAAGCAAAATTAAATCAAGTAATGTTCGTCAAGAATTATTTTTCTTATTCAAATTTGTGACAAATGTTAACTGCAAAACTTTCTTAGTTTTGATATGCTCTAACTGCTTGCAAATATAAATATTTCAGCAACGTTTTGCTCAATTAGCTAAAAAATTTGTTAATGCTACAATAACAAATATATATTTCTCCATGATGAGATAATGAAATCATTTTACAGCATGAAATTTTGGAATGGTATATTATTAGATTATTAATAATAATCTTAATATTATAACTAATATTTTAAAAATTGTTTAAACCTAACTAATAGCTAAATTTGACTAATTAATTCGTATATTTGATTATCAAAATATTGTATATAACCATGTTAATGATTCATAGTTTCTTTTGGGATTACACCACCTGTAAAACAACAAAAAGCAGGAAACCAGAAGGATACAAATTAAATATTCAAAGTGCAGTATCAAGGCAAACTTGATAATGTTTTTTAATACCCTGCACATGTTTCCAAATAAATTACACAATTTTGAATTGAAACATTCAATTGTCACAATGTGAATTAAAAAACTTCATCGGTACAGAACAAACTAATTATTTTGTGCACTCACATATTTGAACATGTTGAAAGTTGCAGGTTGTAGATCGCTAACAAACTTATTCTTAACAAACGATTTCGTCGGTATATATACATATGCTTATATTTTTTTCGCTCATATATTATTCTAAAACCCCACATGTAGTTTTGTCACGCCTATGTTTTTTCGTATTGTTAATACTTACTTATTTAGTCATCCAATTTTTTCTGGTTTAATCGTATTCAGGCATTAATATTGCTTTACATAAATTACTAGTACTTACCAAATGAAATTAAAAATATACATTATATTTGCACCTAGACAGAAATTACAGTAGTACCCCTAGCACAAAATAAACATAATTTTTATTTGGCAAATAACTACGAATAGTAAGGACATCATTTAGTCCTTATTTAAATAAGGACTAAAACAAATCAAGCAAATCAAAAATACAAGGATTCGGATTGCAACGAATCCTCGTAGTTTTCGTTGCAATCCGAATCCTTGAATCTTTTATTCTAACTGTGTTTAAACCAAAATACGGCAAATCTTGCTTTGTAATTCAGAGCTCGGCGCGGCGTATTGCCAGGAGAATAGCTGTTTTGGCTTGATTTGTTTTAGTCCTTATTTAAATAAGGCGTTTGCAGATGGAGGATAGACTTAATGATGCCCTTACTATCCGTAGTTATTTGCTATATGCATGCCATCTCACAAGTAGTAGAACTAATTTCGTCTATATTGTATTGGATAATTTTTATTATTACAATTGAAAACAAATTACTGTTTGTTTTGTATTAAATATTTGAATGTAAAGGTAAGTCCCAGAAAAAGTCATATATTTTAAGGCCATACATAATTGTTTTACGGTGTATGTTTTTATTTTAAAGTTAATATGATAAGTAGTATAATAGAATATTTGTATGTATTTCTGTATTGTTATCGCTGGAATCTTGTTGAAAGCATAAGCATGTTTTTCTGCAAATGACAGTTTGATTAAATATGAACATATATTGTATTTCGTATTATATTGTATAATTATGATTATAGTTGTTCTAGTGAAGTATATTCATTAATAATAATTATTGTTGTTAAATACCATAACAGATTTGTGGTATTATACAGGCTGTCTCCTAAAAAACGTCACAAGCCATAACTCTTAAAAAAACAAAAAAATAAGTGAAATGGCTCAAAATACAGTATAGGGCCTACCGCAATATTTGTATCTTTTTTTTTTTTTGAAAAGCAAAAGTCAACTTTTTTTCAAATGGCAATGTAGGTTTTTTTTTATTTATTATGAGATGAGTTGCGGTAAAGAATCCCAAATTCTCTCTACGCAACTTTCTCTATTTTACCGAAAAAAACTTCTTCAAGCAAAAAACACGCCTTAAAAAAATATAAACATGATTCTTCATAACTCTTTTGGTGGGAAATTATTACATTCAGTTTGTAAAAGAGACAATTCAATACTTATTTAATATAAAATATAATTACCAGTATAAACCAATATAAGAGAAAAGCCAGTGGGTGTGACCTAATCTCAAGGAGTTCTGTGATGAAGATAATGTATGCCTGAAAAAAATTATAGTCAAATGTATATATAGCGAGACAACGCATGAGAAATATAAGTTTGTTACAGATCTATTAACAAGCAACTACTCAAAATGTTCAAATTCGTAAGTATACATACTCTAGCCATTTCGTTTCTATATCTTTCAAAATAATAGTTCCATTTTAAATTCTACTGAGTATTCTTTATATTAGAAATACATTAGAAAACTTTATTACTGATGGACAAAATAACTTTTTATTCAGAATAAATTCAGTTATTTTTATCATCTTCGGAAGAAATGCGACGGATTAGTTTTTTAAACTACATAGTATCATATTTTTATCCTGTAGTTTTCTAGGTATTGTTTCATCCAACAAAATTTATAGTTGTTATAAGTACATAATATAGCAGCAATGTTTTTTATAATAAAGATAAGTGAATAAAAAGTGAAATTTTATATTAACAGTTAATTTATAAAATACATATTTATTTTTATAATCCTTTCAACCCTTTGTAATATTCACAATAAACGTCATTGATACGATATAATGATAAAAAATACAAACAAATAAAGTTTTGACAAAAAGTATTAGTGGAACCAACTACAATGTTTTATTTTTTACAGATCATGTTCTTCGCCCTTTTGGCTGTTGCCTTCGCCGTGGCCTCCGCCAATCCAAACCCAGCTGCTCGTCCAAATCCCCAAATACTCACCTATGGAGCCGCCCCTCTTGCCTACCCATACGGATACTCCAGCTACTATGGAGGAGTATATGTATGAAATTATGACAACTAGTCTCGTTAACGGCTTTAATGTGAACCAATTTTGATTATTCATTCAATAAAAATGTATAAATTACAGACAATATGACAGTATTTGATTGATTTTACCTTATTACTACTAGGTATCTAATTATATTGTCCTTGACAGGACGGCACTGTGCTTATAGGTTTAAGCAAAATCATACGATTAGAATTAAAAGACATACAAGATAGATTGAAAGCAAAATAAGAGGACATGAGAAATATAGCGTATATATATTTTTTTTATCGACCGTGGCGAATAGCTGCTGGTTACCAGCAGCTATTCGCCACGGTCGTGGAATAAATAACTACTGAGTTCGGGAATCTTCTATCCTGAGTAAACGTAATGAATCCAGAATGTCCGCCTTATGCATTCTTCCGGTTAAGATCTGCCGAATTTGGGCATGCTAGTATGATATTCAGTTCGGAAAGCAGTGTATCTCTTGCTCCACCAAGAGCTCCTATAATCAGTACCACAAGCTTCACAGTATGTTCTTGTTAGAGTCTGAGGAGTTCGAAAAGAAGGTGTCGATATTTCGTCTGTTTCTCCTCCTATGTAAAAATAATGTTGGTCTCGACAGGAGCCGAGAACTCGATGATAAACATTATCTTGAGTTGGTGACTTATTGGCTCGAATCTCTCTGAGAGTGGGAAATGAGTAGCTCCAATAAATTCTACACTTCTCATTCCCCACAACGGACTTAATATCCCCCGGAGCGTATGGCAGCATTGGTGTTTCGTCTATCTCATACCAGTTCCATAGAAAGTCGTATAGCACCCGTAAAGTCGCATGTCTATGGATATAGGCCGAGACTGCATATGCCAAACAAGTGGAGAGCAGATGCATAATTGTCTCCGGTGCCCTATGGCAGGCCCTGCAGTTGTCATCAAGGACCTCGATACCCATGCCGGTATGGAGCTTCGATAGACGAGGGTGTTAAATACACCATCCTGGCAAGCCATTAAGAATCCCTCGGGTTTCGACTTAAGACCCGCAGACCTTAAAAAAACAAAGGTCAGACTTTCGGATAAGCCATGGTCTTCAAGGCTCTTATAGAAGACACCGTGGCTTATCCTTATGGAGTTGTAGAAGATTACGGTCTTCTGCAGCTTTAACTTGGGCTATCAACTGAACGGGTTCCACTCGGTGACAGAGTCAGGGTTTCTCCGTTCGTCGTCGAAGATGAGATCGAGTTCATAATTATTATTATTACTATGATTATTATTATTATTATTAGTATCATTGTTATTATTAATAAAGAAGAAAATAAGAGCAGAAACTTTGAGAGCTTCTTTTACTCAGATTACAGGAAATCCTAAATATATATACTTAATACAATACAGCCTATAAACTCACAATAAATAAAGAATAAAGAGATATCGAATAGTACTACGAATATTACAAAATATAACAGTAAGTTCATTAAATGATCTAGTCTACTTTTAACCGAATTTAAAGAAGGCGCGGTTACTAAATTATTGGGTAGGGAGTTCCACATTTGGAATATTCTTTTGGGCAGGAAATGTTGCCTACATCTGGTGTGAAATTGATCTTTTTTCAATCTTAGTTGATGTCCACGAAGACGGGAAATCATATTTATCTGGAATATATCATCTGAACAGTAAATCTCACCTTAAAGTAACCAATAGGCCGCAATAAAGTCACCACCAGGTGTCTGTGTTTATCTAATGATAAGTAGTAGCTTAAGGGGAGCCAGGCGAGTTTCATATGGAATGTTATGAAAACCACTGGGTAACTTAGTGGCTCGTCTCTGAATGCCTTCTTTCGAATTTGTTTATACCTTGCTTTAATAAAGGCGACCAAATAGATACTGCAAATTCTAGATGTGGCTGGATATATATATCTGGCCTTGTATATCTTGAAAAAAGGAATTCTGAAACAAAGCAGTACCGTTAATTGGCAGAGTTTACAAGATACCCAGCCTTATTGTACTATTTTGTAAGAAAATGTAAACCCAGTGGTTGATGTATAAATGTAACCTTGAGATAACGTACGAGAAGTAATGGATTTGAGATTCTGTATACTGTAATGCACTACACTAGGTAACACTAGGTAACATACCTAGTGTTACATCTACTGTAACTGTATGCCGATGTGTACATGAGGGGTGTACATGCTTACATTTGGATTAACTAACCTATAATGTATTGTTTTAAAATTCAAATCTATTGTTTTAATAATTTTACCACGAAGTTAATACCTAAATTTATATGAAATTTATTTCAGAATGCTTACGGGCAAAACATATTTTTGGTAGGAATTTAATTAACATACATCAACTATTTTATGTTTATCCATAAAATTTAACTTAAAGAGATCGATTTCCGCTTTCTCGGTACATACACTCTTTTGAGTAATGCTGAAATTCATTTTAAGTGAATTAATAGGTAATAGATAACCACAGAAGCGACAGTCGTGGAATGGTGCTATTAAATCATGACCCAGTAGATGATAACAACTATAGTTACATATGTATTGTATCTGTATTATCTACTCTATTTTTCAAAAGACATACATCAGCTTATGAAAACAAATATTTTGGTAAAAGTAAAATAAGTAGTACAACAGGTTATATTTTCTGTCACGAAATTAGAATGTTAACCGTTATCTACTTCATTAGTAGGTACGTTATTTTACCTTCCGGTAAAGTGTATCTAAATCTTAACCAATATACCTACACTGAAAACACAGTCACACAAATGTTATGTATTCAACTGTTGGGTTTTGATAAGTGTTCTTATATTTTTTAATAAAAAATATATAAGGAATAATAAAAATATGTGCCTATTAGACAACTGTACCTTAATTTTGATAATTAGCCCACTGTGGGTTGTAGTGCACTATATTATCTTGTGCTTTTTAGTCTCCTAGGAGTATCGCCAGTAAAAATAATATATATACACGGTCTTCTGCAGTCATAAGTCATATAGTATTACAGCGGAGACCTCCAGCTATTGATTGTATCTAACCTGCTGATATTCTTTATTACAAAGTTTGTTCAGAGCTACAGTTTTAGACATATTATATAGATAGTATTAAAATTCAACCCATATTTACGCAATTTAGTCGACTATCGATCACACTTTTTAAACATTTAATTATTTTTCGTGCTTCACTTTTGCAGAGGCAGTATGGAGTAGAACTGTCGCGACAAAACAATTTTAATGTTGAAAACAATAATAGTATAACGTAAAAGTAACCAATAGTAACGACATTCTAGTATGCTCTAAGGGAAAATGTTAATATAAAAGTCATTGGTTGTAATTAACAGGTTTTTATTGTATGTATAATGAAATGGTTTACTTTAAAGCCGTTGAAGAAACTAGTTGGTCATAATCTCAAACATATACTCCTCCATAGTAGCTGGAGTATCCGTATGGGTAGGCAAGAGGGGCGGCTCCATAGGTAAGTATTTGGGGATTTGGGCGAGCAGCTGGGTTTGGATTAGCAGTAGCCACGGCGAAGGCAACAGCCAAGAGGGCAAATAACATGATCTATAAAAAGTATTGTAATTAGTAGTTTATAAAACTTTTGCTAGAAATGTTTTTCGCATCAGTTATTGTTGATTTTATTGCTTTATATTTTTCTGATATGGTAGATATTTAATAATAATACTGTAACTTTTCGAATGAAGCTATTATTTGTTTTAAAATAAATTTTCCTCGTATTTCTTTGGTTTTTACAGCTGGATATCAAAATTTAACATTTGAATTTTTTCTTCCTTATAGTCTTTTGAAACCGACATAAAAAAATATTTTCTTGTTTATATTTGAAAACTTAATTAATAGTTAAACATTTTTCATCATCATAATATATTGTAATCAAAATTGCATTGTAGTATTATATGTATAAAAACACAATTACGTTTTACTATAATTTCTTAATTTAATAAATGAAAACAAAAAATAATTTAATTAATATTTTTAAATTTTGAAAAAAATACCATGAAAATAATGGTTTTCATAAAAGTAAATTGCCAAATTTATTGAAGAAGGAAAATGGTGAAAATAGCCAAAGTCGTATAATTAACACAATCTAAAACAGTTTAGCAATTTTTGAGGTATAAAAACAAAATAACTAGCGTATGTATAGGTACTTACGAATTTGAACATTTTGAATAGTTGCTTGTAAGTAGATCTCTAACAAACTTATATTTCTCGTGCGTTGTCTCGCTATATATACATTAGACTTATTTTTTTTTCAAGCATATATTATCATCATTTAAGAACCACTTGTGATTCGGTCACACCCACTGTGTTTTTTTCCTATTATTGTTAGGTACTAATAATTTTGTTTTAATTAAATGTTTCGGATAACTCGTTTTACAAATTGAAGAAAAAAATTGTAAACTTATATTTTTTTAGGACAATAATGCAAGACTGTCTTTATACATGATGCGTGGGTATTAACTCCAAATTTGAAATTAATTTTGGGGTTGCAAAACTAGAAAATTATATTATAATTGTTTAAACAGCTTGTTGACCTGTATACTACCTAATATAGTTAACAACATATGATTGTTTCTTAAAATGAAATGATATATGATATGTTAAATATTTTTACTTCAGTTATACATATTATACCATTATAATAAATTAATATTTATATTTTCTAGAGTATCTAGATTATATAAACTTTCTGTTGCTCAAAACACAATAAGTAAAATTATTTACGAAAAATCTTCTTCACATAATGCAAAAAAATTAAATGAGAGACTGGTTTATTTAATATAAGACAAATATATGTTTATCAATGCATTCTGTGAATATTGAAAAATATCTGTGGATGTAGTCATTAATACTTCTCTATCTAGAAAGACACACACTCAAAGATTTGTTTTCTATTACACAGTAAAAAAATCCGACTGATTTTAACACTGAATCCACACTCATCAGTGTGTATATAGTCCACACTGGGCAGTGTTAGGCATATCGGTGTATTATTACATTATATAAAAGTAATTTAACACAGTAGATTTTACAAGGTAATGTGTAATAGTTAATTATTAACCGTGTAATTATTCCGTTTTTATGGCGGATTGATTCATTTTTAACACAGGGTTTTGTCAATTTTACTACAATTTATGAGTACTTCTACAAACTTGGCGGGTATATCGTTCGTGTAATATGAGTTCTAAAGGTTTAGTTATTATACTACCCAGTTCGTGTTAAAAATAACACTGCAGCAAATTACGATTACCATTTAGTAATTTTACCATTTGTCTTTTTTTACTGTGTACGGACCAACACTGTTCAACTCACTTCCAACTGAATTAAAAATTTCCTTTATAGGTAATTAAAATTGGCTCAATCTCAAAATTTATCAGGTATTGTATTCGAATACTGTATGTACTTTTTGGTTTTTATTAACATGCAGTTACATTGTATAGTTTTGTTCATATAAACTACACCAGAGGTTGTAGAACACCACGTTATAATCATGCCTTTCAGGCGACTTAGAGTACAGAAATAATATCATAAATATATGCTCTCAAACCATCATATCGATCAAAACGCATGCTGGCTGCTGTCAGTTGAAAAATTTTATTATACAGGGTGCTCATTTCAAAACTTCCCTCCCTCATTTTCTCGATATCTGTGTATTTCTTTGAAAAATCCCGAGGCACCTAAAAAATTTTAACGAGGACAACTTTTCATTCAAAAATTGACGCGCCCCCTTTTATCCCCTGCTAGCGGAAGCTACCCCCTTAAAAATCTTAAATGGGAAAGAGTATCGAGTAATACCTCCTTTTAAAGGTCTTTTTAATCTCTGCATGTCGGTGCAGGGTTTTTCCTTTCAATTGATCCATGCGCTGTCGAAATATTTAGGAAAACCTTTTTACTCCTTCATACCTTTTAAATAAAACATTGTATCTGTTATTTTTAAAAACATCTGTCGAATATTATATATTTTTGAAAAGCTTAAATCGACCGCAATTCAGCTGGTGGAAAATATTCAGGATCTTCCGTTTAAAAAATATAAGTTTACTCTATATTTCGGAAATTAACCCTTTAAGGAAAAAGTAAGTACGCCACTGGATTCTACGTAAGAACTGTACAGACACATTTTGTTTTCCCAATACGTTATCAGGTAACTGAGAAACGAAGGGTGCTTAAAAATGACATATTACATGACAAAAATTCTGTTTGTAGCATCTGTCGTTTGTTAAAATGTATAACAGTGTCGCGAAAACCGCAACACCTTATCTTTATTAATAAGCGAGATATCCCTCAAGGACAATGAAAACTGGACACTCTGTACAGTAAGCTCGACTCAAAACGTTACACAGTGCCAGTAACTTATATAAGTGATTAAAATGCAATACTAAAAGCAAGTCCATTGGAAGATAGTTGTATTTACATGGTACCAGTAACTTGTTCAAGTAACTTATCTGAAATAAACTTTAAATTGCATTACTATTAAATTTTCGTAGTGTTTAGTCCACGAAACTCAAATAAGATTGCTATTTAAATGATTGATTCGAAGCACAAATGTGTTTTACTTATGAAAAGAAGTATAGTCTCCTGTTTCCTTTGACATACTTCTCAAAAATATATCGCCAGCTATACAGCGATCCGACACCACAATTATACTATGGTACTAAAATAATAAAGACAATTCTAAATATGGTTAGACACATATTGTTGTACATACAGTATATAATTTGTGTCAAGCTGAAAAATCACGATAAAGTTAATTATGAAGCGTTTCTGGGGGTAAGTTTAAAAGATTGCCTTGATACTACACTTTGAAGTCATTACTTTGAATACCTACTTCCAGTATTTTACAGAAGGTTTAATCCCAAAAGAGATTTACGTTGAATTAGAATTTATATCAATCATATTACTTACATGATTTGTAGCATTACTTAGTAACATGCCTCCACTGTCAATTCTAATCATAAGGATTAGCTTGAAAGTCAGAGACTTGAACGGTAGATGAGAAGAGATACCACATTATTTAAAAAAGAAATCAAATCTTTTTCTAAAATAAAGTTATCTTTTTAAATTTATCATGATTATATTTATAAAATCACATGGGTCTGGTGTTTTAAACCAAAAATATGTTAAATAATTCAGACCAAGTGGGTGAGTTTTACTTGAACCAGAGTGTATGTACATAGTTATGCAGTTATACTGCCATTATAGAGGGATTTTGTAAGTGTAAGGGTTGTAAAGAAGGTTAAATTGTTGAATAACCAGTAGTCGTAATGTAACTAATATATAATTTAATTAAATAAAATTATTTTACCTCCTTTCGTCCTGAAAATATCCTAAAGGACGAAAAATGTTCTTTGTTTGTCTATTACAATTCTCTTAATATATTTTTATACAACTTTGATATATAAAATTTTATTTGTTTTATATATTTTTATATAATTTGAACAATCAACAGCTCAGTCTGTTCTGAAAAATATATCGTCAGCTATACAGCAATCTGAAACCATAATGATACTATGGTTCTAAAACAGTAAATCCAAACGCTGGGATCATACCTAAAAAACGTATTAGGTACATCGGTTTAGTTAAAAGAATAGTAGAAGTGGGAGTAGCCACTTGCGCCAGTAAATAGTCATGCTTTCTATTCACTGGACTGGAATCACTACCAAAACTAGTGCTGAGTTTTAGTACTGAAATATCTGTTTACACTAAGTACCTAAGTACTAAAATCTAGTACTGGATTTTAGTGACTTATGCCAATTACTGCACAGTGTAACGTCGCTTATATAGTATTACAATCCAACTATCATATCGGCAGTTTAGTGGAATATCTACCACATTTTCAAAACGTTTAATTAAGTATTGTTCGTACTTCACTTTCACAGAGTCAGTATAGTCACGACAAAACTATTTTGATATCGAAAATAATGATAAAAGATCTCTCTAAAGGAGAATCTGTAACATTTGCTGTCTTCTCTAAATAACCACGGTAAACCACAGTAGTATTATAAAGTGAAAATATTATATTATAAAACGTAATTGGTTTAATTAACAAATTTTTATTATATGAATAATGAATAACAATTGGTACACATTAAAGCCGTTGATCAAAGTACTGGGTCATAATTTTAAACATATACTCCTCCATAGTAGCCAGAGTAGCCATAGGGGTAGGCAAGAGGAGCTGCGCCATAGGAGAATATTTGGGGATTTGGACGGGCAGCTGGGTCTGGATTGGCAGTAGCCACGGCGAAGGCAATGGCCAAGAGGGCGAAGAACATGATCTGTAAAAAATAAAAGCATATTGTAATTAGTTAAAATGGGTTATATTGCTAATCAATAATAAGAAAAGTATTTTTCACAAAGTAGTCTTGATCCGGAAAGGAAACAACCAAATCGTCAGATTGTTGAGGAAAATGGTAAAAATAACTGTTACTCTAAGCATAGTTAACAAAATCTAAAATAGTTTCTATTAATTATTTTTTAAGTTTAGAAACAAAATAGCTATGTATATGTGTACTTACGAATTTGAACATTTTGAACAGTTGCTTGTAGATCTCTAACAAACTTATGTTTCATGTGTTGCCTCGCTATATATATATATATTTGGTTCAATTTTTTTTTAAGTATATATTATCATCATCTATGAACTACTTGCGATTCAGCCACACCCACTGCGTTTTTTCTTATCGTTGTACTAATAGGTAGTTGAATATTAATTATACAAATAGTTTCAGACAACTTATTTTATTAATTGAAGACACAGACATAAAAAAGCTTTATTTTTTTAGGACCATTCTTTGTATTATACCTGGTGTGTATTTACTATAAATTTGAAATTAATTATGGCGTTGTACATCTGGTAAATTATTACCAGATGTGCAACCAGATGTTCCTGCTTGTACCTATTTGATGTAATATAGATAAAAACATGTTTCTTTGTGACTATGACCATGTTTGCTTCTAAAATATGACTAGAATTAAGGGAATTTTGTTAAATAAAATAATGAATGACACATTAACAAATTTAATTTAGGGAAATACAAAGGAGTAATGATACAACTCCAGAACGCCATCTCCATATCATAAGAAATATGTTGAATGAGGTGAAATGAGTTACCTACTAATGATTAATATTTTACTGATTGGGCTTTTACTTGATGAAAATTCATAATCCACTGAATAATAAAACTACTGTAGTTTTATTATTCAGTACTAATGATTGGTTAAAACCAATGTGATTGGAATGAAAATTATCAATGTTTATAATTCGTAATGGTTATTTATAAATTATACAGTTCTATTTATCAGTAACTGGGAATCTACCTAAATGTAATAATCCATTTTATTTAATTTATATTTTTATCGTATTGATATTGACTTTGTATGTTCTAAAAATTAAAGTTTTTTCATCTGAACTCTATCCGTTTCAATATTTTTTTAAATGCAGTACATTCAACAACATTTTTAGAGGTGTTATATTTTAGAGGCTTTTATTTTTCATATTATATATAACCAAATCAAAAATTTTAAATCAACTTTTAACACACATCGAACACGTAAAGAGTACAACACGTAATTCATTGAAAAATAGTTTACAGTGGAAATAAGTTTGTGTCATAACTCGAAATTTTATCAACTTATTGAAGATTTGTCTACGCCACTGCATTAATTTTAAAAAAGTGTTTGAAGAACGTATAAGTTGTTCTTTTCTAATATCTAAAATTACCAAGATATGCGCGGGCACCGAAAATTTGAAAAATCAAATACTCGCCAATCTCAAAAACAAAAGAAAATGGGCCTTTTTGCATTTCGGCATTAAGTTTCTCTCATAAAAACAGATTAAAAAAGAGCGATTAATTCTGTTGTATCTCTATAGTTCAAGAGCTGTTCTTTAATAAACTTAGAAGTAAATTTGCCCAGCCTGTACACATCCCATCACCAGTTATCTAGCCTTCTATTTGTATAATATTTTTGAATCAGATTTGTTAAATTCTTCATATTATCAGATGTATTCGAAAACTGTACCTACTTTTTAATTATCCAGTTCTCCGCATTTATGTTAATACAAACTAACTGGAGATTCTAGAGCAATATATTTTAAACTTTTAATTTGTTATAATTAATTGTTATTTAAAAATAATTATAAATATTGTTAGACACCTATTGTTGTACATACAGTACATAATAGAGTTGCGACCTTTTAAAAAAATTCAGGCCAGGCCAGGCCAGATAAACCCACCGAACGTTTGGCCCAATTAAAGCCAGACCTCTTGACAATTATGGCCCGGCCAGGCCAGATTTGAGCCAGCCCGACCAAGCCAGATTGAATTCGGCCCGGCCCGGCTAGGCCAGACCCAGCCAGACCAGGCCAGGCCAGACCCGGCCCGGCCAGACCAGGCCGGGTGCGTCTCGGCTACGTCAGACCAGGCCAGACCCGACCAAGTCAAGTTATCAAGGCAAGTTTAGCCAGAATCGGTCCGCCCAAATTCAACCCAGTCTGCCTAAGCCACATTCGGCGATACCAGAAGTCCTGCCTACTTGACATTGACAATAGGTATGACAATTCATAAATTTATTAACTCTTTTATGTCTCAATGAAACGTTCAAATGTCTCACAAAATAGAGCAAAACAACCTTCATAGAATAATTTTTTATTTCATTATCAAATAAAATACAAACTCCGAAAACAAATTTGTTCAACAACTTAAACACAAACAGAATGTTTCACATTTAACACTTGTAATATATATATATAGCAGTATAAGATATTATATGTATGTACAGTGAGTCTCAGAAGTGATGTCTAAATTCATTTAAAATTCAGCGGTGTGTTTTTTAGAAAAACACTCGGCTTAAACACCACTTAGCTAAACACCATCAACTTTATTTTTTCAAATATTTCAGTTTTAAATTCTGCATCGAATTCTAAGTCTGTGTAAGAATTTTTAGATGTGCTTAAATATCAGAGTAATACTTATTGCTAAGTATAATTTTTCCATTTTGGGACACCTTAAATTTTAAGTAGTATGAGTGAGATTGGCCGTAAGTGGTCAGATAAATGGGTGAAACACCTCAAGTTATTATGAAATCAAATTCCTCATAGGAAGAACAAGATATAGTATTTTAAAATTGTTATACAGCAAACCGGTTAAAAAGCCTAGGTTAAGTCGAAATCGGTCCGATCCGGCCCGAAACGGCCAGGCAAGCCCAGGCCCGATTCGACCAGGTCAGGCCCGAACCGGCCCGGCCAGGCCTGGCCCGACTCGGTCAGTCGGGCTTGGCCAATTCAATTTCAGCCCGGCCCGGCCAGGTATTACAAAGCATCCGGCCAGGTTCAGCCCGGCCTGTAAAATATGCAGATTTTCCCGGCCCGGCCAGGCCCGATTTCGGGCCGGGCCTGGCCTGGCCTGGCTTCTGGCCTCAAATCCCAACTCTAGTACATAATTTGTTTCAAGCTGAAAAACCACGATAAAGTTAATTATTAAGTTTTAAAAGATTGTCTTGATACTACAGTTTGGAGTCCTTATTTTTAATACTTCTATAATATTTTATAGATAGTGTTATCCCAAAAGAGTTGTTCAACTTAAATCATTAGAATTTCTGAACTTACCGTGTTTATTATTACCTACTATTAGTTGTATGATTTGTAGCATTACTTAATAATATGCCTCCGCACCCCTAATTATAATCATAAAGATTAGCTTGAAACTTGGAGACTTGAACGGTAGATCAGGAGAGATACCATATTATTTAAAAGAAAATTTCAAATATTTTTCTAATATAATGTTACCTTTTCAAATTTATCATGATTATATTTATAAAATTACATGGGTCAGATTTTTAAACAAAAAGTATGTTTAAGATTTCAGACAAAGTGGGTGAGTTTTACTTGAACCAGCATGTACATATATACGCAATTATATATTTAATACTTGTAAATTCTCAACCATCTTTAATTTAAACCAAATCTTGTTGCCATTAAAGTGGGATTTTGTAAGTGTAAGGGTTGCAAAAAAGGTTAAATTGTTGAGTAACCAATAGTCTTAATACAACTAATATGTAATTTATATAAAATTATTTTACCTACATCCTTTCGTCCTGAAAATATCCGAATATAGGACGAAAAATGTTCTTTGTCTATTATAATTCTCTTAATATATTTTTATACAACTCTGTTATATAGAATTTAATTTGTTTTATATATTTTTATATAATTTGAGCGATAACCAGCTCAGTTTGTTAGGTTCTGGATGGTAGCTTGTGACTAACAGAATGGTATATTGTGGGGCGGGTTCCAATATCGTCAGGAGAGAACTGGCACCTCTCCCAGGGAGTGGTTGTATGTCTGCGTTTTTTTTTCATGTGTACCCTCCCTCTAGATAAGCCTGAGGCTTGCAGAAGGGAGGTTGTCCATTTCTGTCAAGACGGCAATATTTTTAATTTTTTAGAATAAGTAACAACTTCAAACATTCGTTGATTTTGTTATCATAATTTTCTACTGTAATGTTTTATAGATGATATTAATCACACTTGAACCACCGTACACCTATATTTTATTTTATCCTTATATTTCCCTCTATTTTTTATGTTTATATCTTTCAATATGTAATTTTCTTTTATCGTACTGGTAGCTTCCTTATAAAAGGAAACGTTATTAAGCGATACAAAAAAAAGACATTAATAGCAATTAACAAATTTGTATTATATGCATAAAGAGAATCAAAATTGGTACACATTAAAGCCGTTGACGAAAATAGTTGTCATAATTTCAAACATATACTCCTCCATAATAGCTGGAATATCCGTAAGGGTAGGCAAGAGGGGCAGCTCCATAGGAGAGTATCTGGGGATTTGGACGAGCAGCTGGGTTTGGATTGGCAGAAGCCACGGCGAAGGCAATGGCCAAAAGGGCGAAGAATACGATCTGTAAAAAACAAAAACATTTGAATTAGTTCCACAAAGACATGTTACAAAAAAGTTATTCTGGAATGTTATTGATAATATTTATCATGAACTTGAATATTTACTTTTTTATTTTATACATTTCTGCTTTTTATTATTTTTCATAAACTACCTAAGTTTTCTACCTAAGTATTTCTTTTGTTTGTCCATTTATATGGCACGATTTAATATCCTGTATTGTATTAGTTTATTTAAAACAGATTAAAAAATAAAATGTTTACATTTAACATTTGAACATCTAAATTAATTGTTAAATATTTTGCATCGCCATGACATAATTACATGGATACCAAAATAAATAAGTTTAATATAAAAAACTTCATCAACATCGATTTACTTTAAAAAAAATAATAACGTTGTTGACAGTATTTTTTAATGTTGGGTTTTATAAAATCCTAATTTAGAAATTGACTATTTATTTATACATTAGTCATACAAAACGTTACTGCGACATTCTATGAAATTTTTTGAACAAATGTTTAGGACAAAATATGATATTACTCTCATAAAAAAAACATAACAAAGTGCTTTAGAAACATAATATAATAATGTTAAAAATAGCACAATACAAAAGAATATACTTATGCATTCAACATTCAACTAATTTTAAGATAAAAATATTTGCAATATGATAAAAAGCAGTTAATAATTTGAATTGTGTTTTTCATAACAAAATATCTAATTGTTTGTCACACTTACGTATTTGAACATTTTGAATAGTTGCTTGTTGATAGATCTCTAACAAACTTATCTTTCTCATGCATTCTCTGGGTATATATACAAAATGTGAAATTTTTTTTTCAGGCATATATTATCTTCGTTAAGAACTCCTTGCGATTCGGACACACCCACCGAGTTTTTTCTTATTGTTTATACTAATCTATATCAGATTAATTTTGATTACCTAATATTTATACAACATGTAGTGCTGTATAAATTATAATAGTAAATAGTGCTTGTTGACAAATTAGTTTCAACGAGTAATACAGGGATGTACATAGAAATTGCTCAGATAGGTTATATCAGTAAGTTATTAAATATAATTTTGCCACATAATTATTTAAACAATGAAATTAACTCAACCAAATAACATTCTAAGACGTAAAGAATGTATCATGAAACCAGAATATATTCGAAATGCTACTATTTTTGTTAATGCATAGATATAATAAAATCATAGAATACAAGTCAGTACTGTCCAAATACAAAATATATGGAAGGCCATTTCCTGCCATGCCATGGGCCATGGGGTTGCAAGGTATCTTAAAAACTACTGGGTAAAAGTAATACTACTTTCCCGCCATAAGGATAGAGTCTATATAAATTATACTTGAAGTAAACATACACTGTAGTCAGTTCTGGCCATGACCCTAGAATACTAAAAAAAATAAATGTAGTTTTCTGCAAAGAATATCACATTATACTTACTGACTTACATTATAGGCTCACTCCCATTATAGACTCACATAAAAATATCAATTATATTTTAAATTTTTAACTATATACAAAATAGGGACACTTCCAACATCTTATTCAATTGTGTATTTTCTTTATATTTAAAACGCATTTTAGGGCACAATCATATTTTAATTACACAGGTCGACGGGGTAATTATACAGGGTGCTTCAAATTCGATGCAATACATGGGGATCTCGGAAACGGTAAGAGATGCGAAGTCGGTTAAATGGAGGCAAAGTTGCGTATTCAGGAGGGCAACATAAAAAGAAATCAAGGCTAACTTGATTAGTTTTCGAAATATTTTGAAAAAACCGAAAATTTCGATTTTCGTTTTTATCTTTTTGCGGGCTTATTTGATGAGGTATTCAAAAATAAAGAGCACTTTTCTATATCAACTTTTTGCCCTTTATCGAATGGTGGTAGCGCATTTTCCGCAAAACGTTTCGTTTCCCGGAAACGAACATCAACTTAATTTTTTTAAATACGGACCCACAATTTTTTTCAATGATTTGGAAGCATTTTTGTAACTTGATAAAATGCTACCATAAAAGGAACCAGATTTAAATTTTGACTAAGAAAAATCCATCATTAGTGTTTTTGTTTCGACTTTTTTTAATTCTAGATATTGAATAATATTTTTGAGGTTTCATTTTTATTTACAATAAATAAACAAAAGCTAACTAAAAATTAATTAAGTTACAAAAATGTTTCCAAAAAATTGAAAAAAAATTCAGATCCGTATTTAAAAAAATTAAGTTGATGTTGGTTTCCGCGAAACGGAACGGTTTGCGGAAAATGCGCTAACACCATTTGATACAGGGCAAAATGTTGCTATATAAAAGTGCTCTTGATTTTTGAATACCTTATCATTTGATGAGGTATTCAAAAATAAAGAGCAAAAATAAAGAGGCCCGCAAAAAAATAAAAGCGAAAATCAAAATTTTCGTTTTTTTCCAAATATTTCGAAAACTAATCAAGTTAGCCTTGCTAACTTTACACTATTATGTTGCCCTCCCGATACGCAACTTTGCCTCCATTTAACCGACTTCGCATCTCTTACCGTTTCCGAGATCCCCATGTATTGCATCGAATTTGAAGCACCCTGTATAGACCAATAATATATGAATAATAATTATATAAAACCAATATATCAGTAAAATTATCTTTCATTTGAGCTAATTGAAGAGAGATTATCTTTTACCATTCGGACAGTGCACGAAATTTCTCTACGAAACGTTTTTCCATTGGCTCTTCAACAAAAATTATTTTTTATATAAGCCTATTGAAGGGGAGGTCACCCCTTACCGTTCGGACGATGCACATCTTACAACTTTTAAGGCAACCATATTATCATATTGGACTAAGAGACCTGATGGCATTACTGAGCTTCTCGCCATTTAAAACAGTACTAAAAATTGAAATAGAGTAACAAATCATTTTGTTAGGTAATCCAGTAGTGTGTTCCATAAGAGCGATATGTGTTGGCGAAAAACTGTACATAGTAACGAATCGATATCCTCTTTCTAGCACATTACTCTTATGACACACATTCTTGGGTATAGTTCCCTTATTATTAGAAATAGTCCCATAAAACTTTATATGACCATATTTGTAAGAAAGAGTATGTACCCAAATATGTAAAACATTACTGGGTTTTCCATTTAAAATATTAAAGTTTATATCGACGTAGCTTCATTGAGTCGCCCTGTAAAAAAAAATAATATATGCAAAACACTTGTAAAAATAAAATAAAATCGACGTGTCCGAGCGATTTTTCAAAAACTTTACCGTTTTTGAAATAATGAATTTATGCGGGATTATAAGAACTCACTGTATACCTAAATATAATAGGGTGTTTTCCGTATGTGACGAATCAAGTTATAAACCTATACATGCTTAGTAATACATCCACAAAGAAGTTGCAATGTGTTAAAAATGTGAATTTTGCATTTTTCAGAATAAAATCGAAGTTAAAAAGTTAAAAAAAAGCATCTATTTTAAACGGGAACCAAAACGCAAGTAACGTCATTAAGCATATAAATGGCCGCCGTTTAGTGTTTGTTTAGACACTAAAGGTATATTTTCAACTGGAACTTTTTATATATATTTAAAACAAACAATATAACTAGTACATCATAAAATAACTTTAAAAAACTTGTTACCATACACGCTGATCTTTATTATAATGGAAATATAATGACTGATGTTGATAGCTTCCTGTCAAACTGTTTGTTTATATGCCCGATGACGTCACAAATATGTCTGCCGTAGTAGACGCGTTTGCGCGCCAAATGCCGAATTTAAATTTCAACTCACTTTTTCGGATATGCAAGTGTTTGTAATTTTTAACTAGACATATGTATAATAGGGAAGGAAAACTCAATTTTTTGGTATTAAAAAAAATATGTGAGACACCCTATAGTGGTGAGAAACACACGGTAGTGCCCACTTTGATTCTTTGCTACTACTTTATGGAGATGCCGGAAAATTTAATGCCAGTCGGGGCACATTTCCCGTGGAGTGGTTGTTTTCGGTATCTCCTTCAAATAAATAAGTTGGATTGTCTTCCTCAAAGACAATAGAGGTCACTGCTATAATGGCGTCTCTGTCAATTTGACCATAATTGTCAGACAAATAGTATAGCAAAGACCCAAAGAGGTCATTACGATGTGTTTCTCACCACTACTAACATTGACGATGTCCATTAGACAATATGTCGCAAAATCATTAATCGATTCTACTACCTATGGCCCTCTGACGAGCTCATAATAAGCGCAAAACCGGTCAGCATCTGATGATTGGTTTCGATGGAAGATGTGGGGACTTCGGTGAAGATGCCGGAGTAATGCAATGCTAGTCGGGGCACATTGCTCGTGGAGTAGTTGTTTTCGGTATCTCCAAATACAGATAAATAATCTTTAATCTTTCTCTTAACATATATTATTTATTGTCGCTTTACAAGTTAACAATGTAGCTTCTATAAGCTGGGAGTAAGTTTTAAAAGATTGTCTTGGAGTTTGGAGGCCTTATTTTGAACATTTCTATAGTACTTTATAGATGGTGTAATCCCAAAAGCGATTACCTACCATGAATTAGAATTTGTTCAACTTAATTCATTAGACTTTCTGAACTTACCGTGTTTATTATTACTATTAATTGTAGGATTTGTAGCATTACTTAATATGCCTCCGCACTCCTAATTATAATCGTATTTAAACGTTATAATCGCATTTAAACGTTAGTAAGGTGTATTTGACGCTAATCGATTTCTATCTGTGTCAAAGGAAACAGTATGTGTATTACAATGGATTTTCTTCAAAGACATATATTTCAACCAGTGGAGTCCCTCGAGGGTCAAATTTGGGTCCATTGTTGTTCTTAATATATATTAATGATTTATGTGTTTCCCTGAGTGGTAACAGGCTGATGTTTGCAGATGACCTAAAACTGTACACCTCAGTCGTCTGTTTAGATGACTGTTTGAGACTTCAGAACCAAGTTATCGCCTTGGAAAAGTGGCGTGTAGAAAATCACCTTCATCTAAATATTTCTAAATGTAAAGTCATGACGTTTACTCGTAAGTTAAATACAATAAAATATCATTATACTATCAGCAATGTTACTTTGGAGCGAATTGATACTTTTCGGGATTTAGGGGTTCATTTTGATAACCAACTTACATTTAATTTTCATATCCATAATTTGATTCAATCTGCTTACCATACCCAGGGATTCATTATTCGCAACTGCAGGAATTTCAGCGACGCTTCATCAATCAAATTACTTTATTTTAGTTTGGTTAGGACGAAACTTGAATATGCTTCCTTAATTTGGAGCCCTATATACGCCGAGTATTCATCTGCTTTAGAAAAGGTGCAGAAGAACTTTCTTAAATTCTTAAATTTCAGGGTTCATGGGGTCTATCCTCCAAGAGGTTGTAATTACAATGAGCTGATGAATAGCTTTAACTTTATATCGCTGGAAAAACGTAGAAAACAAGCGTCCTTGCTGTTCTTGTATAAGCTGTTACATGGTAGAGTTGACTGTTCGGTTCTTTTGTCAAAAATTGATATATATGTACCAAGGCTTGCATCTAGAAGTACTTCCACTTTTTTGTGTATAAAAGAGCTAATACTACTATAATGTTTAAGGCACCTGTGCGCTTCATGTGCACAAATGCAAATATATTATCTGATGTTTGTGACATATTCTGTTGTAGCATACCTAAATTAAAAAGTTATTTTAACGCACATTTGTAATAATTTTGGTTTAACAACTGTATACTATATTCTTTATTTTATTGTAATTTTGCTCAGTAAATGGGTAACTGTTGGGCAATAAACGCTATTATTATTATTATTATTATTATTATTATTATAATCATAAGGATTATCTTGAAAGTCAGAGACTTAACGACAAATGAGAACGAATACCATACTATTTAAAAAAAATTCAAATCTTTTTCTAAAATAGTGTTATCTTTTTAAATGTATCTTGATTATATTTATAAAATCACATGGGTCTGGTTTTTAAACAAAAAATATGTTGAAGAATTCAGACAAAGTGAACAAAGATAAATATACTTTATTCTTTCTTTCTGCATATATTATTGATTGTCGCTTTATAAGTTAACAATGTAGCTTCTATAAGTTAGGAGCGAAATAAAATGACAAAGACTTGGCCACATAGAAAAATACTTCATCCATTACTTTTACCCAACTTTCAACTGAATTGAATGTTAAATAGTTTGGGAAGCTGCATCGTATTCAGATCAAATTGAACGTATTTGTCCTAAGCATGCACACTGGAATAAAAACAAATATATTTAGGAGTCATAAAACTACTCCTGTTGATAAAATAGATTTAAGTAGACATTCAGTCCACTAAATATTAAAATAATGTATTGCTGATTGCGAATCAGTAGCAATCTGCAGATTTACTTTTTTTAAATGTTATTACAGAAAAACTGTTGGAAGTTAACACATACAGTATGGTAATTAATATCTTTTAACGTACTTTTGATATCTACTATCAAATATAAGGCATTCCATTAAAAATTCTTGAGTAAATTTTGGCTTCGCGAAATACGATTACCCTGCATAGTGTATGGAAATTTGGTAATGGCGATATCTTTGTTAGAATCTGGAGGAGAATGACTTCGACTTCCTGTCCAAAAATGTTTGTGTTTTCAACATATCGGGTGTCTACAGGCCTTCAAAGTTACGCCTATTTGTTGAACAAAGAGCCTCTACAAGGGAAACTACTAATTAAAACCCCCACAAATACTATATCATGTTATTGTACTTTGATAGCGCTATCCAAATATTAAAAGAAAATTGGGGTGTTCATTTACAAACATATGTTTACTTCAGCACCCTGTATATGACCATCGCATGACAGCGAAAATAATTTTAAAATGTGCCCACTTTTGACATCTGAGCCACTGATCCAAATTTCATATTTATATCGTTTATATTGTAGGAGCTATGTTTCGTCCACTCACTAATTTATTTATTTATTTTTTTAATTTAAAGCCCAACAGGAAAATCCCAATTACAGGGCAAATTGACAACAAAGATTACAAGATTACAGAGCATTACAAATACTTATACAAATGATAGAAAAAATACATAATAATTAATAAAAGACAAAAAAATAATACTAATACAGCACATTACAAATAATAGTGATACAGAAATAAGTGGTAGTAAAAAAAGCAAGAAAAAAACTGTTGTAAATTGTGGAAATTGTACAATAATGTCGAGTACGAATATTCAAATAAACACATTGATATTATAAGTAAACCAATGGTATAAATGACATAACTAAACAAACACTATAACCGATCTAAAATAGGTTTTAGAAAACTATTCAAAGAATTAAAATTTATCTCAGTCAGGAAATCAAACTCGTTATATTGCTGGCATATTCTGTTTAGTGGAGACATGAGACCAATATTATTGGTCTAATGACGGACCCTGTATACTTCAGTATTGAAAAATTTATTTACTAGTAGGAACTAATAAGATTTCATTGATTCAATGAATTGGCTAATGAGTACAGCGAATATTTTTGAAACTCAAGACCGCAGTCTGTCAGCTTGAAGCCCGGTACGTACAGGGTATTCGCGTATATTTTGACCCCTACCTACAGAGGTTATTAAGAAAGTTAGAAAAAAAGTTTAAATACAAAAGTTGTTAGGTTTTTCACGTATTATCTTTTGGATAAGTCGAAAAAAAAAAATTGCATGTCGTAAATTTGAGGAAATCAATTGAACATAATATTTTTAAATGGGACACCCTGTATAATTTTAGACGCTTGGGAAAACAATTTTTCTCTGATCTCAAAAATATATATTTTGTTGACATTTGCACTGACAGTTTTCGAAATTTTTAATATTTAATGTTTACAATAAATCATAAAAAAAATATTAAAAAATGAAAATATTGGAAAATATTTAAATAACTAAGGAGGTTACATCGAAAATTGTTAAATATGTTTTATTACTGTTGGTTTCTGCTGTTAAATATTTTTAGTTCTTTGTATTTTTTGTATTTTTTTATGGTACTCACTGTCGAATAATATTTCGAAAACTGTCAGTGCAAATGTCAACAAAATATATATTTTTAAAATCAGGCAAACAATGTTTACCCAAGAGTGTAAAATTATACAGGGTGTCTTATTTAAAAATATTATGTTCAATTGGTTTTCCTGAGTTTGCGACATGAAATTTTTTTTCGACCTAGCTAAAAGATACATAAAAAACCAAACAACTTTGGTATTTAATTTTTTTTTCTAACTTTCTTAATAACCCTTGTAGGTAGGGGTCAAAATATACGCAAATACCCTGTATATACCGTTTTATCTTATGTTTCACGTGTCAATTAAAAGGGTAGGTTTAAACGATCTGAAAACCAGCGTATACTCTAGACAGTTTAAACGTGCAGTTTAAGGTCAATTTTAATGGTCGAGCTTGGACGAAGCGCTGCTTTTGTCATTCATTTTATTGTGTTTAACGTGTTGATTTATTTACTTTCTGTAACTCTTTACGATAAGCTGAATGAAGAAAGAGTTATTTTATTAGTTACAGTATCTTATCTTGTTGCTGTGCGATCCACCTCTTGGCATTGTTTACTCAAAATGGCATATGCCTGATTTTTCTCTGTCGCTGTAATCTGTTGATTTAACTTGCCATAGGCAAGGATAACTTCCATATAGGTAGTTCAATAAATTTCGTAAAAAAATCATGAGACCACTATTATGGTATGTTATTTAAAAAAACTTCGTGCCATATTACTTGAAATCTCAAGTAGACTGACCTAAATAACATTAGTTAAGACGAAAGAGCGTTTATATGTTACAACTTCTACGGTCCTTTTATTGGAAAACAGTGCCCCAGCTTTTCAGTTTTCCACACAGTCATCTGTCTCGATTCAGTTCAAGTAAAACGCCCGTTTTTCTGTCTGCACCTAGTGTTGTACTCGATAAGTTTTAAGTAAACATGTAAAACGCAAGGAGCAACGGTGTGTATGTACCGGGCTTTACTCTTCTTCAAATCTGTACTCAAGTACAGATCTGTAACATATATAAAAAGAAATAACTTATTCGGAAAATTTTCACTAGAAATAGGTTTTCAGCAAATTAAAATTTAGCAATTTTTAGTAGAGAAAATCTTCCAGAAGTTTATAACCTCTCTCCAGCAAACCAGAGTTCCGCAAAGTTAACTTTTCCTGGTCATTATAGTCTATTGATATATTCCTCATTATATTATATAATCTAATAATAAATGTTGTAGACGTTTTTTCCCACGGTTGTTTACTGTGTTTTAATGAATAATTTTCTTTGCAATCTCCCTAGTGATTGAATTATTTTCGGAAATTTTTCTGAGGCCCCGAATTTTTCGCAAATTATCCCGAGTCGCAGACGAGCCGAGGTGTTTTCAGGTTTAAATTATGATTATAATTTACAATGTTTCAATACGGATAGAGAATCCTTCAGAAAGTTGAGATAAAATTCAAGTGGTACGTTTCTATAATGTCAATTTTAAACTCATCTCTTAAATGTCAAAAAATATTCACTATAATTTTGCTTTTGTCAATATTTTAGTGTTATAATAATTTTTTCTATTATTTGACACTACTGTATCAGATATCTTCAGCTACCTTAAGTAGAAAATCATTATCTTCGTAAAAATACCATTTATATTAGGCAATATTCGTAGTTATAGGTTTAGAGAATATACGAGTATTATGTCCAGTATTACATAAACTGTTTTATTCAGTATCTGTCTGTCAATAATTGTCAGATGAATAGTAGCAAAGACCAAAGGGTGACACTTCTGTGTTTCTCATCACTACTAATATACTACTTCATCATAAAACAGGTAATAAACATTCAACTGTTTAAAATATCTTAAAGGGGGTTGGAACCTTTGCTGTGAAGATATCACTGACGTATTTTCCCACATAACACCAAAACACTATACTGCACTCGACGCGCGTTTCATCAATCAAGTTGGCATCATCTGAAGATGATTGAAACAGTTTTAATTATCTCTACTATAGTGTTTTGGTGTTATGTGGAAAACTACGTCAGTGATATGTTTAAAATATATTATTTATTAGTATTATCTTCTAGTCTAGACTCTAGAAACCCAGTCTCAAATGCGTGTGCATATAAAGCATTGTAAAATTATAAATTAACGAAAACCTTTTACAGAATAATATATTCATATAAAAAACTACTAAATAATATCACAATGGAAAAGTCATAAATAATTAATACTGGTCAGTTGATGAATTCAGATGTAGAATCCGAGTATCCGCCACGCCCAACATATGCTATATCGTTAATGATGTTGCTTATTTCTCCATGGAAAAAGTTGTCTGGGGCTCTGAAGGCGTAGAATGTGTTGAATTTTGGAGCCGCTAACAGAATCTTGCAGAATAAGAGCAGGAGTATCTGAAACAAGGTATTCATCAGTTAAAATAGAACAGGTGCTAACAGTGGCTAATAATAATTAATTAAATTCACTTTATTGCTATACGGGGTGCAACAAATTTATTTTTCACAACTGAGATAATCTAAGTGTTAAGAAACACTCTTGAAATAAGACAGATTTTAGTGCTCAATTATTTGACGTTTTCAAATAGCTTTGAAGAATTCCTAATATTTCTAGTGATATTAAAAATTAAATTTAAAATCAATTTTGTTTTTAATACGGTTCTCCTTCTTTTAGAAGTACAAAAAACGTGGTTTAAATATAAAAAATAGAAAATCAATAGGGGCGTATAAAGAATTTATCTGATTCTGGTTCAAAAGGAATGAATCATGACCTCTTTATTAATTTAAATTTAAAATTATAATTTACCATACGATAAAGGATTCAATTTTAAATATTTATTCAAGTAAATATAAAAATGAAAAAGGCTTAAATGTTCGGATACATTTTTTTTAATATGTAGTCGAAAAGTTGCCTAAATATATGTACATAGCCTACTAGTATAATTTTTAATTAGACTATTATAGGCCTAAGCGGCAGCCTAACTTTATTTGTTCTTTTAATATCTCCCGTTAGGGAGAAGTTAGAAAGTTGCTGTTTGTGCTGATTTTTTGGAAATTTTGTGCTCTATTTAACTATGTAAAAAGAGAGATAGCCTGTCATTTAAAATTTTTATGAAAACGCGCAATAACTGTTACGATGTCAAACAGCGCCCTCTAGCTAAGACGGTAAAATAAGTTCAGGAACAGTATGTACTGCAGATTATTCAGTAAGAAAAGCTCTGTTAAATGAGCCCTAGTTCGTTTAATTCTGTTCACCCAAACCGGAGTTATCCCTATTTGAATAAAATAAAGTTTAACCTTCCCCCACCACTTTATTTTTAAAGATAGAGCAAAGTGCATTAGAAGAAAAAGATTGCAAATTTTACAAATATTACAATGTCACTATTTAAAATACCTCTTAACTTGGCATATTTTTGAGAAAAATCCCATTTTCTGATTGGTCATAGCAATTGCGACCCCTAGCGGTCATCATACGAACTTGAAAATAATTTCCAGCAATTTTCCTTGTCCGATTTACTTATTAGAATTTTTTTCCTAAAGTTATACGATAAGTAGTTTCTGAGATACAGCCGGCGTCCATTCTTATTTGACCACCCGGTACAAGGTCGCTGATATGTATGGAAACAGACGATTACTTCCTAAAGTAAGATAGCCAGCAAAAAATTTTAAACACAAAAGTTTTAAGGTTAGGTCAGTATATAGGATCAGTCAAAAAGTCATGGAAAAATAAACTTGTCCTTTTTTAATAGAATACCCTGTATATTTTTCAATTTTAGTTAGAACATTCCTTTACGAATACACTGATATAGGAGTTGATGGATCTACATATAATAATAAGAAACATATGATTAAAAGAGTGTGCCATAAGCGTAGTATGTTGGAAAAACAACTTAAATTGGTTGCTAGGGTACATGGGCTACATAGTCGTTCAACACATTACCCTTATGGCACATTCTTTCGATCATATGATCCTTATTATTATAGATAGGTCCATCAAATCCTATATCAGTGTACTCGTAAAGGAACGTATTAATTAAAAATGAAAAAATATTCAGGATGTTCCATTAAAAAAGAACAACTTTGTTTTTCCATGACTTTTTGACTGATCCAGTATACTTAATTTTTATTATAGTATAATATATAGTATAGTATAATAATAGATTTTAAAAATCTTAAAACTTTTCTGTTTACTTTAGGAAATAATCGACCGTTTCCATACATATCATCGACCCTGTGTATATTTTAGGCAAGTTTCATGCATAATTTTTATATAGTAAAGCAGCAGTTTTACTTCTAAAAATAATTTCAGCATGTACTACAACCATAAGTCGATGTGCTGATCATAACTTAACGTTCAAATTCTGTTTCAAAAAGCCGAAATATACGGAGACATGTTTTCAACATATTTTAGACGATTTTAGTCAATTTCAATCCCAGCCTCAGGAACTACTAGCAACCAACTAGTAAACTACGCGAATGTCTGATTTAAAAATCCCTAATATTGGCGTTGCTCAGGGACCCTAGTTATTAATTGAATAGGGGCCCTAGTTACAAAAATTTAGTGCTGTAAAAATAATAAAATAAGTTGTTTAAAAATATATATACGAGGTCATATCCCACAGTAACGTCATAATCATAGTCATACTGTATGTATCAAAATTGTTATTAATTGGGAATGTGATGTATGTTTAAGAAATTTCCTAGGAAAATCCCATATTTAGTACCTATCGGTTAGATTTATAATTGTTATATACAGGGTGTGTATTGATAAGTTGACAGTAGACGTATCACTGAAGCTAATTAAGATACGTTGTTGAAATCTTGGTTATGGTCAAATAACCTGACGATTTATTGATTGAAAGTAATAGCAATATTATATTACTTCTAACAGAAGTAAGTTCTTTTATTTTTAATGGAAAACGCTTTGTATATTTTGGCATTATTAGATAAAACATTTTCTTGTGAATAAAGTGATATATACATGTTGAGAAGAATGTGCCATAAGTGGAGTATGTTGAACCAAGAGCTCATAGTTCAACTAGGCGATCTCCTTTTCCAACAAATTACGGTTACGGTACATACTCCTCACTGTATCTATTGTTGAATATATACACATCAAATGCTGATGCTGACGTGACATTATATGGCTGACATCAAAGTTTCAATTATGTAAGTATACAGTGTCCCCCTAAAGTCGTGCACAAATTCATTGTTAGGTAAACAAAAGAAATTATTAAAAATTCCCGAAACAGGTCGATTTTTGGATTTAATTTACTATTTTTTCAAATAATAATTTAATATACAGGGTGACCTATGTTCGAGTAATGACGTCATCACAATTTTTTTAAATAGAACACCCCACCTTTTTTTCAATTTTCGGATTGCCCTAACTGAGCTGATTCCAAAAATATACCACAAGTTGCTTCTAATTGTTACAGGGAGGACAACAATACCCAAATTATTTACAAATACTAAATTTATTTACAAATAAATAAACGTACTAAAAATTGGATGAAAGCACCAGAAACACCTAAATTAAATGTTCAAATTGTTGACTATTTACTGCCAAACAATGGGCCAGACGGGAAACAAATTCTTGCTGTACATTCCCAACGACTTCAGGCGGGATCGCTCGAACTTCTTGCCGAATTCGTTCCTTCAGATCGTTAATACTGTTTGGTTTATTGACGTATATTTTGCTTTTTACATAACCCCAAAGAAAAAAGTCGAGCGGTGTTAAATCTGGTGATCTGGCGGTCCATTCCTTAGGTCCTTTTCTGCCAATCCAATGATGAGGAAACACATCATCTAAATAGCGGCGAACAGCGATGGCATAGTGCGGTGGTGCACCATCTTGCTGAAACCAAATGGTTTCATTGGGAAAATCTGGATCTTCTTCATTTGGAAATAGAACAATCAAGGAAGGAACTAAATCGAACTGAAGAAATTCCAAATATCTTGCACCATCTAAATTTCCTTCAAAGAAATACGGCCCCAAAATTCGATTATCAACAATTCCGGCCCAAACATTGACCTTTGGGGGATGCTGAGTGTATGCTTCCATCATCCAGTGTGGATTGCGATCTGACCAGTACCGACAATTCTGTTTATTGACGGTGCCATTCAAATAAAAAGACGCCTCGTCGGAGAAAATTATGCGTTTGACAAAATCCGGATCTGCCTGACATCATCATTTCGCAAAATTCTGTGCGTCTGTCGAAATCATCGTCAGATAATTCTTGTACTAAGTGGACTTTGTAGGGATGATACTTGTTTCTGTGAAGAAGTCTACTCAATGTACTTTCAACCATTCCTAAATTATCTGCTACGACTCTCAGACTGGATTGCGGGTTTTCATGAATGGTCAAAAGGGCTTGTAACTGCACTTCTTCATCTACAGTCGGTCGGCCAGATTTGGGCATATCTTTAACATGACCATGATTTCGAAACTGGACGATTGGGATGACTTTCATTAAACAGAACACAAACTTCCTCATGAGTTCGAATTCTATCACCATATCAGATCATCATAAGAATTTCAATCCGTTCGGTTTCACTTAGAATCATGTTTTTTAATTAATTTAAAAATACTCAATATTTTAAGGAAGAATCATTCAAAATGGATTTACTTGTACAATCTTAACAAACTATTTAAAAATGATTGCCTGCAAGAAATACACGAGCACGTTCTATCAAGCAGATAAAATTAAAAAAGCATCAAAGAAATTATAGCAAAAAATAATGACATTTTAAAATGATATGTGGTGCTTAGATGCAATTTTTAGTACGTTTATTTATTTGTAAATAAATTTAGTATTTGTAAATAATTTGGGTATTGTTGTCCCCCCTGTAACAATTAGAAGCAACTTGTGGTATATTTTTGGAATCAGCTCAGTTAGGGCAATCCGAAAATTGGAAAAAAGTGGGGTGTTCCATTTAAAAACAAACTGTGATGATGTCATTACTCGAACATAGGTCACCCTGTATATTAAATTATTATTTGAAAAAATAGTAAATTAAATTAAAAAATCAACCTGTTTCGGGAATTTTTAATTATTTCTTTTGTTTACCTAACAATGAATTTGTGCACGACTTTAGGGGGACACTGTATAAATTACTTTCAGTTTCTTCTATATTCAACTCGTCGTTACACACCCCGCATTTAAATTTAAATATAATTTTTATTTATCCACATACTGTATAGTTATTTCTAATTATTTCAAAACTATAATAAAAGTCCATTAAAAAAATCTTATAATAAAAAGAATTTTTAATGTAGTAGTATAAACATAACCTTTCAAATTTGAACATATGCAGAAACAGGTACATTTTAAACATAAAAAGTAAAACATGTAACTGCTAAAATTACTTTAAATTGTTTAATTTGTATTAGTTTGAAAACAATAAAATGAATGCATAGAATCTTCTAACTTAAAATATGATAAAATTCGAATATAATAAAAAAATAATCCAGTTTAAAATAGTCTAAATCAATCTCTAAATTTAAGATACGTATATTTTTTTAATTTCCATTGTCCATTTTTATCTATATTATTGGCAAAGAAAGAGTATCTTGCTTTAACTAACTAGATATTTTAATTTCATATTACCCAACTCAATAAGAGTAGTATTACATATTACATATTACATATATAAATAACATGATTATTTGCTCCCAACGCATTTAAATTTATTGATTTTAAAGATAATATTTTTGCAACAAGTTCACACAAATCAGCAAAATTAGTTTTATTTGTAAACATCGTACAACAAGACAGAAAATGTAACAGTAAATTAAATATTAAAATATATTAAAAAAACTATGTGCCCCATAATTAACTTTACTTTCGACTACTACTTACACCATAAAAATCTGTATTTATAATTAAAAAACGTGTCGAAATTTGACAATACTTACGAGTACGACACCCACACCGTTTCGTCTCATGTTAAACTCATGCATAGGGAATAACCAACAACGTCTAAAAGCGCTGCCAAATGTGTTCATGGTATTTATAAGCGGAAATCGCAAACAAGATTATTCAAATGTCCTGCGTTTGGTTTGAATAACAATCACACTTTAATTTATATTTAACCCATGCCTTAATCGCCTAACGTCAATCTGGGCACGCTCGCATACGAGGATTGCTTTGTTTTTAGTCACCGACTTTTAGAAAAACCCAAAATCTGATTTCAATACGATAAAAGTACTGGTGGGATGTCATCTAGGTGATCAGTGCTTGCAGAGAATGTAAATCAAGCTATTTGATATGCAAAATAATAAAAATAAAAGGCGTGACGAGTAATGGTTAATAATAATAATAGTGAATTATGCACCATGATACATAATCCTATAACTTATACAGTGAATTCAAAAAGTCCCGCATTAATTCATTATTTTGTAAATGGTAAAGTTTTCGAAGAATCGCTGGGATATGTTGATTTTTTTTTTCTTTTTTCACTTGTTTTAATATTATATTAAATTTTTTACGGGGCGATTCAAGGAAGCAACTTCGACATAACCTTTAATATTTTAAATTAAATACCCAGTACTATTTTACATGTTTGGAAAGAACTCTTTTTTACGAATACGGTCTTATAAGGTTTTATGGGTCTATCTATGGGTCTAGCAAAAGCATTCGATACAGTAAGCCATCCGATGTTGATTAATTGTTTAGAAAATAGGGGGATTACACACATACCTTTGCAGTTGATTAAAAGCTATTTGTCCAACAGAAGGCAGTGTGTAAATATTGGAAGTGTTAAGAGCACATATAGAACTGTTAAGTACGGAGTTCCACAAGGTACTATTCTGCTACCTTTACTTTTTATCCTGTATATAAATAATTTGTTCACCCTAGAGTCAGAGGGATTTAGAATAAGTTTTGCAGATGATACTGTAATATATTATGAGGCTGATAACTGGAGCGACTTGAAAACAAAAGCAGAAAATGACTTTATTAATATTAAGAAATGGCTCGATTATAAATTGCTGTCTATAAATTTCGACAAAACATTATTCGTACCGTTTTCCACGTATCATCCACAATTGCCAACATATAGAAATCTTAATATAAAATCGAATACAAAACAATTTAACATATCATATGCGAGTTGTACAAAATATCATGGAATTCACGTGGATCAGCATCTACGCTGGGATGTAGATGTAAACGAGCTATTAAATAAATTACGTGGAATAGTTTCATTATTTAGAAAATTGAGGGACATGCTAAATGAAACGCAACTTAAAATAATGTACAAGGCGTTTGTAGAGTCACACTTGAGGTATGGAATTATAGGGTGGGGTGGTCTGTTGGATATCCATTCACAAAAACTACATACCTTGAAAAAAAGGATATTAAAAGTTATATATCGTAAAGAGAATACTTACCCTTCTGATCTGTTATATCAAACCGCGAATGTGATGGATCTTAGACAAATATACAGTCATATTGTGGTACTACATCAATTTTCTGAAAATAAAAAACTAACAAATAAAGTTTCTCAGTATTCAACAAGAAATTCTAATGTCTTAGACATTCCCAAGATGCGGAGAACTGTAGGTCAACATTGCTTTATATACATTGGTCCAAAACTATTTAACACTTTTCCGAATGAAATTGGACACATAACTAATAAGGATAAATTCAAATACAAAACTTCCAAATATATATTACAGGTCGAAAGAAAATTTTTTCATGATATAATTGACACGAAAGCTTATTAGATGTAGGTATATAAAATATAATGTCATTTGCACTATTTGCTTACCTATTTTATATTGTTTGTTAATTTAAGCTCTGCATAATTTTACACAGTTAATTCATAAGAATTAGAGAAACAAGATATTGTGTATGCATGCTTGTGTCTATATATGTACATTGTTGTTTACTTTTAAGGATGTTGCTAATCTTGTTAATTATACTTAGGTAGGTAATTTTTAATTTTAAATTTTAAAATTTTTGTCATTCATCTTTTTTTTTTGTACACTAACAAGCATCATTATGATGCTTCTGTGATTTTTATACTTTATTTGAAATGTATCGATAATTATATGATTGTCTTAATATGGATAATAAAGTCTATTATTATTATTATTATTATTATCTCTAATAATAAGGGAGATATATCCAAATAAGTGTGTCATAAGAGCGATGTCTTGGAAAAAGACTGTGCCTAGCAACGAATCGATATTCTCTTTCTAGCACATTGCTCTTGTGATACACTTTTTTGGACATATCTCCTTTATTATTAGAGATAGACCTATAAAACCTTATATCATGACCGTATTCGTACAAAGAGTTCTTTCCAAATATGTTAAATAGTACTAGGTATTCCAATTAAAATATTAAAGTTTACACCGACGTAGTATCATTGCGTCGCTCTGTAAAAAATTTAATATATGTAAAATAAGTGTAAAAATAAAAGAAAATGTATCCGAGCGATTTTTCAAAAACTTTGCCGTTTTTGAAACAATGAATGTATGCGGGACTTGTAAAAGAACTCGCTGTCCCAAGAAAAATTTCCACCTTGAATAGTTTGGTATAAAAAATGTTTCAAAGAAATTTCAGGGACAGATCAATTTTTATATCAAGGTACATTTATACAGGGCAGTTTATTTTGTGGTTACACCACCTACAAAATAATAAAAAACAGGAACCAGAGGTGTGCAAAATAAAGATCAAGGTAAACTCTTCAATTAAAAGAAAGAAAGAAAACTTGAAAAAAATTGAAAGAAAATTAATAAATGAACGTGCTTTTATTAAACTTAGTGGTGATAAGTGTATTTCATCGGAAACAATGTTCTTAGGTCAATCGTGGATTCCCCTTCTCCAGAAGGCTGTTACCAGTGCAATATTAATAATAATATAGTGATCAGTGCATGTGAAGACATTTTGGATTAAATATTTCAATCTAAGAATTTTTTATCCTACAAACTTCACTTCTACTGAGGACGAGTCAATGATTGACTTGAAACATATAGAATACAGCTAGTTAAGTGTTTAAGCACTTTTGAATTTTATTATAATTTTCTTGTTTAGACATTATTCGAAATGTCATCTGTAATATTATAGAATTTTATATCATACTAAAAAACCACTGATGAAATTTTGTTAATTTGTAATATATTTAATTTTATTGCGTGTTATTATAACAGTGGTTTTTTGAAGCAAAGTTTAGAAGTTTGCCTTGATACTGCACTTTCGACCTTTATTTTGAATGCTTCTGGTCTCCTGTTTTTATTATTGTGAAGATGGTGCAATCCCAAAATAAACTACAATGAATCATACAGCACCACAAATAATAAGTTACAGATATTATTTATACAGGGTGTTCTAAAAAACGAGCAGTTATATGCTTATGGAACACTCTTTAACTATCACTGAAAATCTGTGATAGTTTGAGGGACCAGAAATTTGGTCACAATCCGTTTGGGATTTTTGTACATACTGTTTGAACGCTAAATAGTATTTTAAGAATTCCCCTGTTAGAGGTCGCTCCCATTAGACTAACCAGTTTTTGTGTTTGAAACTTCAGTGAATAACATTTGAGTTGCCTTTACTTACATAAGTATTTTAATTATTTTGCAATAACTAATAAAACCAAAATCCCAAAACTCTAATGAAAAACTTTTGTATTTTGTTTGTACCTTCTAACAAATAGTTGCAAGATTAAGGTTATGTAGGTTGGTATCCCAAACCACAGATCATTCGAATATCGTTGCTATATCCCTTCTACAATCTAAAATCTGATATCCATTAGAAAATCCGCGGACTGGTTTGACAGTATACAATACAAACTGTACGTGATTTTTGCTTGAACAATGAATTTATCAAAAATAGTTAGAGATTGTTCTTCTTGAACGCTTTTCTCCATTTGCGCATGCTTCTGATAGTTTTTAACTATTCGGAATTCCTGCTTGAACAAAGCTAATGTACTCCTGAGGGAACGATTTATCCAAAAAATATTTGTGACAAACCTCTATTGTTTGGGATACCCTGTATAAATGTCTATAATGTGAAAATGTGTCTCCATTAATATAAAATATCGATCTGTATATGGAATTTATTTAACAAAACTTTTATATCTAGTTATTCAAAGTGGAAACTATATTATATAAAAGTTATACCCCGAATTATACGGAAGAAATCAACGACGAGGTTTTTCACTATAGTATCACTGTAGTTCAAGTTTATTGAAATTATTAAATGTACCAATATTTAAGTTTAAACAAATAAACTTGCTAAAAAGAAAGAAAAAGTAACTTTTTTAGTTTTTTCTTTCAGGACTATTGGAGGTGTGTCAGATCATGTTGCTACCAAGAAATTCAGCTTATAATATGCAAGATTTTTTTAATTCAATTTGCCTTATCTTTCTGCATACCTTTAAACAATTGTTACCTTACGCAGCCATAACTTTGTAGGAATAGGACAACTATATAGTTTCTTCAGTTACCCCTATCCAAATATCTATTTTTCTAAGACACGCGGTGTTACTAACTGACTAGGTACTAAGTTACTAAGTGACTAACTAACCTGCCTACAAATTAGATCAATATAAATTAGTAGTACCACCATGACTCTACTCGAAGAAATGTTATATTACTTCACTGTCTAAAATTAAACTTAATACGTTCGCTAAAGTCAACAGACCCTTTTTTCCACCGGAAAATACTGTTACGTAAACAACGCTTTCCCAACTCGAAAATAAACATTTTCTGAAGTTACATCCTGTTTTATCTCCGCAAAAAATATATTAAAATGTACCTATAAAAACTTATACCTTAATATAACCATTTTTTAGACATAGGGCGCTGATCATAATTATACGACGGAAATGAAGTAGCAGCGTATGTTTGTAATATGGGGCCATCATAAACTAAGGGGTGTACTTTAAAGTCTTATATAATTTTAAGAAATCAAGCTAGTAGCAAAAAGGAGATGGAATCTTGTTGCTTCCATAATTGGATTTTACTGTACCTATGGAAAACAAAAGAGTTGCTGCTGATACAAGTGTCAAACGTAATCATTGCGATTTAAAGAATTGTTCTCATAATAAAACTCACGTAAACGTAAACTGAAACGATTTAAACTTTAATAATATGGATCTACAAACAAGAATTGGTTCAGTGCAATGTTATTATGAATGCGGTAGAAATTATACTGCTGGATTACGAAGATTTCGTCTAAAAATTGGTTTGAGAGCAAGGCCTTGTTAAATCAAAGCCTGCCTATTCAAGCGATCCATCACAATTTTGGAATTTTATACGTAACAAAAAAGGCAATTCCAGGATCCCTGGAATAATGAAATATGGAGAATTGATTTACTCTAACTCGCAGGAAATCGTAGATGCATTCGGTTGTTATTTTTCTAGTGTTTATACGGTACCAGATATTAACTTAGGCCGAAACCAGAATCTAAACTATAGTCTACCGCTTAATATAAATATTGGTGAAATAACTGCAAACGACATTTTAAATGCATCAAAAAAATTAAAAAATAAATTGATTGTTGGCCCTGATCAGATACCCAGCTTTGTTGTTAAAGATTGCATCTATGTCCTACTGCAGCCTTTGCTTCATGTATTTAATCTTATAATAACTACATGCATTTTTCCAACTAGATGGAAACTCTCTAGAATCTCCCCTATTTTAAAAAAGGGTGACACAGCGCTAATTAACAACTATCGTCCAGTTGGCATATTGCCAAATTTTGCTAAACTGTTTGAAATAATTTTATATGAGGTAATTTATGCAGCCACTAGAAGTCTGATAGTAGATGAGCAACACGGGTTTCAAGAGAAAAAATCTTGTACAACCAATCTGGCGACCATATCTCAGTGCATTAGTGATAATATGGACTCTGGGGGACAAACTGATGTTATCTATATGGACATGCAGAAAGCATTCGATCAAATTGATTTGTATGTCCTTATAAGGAAATTAGAGCATTTTGGCTTCTCATCATCACTGTTGCAGCTTTTTAATTCCTTTCTGTTTAATAGAAAGCAGTTTGTTGAGTATGAGGGATATCGGTCGGATTTTTTCACCCCCTCATCTGGGATCCCTCAGGGATCAAATCTGGGGCCGTTATTGTTCCTTCTTTATATTAATGATCTCGCGTCATCGATTACTTGCCAAAAACTACTTTATGCAGATGACTTGAAAGTATTCTTAAATATAAGCTATTTGAAAGACTGCATTGACTTGCAAAATAACATAAGAATTGTCGAGAACTGGTGCACTGAAAATCATTTAAGATTAAATATACAAAAATGCTTTGCTGTTACATATTGTAGGAAAAAAGAATTTATCGAATTTGCATACGAAATCAACTCTGTCGCATTGGGAAGGTGTAGTGAAATTAAGGACCTAGGTGTTCTTTTCGATAGTAAACTGTCTTTTTCTCCACATATTAACGAAGTTGTGTCGTCTGCTAACAGGATGTTGGGGTTTATTGTTAGAAATTGCAGAGATTTCCCTAATATGGATGCGTTGAAGGTTCTGTATACGTCTTATGTTCGTTCAAAACTTGAAACCAATGCATTAATATGGTATCCCATTTACGCTACACACATAAGTTCAGTTGAACGGGTTCAACGTAGGTTTTTAAAATTGCTGTCATTCAAGTCGTCAGGAGTGTATCCACCTAGAGGAGCTGATTATTCAATACTATTGAACGATTGTAGTTACATATCCCTGAACACCAGGCGAATTATTATTACAATATCTTTCCTCTATAATTTGTTGCATAATAAGGTAATTTGTGAATTTTTGTTGAGCAAAATAAATTTTCATGTTCCTCGTGTCAACGCAAGGTCTTCAAGAACATTTTACTGCGAAGCGTCTCGCACAAATATCTCGCGAAAGTCGCCAATTATTGTGATGTGTACAAATTTTGATCTTGTTGAAGGGTATTGTGATATTAACCACTCCTCGACGGGTCTTATTCGGCAATGTTTGCTCAATTTGACCCATAATATGTGAACGTTTTTGTAATGGATATATGAGTGGATCTTTTCGTTTTTCTCATAAGCTAGTTAAAATTATGTTTATGTTATTTTAATTTAATATGTACATTCTTATATTAGTTTTTTAGTTTAGTTTTTATTGTTATTATCTTTTTATCTTATCTATCGTAGCATTTCCTGTAATTGGGTGTTTGTACCTGTAGGAAATAAAGTGCTATCTATCTATCTATCTATCTATCTATCTAACCTACCGTAATTTGAATAGCAAATTTGATAGCAAAATCAGAGTTTATAACTGACCTACCGCCATCAGGAAGACCAAGGGTTAGTGATGTCCAAGTTGCAGAAGTTCTTCGGAAAAATTAAAACATAGCCAACACTAATCCGTTCGCAATGAGTAGTGTGAATTCGATATCAAAACGAATGCAAATACCATACACCACCGTTTGGACAATTTTACGCAAAATCCTAAAAATGTATCCCTATAAACTTAAACTACTGTTTGAATTAAATGATCCAGATTTTCCTATCAGGTATGATTTTTCTTGTACGACAAATATTGACTCAGATGGAAATTAAACCCGAATGGTTATCCCGTATTTTAGATGAGGCTCATTTCTTTCTAAATCATAGAGTCAATTATCAAAATTGACGAATATGGTCAACAGATAATTCACATGAAATCGTTCAGGAAGGTCTTCATGACAAGAAAGTCACCGTTTGGTGCGGTTTCACATCTAATTTATGATCAAACTATACAGTTTTTACAATTATATAAATTCCTGGTATATTCTATATTCTCCTGGTAAATAGAAATTTTGAAAAATAATTAATAATTTCAATATAATACAAGAAATAATAATCAATAATTTAAAAAAACTTATTCTTATTATATCTTATTAAATATATTAAAAGTATTTCAAGCAAGATCTTTATCTCTATACATAATAAGAACCGATACTAAACGAATGAGAAACTTAGTAAAATAATTACAAAATGCCAGAGATGTAAATATTATCCTTATAAATAAATATATTAAAAGTAGAATATTGCCATATTATTCCAATCGGTGTTATTGATGTGATAGGAAAATAATATATGTAAGGGAAAGAAAGCAATGCATATGAAATGCATGTGCTGAACATAAAAGCAAAGGTTAATTAATGTCTACAAAATGAACAAATCATTTAAAACTATAATAAATATGTATAAAAATCCTGTTTTTATTAGAAGAACTGAGTTGAAGAATGCAAGAGTTGGATGATAAAATATTAATTAAAATTTGTAGCATAAATCAGTATAACCAGATAATCCATTTTTATGATGACTGAAGATAATTTTAAACGTGGAATGTGGAATTTAAGATAGTAAAAAGGTAATAAATAATTTATATTTTAACTTTTTTAACCTTCATAATAAGTGTATTGCGTTCAATGTAATTTATTAATATTTATATCTATACCTTAAGCCAAGCTTGTAAACCTGTTAAAATTTAGTAATTTATCTTTATCTAAGCTAAACTTACTGCCTAAATGCAAAATGGCATCTTGTTTTTTGTTATTGGTGAAAATTCGAATTTTTAAGTTTTCGGTACTTGCGCATAATGTCGTTGGTTGTTTTAGATAGGTACCTATTAGAAAAAAAAACAGCTTATACTTACGTGCTTTAACACTTTTTTAAACAGGATGCAGTGGCGTAGACACATTTTTAATAAGTGGGTAAAATTTCGAGTTATGACATACCTATACTTGTTTGAAGGAGATGCCGAAAACAACTACTCAACGGCCAATATGCCCCGACTGGCGTTGCATTACATCGGCATCTCCATAGGAGTCGCCACATCGTTCATCGAGACCAAATACCAGACACTGATTATTTTGCGCTCATCAGAGTGCCATAGGTAGTGGACTCTAAGGTCCAGTAATAATAATAATAAGAGGGCACTCTTCTCACCACTACAAACATACCTATATTTGTATTTTTTTAAACGAAATTTATAGTCAGTGATGGAATGACTTAGTTGGAAAGATAATTTTCTTCTCTTTTCAGCGATATATTATAAAATATGTTGTTCATTTATTCGGCTTAACTATCTTTTATAGAATCTTTATTTTGACAGTTATCAGTACGTTCCATTTCGTCTTTGCATATAATTATGATTTTCATTTAAAACGTACATGTGTTTCGGCATAACTAGAAATTTTATCAACTGTCTATAAAAATTTGTCTACGCCACTGCATTCTATTTAAAACAGTATCTCAAGAGCGTATTTTTTTCTAATATCTAAAATTACCGAGATAGCAAGCACCGAAAATTTAAAAATTGGAATTTTCGCCAATAACAAAAAAAGAAAATGTCATTTTGCATTTAGGTAGTCAGTTTGTCTCAGACAATGAAAGAGATCGGGAAGGGGTGTTATTTTTTGTTGTTGCATCCCTCTTAGTTCAAGAGATGTCCTATAATAGCAAGCAAATTTGACCACGTGGTATATTATTTATCGTTCAGCGTTTTTGTGTAGGTATATTAAATTAAATTTAATTAATTTACATAATAGTATATGTATCCTTAAATCTAATTTTATTGTAATTGCTCTTTAGCTGGAGTCCTAGCTCTACTGGTTAAATTTGTATTTAAATTTATAAACAACATTATATATCTGATGAAGATATCAGATAAATCGAAATATACTTAAATATGATACAATGTTGATTGAATTGATCCGATTAATCCCAGTCAAAATCTCCAATTGATCAATGCCCCAAGAAAATAATGAGAAATTGTATTTGACCAAAGTTCAGGGAGGAAACTATTTGCTTGGATATAATATAATATAAAATATATATTAAGTATGATTACATTCTTTATTGTCTCAGTAATTGAATTAACATAATTACAATGTAAAATGTATATTTATATTTATTAATGTCGCGGCCAAAATGGCTATCTAAAATAAAATCGTGCATTTGAATTGCCACGTGTGTTTAATCCTTTTATCAGACGACATGTATCTTCGTCGGTGGCCTTGTAACGAGAGCAACAAAGGGGTACTTATATGAAATTATTTAAATAGGTTTTTCTTATTTCATGCATGTCCCACCATTATTACACAATTTTTTTAGATTTCTTGGCTCTTGACGGTAGTATCCAGTGGCGGCTCGTAACGATAATGCATCGGAGGGCTCAGAAGTGAAAATACCGCTGGCGGGCAGCGGAGGGTGCAAGAAATGCGAAAATTTCTCATGAATTTTCAGGTTATTATATTTTAATGTACCCACCCCAAAAAGTGTATTAAACTTTAAACTTTATATCGATATATAAACGTGTGATGCTTTAAATTTTGAATAGGAAAAAGTTTTATTTATTGAAACCGCGGTAATATTACATTATGATTTTTGGAAAAAGAATTTAAATATTTTCAAGATTGCTTTGTTTTTCCCCCACTTTCATTAGACTTTCAAATGGTTTATTAAATGTTTTTGAATTCTTGGAAAAAGTTTGAGGTACAGTGGTCAATGGGTAAGGTATTGAATGCTTAATATTCAAAACTTCACATCTAGAATATTGTTGTATACTATTCTCAGTCATTTCTGCATCAATCATAAATCACATAATTACATTTAAAATAACAAAACGACAAAACAGCAAACAAATAAAAGCGATAAATGTACACTCCACCTGTAACAAAGTAAAAGGCTCGATTGAATTGGGACAGTGAAAGATGATTTGAGCCACCAGTCTGTTCGATATAGCGGTGTAAAAACCATACTTTGGGACTGCACCAGGTTCTTTTAATTTGGACGTAGTCATGCATTTCTAATGTAAGGAGTGGCTCACTGGATCTGAGCCGCCTCGTACACTGGTTAGGATTTTTTTTTGCTAGATCAATGTATTTATTAAGAAAGTGTAATATATACATACCTATGTTAAAAAAATATTAATTTAATTAATTATCAAAAAACTGAAAAATATACATTTGATTATTGTTATTTAAATTTTCCTATTTTCCTAATAAGGACTTGGGAGGCTTGAGCCCCTGAGCCTCTATAGAACAGCCACCACTGGTAGTATCACATAATGGGGACCTACACCTTCGTTGAGTTACAAATATTTAGTACTATTACGAAAAGTTTAACATGCCTTGAGTATTTAGGTCCAATAAAATTCGTTTGTAGTTGTATTTGGAGTTTTAAGAAGTACCTAATAGGTATCAGTTTATAAGAGCTCTACCATCAAAATGTATGTGTTACGTAGCAATAGGACGATTGATATAACAAATGTATGTCGGAGATTCAAAAGTAAAACAGTCGCTTGGGCGGCTTTGGCCTCTGTCAAGGACATGGTCAACGAGTTTTATATGACCAGTGCAAATTTCTTGAGTGCTGAATATCATAATGCTAAAACATAAGTAACAAAAAAATTGTATATTATAGTAAATAAAATGTCTTGTGTACTGCATCTGTATCTTGTTTACTATTGTCAGTAGTCCAAATAAATAAAGACTATAGAATGGAGGAAGTATACTTATTACCTTTAATACAATTTCTGTGATTTCTGAGCAAATAAGATATAAGATATAAAGCATGCAAGTTGCATAGAAAGTCAGCTACATACATATAAATTACAAACAACTTGCAACTCCTATCTCTTGCTCCATCCAGAGCTCCTACAATCAGTACCCCAAGTTTCACAGTATGTTCTGGATGGACTCTGCGAAGTTCGAAGAGAAGGTCTCGATATTTCGTGTGTTTCTCCTCCTCTTTTAAGACAACGTTGGTCTCGGCAGGAGCCGAGAACTCGATGACAAACATTGTCTCGAGCTGGTGGTCGAGGAGGACTACATCAGGCTTATTAGCTCGAATCTGTCTGAAAGTGGGAAATGAGTAGTTCCAATAAATTCGGCACTTCTCATTCCCCACAACGGACTCAATATCCCCCGGAGCGTATGGCAGCACTGGTGTTTCGTCTATCTCATACGAGTGCTGTAAAAAATAGTAAGCACTCGTAAGGCCCCATTATGTCTACGGATATAGGCCGAGACTGCATATGTCGGACCAGCGGAGAGCAGATACATAATTGTCTTCGGCGCCCTACGGCAGGCCCTGCAGTTGACATAAAAGGCCTCCATACCCATGACACGGCTTTGATAGACGAGGGTGTTAATTAACCGCTGTTATAGCAACAAAAAGCATAAACAAATACAGCGTCTATATTTGGCTATGTTTATGTTATTAAGAATTTTATGGCTACTTTTTGTTAAGTCTGAATAATATTATATATGAGGCGTCCCCATTTCTATTTAAGTAGGTACTTACAACCTAGAGGTCAAATTTGTAATTTTTATCAACATAGATAAAAAGAACAATATTTGCATTTACAGAATAATGATTATAATTTCCCCGACGACATTCCTTGTGATTTGTGATTCTGACCTTACTTGGAAATGTATTTAACATTGGTCCTGAGCAATTTATTTTTGTAAACGTAACAAAACCAGTAAAACCAGCGAAGCTAACAAAGAAGGCGTATGTATACAGTATCCTGTTTCCAAAAGTAGTTTGCGTGGTTGACGGACACACAATGTCAAGTATCGAATCTGGACCAGAAATTTGCATATTTTTTGCTCTGATTTCGTGAAATGGGCTATTTTTAATATCAGGATGTAAGCGAAGTTGATCTTTGAAACGGTATTACAAGGTTTACTAATTTAAAGATGCGATGAAGTGACAACACATTTATTTTTATACCAGAATCATCGACTATAATTCTCTTATCGGATGACGTATTTCAAAAAAAATTGTATGAAACTTTTGTATACACAGCCGTAACCGGCATTTTATTACCGATGAGTCTTTTGCTGGTATCTGTAAGAAGAATTTCGGTTTTTGTATATTCAATTTCAATTAGTAAATGCATAAAAGGCGAGCCGATGGCTCAGGGCTTAGCGTCTCGATCGCTCAGGTCGTGGGTTCTAATTCCCATTCCACCAAACAATTTTTAATTAAATTGTTTACTCGTAGATCAAGGCTTATTCGCAGGGATGGCTTGGCAACCATCCTGGTGATGGCCTAGGATGGGAAGAATGTCAACTTGGTGTTAATGTGAGAGATTAAAATCAGTTGATGTTTGACTTGTCCCCCTAACTAATGAGGTTTTCCAGGTTTCCCTCATTCCAGCACTGAATGGTGGTTATGACCTACCACCGTAAGTCGTTCCTGAGGCGCAATGCGGCCCTCGAAATAATAATATGCCGCCCCCTCTCCCACACAAGTCTCAGACTTTCGGGCTGATCCTTGTGATTAGAATGAGGGGTAGAGATATTATTATTATTATTATTATTATTATTATTATTATTATTATTATTATTATTATTATTATTATTATTATTATTATTATTATTATTATTATTATTATTATTATTATTATTATTATTATTATAAGCTAAAATTGGTTTTAATAATTGAGTCTGTAACTCAGAGTTTAGTGCGTCGATCGCTCAAACCAGAGGTGGTGGGTTCGAATCCCCTTTCGCCGGATAATACTGTTATCAGTAATTATCATTGTTAACAATTATTGTTGTTTTATTTTTATATTGTTTTAATTTAAGTTGTCATCAGCTTGATTTTAATGGGATAAATTTACATCAGCTAATGTTTGACTACCTGGTACAGATGCTGTATATTACGAAATGTTAATTTTATTTGATCTTATTAATATCGTAATGGGATACAGACATTGTCATGTTTGTTCATTTCTGAAAAATTTTAGGCGGTCAAATGAATGGCATAGATTTTCTTTCTTTCATAAAATTTGATGTCAAGTCTTTCTTGTTAGAAATTGATTTACTTATGCCTGGCACAAGCCAGGCAGACAATCTTATGCCCGGAATATCTCTTTTTCGGAGATATAAATGTCCCTGTATAAATGTCAATAATATGGAAATGTGTTCTTCTTGAAATCAAAATTGATCTGTCTCTAGAATTATTTGAAAAACTTGTATACCAAGTTATTTAAGGTGGAAACTTTTCATTGACCCGCCCTGTATAGACGTATTATGTCTGTTGTGTTACTAAATCTACTATTATTATTAAGCGAACTTGATAAATCTTCCTTCTCGCTTAAAAAGTATCTTTTTACAACCTCGTTGCATAAATACCTATTGTATATGATCTTAATACGATTAGAATGGAGTTCAGTAATGATAGGGCAAAAAAATACTACCGGTCTCGTAGGTGGAAAAAGAAACCCTAAAATTTCCAAGAACTACGTCAGATGCGTCACATGCTTTTATACAACAACAATTGCCTTTATGTGCTCTGTGTCAACAGACGTTCTCCCCAATATCAATGAAGACTTAAAACAAAACGTGAGGGTAGTAACCCCGCTATCTTGAATAACTTTAGCATGCAACATTAATGTGGGTGGGTATATTAACTCTTAATATTATAAAAAACTATATTATCATAATAAAAAGTTGTTACAAAAAATATTATTTTATTATTTTCAGCTAAACTCATCACACAACCAACTAATGAAGGGACTAATAATTAATGCCCTATTTCAACGATATTCAATATAAAAGATATATTTTTAAAAGTTTCAAATTGTTTTCAGATGTTTTTTATTAATTAAAGAAATTTCGCGGATGTATTAATACAGGTTAGTTAAAGCGTCTGCAGACATACACTTGCAAATTACTATGAAAGGGAGATAAAATGTATGGGTTGTAACTGTTGGCTATTAAGGTATAGCATTTTATTTGTCTTAAATATCATCACAATGATTGATGATAAATAATCTTCTTTCAAACAAACAATACGGTTTTCGAGTAAAAGTATCAATATAAATTCCTCTTAATAATTTAACCAATAAAATTTATAAGTAGCTATTCTGAGCAAAGTACCGTGTCTGATTTAGCAACCACCTTTGGCACCGTGAGTCGTGGGCAAATGCTAAACCACCTCAGGAATATGGGATTTGTGTATCTGAAAATAGTACGGCAATATCCAAAGCAGTTTCGACTTGTAAATGTTTCGGAATGTTCTTGGGATGCGGACTTTGACAAGCCGTGTTCTAAAGGAACACAGCTTGGAGTTATCACCGATCTCTATCTAATTTTATTCCTTTCTCCAACTGCCTCCTCTTATTATCTTTACTCTTTGCTCTTACTAAACTCAGGTGCGCCTGATATTAAGCTTAACGCCATTACGCCAGATCTAAATATCACTTTCCTTGACCACCCATATATGGAAAATGATTGGAAGTAGGTAGTTAATTTACCTATAATCCAACTAGTAACTTCAAAGTTAGTACTGTCATAGCAGAAATTTTAGCTACCATAGTTTATTGAGTTTGTACTTGTAACAATTGATACTGTCTGTACTTTTCAAAACGTAAAAGTAATCAAGGTTTTAGTAATTTACAATGCTAAAACTCTAATCGATTTTTAATTCGAGAATTCCAAAACGGCAGCCGGCTGTGAATACATATAGATTAAGCCGAGTCTCATAAATATTTAAGAGATTATTTATCCACTTTATCAGTGGACTAATTGCAAGCTTGTACTACGCCTCCACAAGGTTTTCATTAATACTTTGATGTAAATATTGAACGAGTACATATTGGTGTTGTATTTGTAAATAGTCATACGTGATAAGTATCTCATGTTGTAGGACGTTGCGTATCGAATTAAAATAATCTGTATTATTGTTCATAATGGTTGAAGGTGTTTGTCAAATTACTTTCACGTTGTATGCGATGTAAATTTTTTAGTTAATGTCTGTGTTTGTTCATACGTGGCAAGAAATCAGATAAAAGAAATATTGTAGAGAGGTATCGACAGAACAACCAATAAATTAAAGAAGATGGCAGCAATTTGTTATAATTTACTGCACGATAAATTTAATCAATATATACATACTTATCAGTCTTATCATCAGATAAAATTTTTATGAATACCGAAAATTTCATCGATATAACTTTTTTTAGATTAATTTCAGGGATATTAGATCGTTCCCTATTGCATAAAACATATTTTAGTTTGTAGTAAATAACTTTCGAAATACTTAACCTTAATAGGAGGAGGTATCATTTAAATTTGTGGTACAGGTGAAGTTAAAATTAAAGGTAATATTTTCAGACATATTTAAAACTAAAAAGAGAATGTATAATATCATAAATATATTAGACAACTCAAGATTATATCAAAATATTAAAGACGAACGGTACATGGATATTTCTCTTTATATATTCTTTGTTTTTAAAATGTCCTACTTCCTCTAGATCGACTTGACTAAATTAAAGACCCGTACTGATATAAAATTTTCTTCAGATTTTCATAGAAAGATTAAAACTAGAAAACATTATTATATCAGTTTAAGTGACATTTTTTGATTATACTTAAGTACCTACTAGGTACAATATTTGCTTTATTATTATCTATACAGTGTGTTTCAAATTGAATACAATAACATTGACATTGACTATGTTAAATTGGGACAAAGTTGCGTAGTTTGGTGACCAATAATGCCTCAAAAAATCAAGGCTAACGTGATTAGTTATTGAGATATTTGAGAAAAAAATTAAATTTTGGAAATTTGTTTTTGTAAAATAAAATTTCGGGCTAGTTTGAAGAGCTATTGAAATAAAAAGGACACTTTCTCATAACAACTTTTCGGACTTTATCGAATAGCGTAGTTTTTTTTAAGTAACGTTTCATCTCTTCAGAACCATCATCAACTTCATTTTTTCTAATACCCCAGTCATAATTTTACGTCACCCGACAGCATTTTTGCTTCTTACTTCAATAATGTATCTTATGCTATAGTTTGTTCATTATTCCATTAACTGTTCATTATAATGTTTTATTTAATTGTTGTTTTGTTAATTGTTCTTTATTTTTGATAATTAATGGTTATTTATTAATAATTTGTTACTTTTTCGTTAACTTTTTGTTAATATATTTTAATTTATTTATAGGTATTAAAATATTTTAAAGAATATTTTAAGCAAGAAGCGAGAACTTGGATTGCTACTAACCAAAGCAGAACAATTAACAGAGATGTCGTCGGACAATTAAAGCGATGCTTAGAAGAAGGGAACTTCAGCTGAAAATGGTCTATCTGGCTTTAAAGCTACAGGAATTTTTCCTTTAAATAGAAATATTGTACCCGAGTATTTTTCCCAAATTTCTGAGAATGTCAATGCATCCAAGGGTCAAAACGTTATACGCTCGTACACACAATGATGGAAATTACTTTTTGCTTGTGAAAACGTTATAATAGAGCAAATTGAAGAAACACCAAATAAAATTGAAAAGGAGGTACCAAAAAGCTTCCCCAAGTCTGCCAACCCTACACACTCATAAAAAACACTACCAGTTTGTCAAAATGAAAAAGAGGCACCTTCCAAATTATTATTTGAGGTTGCGTCCATACCGAAAATACCTGTCAACTCAAGGAGCAAAAATTCTTATTCATGACATAACAATCATCCCACCTTCTTCTTTGGATAACCATCCAGGGCCATCTAAAGAAAAGAAAACCACGACAAAGAATTCAACCACTATCAAGTCACAATTGTCGACTGACAAAAAGCTGAGAAAACGTGCTGGAAGGGGAAAGAAGGGAAAGTTTTATGACATCGAAGTAAAGTCTAGTTCCAAAAAAGACCACAGATAAATTAAAGAAAATGAAGAAGACTGAAATTGCCTAGAATGCTTGCTTGGAAAACTTCTATGAAACCAAGGATATTGTAGATTGGATAAGGTTGTATAGATGTACTTTATATGCATGGAGATAGATTCAGTGTATGCGGTAGAGGGAAACACGTCAAGAAGTGATGACCGCTAAAACAATTGAGTTTTAGATTTTGATTTTGAGTTAATTATAATAACCAAAAGGGACGTTATGCAATGTTTACAAAATTGAGCCAATATTTTCTTATCTGTTATTAAAAATATTTCTTCTGTTTTACAGTAAAACTAATATATAAATTAAATCTAATAATTCTATATCACTGTATGAACATCTATCCCTAAAAATGACTGCAACTATCCCATCAAATAGTCATCTATCCCAAAAGTACAAGATCTTAGATTTTGCTACAGATTCGTCTATTATGTCAATATATGTCGTTTTTTACAAAATTACTATAAATTAATGAATTTATTAGAAAAATATTACAATACAATTTTTAAAAACAAAAAAAAAAATGTTAGTATATGCATCTACCCCCGATTTAGGCTATATTTACAAGCGCGAGATATAAACTATGCGAATTATTCAGACTGGCATCCCGTTGTTAATAAAAGATAATGTAACAACGCAATTTACAAATAAAATAAGTTCCTAAAATATACGTGAAGTTGCACACCTTGGTTTAAAAGTCTCTTGAAAAAAGTGTATCTTCAACAAATGAAAAAGTGGACAAATCTGACATTTCGACGTCAACCCATTAAAGGAGATATTAAAATCCGTATTACAACACAATCCAATAAATATGGCAACCCGTATTAGCTCTGCCATGAAAACAAATGAATAATTTATCGCACCTATCACTCACAATAGTGTGTATTATAAAAACAAATGTGACCTTGGCATCCGTCGCATTTTTAACACCAACTGGTAAAATCAAGTTAGTTAAGATATTATGTCATTTCGTTTTAATTTCGGTGGAAGAAAAAGGAAAATAACTAAGTCAAACAAGTTTAACGAGGCGTAATTTATCTATCTTAACACTTCAGTTCTAAACGTTTTGACTAATGAGTTTTCATTCTTAATTTGTCATTTCTATGGTTGCGTGGTTAAATGTAAGATAGACATGTATGTAGAATAATATTAAATGTTTCGAGCAGGTGTTTTAATATTTTATTAATTGTCCTGCATATTGATTAAATGCTAATGCATATAATCAATATCAGATATTAATGACACTCCGGATCAACCGTAAGATTAAAAATCATTAGTTAGCTAAACGTAAACAAATATTGACAAAATAATGATTTATTTTTCTTACCGATATTAATATAACCATTTAGTTTTAATTTTAGTCCTCGAAAGTTGTCAATGTTGTAATCATTTTGTTAAAGATAAGCAACATTTTTCAGGGTTAGTAGTTAGACTGGTGACAATTTAAGCAACACTCGCGATATGATGGCCATAACATTCTAATAGCTTGTATGTTAATTACTTAATTCCTAAATTTAAGCGAGGTTTTTGAAGAAACCGTATCATCTCTTAGGTAGGATGTAGGGATATGCATGAGTAACAAACAACATCCTTTACTAAACAGTGATATAGAACAAAACAGGCATATGCATGGGGATCTCGGAAATGGTAAGAGATACGAAGTCGGTTAAATTGGGGGCAAAGTGGCGCAGTAAGGGAACCAACATAATGGCTGAAAAATGTCAAGACAGTTGATTGGTTTTTGAAATATTTGAACAATAATGAAATTTTGTAAATTAGTTTTTATTTTATTCCTTTAACTTTATTTGAGTAGATATTGAATAAAGAGAAGCACATCTTCACAGCAGCTTTTTGTGCTCTATCGAACGGCATAATCATATTTTCCATAAAAAGGCCATCCTTAATTGATGTTTCTAGAGCCATCCTTAATTGATGCCCTGAAAGTTTTATTATATTTTTTTTTAAATATTGGTCTCCTGACGCTATGCTCCCATCGCCCGAAGTAAATCCATGCATTTTGTCCCGAAGAATCCATCTTCAACATTTATATTTCGATACATCAGTTTTTTTATTCAGTCTCTAGTTTTTCGGGGTTTTCTTCCCTTTCCAAAATTGTGCCTAAAAATTGAAATAACAGAAGCTAACGGTATTTATACGGTTTATATAAAATCAAAAAACTCTCCACTGCTAACTGTTCATTATGCAAAATTTATTGTCGTCATTTAGGGGTAAATAATTGTTAAAGCTGCGCTAGGACGTGGTTTTTCCAGCCGAGCATGTCTAAGCATATTGAAAATTTTGTTTTGAACTGCTCTATTTGTATATCAATTCAAAATAATAAACAGAGGGAATATATGTTATCTCATAAAGTATTTAACTCACTCTGGGAAAAGGTTGCATGCGATTTGTTTTATTTCGATAATGAGACAAATTTATTTGTTGTGGATTATTTTACGAAGTATGTAGAATTAGCAAAATTAATAGTTAATTCATCTTCAGTGCAACTCATTTATAATCTCATAATTCTTTCTCAAATTTTTAATACATTCATTTGTTTTATTGTTGTTATCCGATTTTTATAATTTACGTTTGTTTGTCAAAACTGGCAATTTGAGTTTGAGCAATTTAGTGTTATTTCAAAAATGGCAAAATTAAATGAAACCGAAGTATTGTACTGTAATGTAATTTGAACATATATTTATAAGTTTTTTGGACTTTTTTGGGCAGTACGACATATTGAACGAAAGAAAGCCGCGAAAAAAGAAAGACTGAATAAAAAAATTGATATATCGAAATGGAAATATTGGAGAAAGTCTTAATTTTCTTTGGGAAATGGCAGCATAGTGTCAGGAGACAGATATTTGAAAATATGTGATAAAACGTCATATTTAAAAAAATTTAATTGATGACGGCCCTGGAAAGACAAAACGTTTTATGAAAAATATGATCATGCCATTCGATAGAGCACACAAAGTTGGCGTGACGAAGGGTGGTTCTTTTTTCAATATCTATTGAAATAAAGTTGTTCGAAAATTTCAATTTTTTTTTTAAATATTTTAAGAACCAGCCAAATTAGCCTTGACATTTTTCAGAAATTATATTGGCTCCCTGATTCCGCAACTTTGCCCCCTTTAACTGATTTGGTATCTCTTTCCATTTCCGATATCCCCATGCATAGACTTGAATTTGAATCAGGAAAGACAATGATCATATTGAAACGTACTTATAGGATTATTAAGAAGTACAATCACATAAATTGGAATATTGGCGATTCAAATTACCGATGAGGGCGCTGCAAATTGTAAACAAATATGGATGAAGACGAGTAAAAATTTTGCATTTCATATCACATCTAGCAATTTAGCATTCAGCTGCCATAAATATAGTTACTTCATGTGTTAGTTAGGGTTAAATAAAGGATAAAGAGTGGTAAAAGTAGTCAAACGTCCCATAAGTGCTTCATTGCTAATTATATGAATTTTTTAGGTTGAAACAGGTACCCTAGTTTTTGTTTACTTACATTTTGGACTAAAATAAGTGTGATAAACTATATGGTGATACCATATTAGTGCTTGTTTTTTGTTAAATAATGTTTAAATTAAAATATATTCTGCTTTTTATAAGACTAATGATAGAAAAGTATAGACAAACCGCAACAAAGTGGTTATGTTGTGTAAATAAACGTATTCTCTGTTATGAAATGGTTACATGCCTTTTGGAGAAATGAATGAGAAACAGTTTCTTATACTAGGACCAAACTTCTACCTATCTTCAATCGTAAACACTTCTATTGACACATTTTGTGAAATGACACCTATAAACACGCCAGTTTGTGTTGATTTCTTTTGAATGCCATTTTAAAATGTAAAAATAAAGATGTACAAATAACCACATTGTTTTTAACTTTGTAATGGCAAAAAATCACAACCAAATCACCACTAAATTTTATTACGTTAAACAAACCCAAATACGTGTTATTTATCATTATATAAGCAATAAGCCTCCAAAAATTACCTTTTAAGTAGGTTCAAATATTTTCATGCAGAGGGCTCATTTATTTTTGGAATCGCCAATATTCAATCTATATAAAAATTTAATAGCGAGGATCTAAAAAAACGGCATAAATATTTTATTATATTTTAAACGAAACGTAATTTTAATTACATTAAATAATCCTGGTCGATAAATAATTTATATCTGTTTTATTAGATGGTTAAACTGGCACAACCTGAATGCCACTTAATATCATTTTTAATGACCAGCAATTTGTATAATTAAATGTTTAAGTATTATGATGATTAAGTGGCGAAAAGTGATTTTTCTAGAATGTCATATTATTTATATTTAAATTACCAGTGTTTATTTCCAATGTGCGGTAGATAGTGTAAGAGTGTAAGAAGTAATACTGGGTGTTCCGTTAGAATGTCAAATCGAATGTACTTTGTCAATAGTTTATATCGTCTTATATTTCTCAGTGTTGTTATATCAAATTTGCTAATAATAATAATGTATTAATATATTTATTTTATAAATAAATATATTTAGAGATAATATTTTAAATTTTATTTTGACTATAGAACTACAAATATTGCTGAAGTTCACCATAATTGTTTAATTAATATACACAGTAAAAAAAACCGAGCAATTTTAACACTGATTTAACACTCATCAGTGTGTATATAGTCCACACTTGGCAGTGTTAGACATATCAGTGTATTATTACATTGCCATAAAAGTAATTTAACCAGTAGATTTTACAAGGTAATGTGTAATAGTTACTTATTTACCGTGTATTTATTCCGTATTTATGGTGGATTGATTCATTTTTAACACGCATGGTTTTGTAAATTTTAGGACAATTTATGAGTACTTCTACAAACTTGGCGGGTATATCGTTCGTGTAATATGAGTTCTAAAGGTTTAGTTATTATACTACTCAGTTCGTGTTAAAAATAACACTGCAGTAAATTACGATTTCCATTTAGTAATTTTACCATTTGTCTTTTTTTACTGTGTAGAGAGCATAATATTACAAATTTTTTTTCCTAAGAAATTATGCAACCAAAATTTGGAAAGTATCTACATAATCTATACCCACTTACCCCATAGCGTTGAGTCATAAATAGTATTTATCACTCAACGCCCATAGCTCTCATAATAAAAACCTCAAAATTATAAATGACATTTCAATAGGATTCATGTTGATTTTTCGATTTTTAAAAAACTTTATCGTTTTGAAAATAAATAATTTATGCGGAGCTTTATAGACTCACTGTATATGTTTCGGCTATTTAGGCCTTTCTCAAGGCTACATCTAATTTATGCTAAAACCACCTTATACCTTATTTTAAAAAGGAATAGAAAATCGACCTATAAAATTATCATAATTGGTTACTTGTCACCTGTTTATATGCTAAGGTTGAGCTCTCAACTATCAACATACATTTTCTTTGACTGTTATTATACCAGTATTAATTAGTACTAATTCTCCAGAAATATAGATGGATCCGGCAATAGAGATCATTTGCAAAAGGTTAAGGTCGAACCGCAGATTTACTTCAACATTTGCCAAAATTGGTCATAAAAAATATAACAGACGCATTTACGTAGTAATTTTTTTTGGAGACTTCAAATGTGCGTAGAATTACAATAGCAAGATTAGCATAATTATTACACATTTAACAATAGGGGATATACTGGTTTGAAGGTAGCAGATTTTGTAGATACTTCATAGTCTGAGAGCATTGTATAAACAAAAATTTTCTTTGTTTAATGATTGTGATTTTAGTGATTGATAATGATTGGTACACCACTCAGTTTAAAAACAATATTAAATTAAAAAACCATTGTCGCCTTAAATATCAAAAAAGAAAAAACCTGCACTTTTTGTTGGAATTCAAACGGTTAAGGACTTTGATAAAGTCGCAAATAAATATTGCTTACAAGAAAAACTGCATTATGTGGAAAATGCAGTAAAAACGGATCCAACAAAGTTTTGGTCCTATATTCAGAGTAAAAAGGACTCATCGCGAATTCCTGGCTTACTCACGTGTAAAAATAACACCTACGATTCGCCGAATTGTATAGTAAATGCATTTGCAAACTATTTTAGTAGTGTTTATTTACCTCCAAGCAGCAGCAATAATATATCGAATCTAAATAATAATAATTACAACACGACACAGTTACATATCCTGAAACTGAAGTTATGGGTATTCGCGCTATTAAGAAATTGAAAAACAAGATGACGGCGGGTCATGATAAGATACCTTCTTTACTGGAAAGATTGTGTAAATGCTTTCGTAAACCGCTTTTAGCCATATACAGTTTAGCATTAAGAATAGCTACCTTTCCGGAGATGTGGAAATTGTCGAGACTATGTCCGATTTTTAAAAGTGGGGACCGCTCTAACATTAAGAACTATAGACCGATTTCAATTTTATGCAATTTTCCAAAGGCCTTTGAGATAGCGGTTTATGGATCTATCTACCCTGCCACAAAACCGTTAATATCTTGGGAACATTATTTTACTGAGGGACGCACCATAGTACCGAACTTATGCCTGTTCACGCAGTTCATATCTAACAAGCTTGATATACGAGGGCAGGTGGATGTGATATATACCTACTGATGTCGCAGAGGCGTTTGATGAATTTCTCTTAAAAAAATTAAATATAGTTGGGTTTAATTCACTTCTAGGTGAATCCAACCTAGAATTTCAATATTTTTTATATACCTCAGGGTCCCAACCTCGGGACTCTACTTTTTTTGTTATTTGTCAACGATCTTAATTCTATAATGAGCTATAAAAAATTGCTATCTGCAGATCCTATATCTGTCTTATCTTATACCTTGTTAAATGTCTTAATACAGCTAAATCCCTGGTGAAACTATTGTTTTGATTTTTTTTTTGTAACCATGAAAACATAACCATAACCTGAAACCGCAACCATTAAAGAGCTGCGATTTATTGTCTCATTATATCCTTAACTACAACTAAAAATAGTTAATGCAGAATTCTTATTGCAACTTGAAAAAGACAGAAAATATGGAGTATTGGTTATCAAATAAATGAGTATTAACAAATATGATTTTAATTGTTAATTACATTGATTACAAAGCTGTTGTGCATGTACACAATAAAATGTAAGACCGAGTGTTCATGATGGTACCAAGATATCAAAAATTAGCTTAATGAAAGATGATCTAGCTTAGTTGTCAAGGTACATGCCTTACAGACATAAATTTGTGCAAACGTGGAAATATAATAATGAATTTTAGAGATAAAATGGTAATATTAGGTATAATAGCAAGATAACTGCACCTGCAACATCACCAGAACTAATTCACAAATTTTGACAATCAACATCTTGGATCAAGATAATAATTGATACCTCGCTACAATAGAATGAAACACATAGTAAATTAATCTAGTTTTACTTATTTTTTTTAATTTTAAGTTATTTTAAAACATACAAGTTTTCTTAAAAAAAATATATATTTGCATTTTCACTTGGATTCGCTATTTCAGTGGTTATATTATTACTGTATGTTACATTACTACTTACTTGAATATCCATTCAGAATTATTAACCATTAATTGTTTGTTGAATTATTTTAATTATTACCTTATTTTCATAAAATGCTCCCCAACTATAGGGGAGCATTTTATATCTGTTTGTGTAGTGATGTCGCAAAAAAAGCAGTCGGCCGTGGCGTCTGTAAAAAATTGTAATAGTCCGGGTGTGGCATATCCTCACAGGGCAATAACATACTTTATGGAGGGAATCAGGATGTAAACTAAACGCTAGTGGGACAACTGGATACTTAAGGAATTCATACACGACCGAGCAATTTGCTAATGCAAGTGTGAATTGCTTGGTGGCTCCATAAGTTATTCTGTTATATTATCACTTATCAAAAAAAAAAAAATAAATCAAAAGTACTGCATTTACAAAGGCCAACAATTAAAATAGTGCGATTCTGAAATTTCTTGAGGAGAAAGAGAAATAATTATCCATATTGTAGAACACAGAAATTGTCTTTATGGCAGGTACCTGCTACTTTCATGAAATAGATTAATCAATAAAGATTAAGATTTAAGTCAATGAAATAGATATGTCCGCTTCAGAATGATTATATAATAAATGTTGAGGCAAATACATTTCCGGATTTTTATTCTTTCATAACTATAGGTATATCCCATCTATAATTATTCATTATATTTACATTATAACTTAAATTAAACTAAAATTAGTATACCGAGTTGTATTATATGTGTGTATTGTATGTATGAGGCAGATATATGGTATGAGGGAAGCAATATTTATCAGTTTTTGCAAAAACCTGTTTTGTAATATTATATTGTAGTGTATGGAACTCCTTAAGAAGACGTGTTCGATTTATTGGATTGAAAAAAGAAGAGTAGACTAAAACACTAAAAATACTAAACATAACTAAAATACTAAACATAAACATGCCGATGATTTATGAAAAATCGTAAAACTATTATTTGTTGATTTTTTTTTATTGAAAATAACTTCGGAATTCACATTCTATTTTAGTAATTTTTGTGTTTAGTATTTTAGCAGCTCTCAGAATTTTTATTTATGGGATGTATAACTTAAAAACTGAATTTGTGGCAATTGATGTGAAAATATTATTAAATTTAAACTAAAATTTGGCCAAATTGCTTTAAATTGGCAAATGCAAAAACAATTAGAAATGTTATAGATCCATAAATAAGTACAATTACCGAATTTTATATTTCCTCTATCTCGAAATATATGTTTGACGTACCTTATATATTTGGTTGCGGTATTGAAGGTAGAAATAATGTAGATTGGTAATTAGATTATTCTGTGATGCAATAACCTGTTTTACTTAGTATTTGTATTTTTGGAAAGAACACAAAATTTATTTTAGATCAAACATAAGCAGCATGCTGTAGTCATATTTTTCACCTATAAATTTGTACTATTCCAAAAATTGTAAAACTATACATGGTGTTAGTGCTACTCTATAGAGAATAGAATGGTTGCGGCAAAAAAATTATCTAACTACTCTACATACTCAAAAAGATTGTTACAATGTGAAAAATATACAATATAATATACATATAATAATATACAACTTCCTCTGTTAAATATTGGTTTATGTATCTCAAGAAACAATTGTTATATATTAAAAATATGTATTAAACTAATTTAAACTAAAACTCCACACCACTCCTAATAACCACATATAGTTAGCAGAATTAAAGAATTTATCCTTAATTTTTTTTTCATTCGTCAATCGTCTACCCACTCTTTTTTTTAACACAGTTAAAGATAAATTAATTACTTAAATCCTTGGTGTTTTTATAGCCAGATTAGGTAAGTGTCGAAATGTATATTGTTTTAATTAATTTATATTGTCAAATCATTAGTAATTCTGTTTAATTAGCAGTATTTTGCGAATATATACTATTAATATTTTTCTGTTATTAAAATATCATGAATACTAATTAGGCATATTTTAAAAACATGCAAATTAATGTTTAATATAAAAGGTGTTTCATTCAAACTCCATATCCAAATTTCTTAGCAAGCAGATATTGGAACTATTATTTTACAACAAAAATTTGCTGGAATATGAAGGGTTTTTTAATGATTTTATTAAGATGTAGATGGCCCTTCTGTGTATATTTTTCTGTTAATTTTACAGGAGTGTAATGTATGTGAAGGAGTTTTTACAATTTCACAAGGTTCTTAATTGTCTCTAGATTCTCTGTTTTTTATAAAAATCGGTATGAGGAAAGTTCTAGTGATTTTTTTAATTGCAATGAATGAATTTACGTAATAAAATATTTAGTATCAATATATGAAAAAATGTATTAGTTTAGTAGTGGCACTTTCTCCATCTTCCTAATTTCGAATTAGTAGAACAACAAACAAATCTGATAAAACAAAGCCAATGCTGCCGTGCATACCGACACTTTTTTCATTGTAAGATAAACCAGTAGCAGTTTCACGCTTTATTTTTGTTTAGTCATTCTTACACTTAACATTGAGTACACTAATTCGATATTGCTTTTAAAATAATACAAAAAGAGCTGCAGTATTTTAGCTTTGTCAAACCTGTAGGCACAATGTACCGGGTGCTTCCTTTAAGATTGCCCCCCCCCCCTTATTTCGGTTACTATTTACTTATTTTACATTTTCAAAAAACAAATCTATGTAGAATTTTCCTAATATTTCAAATCTGCCATTAGATTTTTTTCTATCTTTACAAATATACAGGGGCACTATGAAATTGTGTTTTTTTAATGGAACATTCTATTATTAGTTATATATAGTTATATATTTTATATAAATAAATATTAAATTTCATTTTAAATATTATATTTTTAAATAATGATGTCAATCTGTTTCAAAAGATAAGCACAAATTTTATTGAAAGATGCCGTATGTGCCTTCAAAATAATAGAGGCTATTTTGAGAATTTAATGTAGATACTTTTATGGAAGTATTTTTTGGTGTTTGTTCTTGTGTGTCGTATTATTACTGTTATTTGTTTTACTTACTTTTTGTTACATATATTATTTGGTAACATTTTATTAATGCTTTACAAAGCCACTAATGAACTTTTCTTGCTGTTTATATAAATTTTATGATTAATTCATATTTTTCAGTGGGTAATGCGATAAAACAATTTTGAATCAGTATGTTAGGTCGGTAATCGCCAAGTGCTATTTTTATCAACATCTTCGTTAATTGTGACAAAAATATATAACTTTTATATATTGTTGTACACAGAAAGTCTCAACTAACTCAAAAATGCAAAGATATATAGGATATTCTATTTAAAAAACCAAAACTTTATAGTGCCCCCTGTATATTTTTAAAGATAGAAAAAAGTCTAATGGCATATTTGAAAATTTAGAAAAATTCTACATAGATTCGTTGTTTGAAAATGTAAAATAAGTAAATAGTAACCGAAATAAAGGGGGTCCAATCTTGAAGGAAACACCCTGTACATGTAATTATATATTTCACAGTTAATTAAAATTTCAAGGAAGCACTACCAGAACAAATATGTGCCATACTTAAATATGCACACGGTATTTGAATAGCTCCAAAGGATTCAAATATTTTTTTTAGTCTAGATATTTGGCCTGGAAATTTTGAATTAGACGCCCTGTAAATATAAGTTGTTAACTTGTAATTTTAATAGAATAAATTAATGAAGCAAATCCTGTCCTTTATGATAAATAATGCAAGCGGAGATTTCAACAGACGGATAACGTTGCTAAATTTAAATGATCCTGCTGACAAATTAACATAAATATATGGCATGAAATAAATCACAGGAGAACAACTCACTGGAATTTCACAAAGAATTCAAGAATTAGGTCATTGTGGTCCAACAATATCCTGTTCGATGAACGCTTATTTATTTACATTTTTTTATATTTTCATTAGTAAACATTATGGCGTGTTATTCAGTCCGGATATATTTGGTATACGAGTATTCGATGTATGAAATTAGTAGTAATACCAATTTCTCACAAAGATGACAAACTTGGAAAGGAGACAGAATAAATAAACACAGCAAAATAGCTTATTGTGTGAATAGAAAAGGCAAAGGGTAACACCTCTAGTATACAATCTCTGTCCATTAATTTTTACATCTGTAATGAAAAAAAAATGGATAATTATTTCAGTACAAAGCAGACAGTATAACAGAGAGTAACACCATATCACTTCTACAGGGTGTGTTATTGTTCGATTACTCACAAACGGTACATTATATCAAAAAACTTTTTATATGAAAGTTTTTTGGCACTAAAAGTGCATATTGTAAAAATATTTTCAATTACACAGGATATTCCAAAAAGTCGGGACAAGGTGCAAGTTGGTTATTTCAAATGCGACACGCTATATATTATTATATTTTTGAAATCTAGGGATCACTAGGAACATATTTGTTTTAAGATTCCCTATAGCTATCTCTTTTCGTTTTCGAGGTATTTAAGAGTTAATGGAAAAAAACCTCGTAACACTGCATTGGAAAATAAATAAAATTTCCTCTATGACACAATGTGAAAAGGAAAAAAATGTGTTATCAGTTAGCACAAGGGATACCTTAAATATTGTACTTTAAATTATTTGGCCATTTTATACAGGGTGATGTTTATCGTGATTTATATTTCACAATTGCCTAAATCTCATTTTTTTTTAAAGGAACACCCTAAATTTTTTATGGCATTAGATGTAGAATTTAATTACCTTTCAAATGGTATTGGGATGTCCTATACGAAAAGTAGACCGGTTTCGAGATATTCACGATTTTTTGAAAATTTAGCTTCCATAACTGATAATCACAAATTATAGTCAAGTAAGTTATGAAAACAATTTATTTTGTTGTGGAAATTATTTAACTGTCAAATAAATATTCGATTTTGTGTAATCTGTACATTTTATATGCAAGGTGCACTATTCCAAAATGCTCTCAAAAGCATCTCGAATTCCATTCATCATGTTTTCTCGTGTGGTTGATAGTGTGCGGTAAACTAAATCTTTTGTGTATAACCATAAAAAAATCTAACTTTGTAATGTTCGAGTACCGAGGAGATCATGAGGTCCACCCTTCCTATCCACCTATTAGTGTAGGTATTCCCTATTTAAAAATCTCCTTACTGAACTGCTGTAATGTGTAGGACAACCGTCATGCTGCAACCGCATCCCTGCTAAAATGTTCAGAGGAATATCTTCAAGATAATTTAAAAATTGATTTTCCAAAAAATGCAAATAGATTTATTTCTCCATTGACAGTATTTAGGAAGGTAGACATGCAGCATAGGTGGACATTAAATGTATGGGGGGGGATTCTAGGCGACAAGGTGATTGGACCATATTTTTTTGAAGCGCCTGGTTAATATTCTAAATTATTTTCAGCTACTAAGTAAAATCTTACACTACCTAACATTTATCGCCTTTAACTCTTACTTATAGATGAGGCAGTCCTATATAAATATTGAGTACTTTTGGAGGTCCATTTTTTATTCAAAACCGAGTATCTATTTCAAATGTTATCAATCAAATCATAGAGCTCTACAGCTTCACAGCTGTGGTACAGCTGTACCAGAAATAAGGCAGAGAGGGATCTATAATAGCGATTCTTATCTGGTCGTTCAAAACAAGACAAGAATTACGTTTCAATATACAACCTTGAGTAGCAGCCGACAAATGAAACAAGTATTTTATTAATAAATATTATTATTGATAATGGACACTTTAAATTCATGTGAGTAACTAAATTTTATTTTTGGCACATGAATAAAATATTCACTAGGTACTTATTTATAGTTTTACAAATATAGCAAGTTATCCTTTGTAGTAAATGAATATCAATTAATGAAAACTAATTGAGAAAGATTGGTATGTCTCTAGTTCCAAGTAAATATTTTTTAAATGGCTCTTCGATTTATTGACTGCGATTAAAATGTAAGCTCTATACTTCATGACTTGTCAACAGCGCAATAAAATGAATACGAAATATTTTCATCGAGGCATTCATATTGCCATATTTAGTAGCATTGCTGCAGCATGAGACAAATTGCTGTCTCTTATAGTTTCGATTCGCATGTAATTTTTACATCTACGAAATTTTATATCTGCTTTCGACAACACAAAGCGAAATAAAATTCATTGAGACCTAGATCACATGAAATGTAAAAAAAATTTGCTAAATAAAGGACAAATGAGACAACATCTCAGAACACACAGTGTATTTGAAATTTTGCCAATCCACCTCAATGATCATGTATTATTATTATAGATATCTTATTGCCGTTTGACCAGATTGTATAAATTATTATACAGTGAGGACATAAAGTCCGTCTCCCACTCTCTAACTTTTGAACCACTGGATAGATTGTGATGAAATTTGAAATGACAATATATGACTAAATTCTGCATTTTTTCACACATCAATGACAGCTCTGAATGTCAAAGTGACAGCTGGGCGCGCAATAGGAACATTTTTTTAAATGGAAATGGGGGTCGAGTAGAAACTCATTTTGAAGCTATTTTTATGCTCAAAACATCCCCCAATTTTGAGAACATTTGGTTCGGTAATTTCCAAATAAAAACCAGTAATATCAATTTCTGTTATATCATTTTTTTGAATACATATTACAAATTATTGTAAATTATTCAAAGCAAAACAAAAATAAAAGGTAAACAAATAACAATAAACCATACCTAACCTAAAATAACCTAAATTAAAAAATTATTAAATAATTTAAATTAAACGTAGAGGCAGAAACAAATTTAGACAACACGTGTTACTTCAAAAGATGTTGAAAATGGCCTCCAAGAACATTCTGACAAATAAAGGTTCCATAGGTAAGTTCTATTATAAAGATTATGTGGTAAAAAGATTATGTTATAAACTGATATTACTGGTTTTTATTTGGAAATTACTGAACCAAATGTTCTCAAATTTGGGGGATGTTTTGAGCATAAAAATAGCTTCAAAACGAGTCCCTAATCGACTCCCATTTCCATTTAAAAAAAATTTCCCATTGCGCGCCCATTGATGTGTCAAAAAATGTAGAATTTAGTCATATATTATCGTTCCAAATTTCATCACAATCTACCCAGTGGTTCAAAAGTTAGAGAGGGGGGGGGGACGGACTTTATGTCCTCACTGTATGAAAGTTGCTAGATGATCCTAAAAATATGCATATAGGCCTTAGGTATATCATACACGCCCCGGTAAACCAGCTACATAATGCCTGCGGATAACAACTGGAGTGTGTATGTGATGAACTCCACCTGTGTCCAGGTGAGCAGAATTAATACAAAAATTCATTCGATAAACACCATTAGACCGCCAGACTCCCTGCACAGTTCACCATTAGTAGAGGTATAGGCGCTTGCGTATATTATTACGATCCCTAATGCGGCGAAGTATTCTCATGGGGTGGAACATCATTCCTCATAAAGGTATTTTAACCATTCTTTGAATCTTATATTATGTTTTTTAGTTATATGTTTACGAAAATAGTATTATTAAAAAGCCAACTACAGCAAAGACATCGTTAGTGAATGCCAATTTAATCAAACAGGATCAAATGCCCAACTACTGTTGAGCTCTACTCTGAAAACCGAGAGAATGAGTAGTGACTGTGTGTGCGCTATAGTCATCGGGTTAATATTTATAGGTAGGTCTGTGGTAATTATGGGAGACTTAAGGAATGCGAAAAATAAGTATCCGTAGAAAGTATGCCTTTTATTTCAAAATTGATAGTGTCATGGATCTCCGAACTCTGAGAAGACATCAATTATATTGGTACCGGGTGGATTTCAATTTTATGTACAAGGTGGCCCGTTTAATATGGGCCTATACCTTATCTCAGAAACTATAAGTTCCATGGAAAAAAAATTATATGAAATTGTTTTTTTCAAAGTTATCTTCAATTTTTTAATATTTTCAAATTTATAACCTGTTTATATACAGGGCGATGAACTAAAGTTCCTTTTTTTTTAAATAAAGCTCTTCTAAAGACAAGTTCAATGATATATGACTTGAAGGGTCTGACGCCCACCGTTTCGGAGTTATTGAGGAAGTTATTAATCTTCAGGAAATAGCCCATATTAAAATCGTGCTAGAAAAGTTAATAATTAAGTTTTTGAGCATTAACTTGCGCCAAGAGAATTCTAATTTTATTTACTTTATTATGTGATGACTCAATATTCAGTTTATAAAAAAACCACATTTCGAAAAGTATAAATTCTCACGATTCTTTCAAATGGAACACCCTGTATATTGTCGCATTTCTAGAAAGCCCTTCTATCGACAAATTCAGAGATATATGATATGATGGGTTTGTATCCCATCGTTTCTGAATGATTATCCTTAGAATATGGGATTTTAATACTGGCTATTTCCCGAAGATAATACTTTTTTTTAAGTAGCGCACCCTACATATTATTATATTTTCAGAAAGCTCTTCTAAAGACAAGTTCAATGATATATAATATGATAGGTCTGATGCTCACCCTTTCGGAGTTATTGAGTACCTATTATCTTCGGGAAATAGCCAATATTAAAATCCCATATTCTGAGGATAATCATTCAGAAACGATGGAATACAAACCCATCATATCATATATCTCTGAATTTGTCGATAGAAGGGCTTTCTAGAAATGTAACAACATACAGGGTGTTCCATTTGAAAAAATCGTGAGAATTTATGGTTTTCGAAATGTGGCAACACGGTAAATTTTTTTTATAAACTGAATATTGAGTAATTACATAATAAAGTAAATAAAATTAGAATTCTCTTGGCGCAAGTTAATGCTCAAAAACTTAATTATTAACTTTTCTAGCACGATTTTAATATTGGCTATTTCCTGAAGATAATTCTCAATAACTCCGAAACGCTGGGCGTCAGACCCATCATGTCATATATCATTGAACTTGTCTTTAGAAGGGCTTCCTGAAAATGTAATAATATATGGGGTATGCTATTAGAAAAAAAGAACTTTAGTTCATCGCCCTGTATATAAACAGGTCATAAATTTGAAAATATTAAAAAATTGAAGATAACTTTGAAAAAAACAATTTCATATAATTTCTTTTTCGATGGGACTTGTAGTTTCTGAGATAAGGTATAGGCCCATGTTAAACGGGCCACCTTGTACATATCTTTTGCTGTATTATTATCTTTATCACTTCATCCTTATATCCAGTAGGTAATATTAATTTTCTGCTTTAATGGAAAACTATATATTATTGCAAATTTTAATAGAACGTTCTATAGATACATTTTTATAAATTTATTATGGTAATGTAATCTTAGAAAGAAAATATCATCAATTTCTTGCTTTTACAGGTGCTACAAACAGTTTGTTTAATACATTGCTGTTATAGTAGGTACCTGTATAGTAGGTAGGATAGGTATACAATTTTGGACTTTTGAATCCTCGACTTTTGAAAGAATTTCCAATGTAGATGTATTCGGAGTCATTCGGTAATTCCCAATGCATTCAGACTGTAGTGGTTCAAACAAAATTTAAAGTTTTAAATGGAATGCTCAGAATATTATTTAGTTTTGACAAACTGATTTAGTATATACAGGGTTATTCAGAACCTATCGAAAATAAAATTTGGGGATGTTCAACATACATGTAGAAATGTGGTAGTGCAAAAAGAAATTTTTTTGGCGGGGTCTGAAAACTATTTAAAAATTTTTCATTGCACGCCGCTGGATACTGGTCCACTGTAATGGAGTGACCTTTGGACTGACAATGCAAACTAGCTAGCACGAAAGAAACAGGCGCGCCCGGCGCAAAAAAGATTTGCAGCGTTTTTACTTTAAAATAAACTTAATAAAGATAGATTGACGTTCCAGGTACAAAAAAATTGTTTACTGTTTATTGTCGGAATGTGGTATATCCGATCTCGTTGAAGTACAGTTGCCCAGCTACGTAGTCCTTATGGATAACTTTAAACATTGTTTACGGGAAATCCTAATTACTTTTATTACAATTTTTTTGGTGATATCGATTTCTTATTTAAGGATGCACATATCCTCAAAGTTTCTTATATGGGTTCTGAATAACCCTGTATAAGTAAATTTGATATTGTAATATAGTTATCTACTTGTGCTAAGTGACGGGTAAATAACCATTGTTTTTCTTCAAGCGTATAATAACACTTATATTATTATGTAGGACGTATTATAGAAAAAACATGTCTATGGAAAAAAACCTATTATTGTAACCATAACAACGGATTGAAAAAGAGAGTCATGGTCATGTAGCCATGTTTTTCAGAACTGTCAATTTGACAGTAAACGTCGCGTCAGATCGCTTTTTATACTATTATAAATGTCTGAAGAAATGCAGTTTTAATTCTGACGCTTGACGAAAAAATAGTATACCTATGCCACTCGGAGTATAAAGGTCTCTATGTGTTTCATCCAGTTTACGCAGCCTCGGCTAACGCCTTAAGCTGTGTAAGCTTCTGAGCTCAACAAATAATGTTCGCCTTCTAGTCCTAGTAACATAATATACTATTAATTAACCTGTCATGTAATTTAGAAAGTGACTATACTTGAGACATGTCTCCTCTAAGATTGAATACTGAAGATTTCTGCAACTGAGTAATCATTCATACTGAATATGATATATGTTTTGAATAATAATTGAAACTTGATGATATCAGAATTTTGTGACACGCCCTGAATATTCTTAACACTCAACAAGAACTACTAAGATATTGATGCAATTAGTGAGTAATGTGTAAATAATACTACATCTTGAAATAAGTAACATGTTTCCTACATATAAAATACTTTATTACTACACCAATTCGATTAACACATTGGTTATTATAATATGATACAAATTTAGGCAAGTTAGAAAATTATATCCTTCACACGTTCAGGGAAAGCATGACCATGAGCTTATCCATAATAGTAGTATCCACTGTATGGGTAGGAGTAGGAACCATACCAAAACTGAGGGGAGGGTGCTGCTATTGGACTTGGAGCTGCTTCGGGTCCTGGATAAGGTCTGGGAATAGCTAGGACCACAGAGGCCATGGCAAACACAACGAGAAGCATTAACTGAAAATAATAAATTATATTCGACTGAGTGATTGTTAAAACAGGATTCCTAATTCCCAAGGAAATATAGGAACAACGTTTTATAAACTATGATTATCTGTAGGATTCAAACTTAAAACAACCGGTTTTTCACTTTTCATACTATAGCTATTGTAGGAAAAAATTATTATAAAATAATGTAGACATATTCTATTTAATTAAACGTATGCCTACTTATATCCTCCGAAAATATTATTTTTAATTATGAATATTTAAATGAAATCACTACAATTTAAATTCAACTCTTGGATATTCCGAAAAATTCGAAAGGGTGAATAATTTTGCAGTTAAATTAATATAATTTCTAGGCACATGTCATTTTTACTATGTATATGTAAAAATAAAAATTATTTCATTTTTAATCATGTGGACCTTACTTTTTCCCTTGATTAGTTAATTAATAGATATATATCGACTATATTCCTAACTATTAACACTCATTTATAAAACATAAGAAATTATGTTGAAAACACGTATAAATTAAATTAAAATTTTTTATGTTTAATTGCGTATAAGGTCTATACAAAAATATTTCTCAGGATAAAATGACGCCAAAATTTAACTTTGGTTAAGCATGCGTAGCACTTGTAAAAGCTGTTCTAGAAATTGTTTGTAACATACTTTTGTTTTTGAAAAATACGCTGTTTACACCTAAATTTTATATTTATTAATATAATATTCGAAAGCGGATTTACTTTATATAAATAACGTCGAGACAGTCAGGAACCTAGCATTACATATTTATAAAAAAATTATATTACAGTCGAAATAAAGAAACTTAATACCCGTAAAACTTTCCCATCCAAATCAAAGAACCTTTTACACACACACACAATCTGTAGTATTTAAAGTACCTATTACTACTTTTTTGTTTGTTATCGCGATTATATAAGATTTTATTATTTTTTATTAGGAAAGTAATATATAGTATAAATCAGTTGGTATAAAATATACCTATAAGCACATACCTATGACCGTGAACAGGGCAGTTAGATGCATTTTGTGTCAACTATTTTGTGTAATTTGGTATATACTATCTAATACACTATACTATCTAATATCATGTTTTGTATATTATAACATAAATTAATATTCGAATAAATTTGAATTTGACTTTTTCTTGAAGGGGGTTGGAACCTTTGGTGTGAAGATAACACTAACGTAGTTGTCCAAATAACACGAAAACTTGAATTTGAGTATAAATGATACTCTATAAAAATGCTTATAAAAACATAATAAATTGCTTTACTTTATCAAGAGCAGTTTTCCTGTTTGCAGGTTCTTTCAAATGCTTTAGTTATAAAAAAATACTTTTAATAACAGTTGAATGATACATAATAATTAATTTTTGGAACTAATAATTATGTGATGAAAATATATCGAGGGCATTTATAAAAAATCCACATGGGCTATTATGACAAAATAAAATTAAATAACAATAAAATTTCTGTATTATATATCAACTATTAAGAAAATAAATGTATACATACCAACTTAAACATTTTTGCGGAGTTTTTCACTTGCTTATTGCTTACTTGTCAGAGTAAGTAATGTACTGCATGTTGATAATGTAGCAGAGCATTTTATATACCATTACTGGGTGCATTTGCATATATTGCCGTTTGTTAGAAGTTTCCTTGTAGTTAATTTAAACAAATAACTAAAAATTGTTATTCTCGGCACGTTGCTAAAAATTCAGATAAGCATTTTTCATGAGATCATCTTATGCTTTTTAATTTTGGCATAAGAATGAATGACAATTTTAAATCGACATTAAAGGTATTTGTCATTGGCTAGCCACATGTTATATAAGACATTGAGATGATACTATTACATTTTTGTATTAAAAAATACATTTGTCTGTCACATAATATATAAAGAAATTATAGAGCTTTTTATAATACTTTTTTAATATTATTTATTGGCTTATTTAACCGTTTATATCTTTTTTAATTATGTATTAAGCCAAAAAGTTAACTAAGAGATAAATTATCAAATATTATGGTTCAATGAAGTTTCAGTTTTCTTCGTTACCTATAATACTGGGTGTCCCATCGAAAAGTATCACAATTCTTCGCCTTATATCTCAAAAGCTAAAAGAGATATCGGGATGCGGGTTGGACAGAACGACTTAGGATTTTTGTAAGTTTTTTTTTGGCACTGTTGCCGAATCTCCAAATATATTAGTAAATTTTTTATGGAATTCGCTCCTCTTTGGAGTAAAATTACTTGCTTATATTAAATGGAACACCCTGTGTATTTTGCCATAATCAGAAAGCCTAATCACTCTACTTTTCAAAAAGATATGCATTGTTTACATTATCTCGAGAATTGGAGCCACAAAATTAAGTTTGTTAGAAGTACTCTTATTTGGGTTATTACGAATGAAAAAAATACCTCCTTCTTTGTAAAGTTATTTTTAAGTTTTTGTACACTTATTTTAAATAAAATACCCTATATATTTTATAATTTTAAAATATCTGATCAAACTTGATGTGGAACTTGACTGCATTTGCTTTTTAAATGAAAACAGATAGGGAGAAAAGAATAATTCTTTAATAATCGGTAGGAACGAATTTTGTTAACAATAACAACAAAGCACAATGACAGTAATAAAAATAACAGATAAAATAATCAAAATAACTGTATATATAAAAAGTACTTGAATAAGTTAGAAAACAATTTGTTTTAACTGCCCACCATTTACTTCAATATACATTTGTGCATCCTTAGTAGTAAATGATCAAAAGTGTGTGATCCTTCTAATGTGAACATTTTTATATCTATACTTCAAATATTTGACACAAGACACAACTGACAATACAGTTTATTATTGTCCTTTTGTTTTTCATGGCTACTGTGAAAATGAAGACTAGCTTCACAAACTGTTCAAGTAAGAGGTGCTCCTATTCAACTGAATTTTGTGGCTCCAATTCTCAAGATAATGTAAACAATATATACCTTTTTGAAAAGTAAAGTGATTAGGCTTCCTGATTATGGCAAAATATACAGGGTGTTCCACTTAATATAAGCAAGTAATTTTACTCCAAAGAGAAGCGTATTTAATAAAAAATTTGCCAATATATTTGGAGATTTGGCAACAGTGCTAAAAAAAACATACAAAAATCATAAGTCGTTCTGTCCAAACCGCATCCCGATACCTCTTTTAGTTTTCGAGATATAAGGCGGCGAAATGTGATACTTTTCGATGGGACACCCCGTATAATAAATTAAGATATGTCGAAATCAACTACTTTGCGTCCAATATGCACCCTCAACAAATTCAATATTGCACGCATAGTATTTGATTTCGACATATGTTAAAAATAATAAGGTTATTCCTTTGCGTACCTAGGATTATAGGTAACGAAGAAAATTAAAACTTTATTGAACCATAATAATATTTGATAATTTTATTAATAATTTATCTCTTAGTTAACTTGTCGGCTTTATTTCTAATTATAAGAGATATAAAGTGTCTAGAGCTTTCTAAAATAATAGCCAAATGTGGGTAATGTTACTATGACTGTTAATAATTGTTCATGAACCCTGCTAAATGTGAGGGTTGGGCAAACTTTCCAAGTTGGGAGTTACCTCGTCTCCTGGCGTCGCTGATTGGCCTTAGTCGCGGAAACAGGCTGACGATAAATAATCGAAACAAAGAAACTACTTTAATAGTTCTTTTAAATAATATTACATAGAAACTGTTTAAAATTCAGTTTCCATAATTTATGTTCAGTCTATATGAGTTTAATATACAGCCACAACTTGTAACTGGCCGGTAGGTTATTGTCAGGCAGGTTCGAGACACGCAGTGGTGTAACTAGAATTTTTAGTCCCTTCTGCAGGAATGTTCTCGGGCCCCCTCCCCCTTAATTAATTATTGCTTTAAAAATATCGAATCATTCCTGTCTGTCCGGCGAATTGTCGAAATAAAATAAAACATAACTGAATTTCAATATGTTGCAAATTTATTTTGTAACCTCAAACTCAAGCAAACAAGTAGGTATAACTAATAACATTTCGCTAAAAAATCAACAAAAACAAAAAAAACTATACCTAAGTGTAGGTACTAAAAGTTTCTCCTCCTAGCCTTTGAGTTGGTAAAATTATTTCACTGCAATCACAGCACACAATCGACGCAAGGCCTTAGGATTCGCCAACCCGACCGAGTTGCAAAATTTAACTTCTTTATTTCGCACTCGGACGGGGTCCCTCAAGCTCTTGGGTCCTTGTGCGTCACACAAGTTAGTTACGGCACTGGAGACACGTCAAGAAAGAGTTTTAACACTTCTCTCAAGAATTGGTTGTATGTTTACTTTTTTCACATGGATCCTGCCTCTAATGAAGCCTGACGCTTTCAAAAGAGATATGGTTAATTTGTTTGTATTTATAGTGTGTGTTTGTGTGTTTGTTTCTGTATTATTGTTCAGACAATGTGTTTTTGTGACATTTAGAGGAAAAGGTGAAGTTTTTACATTCAGTTCAGTACCTATTAAAGTAATTACCTACATAATATTGTAGATTCATCAAGTACTGAGAATTATTGGATAATTTATTATATTTTGTCGTATATATAAAGTTTATTTTGGAGAAAGACGGCAGTATCAATTAACAGAATATCTTACTAGTACCTACATAAACAAACTATTGCTTTAGCTTTTATTACTGTGAACTCATATTGAGAGGAACAGCCAACAGCAATATAACGTAATCCTTTGGTACAATCGGTTCTTGTGCAGTTTTTGCATATTATTTATTTACTGCTGTTATCTCATTTTATGAAATGAACTTCCTTCTAGACCCTTTATGTATTCAATAATGTTGTAATTTAAATAAAGCTTTTGAACCTGATATGGTATAAGTAAATACTGATAGTCCTTCAAACGATCTACTATATCAAAACCTAATGAAAGTCACTTTATGTTTTAAGTAATTTAGGGTTCAATGACCTAAACATACATGCGACAAATTCTGCCTATATTCATTAAGTAGCTCGACTACAATATCAAGGAATTAACCCATTGTAAGTTGATCAGCCCTTATAGAGATTGAGGTATAGTGGTTTATTTATTTCAGTTGAAGCATGTCAAGCATAATTCTAGAAGGCGGTGGTTGTCACTCACAGGAGTAAAACTGGTGTTCGGGATTAGCACTAAAGCTAGAAACAACGTAAATAAATCAATGTAATAAAGTGGTCATAGAGCTCCACCATCCGGCGATCTGTTCTAGCCATAAGAATGACACGACAAAAATGCAAAAACGGCTGGACGTTTGGATGCATTAAATATAGTGCATTCAAAATAAAAATTAATACATTTTAAAATATCTAGTACCTACATAAACAAACTATTGCTTTAGCTTTTATTACTGTGAACTCATATTGAGAGGAACAGCCAACAGCAATATAACGTAATCCTTTCGTACAATCGGTTCTTGTGCAGTTTTTGCATATTATTTATTTACTGCTGTTATCTCATTATATGACATGAACTTCCTTCTAGACCCTTTATGTATTCATGAATGTTGTAATGTTAATAAAGCTTTTGAACCTGATATGGGATACCTTAGTTAATACTGATAGTCCTTCAAACGATCTACTATATCAAAACCTAATGAAAGGCACTTTATGTTTTAAGTAATTTAGGGTTCAGTGACCTAAACACACATGCGACAAATTCTGTATCTACCTATATATCATTAAGTAGCTCGACTACAATATCAAGGACTTAGCCCTTTGAAAGTTGATCAGCCCTTATAAAGATTGAGGTATAGTGGTTTACTTATTTCAGTTGAGGCATGTTAAGCAGAACTCTAGAACGCGGTGGTTGTCACTTACAGGGGTAAAACTGGTGTTCGGAATCAGCACTAAAGCTAGAAACAACGTAAATAAATCAATGTAATAAAGTGGTCATAGAGCTCCACCATCCGATCTGTTCTAGCCATAATAATGACACGACAAAGATGCAAAAACGGCTGGACGTTTGGATGCATTAAATATAGTGCATTCAAAATAAAAATTAATACATTTTAAAATATCTAGTACCTACATAAACAAACTATTGCTTTAGCTTTTAGTGCTGTGAACTCATATTCAGAGGAGCAGCCAACAGCAATATAACGTAATCCTTTGGTACAATCGGTTCTTGTGCAGATACCCAAAAATTTTAACTTGGATCAACTAATGTTTTCTAAGATAAGGACGGTAAAGCATTTACTTTTTTTCTCACTTTAGAAGAACATCAGCTTACAATTTTCTGAAATAGATCGATTCTCAAATACCAGTATTTTTTGTCTATAAAGCCATATGAGGTGAGGTTGTCATTCATATACCTAAGTATGTGAAACTCCAAGATCAAAGCACATTTTATAATTAACATTAGGTACTTTATTTTTCAAAGCGAAAGAAGACAAACTCTATATTTGTGTTTATAAGTATATGTATCTATATATTGTATTTAACCAGCTCATTTAGCCTTTCAGAGATGGTAACAGCTATAATATATTAAAGTGGCAAGGTGGATGAAAATATTACATTACCTACTGGTCGAATAATAATTATGGGTACGGTTAGATGGCTCCATATTATCACAGTATTCTAATGGGTGTTACAAACTTATTTCGTTATTAAAAAGTTAATTATAGCGTTATTGGTAAAATATCAACAGTCAAATAAGACATTATGTATATTTTGGACAGATGGCCTCCCAAATCTAGGTACTATAATATGAACTGTGATGTGAAGTGACGTTTGATGGGATTTTATACCTCTAATAATAAGGGAAATAAAAATTAAATATATTGGTTCCGCAGTTGACGACGATTCGAATCTCACCGCCGGTCAATTTTTTGTAATTGTTCCCTGTATTAAATCTTTGTGCATAAAACTGGTAGCGCTCTAAATGTGTGACTGGTACTGTAATATGCTACTTAATGTGTGACTGGCACTGTATTGTGTATAGTAGTGTTGTAGGCTAACAACCTGTACTGTACACTTTAATTAATAAGGTTTTCCAGGATTCCTTTATTCTCGTACTAAATGGTAGTTAAAGTTATACCATCGTAAGTCGTTCCTGGGGCACTCGTTGGCCGCAAAATAATAATATGCCACCATTATTCTGCTCATCATTAAGATCGGAATGAGGGATAAGAGTATTATTATTATTATGTTTTTATAGTGTCGATGCATTTCAGAATTTTTTACCATAAGTGTCTAGAATATACTAGCTACTCCATTTGTTTGTATTTTGTATTTTGTTTTAAATACAATTTTTAATATATTAATTATTATAGGTCATTCTAAATGTGACATAAATGTACTTTTGTATGTATTATCAATAAAGTTCTATTCTATTCTATTCTGTTATTATTATTATTATTATTATTTTTGTTGAAATCCAGTCGATCGGTTCCCTGGCTCCGATTCTCAAGGTCGGCCGCTTGTAATCACAAATAACAGTAGCTACTCCCCACGTCCGTGGGGTGAGTAACAATAATAATCATAATAATATTATTATTATTATATTATTATTATTATTATTATTATTTATTTCTTCGTCATGTGCCGTCACCTGCAGCTTCTTTCTTTATGTCTCCTATTGTTGAATCTGATATCAGAGAGGCAGTTCTTAAATTAAAGAATTCTCCGTGTACTGATTATTATGAATTAAATGCTGCAATTATTAAGTCATCCATTGATTTGCTGGTTGAGCCTCTTACAGTCTTATATAACAAATGTATTGTGGAGGGTGTATGGCCCAACTCCTTCAAAATTACTAAGGTATTACCTAAATACAAAAAAGGCGATGCTAATAATGTTGACAATTATAGGCCCATCGCTATTGTACCAATACTTTCTAAGCTTTTTGAAATTATTATAAAAGATAAACTTATAACTTATATTAACATTAATTCCATAATCTCTCCCTCACAATTTGGTTTTCGTAAAAACTTCTCTACAATACAGGCTCTCTTAGCAGTGATGGATGATATTGTAGAAGGCTTGGATCAAGGCACTTATACTAATGCAGTTATGTGCGACTTGACAAAGGCCTTTGACTGTGTTAATGTTGATCTATTGTTAACTAAACTAAATCACTATGGTATTCGTGGAAATGTTAATAATCTCCTTAAAACATATTTACTAGACCGTTATCAATATGTCTCTGTCAATGATGATGCTTCTGATTTGCTTAAAACTTCATGTGGTGTACCTCAGGGATCTGTGTTGGGTCCCATTTTATTCTTATTATATATCAATGATTTGCCACCTTCATTGGGAGACATAAAATGCATCTTGTTTGCGGATGATACAACACTGCTTGCTAGAGGTGCTGAAACAAATTGTGAGGAAGGGCTTGATAGGGCCAAGACTTGGTTTAATAATAATATGTTGAAACTTAATATAAATAAAACAAAAAACATTTTGTTCAGTTCTGACAGATGGACCAGTACATCGGTTCCAGTAAAATTGCTGGGTATTACATTTGATACCAGATTAAGTTGGGAAGCTCACATTAGTGACCTTTGTAAAAAACTTTCATCCCAATTATTTGCCACGCGTCAGTTAAGACCTAGCCTTGATAATGCGACCATGAGAATGGTTTATTTTGCTATGGTTCACAGTGTGTTGTCATATGGGATCGTCCTTTGGGGGAATGCAACTAACAGTTATAAAGTATTTTTTCTGCAAAAAGCAGCACTAAGAATCCTTGATTCGGCTCCATGTGATGCGCACTGTAAACCATTATTTAGTCAACACAAGATTCTGCCATTGCCTTGTATTTATATCTTTGAGACATTATTGCTGATACATAAGAATGTGTCAAATTTAGGGTTCCATTCTGATGTACATGATCACAACACAAGGTTCCGGGGGAATTTAATACCTAGTTTTTCAAGAATTAAAATGTCACATTCTAATAAACTTGATGTCAACTTATACAATAAATTCTTGAATTATCATAGTCATGCTGACATAAAGTCCATGAATTGTAGATCATTTTATAGGTTGGCAAAGGATTTTCTCTTTGATCATTTGTTTTACAGTGTCAAAGAATACAATAGTTTTTTTAAATGAATTATTTAGAGCACATAATTTTTATTCAATTGACTCACAAGTATTTTGTCTTATGTTCTTTTATAGTGTACTGTTGTGACTTAAATGTACTGTTGTATATATGGTCAATAAATCTATCTATCTATCTATCTATTATTATTATTATTATTATTATTATTATTATTATTATTATTATTATTATTATTATTATTATTATTATTATTATTTGAAAGTGAGGTAGTGTAATATATTATTTCTGAAACTATCTTGTCATACTTGGAAGCAAACTCCATAATTTCATCGTCACAATTTGGTTTCCGTAAGGGTTTCTCCACGGTTAAGGCACTATTAGCAATGATGGAACATTGTACATGGGTTAGATGTGGGCGCATCCACGCATGCAACGGTGTGCAATTTAACAGGCATTTGACTGTGTAAGAACTGATTTGCTTTTATGCAAGTTAGAACATTGTGGCATACGTGGGAATGCTCTGAATCTATTTGAATCTTACTTTAAGTTTGTGAATCATAATGATGTGAACTCAGAACTCAGAAATGCTCTCAAATTCAACAAGAGTTCCACAAGGATCTGTATTGGGCCCAGTACTATTCCTACCTTATATTAACGACTTACCTACAGCCTTAAATGGTGTGACTTGTGTCCTCTTTGCTGATGACACAATGCTTTTGGTAAGAGGTGATGAGAATGATGACGCGGAGGTTTCGGAAAGCTAAAGATTGGTTCAATAGCAATATGTTAAAACTCAATATGTCTAAATCCCATCATATGTTGTTAAGTTCAGACAGATGGGCTGTTAAGTCCAAGTAGGTACGACTTCTAGGTGTAACATTTGATACGTGTTTGAATTAGTCCGGGCATGTTGACGACCTCTGTTCTAAGTTGTCATCTCAAATCTTTGTGATGCGTTAATTGAGTTCATGTTTGGACCGCCCCACCCTGAGGATGATCTATTTCGCATTATTTCACAGTGTACTGTCATATGCCGTTGTTCTCTGAGGAAATTCTGCCTATTCTTACAAAGCCTTTTACTTACAAAAAGCTGCTATGCGAGTTATCGATGGAGCACCATACGGTACCCATTGCAGGCCGCTGTTTAAGTAATATGGGATACTTCCACTGCCTTGCGTCTATATGCTTGAAACACTACTGCTAGTGCACAAAAGTATAGAAAATTGGACATCGCACTGTGACAGACACAATTATTACAGCACAAAGCGGGGGACGGATCTTATACCTTCTTAATCACGAATTAGAATATCTCAAATGAATAAAGTTGATTTAAATTTATATAATAAATTCATGAGTTACCATAGAAGCTTAGATATTAAGTCATTGAGTTTATATTCATTTCATAAGCTTGCGAAGGACTTCGTCATGAGTCAATGCTTTTGTGTGGATGAGTTCAGGGCATATACAATTTAAATGTATGTGTTTGTTATTTCATATGCTAGTCTGGTTTAAAAGGAAAGGAGGAGGAAAAAAGGGAGAAAAAAATTTTTTTTCTCTGTTTTTCTCTTTTTTTTGTGTCAATCATTTGCCGATGATCACTTATTTTAATATTATTTTCACTTCTCAATAATTTTATACTGTGTTTTGTAATGTATTTTATTGTAAAATTACCTTTATTACTACTTGGGTTTATGTTTCTATATTTAAAATTTTAATAAATCATGTATGTGAATTAATTATGTTGTGACATAAATGTATTGTAATATATATTGTCAATAAAGCATCTATCTATGTATCTATCACATTTGCTTCTATATTTTTAAAATTAATTTTAATATTCTTTTATGCGGGTGCATATATAAAGATATATCACAAATAGATTTTTATAGATAATATTTAACCTGTCCAGTGGTGCATATCCGAATATTATTAAATAAGTAATATCTAGTATGCTTATTAAAGTTATTCAAGGTGTTGCAAATAGTACAAATAAATATATTCAAGCAGTGTTTTTATTACAAGAAAAAGCTATTATACACATAATTAGTTAAAAAAAATAATAGTGTTCAATTGGAGAATTCACGACGGTCATAATAAACAGTGTCCAAAGTTTTCAAATTTTTAACCGTAGTAGTACCCAGTATAGTACGGGTACGCCCATTGAGGCGATGGGACGGGAGCTGGGTTGGGTCCAGGATTCGGACCTGCAAAAGCCCTCGGCATGGATAACGCTACAGAAGCCATGGTGAGAACAACAAGGAGGATGAGCTGAAAATTAGATAAAATTTTAGATAAGAAATTATTATTATTATTTTTCAAAATATATTTCTGCATAAGATCTATCTGGCAGATAGGTCTCCCTAGATCTAGATAAGTATCTGAAAATAATCATCCTGGCAATATCCCCAGTTTATCTCCCCAATCTAACTTGCTTGTTTCTAGGGGTAGACATCTATAGAGGCACCAGTATTCGCGCTATAAGCCTGAGCGCGCCGTAAAACACCATCGCTTTTTAAAAATTCAATAATTCGGAAACGGTTACAGATATCAAAAACTTTTTCGATATGTCGGCTACATTTCATTGCTGCATATACTGGGTGTTCCACATAAAAGTCCTCAGCCACGTATCTCGGCAACGGAAAGATATATTTTGATTTTGAAAAAACAGATGATAGAGCTCATCTATGGCTTCGTCACGGAGTTCTACTTGATTTTTTTCAGAGCAAATTGGAGATGGCGCTGACGTCGAAAGAAATTTTTCGTTGGTGGGAACTTTGTAACAAGGTTTATCCAACACTTTGTTCAATTCTAAACAATTTTTGTCAAATGACTATATAAAGATAATTGTATAAGTGTATTTACTTACCAATTTAAACATTTTGATATTACTGTGTATTTGCACTGATTCACATAGGATTACTGAGGTAAAAAAAATTGTACTGATGACAAAAGCCCGGGATTTGATTTATATACGACATAGAAGAGTTTATTAACATATATCTCTTCCGTCTTTGGATTTTTGGAACAAAAATTTGCAAGGATGTATTATGTATTCCAAACGTATCTTGAATATCTTTCCATATCAAACACAAATGCTGTATCGGTTTTTTTATTATCCATTTATTGGAATTTTTCTTAAACAAAATAATGTACCAAATAAAAAACATATTCTAATCAGCAAAAATTTGTATCGAATGCTTTAAAAGCAGTAAATCTCAGTGAAAACAGTAAAAGCAGTAAACATAGTAATTTCATTAATAAAAAACAATAAAGAGGACCTTCAGCCAGATATATGGACAAATATCCTACGTTTTGTCCGAGTTTTCAAACTTTATCAAGATTACGTATAATGGCCAAAAATAATGGTTTAACATAAATATTAAATTATATTAGTGACAGAATAAATATCCAAAACAGTGTTTTCTTACCTAATATTCCTATTTTAATCTTGAAAGAGGTTGGAACCTCAGTTGAAACCTTTTGATGTGAAGCCATAACACTAAAACACTAAAACCGTGTTGGCATAATCTGAAGATGGTTAAAACTGTTTTAATCATCTTCAGATCATGACAACTTGGTTGGCGAAACGCGCGTCGAGTGCAGTGTAGTGTTTTGAAGTTATCTGGATAACTACGTTAGTGTTTTTCTTATTTTAATGTTTCTATTCATGTTAATTAACTTTAATGTTAATCTTTTGTTATTGTTTAAAAGAATGTAAGGGACTTAAGAAAGCCGTTGAGAGGTTATACAGTTTGTACATATACAGGATGTATAAAAAATTACCATTGAATAAGGTTGCGATATATGTTACTTGGATTTTCTATATCTGTTTGATAATTTACTGTTTTTTTATTGTTTTGTATTTCAGTCATTTCCAAAAATATGTCTTTGTTTTGTCTTTGTTTTCTGTCAAAAAATGTATTTAAATCAACCACTAATTAAAATATAAAACATCAATCATACCAACCAGAATAAGTCAACATATAAAACTAATTAAAAATACATGTTCTATATTATTATTATTCTTATTAATAAATTATTAAAAAATATAAATATAAATATATTAAAATATATTATTAAAAAAAATAAAAAAATATAAATATAAATTCTTAAAATTTAATAAATTAACTTTGAGCTCTGATAAAACAGTATACTTACCATTTTATTCTTATACCAACAAGCTACCAAATATGGGTCCGCTGAATATCGATGAGCAAACTATTATTCCGGAAGCCGAGTCCGTCAAGTACCTCGGTGTCATATTTGACAGGCATCTTAGATGGGACCTACAAATCAAAAACATTACTAAAAAAATTAGACCATTTATATCGCGATTTGCTTTTTTAAAATCTTTTTTAAATAGGTGTCATTTAAGGATGGTATATTTGGCGCTAGTTCAGTCTCATTTGAATTACGGGATCTTGAGTTGGGGGGGAGTTGCTGATTGTTATTTAAAGGAATTGGAAGTTGTGCAGAAGTGGATATTGAAAATAATATACAACAAACATATGACCTGTTCCAGTAATCGAATTTATGAAGTTAGCAAAGTGAACGATATACGGCAATGTTATTGTTTAAACATTTTAATAAACATTAAAAACAAAAAGATAAAGTTAAATGAAATTTCTCATACTTACTCAACACGCACAAAAGAGAAAGGTGTGGAACTATCAACCTGTCGGAAAACTGTAGGACAGAAATGCTTTATGTTTGTGGCCCCCAGACTATACAGCGCAGTTCCGGATACACTAAAAAAAGAACATAATATAAGGGCGTATAAAACAAAAATAAAAGAATGGATACTTACCACAAATAGAAATTTTTTTCGAAATTTGATAAACTCCAAAACCTAACATTGACATGTTTCTGTGTAAAAAGCAAATAATATGTGTAGTGAAATTGCAATCTTTCATTTACTTGTAGATTTAATATGAAAAAGTGGGTTTAGAGATGTGTGTAATGCTCGGTGCAATGTATGTAATGTATAATAATATGTAATGTATATAATGTATAAGTGTAATGAATGTATTTAATATTGTACTGTATGGTGTATACATATCGCAAAAAAGCAGTAAAACATTTTACAGCTTCTGCGATTATTAGTTTATTTTGCTTAGTTAATTTTATACGTAACTGTTGCATGTACTTGGTCTTGCAAATAAACTTATTATTATTATTATTATTATTATTATTATTATTATTATTATTATTATTATTATTATTATTATTATTATTATTATTATTATTCTGCCTAAAATATTATTATAAATAAATATAATATCGCCACTTTATCTACGACTAAACAAATAATTTTAGAAATACAGGGTGTTCCAGTTTTAAACTGACAAACGTTGGGAAACAATAAACTTTGAAAAATAGTCCCACATTCTCAACACATTGGTGGCAACCGCGATACCGGTTAAGTGTACCAAATTTGGTTTAGATAACTATGTAGTTTCAGATATTTGAAAAAATATCTTTATTTTTTTGCGAACTTTAACACCCTGTAACGTCCTTAGGGAGCTCCTAACTGATAAATTTTATAGGAGAAAGTGTCATTACTTTTTAAAGTTCTATTGATTCCTAAAGTTTGTCAATTTAAATCTGAAACACCCTGTATATTTTTGAAGAATAGTCTAGCACTGGTAGCCGGTAAAAGAAGTACTTGCTTCATTTGAGTTTTAACCGATCCGTATTATAATCTTTTTTTGGAATCGTACATACCTACGTCCATATTTATGTAACAAATGACAATGACTGTCTGAAAAGACAAAGGAAATCATTAAAAAAACAACGCAATACCGGTCTCTGGTAATAGAATTAATTGCCTTCTCTGGGTGAGAGAATTTCTATTCAAATCTTTTTCGGCATCGTGCGTATTTACTTACGTAAGTTCTGAAAAGTTCAATTTCATTTGAACGCCCTTTCTGTCGCTAATTTATCAGTTTGTGGGGACAGGTTATGTAACTGCGTTGTTTTATGATTACTGTATTGGAATTTTAATTGGCAGTGGTACACAGTGACAATCATTGCATGAAGTTAGTGTTCGCTGCAGTAAGTTCTAAGGTAGGCGGTTTCTTTCTTCTATTCTAAAGGTTATTTCAGTAGATTATGTCAGTAATATTGTTTCTGTATCTAAGCATATTTAGGACTAATGTCTGCAACTTTTGCGTCAAACAAAAAACAGCTGATAAATTTTAGTTACGAAATATTCGCTTTTTGTTACATTTTTTAGTGTTTGTACTTCTGTTTATTATTTTCTATTCGTTTTTTATTTACAGGCGGTTCCCAGCTACTGTTTCAGATCTACATCCATGTCCTAATAATGATTTTAAATTAATCAAACTTGAATAGTCTTATTATGAAATATATAGTTTGGATCTAAAAAAAGGTTGATTTGTACTTCTAAACAGGAAAGAAAAATGATTATTTCAGTTTAGAATGTCTATTTGAAAATATAAATACATGTAGGTTGTTCTGTTTCAAATAAATCATTAAAATTTATGCTTTTCGAAATTAGTCAACATCGCTTTAATATGAAAGAAAATATCGAAACTATTACTCTGTCGGCAAAAGCCCTGATCATTTAATTATGTCGAAGAATTCTAGAACGGCAGTCACATTCGCCAGGACTAACCACCAAATATGAACCGTTTTCGAATTTATTAGTTCTCGTCAGTATGTAATAGTAGACGAACCAATAAATCATGCTGAAAGTCATGATACACTCAGGATTTAACAGAATTGGCAAGAGACAAAGAGGCACTAGAGCCCTCTATTAATCTATGCCACTATCTGCCTGACAATATTGTCAATCGACTGGATATTGATATTCCTGATGGTCAAAATTTGGTAGCGCCTTGTTTTTCTCACGAAAAAGTAGTCAAGGTTCCTGAAAACCGTACCTCTATCTCTCTCTTCCGAGACATCCAGTGATGGAATCAGTAGTGATACACTGTACATTACAAGTATCGTAAGACACTATTTTCTTTTAGAATTCTTTGTCGTCATTAGAAGCTACACATGTCTAGCTTTGCGCAAATTTTTTACCTGGGTATTCTAATTTGTATGACATTATTCTTGATTATTTGAAGGAGATGCCGAAAACAATTACTCCACGCGCAATGTACCACCACTGGCGTTGCATTACTCCGGCATCTCCATGGAAGTCGCCACATTCTTCATGGAGACCAACCACCAGACGGACACTGACCGGTTTCGCGCTTATTATGCGCTCGTCAGAATCCCATAACCAGTGCAATCGATGAACGATGTTGCGACATGATTGCTTAAGGGGCATTGTGAATGTTAGTAGTGGTGAGAAACACACCGTAGTGCCCTCTTTGAAAATATGAAACACAACATCGTTCATCGATTCCTCTACCTATGGCACTCTGACGAGTACATAATAAGTGCGAAACCGTTCAGTGTCTGGTGGTTGGTCTCGATGAAGGATGTGGCAACTTCCATGGAGATGCTGGGGTAATGCAACGCCAGTCGGGGCACATTGTCCGTAGAATAGTGGTTTTCGGCATCTCCTTCAAATAAATAAGTAGGATTGTCTTCCTCAACGACAATAGAGGTCACTGCTGCAATGGCACCATCGAAAAACAGGTCGCTATCTGTCTGTCAATTTGACAATAATTGTCAGACGGATACTAGCAAAGATCCAAAGAGGGCACTACGATGTGTTTCTCACCACTGTCTGTGTTTATTCTTGATAATGTTCTTCAATACAGATTGCATTATTAGTAATGATAAAAAAAACATTGAATTCATAATAAGAGTAATTTGTTTAAGTGAATTAATAGGAACAAAATTATATACTTTTGATAGTAAATTGAATTGTTAAGAGATTAGGAATGAAATCAGAGAGAAATCAAAGAATATGTAATTTTCTATGTTTCTTAATTGTTTACTCTCGACCATAAATAGAGTTGCTAAATTAATATTTTCAGCAGTTAAGAAAATGACATGCTTTTATTCTATTTGAAATATGATTTTTTCCGTGGAAAAAGTAGACTGGAAAAAAATGTATGATCTTTTAATAACAATATACTCAAAAGATCTATTTTAAAGTAGCCCTACCGAATAGTTAGTTGAATAGGTAGTAGAAGATGGTTAGTTGCCGCACAGAGTAATTTGGACACCCTGGATATTGCCCAATATTTTTAAGCAATGCGGGAACAAACAAAAATAACTCTGGTAACAAAATGTTTTTTCTCTCTTCACAGATAACGACGCTATGGAAGAAAGTCGTAATAATGCCACACCCTGTATATAGATAGACACACCCTGTCTAGATAGAAGAGGGGTGGGATTCACGATTTTCGCTTTTCTTGCCCTTAACTGTCAAACTAATAGATAGATAATAGATGGAAGTGATATCATGGGAAATACGATGGTAACAACAGTTGAAATTTGCAAGATGTGTCTTGAATCTATTATGTTTATTGTTTATTTATTAGTACCAATTCATATCAAGGTGAAGAGGAATACCAAATACAGTATGCAAACATAATAATAATGTGGTATATAAATGCAAGAGCATCAGTCGACTATTAGTACAAGATTTATCACACGTTATCAAAAAGAGTGCCGAAAATCAAACACTATGTTCAAACTAGTAAGTAGAATAATTTATAAAACGGTTTATATCTTAAGATGGATACAGTTTTCAAAATTTTAGTTATGCAGTTTGTTGTATTACGGTATACGGTATACGGTATTCGCGTATATTTTGACCCCTACCTATAGGGGTTATTAAGAAAGTTAGAAAAAAAGTTTAAATACAAAAGTTGTTTGGTTTTTCACGTATTATCTTTTGGCAAGGTGGAAAAAAAATTACACGACGTAAATTTGAGGAAACCAATTGAACATAATATTTTAAATGGGACACCCTGTATAATTTTAAACGCTTGGGAAACAATTTTTTCTCTGATTTCAAAAATATATTTTGTTGACATTTGCACTGACAGTTTTCGAAATATTTAATATTTAATGTTTACAATAAATTAAAAGAAAAATTTAAAAAATGAAAATATTAGAAAATATTTAAATAACTAAGGAAGTTACATCGAAAGGCGCTAAATATTTTTTTTTACTACTAACATGAGAAAACCTTATTATTTACCTCATTTGTGTAATGAGAAGTAGTTCATTATTGACCTAGGTAAATAATAATTCATTATTTACCTAGGTTAAGAATAAATTGTATTGAAACTCATTTTGACATTTCACGCATCAGTTTGACATTTCACCTACTTGATATTTCGATATGTTTGAGTAATAGGGGAAATGTCTGATTTTAAAATGAAAATAAGATCTTCTGGTGTTAATTCGGCTATTAGTAGTAAAAAAAATACTATATATACTTCGGTTGAGAAGGCCATTATTTACCTCGAAAATTATATATAAAATTTCTCGGTCAATAATAGCTCACTTCTCAACCTAGGTATACAGGGTGTCCACCTAGTGCGCGTAAGTCCAATATCTGGGTTAATAAAAGAGATAACTTAATTTTTTTTTCTACAGGGTTGTCTAATATCCCGAGCTGCACAAAATGAAAATATATTTACATATTCAGGGTGTTCAGTTTTTCCTGGACAGGTACCAACTTCGTTTTTCTAAATGGAAATATATATTTTTTATTGCTTTTTCGAACTAAACCCTTGATTTTAGTAGGACTTTCATCAGCCTTCCCTATACCTAACTTAAACTGTTTTTGAAATATTGACGGGTGAATATTGACATTTTTGCAACTTTGACACCCTGTAAAATCTAAACGGTTTGAGATCAAGCAAAACGGTTTGCACATTCCTATCTTAACTTTTCATAAGCTATCGTTTGGTACTAATTTCAAATTTATCCAGGAATTAAAAATTTTCAAAATTTTCAGAAAATTTTAAATTTTTGGATAATTCTGAAATTAGTACCAAACGATAGCTTATGAAAAGTTTAGATAGGAATGTGAAAACCGTTTTGCTTGATCTCAAACCGTTTAGATTTTACAGGGTGTCAAAGTTGCAAAAATGTCAATATTCACCAGTCAATATTTCAAAAACAGTTTAAGTTAGGTATAGGGAAGGCTGATGAAAGTCCTACTAAAATCAAGGGTTTAGTTCGAAAAAGCAATAAAAAATATATATTTCCATTTAGAAAAACGAAGTTGGTACCTGTCCAGGAAAAACTGAACACCCTGAATATGTAAATATATTTTCATTTTGTGCAGCTCGGGATATTAGATAACCCTGTAGAAAAAAAAATTAAGTTATCTCTTTTATTAACCCAGATATTGGACTTACGCGCACTAGGTGGACACCCTGTATAATATACTATTATTACTATTGGTTTCTAGTGTTAAATATTTTTAATTCTTTGTATTTTTGAAAATTGTCTGTGCAAATGTCGACAAAATATATATTTTTGAAATCAAGAAAAAAATGTTTCCCCAAGCGTGTAAAATTATACAAGGTGTCCCATTTAAAAATATTATGTTCAATTGGTTTTCCCAAGTTTCCGACATGCAATTTTTTTTTTCGACCTAGCTAAAAGATAATACGTGAAAAACCGAACAACTTTTGTATTTCAATTTTTTTCTAACTTTTTTAATAACCTCTGTAGATAGTGGTCAAAATATACGCGAATACCCTGTACAATTGGAAAATGCCAATGTTCTATACAACTTGCGATAAAAATTAACCTAAAAGAAATTTTATATAAGTGAAATATATATGAATTAAACGTAGGTATTTTTTTTTAATTTAATTTGAGATAACTTTAGTTTTAATTTTTTTTATAGGTAGTGAACATAGGTAATATATGAATCTTGATTTTTGAATTATTTGTATCGCAATTGGATCATATAAAATTTTTTCGTAAGTGGAAAGTTACTGATATACAGTTTACAGTATATAACAGTTTCTGAAATACGCAGGGTCTTCAAGTTTTCATTGCATATTCATTTTATGTTTTACTTTTTTTAGAAAATTTCTGGACAACATTAAAATTACTTATTTTTGACTTGGAATCTTTTGTACACCTCAGTAGAAGGCATGTTTGACTAAATTTTGAAAAATTTACACCTGCTTCTGCTTCTCTGAATTTTTAATGTAATTCTTTGAATTGCCTTTAGTATCTTCTGCGTCTTTATTGTTTTATTTAGGATGTACTTTAGATAGAAAATATCACTGTTCAGTTAACTGCTCAAGACAGGAATCAAAATCATATGAAATTACAACAAACATTTAGTATACAATAAGTAGCCTCAAGAAATGAGTTTTTTCATAGTTTCCAAAAGATTACAACTCCCAAAAAGGAATCACTATTATCCTCATTTTTTATTATTTCAGGTCCTACCTTAATTCTGTATTTGCTAATGTAAAAAAATATAACTATCTAAAAAAAATTTAATATTTATAATTACTTTTTTGTCACTTGATGCTATAACCATTTAATTAAAAAAATAATTCAATACTTTTCAAGAGATTCTTATCCCACAACAATATGACGCATTCCGATTATCGATTTCATTTAAAATTAAGGTAAGTTTCAAAACTGTTAAATCATTTCTCCAGTGAAGATTGTGAAAAACATATTCAGTTAGCCAAAAATACATAACCAACTTATTGTGATAATACTATGCTCTTAACTGACAACATAATTTCTAAGTCAATTTTACACGAGGTACAAGAAAGTTGTAACCAACTTCCCCAGTTTGAAGTATATGTTATATAAATTTTTAATATTTATTTGTATGAAAATAAAATTGTAAGACGGTTTAGGTGATGCTTATTAGAAAAAAGCAGTACCAGGCTGTCTCCCCTCTAAGGGCCTGCAAGTCCGTTAAGAAGGATTTTTCAACCCATATTTACATAATGAAAAGCTCTTATTTTTAATAATACTTTGAATTGAAGTGGCAGTCACTTCCAAAAAGTAAGGGAAGAAAATTTATACCCTCATAATAACAAGAATAATCAAAATTGTCTACGTTAGTGATAAAGTTACATTTCGTTCCTTAAAAGTATTTTTTTGCAGCTGGTATTATTGGTGGTTCTCGCAATTACCTCAATCGTTCTTGCTGCCCCCGGAGCCTTTCCAGGACCTGATCCTGCACCAGGACCTGATGCTGCACCAGGACCTATCCTACCGCCTCAGTGGGTTTTTGGAGCCCACCCTTATTTTGGAAAAATGTATGGATTCCATTTATAAAATTTTGCACAGTACCACTGATTTAATATAAAAAGCTACACTATAATATTTTCTTATAGTTCAAAAATGTATTTTTTTTTTAATAAGAGTCTGCATTACCTTCAATGTAGATTATGAACAATTTTGTAGAAATTCACATAAGTACAATAAAGTATTAATTTATGAAGGTAGTTTATTTAAATAACATGCAAAATGCTTGCAGGCAGGACCTTAACATATTTCAGTAGAATTTTCAGTAGTGCCGTATTTTTGTTTTAAAAGAAGATAATATAAAAACAGGTTTATTTCATCAGCCTTACCTGCGTAAAATATGGTACATTTTAAACAAAATTAATGTAGGTGTTGGCAGATTTTCCAATACATTTTTTTTTCAAGATATTGAGGAATATATTAAAAAAAATTTGTATTAATCTAAAATAAGCTACTGATGGAATTAATCGACGCGGTTAATTTTTTCGTCATCTTTAAGAGAGTACACTTTGGAAACGTTTCTTAAAACGACGATTTTAATAAAAAAAAGATCTAAAAATTTGTGTCTCTTAGAATCAATGCCGGAGAATAATTTTTTAAAAATTTTTTTTTATTTTATAAGGAGTGCATAAAAGTGCATTGCAAAATTGTTAAATTTTTACTGTCGACATCTGTTAGTAATTTCAGAAATTTCATAGTAATGACATAGTCTAGTAATATCTTTTGGGACATAATATCTTTGGCAGTGTTTTATTTGTTCTACAAAAAAAGTTACAGGGTTTTTTCTGAAAGTCTGCATTAATAGAACTAAAATTACCAACTTTTACATAAACATTATCTCATATGAAACTATACAAGGTTATTCAGAACTTATCTCTAAAACTTTGAGGATATGTGCATCCTTCAATAAGAAATCGATATCACCAAAAAAATTTATAATAAAAGACTTAGGATTTCCCGTAAATAATGTTTAAAGTTATACCATTATAAAGGACTACGTAGATGGGCAACTGTACTTCAACGATAATCTGATATACCACATTCCTAAGAATGTGGTAAAAAAAAGTAAACACGTTTTTGTACCTCGAACGCCTGGGCGAAGAGAGTTGGAATGGGGATAATATCTCTATTGTCTATTTAGTCATCAGTCTATGTGTGTACTCTCTGTGTGCCGGTGTTTTATTTATCGTAGGAGTGTTAAACTGTAAAATTTTCAAAATGGCTCATGTGTACAGTAATGCTGAGTTAATGGACTGTTACCAGTGGATTATCAATTACGAGTTAGGTTTTGTGAGTGGTTGTTGCAGCAAAATGCTGAAAATCCCCAATTTACTTAATAATTTGCGTTTACAAGATCAGCAACCAGGAGGAACATTCGCTTTAGTGCGGCAAAATTGGATAATGCGTGCCCAAAAGTGTGTAGAAGTCGAGGGACAAAATATCGAACAACTTTTGTAACAAGGTATGTGCAATTTTTTTATAAATTTCATGTTTCTAAAACCTAGTAATCAAGTAGCGCAATTCCTCAAAACTAGTGTAACAAAATTTTATTCATTTTAAAGACACGTCACTTTGGTCACATCTATCTATCTTTAAGTTTATTTTAAAGTAAAAACGCTGCAATTCTTTTTTGCGCCGGGTGTCGGTATACTCTCAGAACTTCCGAAGTTTTTTTCGTGCTAGCCAGTTTGCATTGTCAGTCCCAAGGTCACTCCATTACAGTGGACCAGTATCCAGCGGCGTGCAAGGAAAAGTTTTTAAGTAGTTTGCAGAAACCGCCAAAAAAAATTTTTTTTTGCACTACCACATTTCTACGTGTATGTTGAACATCCCCAAATTTTATTATAGATAAGTTCTGAATAAAACTGTATATTACTTACTAATGTATTTTCTACTCTAAAAAAGAAGAAAAAATTGTGTAAAGTTAAAATAGGATTGCTATTTAAGAATAATTATCCCTTTTCTATACTTTTCTATGCATAGCTGTAAAATATATCGACACGCCAAATAGGCGTGGATATAGGGGCACTATAACATAAGAAAACTTATATTTTATTTACAATCTGAAAATTTGTATATCTAGCATCTGTTTATTAAAACCAATTCCCATAACTAATAGTATATAAATAATAATGTGTTTTGAAGGGAAGCGCTTAAAATGTAATTTGGAATTGAGTATGCTTTGAAACATTAGCGCGGCTGTTGGGGAGAAAGCAGGACCTAGACTTCCTAGACCTATTAAATGTTAATAGAATTGTACATCTATTATGTCAGAAAGTTCTTGGCGAAGCTCGCAAAAAAACAAAATGGAAGATTACATCTTATAATACAACTGCATTAATTTAAAGATGCGAGATATATCGCATTTTGCGTTTTCTGTTTTATTTGTTATCGTTTTGGGTAAATTTATAAATTTAATTTTTATTTGTTTTTATGTTCATTTTATTATTCAAAACTTATTTTCAACTCTTATATTCTTACTTTTTTAAGATTAATTGCTGATGAAAAACTAAATATTCTTTTATTTTTCGCAGTTGATTCTCCCTGTCCAATTTTCCTGTTTCGGCACTGCTTCGCGTTGCAGTGTTTCCCAATATCCTGAATGATTCAGGATTTTTCTGTTGCTAACAATATAATATAGGAAATCCACATTTTCTTATCTACGATATAAACTTAATTACTTCAATTTACAAGTTACGACCTCTATATATACTTGCCTAGGACTTTTTCTTTGTATATTATAACATTTCGTGTATCTTATTAAAAGTGATTGACAAGATCCGTGCGAGATGTATAGTCTAAAGTTGGTAAGTACTTGTTGTTTGTTGGTAGGTTGGTCTTATCTATTTGTTTTTTTTTTACATATTTATTATTTCTAACTTATATGGATTGATCGTCACCGAGAAACTAAAACTCAAAATGCAAGTTGGTGAGACCTTAAACTCAAGCTTAATGTTAATAAAGCAAATGTCTATTAATTTATTTGTGGTTCAACTTCGTAATTTATCAAAAAATTGATGTATTCAAAATATAAATTGCAAGTATAGTACCAGGTTCAATATTAAACATGGTATGACTCAAAAATGATGTACAAAATGTGTAATTAGTACCTACAATTATTCAGTATGGAGCAGTTTGATGGGAATTCAAGCTAACTCAAAAAGTGTAAGAGTTACGGACAAATTACTTGCACAGTCTCGACCTACTTTTTTAAAGCCAGGTTGATAGTTTTATTAGATCAATTCTATATTCACATGTTTTCGAATTACAGGGTGATTTTGAAGTTTGACTTTTTCCAGCAAGGCCCTGTATCTCTCTTATTTTGAGAGAGAAGTATTTTAATATTTTAACATACCATCTTAATGAAAAAGCAATTTAATTGGAAAATATTTGTAATGGTTAATGATACATGCGATATTTTCAACAGTTCCCAAAAAGCCAGATTAGATGTATAAAAAATATGTAGTAATAAATGAAATATTTAAAAAAACTATAATAATTGTTCGAATTGCCTCCCATTCTGATCAATATTAAAAAAATACGGGTAAATAAAAAATAAGAAAATATTAAGAAACGCCATTTTTTTATTGTTAATTTAAACTGGAAACATTAGATTAAAACCGTAACTATTTAAGTGTACCCATACTATTATATGTTGTTAAAATCGGGAAGAAAAGCTACTTTTAAATAAGGAACGATATTAGGAGGGTCCCATTTAAAATACATAAGTTTATTCTGTAGCCCACAAACAAAAGTAGATGGAAAAGAAAATTCTAACTGCACTGGATTCGACTTTAGAACTTTTAAAAATTTGTCACACACACTTTTTCTATATCTCTCAAAATTAGACAGATTTTCCTTGTTAAAATAGGCAAAATTTCAATATCACCCTGTAATTCACAAACATGTGACAATACAATTGATCTTGAGCACCACTGAATTGAGCACCATCAACCTGGCTTTCTACAAGTTTCTTCGCTTGTCTTCGCTTGCTCCAATTTTCTAATATTAAAGCCTGACAACCGTCATTCAAGAACGATTTTTCGCAAAGAAACTTATACCACTGTGTTGGCAATAAAATTATCTTTATTTTAATATTTATTTCAATGAGAAAACAGATGGGCACAAATCAGTAGATAGTATCGATATACTATCCTCCGATATAAACAGGGGAGTATACTATCGATATACTATACTCCCCTGTTTATATCTGACAACCCGGTAAAAGGAAACAGAAAAGGTAGACGACCTAACTGTTTATGTTCTTTTAGGTTTGCTTTATACTTTAGATTGGTATTAAATTCGTTTTGTAAGCAAATGAGTGAAATATTAAAAAATATACTTATATCTGGTAAAATGTACCTTTAATCCGGTAAGATTTGTGCAGGACGATTCTAATTCAGATCCCGAACTAATTGGTATCAAGGAAAATTTAAACTTCCTTAAATCCCAAACATTGCAAAAATGGTACTCGTTTAATATGTTCTTTATTAAATTCCAGTTGCTCCTCGCTTTTCTTATCGTGGGATTGTGCTCAACAGCACCACATCACCACCACGGCCACCATCTCCAAGTTTACTCCCACTACCCAATTTACTACAGGCACTCCGACCACCTCTATGATTACATAGGTCCTAATGGCTACCGCCTTAATCCATATGGATATACTTATGGATTTCCTTATCACCACAGCTATCAACAATACTTTTTTTAAAACATACATACCTATGCTTTAGTGGTTCTACGTTTTTGTGAATCAGCTATTTAGGTTTAGGATAATAATTATTATACACTTATAATAATTTATGATATAATTCGTTTTACCTACCAATTATTAAAATAATATCATATCCTTAAGGCGGGTTTGGTATAGTTACTAAGCCTAGTTACTTGTACCTGTAGCTAGCCTGGCTAGCCTACTGTCACATATGAGGGACAGTGGGTGTTTACACTTGAAAGCATATTTTATGCACACTAGTAGCAGTAGTGCGGTCACATCACCAGAACCAGGATGAATCATTTTCGTTGTCATGTTTTTCGTCATTCCAGAATGTTGCGCAAGGAAAAGTTAAGAAAAATATTTGTGAGAGTTAAGCAAATTGTTATTGGAGAACTTATTAGAGAGATTGAAAAGGAAAATTGTCGTCCAAACAGAAGATGAGTCAGTGATTGGATCAGTAGAAGGGATTCAAAAGGAGCATCAGCACTTCTTCTTAACGCACTGTTTATTGTCAATCAACACACAAATACCTGTGCGTATAGGTATAGTGTATATAAGCACAATTGAAACCGTATAAAAATTAAAAGCCGGCAAAAGCAGTCGGCATCTCTTTATTCTACATGGGCGGAGTTAGAAATGTTTGCTATTAAGAAAATGTTATAGAGATCGTATTATTTTGTGTTTATTAGTACCTATTATTTGTAGCCAATGTAACCAATAACATATTTTATCATTTTTAAGTATTGTTTATGTTAATTATTGTTATTTTTATTGTTTATTTAACAAAACTAAAGAATGCTTGGTTATTGGTATTTACGCGCTGCACTGGAAAACTATTAATGATATTTCAGCACTTGGCACGGAAAACAAGAAAAATGATTTACATCCAGCAGACCAGTCTGTTTATTCTCTTTACACCAGCGCGCAGTTGTAGATGGTTCATCGGGCTGATTAGATATCCAGTGTAGGACTCACATGTACAGTTTTAGTTACTAATCGAATCCCGATACCATTGCTAAATACATAGGACGAAATATGAAGAGAAGTGCGCACGGTCCTGTGCCTTAAAACTGGCCAGTTTCAATTGTCCGTATATACACTATACTAGCAAGGGAGGAAGTGTTTACATTGGCGTAGTGGACACGACAGCAGGTAAACTGATGCCTGGTACGGTGGTGGGAAAAGGACAGTGGCTTCGCAAGTGGTAAGTAAATAGCCTGGTTGGCTATTCACTTTCCTGTCCTGATTACTTGTACCAGTACTATAGTACAAGTACTTTCCTATGTGGTTTACACTTGGTTAATAACTGGCTTGCTAGTTACTAGTACAAGTAACTAACCCATTACCAATATAAATGTAATTTACCAATGTAAACCCGCCTTTACACTAGTACAATCATTATATGTATTCATTTTGACTTTTTTTTAATAAATAATTAATTTAAAAATTTAAATAAAAATAGAAAAGCATTTTGTAAATTTACGAAAAAGTATGGACTGCTGAAAATCGTTGTGCAAATAAACAACAAATTGTCGAAATAAACAACTTTCAAGTTGAAATAAATTGTATATTATATTATATTTTAACCTTCAGATATATTTATTCTCTTCTAACAATGTTGTTAAAATTTGTACATATGGAAGTATGTACATATGGCACAAGGAAGTATGTCCGTTATTTGTGATATAACTATTCAACATTATTGATAATATCACAGTAATTTACAGATTTTCTGAAAGCGTGAACCACATTCATAGGATATTATTTACAAACTGCGTATCTAATATTTTTAGCTACTCAAAAATAAACAGGCATTTTTCCGAATATCTCTTTCATTTAAATCATATTTAAAAAACAGTTTTATATTATTTGGACAATGAGAACCGATAATTTCGAAACATTCAAATTTATTCGTTATTGTTTAATAGTATTAAAATGCAGGTGAGGCAAATCATATAATATTGTCATATCTATGACATATCCAAAGCCAGTAACCTAAAGCAGTTCAACACGTTGCAGTTTTCGACTATTTTCTGGTCAGCCTTTGCTCTTTGTGTTGTCAGAAAAAGGTAACTATATAATCAACTCAATCTAAATAAGATACGCTTAAAACGGTGTCGGCATTGATTTCTGCAAGGACGGAAATTTTCTGATTTTTAAATAATGCATTTTTAAAAAGGCGTATGTATTTTTCTACGCCACTGTCTGCAGAGTACTAAACAGATAAGAATGAGATGATCTACACGCACCCGAGTACGTGCAAATCGCCCTCGCAAATCAGTTTTGTGGCGACGTGTCCAGTCCTTGCTCTTGCATGAAACTGTGAATTTTTCAGGTTCAGGTTCTCCTCCTCCTCCTCAGGTTCAGGTTCAGACAAGACGACTTGACTGCAACGTTTTGAACTTCGCAGGTATAACGTTATAAAAGACTGTTTGTGTGGACAGGATTTATAGAGACGACTTCATAGACGTATAGCATAACTTCATAATAACTTATTAATTGCCAGAAAAATATATATCTTAGGTTATAATTTGTTTGGTTAATTGTCTAAAAAAAATATGTAAATATTTATAAAAGTCAATAGATTGTATCAAAAAGTATTTCATGTGCTCTTTTAGAACAAAGAATATCAGTTCGTTTTGGGCGATGTCACGAATTGCAAGTGTAGGTATTCAGTTTTATTTTATAATGACCAGAATGAAACTATTTGAAGATGTTTTTTAGTGTACGTCCTTATACAGAGATAACTTACAACACTTTAAAAGGTCACTAGAAATTAGAGTTGCGACTTTTTAAAAAAATTCAGGCCAGGCCAGGCCAGGCCAGATAAACCCACCGAACATTTGGCCCAATTAAAGCCAGGCCTCTTAACAATTATGGCCCGGCCAGGCCAGATTTGAGCCAGGCCCGACCAAGCCAGATTGAATTCGGCCCGGCCCGGCCAGGCCAAACCCGGCCCAGCCAGACCAGGCCCGGCCAGGCCAGACCAGGCCAGGCCCGGCCAGATCAGGCCAGGCCCGGCCAGACCAGGCCAGGCCAGACGCGGCCCGGCCAGACCAGGCCAGGCGTGACTCGGCTACGTCAGACTAGGCCAGACCCGACCAAGCCAGTTGAATCGAAGCTCAAATCGAATCTGATCCGGCCCGGCTCTATCAAGGCAAGTTTAGCCAGAATCGGTCCGCCCAAATTCAACCCAGTCTGCCTAAGCCACATTCGGCCATACCAGAAATCCTGCCTACTTGACATTGACAATAGATATGACAATTCATAAATTTATTAACTCCATTGTATAATTTTTCCATTTTGGGACACCTTAAATTTTAAGTAGTATGAGTGAGATTGGCCGTAAGTGGTCAGATAAATGGGTGAAACACCTCAAGTTATTATGAATACAAATTCCTCATATAGGAAGAACAAGATAATAGTATTTTAAAATTGTTGTACAGCAAACTGGTTAGCATAGGTTAGGTCGAAATCGGTCCGATCCGGCCCGAAACGGTCAGGCCAGCCCAGGCCCGATTCGGCCAGGCCAGACCCGAACCGGCCCGGCCAGGCCAGGCCCGATCCGGCCAGGCCAGGCCCGAACCGGCCCGGCCAGTCGGGCCTGGCCAGTTCAATTTCAGCCCGGCCCGGCCAGGTATTACAAAGCACCCGGCCAGGTCCAGCCCGGCCAGTAAAATATGCAGATTTTCCCGGCCCGGCCAGGCCCGATTTCGGGCCGGGCCTGGCCTGGCCGGGCTTCTGGCCTCAAATCCCAACTCTACTAGAAATATGTTAGTCGTCGTCCTAAAACAATGAAAGATAAAAATCTCACTTAACCATTGTAATTACGCTTCTAGTCATATGCTTAGAAGCAGAATTTCATAAATTTATTTATTGATACGTCGTAAATTTTATAATTACTTGAGATATGTCATGAATTAAAAAGATGTTATTTTTATTGTTTAAAGGATATTTTAGCAATTAAAAGACATGTCCAATAAAATATAGATTAAAGCAGATGCTTTTATCTACACAATATCCACATGGGTAATGGGTAATACCCACATCATGAAAATGCATTATATTTATCATTCAGTATTTTTATTAATTTTAATGGGACCAGTAGAGTAATTCTTAAAAAAAAATACCAAAACATACAAAAATCTAGTTTGCGGATATGTATAATTTCTGAAGGTTGTTGGTAATTTTAATATTTTATGTGAACACGCCCCCCCGCCCGAGTTTCCTATAAAAGTTTTGACAGAATTAGAACGTAGTATAGTTTGCTTGAAGTTTTCATAACAAATCAAAATGTTCAAATACGTAAGTTATTTAATTTACTAACACTTTTTATACATGGTAATAATGTAATAAGGTGTTTCGATGTATATTATCTATTGTAATTATACATATTATGTATAAAAAAGTACGTACATATAAAAGAGTCCTTTAAAATAATGCGGAATCAATGTAAATCATATGAGGTAACTGAACATGTTATATATATTTTTCCAAAGTAAAAAAATAAAAATGTTGCAAATTAGAAATACCTATATTTCAGAATTGTAATTTTATAAATTGCTCCAATGTAAATACGAGTACAAATTAGTATTGAAACGAGTATCATAAGACGCACTTTATCGTACCTGTCCAAGTTTAAAAATCGAGCCGCCAAACGGCGAGTTTTCTAAAGGACAAGTGCGATAAAATCCGTATGAAAGGCGTTGTTTATACTATTTTTTCTATTTTGCACTTTTTACACCTATGAAAGCAAAAAAAACAGCAGAAAATTGAATTCCCGTATAGGGATTTTTATACATATTCTGGAACAGTTGGTCTCTGGAACTTTTCTTTGCTTGAAAATTTAGTTAGGTTATGATTTATATACCGTTTGTATGTCCTTACTATAGCAACTATAGCACACCATACAAAACAAAGGATATAAATTTGTTGCTGCCAACATTTAAAAACAAAAAATTGAGTGTCGAAAAGGATTTCTTTTTGATACACAATTGCGTTTCATAATAACTTGTTTATAGACGCAAAATAGAAAAAATAATTGAAACAATCAAAATTTATTCTCCTCGGGGAATTAATAATGAATAAAAATGCTGATAAAATTTTGACATTTTTTACCAAAACGTTTTCCTCTGAAGAAATTTCTTGGTAAGAAATGTTTACAATAAACAAAATTTTACAATAGTTTTTATATAGAATTGCATACTGACTAATGTTTACTATATAAAATTTTATGGGATAAATAAACTACTTAATAATTAAGCATGATCAAAATATTAAAAATAAGTCTATAAAATAAATATATCATCTACTTCAAAAGTTTCTAGATGTGTTACTACAAATAAATTTGACTAATTTTATAATAGATTATATTATTACTTACTACTATTTTAATCCTAATAAATTAAGATACGTTGACTATAATTTTTTATGTTAATAATACTCGTAACCTTTAATAGATCAACCCACAAAAACTTTTAAAAAAATTGGTGATCTATTCAATAATGGTAGAATCTCACATTACTATTATTAAAATTACCTATATATAGCTACTAATCTTTTATTTAATTTTAATCATACTACATTGTGAAAACATTAAAAAAGTATTTTCTATGCAACAGGACCAAAAGGTAATTTCATTTTGTTTTAATATCACAAAAAAATCAAATGTAAAGGTGTTAATTCGCTGTGTATTTGGTTGAAAAAGATTTCTATTTAATCTTTACATATTTGAAAGAACATATTGGAAAGTGGCTGACTTGAATGCAGTAAATTTAATATATTGTTCTTACATTTTTAGTTAGCCTTCTTCTTTGCTCTGCTGGTAGCAGTAGCATTCGCTGCACCCAAAGCTGAACCCCAATTCGGCTACCCGTCATACTACTCTGGCTATTCTGGTTATTCTGGCTATCCCTACTATAGTAGCGCTATTGGCGGATATGGATACCCCTACTCATACCTTGGCTAATAAATTTTCGCATGAAATACAAATGTTGCAAAATATAATTTGGAAAACTAAAGCATCAAAATTACCGCTACAATTAATCCAGAATACTCCACCCTTGCAACAGCCATTGGACATGATTTTGTATACGGAACACTAGATTAATAAAATATTTTTTTATTTTATTTATTTTATTTTTTTATTTTATTCATACACTACCCAACAGATACATATCCATTTACAGGGTAGGACTTACAAAATACATACAAAATACAAATACAAAATACAATATATGCAACAAAGAACGACTGAAAAGATCACAAAAAAGAGAAAAAACAATAAAAAACATAAACAACAACTAAGTAAGTTACAAGATACAAAACATTAAGAACATGTTAATGAGATAAAATCTAAAAAAAATTAGGGTTGATTTGCATTAAACAGATAATCGATTTTCATTCAAAATAAGGGAAAAATTCAGTCTCTTTATTGATGCCATATTGCAGTTAAATATGTCAATGCTGTTGCTAGTCCTATTGCAATTTCTGGACATTCTTAATAAAGGAGAATTGAATTAATCTTGAAGATTAGTCCTGGCAAAAGGCAGAGAAAACAGGGCATTCTGTCTGGAGTTCACTCTAGGAATATAAAAGTTTAACTTATTAAGTATTTCAGAGCAGTCATTACTACCGTGTATTACTTTGTATAAAAAAATTAAGTCTGCAGTGACTCTGCGGCTTTCGAGGGTGATAACTGCAAATATATCAAGAAGTTCTTGATGCAGAGTCCCTATGGCGGGGTAGACACCATCTACTTTGAAAGAAAGGAATTTGAGAAAACGTCTCTGGATCTTCTCTAAGCTATTAATATGAATACTATAAAAAGGACTCCAAGTAACTGATCCGTATTCTGACGCGTATCACTGACAATATTATGAATGTGTACTGAAAACGACAATTTAATTATCGAAGGTGACACCGAGGTCTCGAAAATTACTACTTGATCTTGATAGAAGTGAATTGCCCAAAGTATAACCGTACACTATAGAGGACTGTTTTAAGGAGTATGTCATTATAAAACACTTATTAACATTTAATTGAGTTTGTTCGCTTTACACCACAGTAATATTTTATAGTAATTTATTATTATTATTGTATTTTATTGCTGATTGTAAAGCCATGCAATCATGAACATTATTGATCCTAGAGTTCAGCTTAAGGTCATCCGCATGCAACAGACAAGGAATATCCAAGTTGTACACAATGTCGTCAATAAAGATATTAAAAAATAACGGACCCAAAACAGACCCCTGCGGCACTCCAGATTTTGTAACAAACTGTATAGACTTTTCGCCACAGCACTCGACATACGATGATCGATTTTTGAGATATGATGAGAAGAATATCAATAGACTGTCGGAAAGCCCAAACAGAGCAAGTTTATTCAAGAGGAGATTATGATCAAGTCTGTCGAATGCCTTGGTGAATATAAAAACAATACAACTTTGTTTTAGTACCTTTTGTTTTATATAATGAAACTATTTTCTATTCGGTTACCTCTCGGGTTACCTCCAGTGAGTCCAAATTTTTTCCGTTTAGTACGAACATTTTAAATTAGCATGGAATGCTACATTACCTAACGGATCTCTTTGAAATCTGCTGAATTTAGCATTATTAAATCAAAATTTCTGCACATACACAGTTATTAAAGAAGATAGAGTTGCATAACTTATGTGTTTAAAAAATAATAGGATATCTATGAGATAATAATAATCTTTCAACCCTTGCGTCTAAGCAAGGGTTGAAAGAAAACGCGAAGAAAAATATCGGAAATAGGCCGCATTTGGGGGCTACAGTTGTCTCAGTTTGTTACTTAGTTACTGTTACTGTTGTTACTGCTACTTAGTTCCCTTGAAATGTACGTCTTATATAGAACTGCAATAATTGTGCCAAAGCTCAAATCTGGATTTCAAAAAATTACAAAAATAACTAGGTAGGTGCGTTCATTTTAAATGAGGCACACTGTATACAGTATCGAAGGTACATCGACAGTATCCAAGGAATAAGAATACGTATTTTTGCGCATATGTTCGACGTGCTTAGAATTTCTTGGTAGGTACTCATTTTACGCAATACACTTCAAGTATTTCTTTACTGAATTTCTAAAGTAATTCAAGGTTAGGTACTTAACTTTATGTCGCTGTACGTCGCAATGTAACGTAATTTAAAAAACGGCTTGAAGGAATAAAGAATAGGAAACGCCTGTCTCAAGGAGCAAAATGCCAGAAAATGCTGTCGACTTTCAGCAGAAAGTATAATATATATTTAACTTTAAATAAGTTTTGAAAGTTTATTAGTGCCTTAGTTTAGAGTGAAATGTTGCAAAGTTAGTTAGTGCAGAATTTATTGGAACTATTAATTTCCCACTCTGAGGCAGATTCGGGCCAATAATGTAGTTCTCCTCGACCACCAGCTCAAAACAATGTTTGTCATCGAATTCTCGGCTCCTGCCGAGACCAAGATTGTCTTGAAAGAGGAGAAGAAACGGACGAAATATCGAGACCAGAATTCCATAGACTCCATCCAGAACATACTGTGAAACTAGTGGTACTGATTATAGCAGCCCTCGGTGGAGCAAAAGATACACCACTTTCGGAACTGAATATCATAAAGCCCTATATATTATACCAAAAAGTTTAAGACACAATTCCTGTGGCGTACTACCATTATTTCACAAAAAAATGTTATGTTATCCAGTAATTTACTTCAAAATTGTATATTTTGTTAATGCTTATTAAACATAGAGTTTCTGAATAAATTTTACGATTTTGAATTATTGTATGTACATTTTTTCTCTATTACCATATCACTGAAAATTTTGAGTACTCCAAAAACCACTGGAATATGTGCTATCTGTATTAGGTGGAAGTAAATCATAGAATTAATAAAAAAATAGTTCCTATATGATTTCAAAAACATGGTTCCATTTGAAATTATTTTTATGTAACCAAATCCACAAAAACACAACCTCAACAAAGATAATTTGAAACATATTCAGAAATAGTACAAGATACAGGTAAATATTTGTGGACAACGGAAATTAACTGTACTTTTGACATTTGAAGAATGCCTTAAACTTAGGGTTCTAGATAAAGTTGTCTTAACTCTTAAGCTCCTTCTTCTTGTTCTTCTTCATATGGGTGGGTATCTACGAACGAGTTCGAATGCACTACAGTCACAGCTAGCCCTATGGTGCAACCCACTGATTTCCCATTCAGTGAGCATCTTTGTTCTTTACATACAGCCCAAAAGTCTACTCGCTAAAATTTCCCTCAGGTCACAAGGCTCCAAGAATTGTTTACCCAGAAGCGTTAGCCTCATACAAGATCCCTCACATTCACCCAGACTGTACAGGTTCTCGTGTACTGTTCAGGTTCAGGAATGATATAGTTCTTGAGATGGCAGTGCCCTGTTATGAGCCCTGTCAAACTCTTGACCTGAGCTTCCATCAGTCTCTCCATATGACTCTGTCCTAGTTTTGCCCAGCAAAACCGATTTTCTCCACCGATTTTTCCAGACCCGTTCTGGCAGCTATAAGCAACTCCACAAGCTGGCCCTTATCCTATGAAAGCCATTTCAAATCCCATTCAAGCAAGTTCATCTGCACGTCAATACCCTTGGATACTTTTATGCTCTGACACCCAACACAGTCCCACAGTATTCTCTTCCCAATTCTCTTTCACTCTTAAGCCAGACTAACGATGCTATAATATAGTGACCGTCATTTTTAAATTTAATTCAACGTGGTATAGGATACTTGTCAAAGAGGAAATTAATTTCACGATTTTCAAAAAACAAGAACAGAACACTATTCAAGAACCATGAAATGTGACAAGTTTCATTTAAAGTTAAATGTAAACAAAATTTGTTACTCGAAAATGGTCTATGAAGAAAATGCAAGAGACTTTTTATTAGAAATAACAGTAAATTAAATGCCACTGTTAATTTTTCTAAAAATTCAGTGGCGTAGATTATCCGAGGTTTCGAATGAGAAAGCTCTCCCGTATCTTCGGCACCGTTTAAAGTTTTCTCGTTCACTTACTTTCGAACGTATTTAAATAACCACGAAAATTAAAATAACACAGATGACATAAGAAACTACATTCGGAAACATGCAAAAAATACTGACAACGACTGAAGCTTTGCACATTTTTTCGATGCAGGAACAAATCGCCACTTTATAAAAAAATTTAAATTTCCGACTGAATTTTCGCATTCGTTTTGACTAGAACGTATTCAAGTTACCACATAATTGAAAATAGCACACATGACGCTGAAAAAAAATTATTTGGAAAAATTTAACACGTTGACAGCGGCAGTCAAAATAGCATGTTCGCTTCTAGTGCGATATCGGTCTCCGGAGACCGATAGCACGACGTGCATGTACAGAGTACAGACATCGGACGGCTTGACATTTGGGCATAATGAATAACGAAAAATTAGTATTTGAAAAATCTGTCTTAATCGTCTACGAGCTTATTGTATAGTGTATGCAATTCTCCTTCCTTTTTTCGTTTTGAGTTCATGGGATGGACAGAAAACCTGCGTTTCCTCCGATGCACTTGCACATAATCCGATTTCTCTTCTTCTTCCAGTAAAATTTCTACTACTCCTAGTTCTTCAATTGAAAAATTTTAACATTTTAAGCGCGTGCACGCTGAACTCTATTGGTTGGTCTGTTAACGTCTGCGAGCGGAGTTCTCAACGTTGTCGTATAATATGAAAACTTTTGTCTGTTCCGTGTCTGCCACGTTACGTGCTGGACACGCTACGTGCTGGTAGATATGAATCAAGCTTTACGTAGTGCGGTAGAGGTTGCCGAGGATCGATATAGAAATTGTCATGCGACGTCATCTAACACCTAAAACTGACTATAGGAATCTGTAAATACATCTAATATGAAACTAAGTTTTGTTCCGGACTCCCTAATCGGACTCTTTTATTGTGAAATGCCAAAACTACAAGTTGTAACAAGTTGTAAGTTGTAACAAGTTTCTCGCTACCTAAAACGTACTTCTAGCCCAAATTTTAACAAAAGTAGATCTTCCGCACTGTAATAAACGTATACGTCCGCACCAGGATAAATTACGGTGTCGGTCCCCGGAGACCGATATCGCAGTGAACGTGAACAGTATAAAAAAATCACATATTTTCTTTTTGAGAGATTTAGTCTTTATCAAGAGGAACTCGTTTATCTAAAACAGGTATATAATAAATATCACAACTAATTGACCAGTGGTGGTATAAGTTGTATAATGTCCTACATAATGACTTACACCCATAATCATTAAAACTTAAAACACATGTAACCATTAACCATGATAAAATATACAGTGTGTCCGAAATTGGTGATGAATGTATTGAGATCTTGGAAAGTATAAGAGATAGAAAAACGGTTAAATGGGAAAAGTTTTTAAAGAATTCTGTTAGAGCTTACGGAGCGATTCTATTTATCAGCATATTTTTATTGCTGCATTAGCATTTAATTATTTCGCCCAATTTCGGAAACAGAAAACCTACATATTATTACGAATTACCTTTGAAAGACCACAGGAACTCCACCACTATTTTATTTCATCCTGCTTAAATCCAGGAGTAATTTTAGAGCATCTCTATAATGGCATTTGTAGTTCATCAGTGTTAAATTCTGGATTTCGACCTGTTTATATGAATATGTTTAGCGTTTATTTGTCAGTTCTAATTACTCATATATCGGACAAGGAGATATATATTTCGTATGGATGCCCTCTTGATATGTCCTATGATATCCGAATATGTATTTTTATGTATTTATGAAGTATACAAAATTTGGAAAGGTTTGAGTGGCTTAAACATCTCAAAATGGGGGGTATCCCACTTCAATTAATGGAAATTATTTCGCATTATATTTATAAAATAACGTTTCATTTTGTATCAGATTACTATGGAATGTCGTATACAGATCCCAAAATAAATTCGTTCAATTTGAAGACAAGAACGGGACGATAGTAAAGTGTGAATTGAACAGAAAAAAGAAGGTGAATGGGTGGGAGCCAATCAATCATATCACTGTCTGAATATGATACGTTATAGCCAGCGGCGGTGGGGTGACAGAGGTGTGGCATGTTATATTTATATTTATGTGCATACTAATATCTTGTGTATGTTTCCAGACTGAACAACGTTTTGTTTGGGGATTTGTAAAACATCTTCAATTTGAGACAACACTCTTTAAACAGTTCCAGTTCTATGGAGCATGCCTAGAATCTCATAGTTTTTCTTTTAATTATCATTAATTTTATTTGTTCGCTCCTGATTTTAGTCTTTATATCTTTCATCCTTTTCCATACCGTTGCTATATTTATAATACATCTATCCTCCCATTTTTTAATACCAGAGACCCTTTCGCTTTCAACAGCAGTTGACTTGATGTCAGAGACGAATTTGATGGCTTAGTTTGTATAAGCTATCCCGGATAGTTTACAAACTTGAAAATCTGAATTTGAACCTTTTGAGTCAAATTAGTTTGTGTTAATATACTGAAAAAATAAGATATATGAGATTTAGAGGAGAGTAAAGAAATGCTACAAACTATGCCATACTCCTAGATCACTTAATACCTATAGAAGATTGATGACATATTTAGATAAAACCAAAATAATAAACATAATAAAAATAAATAGAAAGGGATGCTTCATCATTTTTACTTGCATGTGACAATTTTATTCTTTACTTTACTTGTGTAGGTTGACCTATGGAAATAATTATCAACGATATCTAGATAATTTTGTATTGTTTTAATGTTTGCTGTTAAATTTTCAAAATCTGATTTAGATTATAATGTGTATAAGATAAAGGCTTAATAAAGAAATGTGTAAACAAACATGTAGTATAAATAATCTCTTATATTATTGTTTCAAGTAGGGTACCTACATCTTATGTTTATTGCAGGTACATTATAAAAAAACTGTAAAAGAGTAATGTAATGTAATTAGTAGTAAGTATGTAAATGGGGTTTTATAAATTTGCAGACGCTGTGAAAATAAATAACCTACAGGACGATTGACCGTTCATTAGAAGTATTGGAAGTTCCATTCATATTGTTTTCCCGTGCCCTATTTAATGAAAAAAAAAATTAAATTGCTATAGGGTAAAGGGAGGAGAGATGGACCACCATTTATAAAAATTAAGATAATTTCTTCATTAATCAAAGTACAAATCTGCAAATTGGTACATAAAATAACTAAGCTTTGGTACTCTTTTTGGAACACTTAGAAAGTAAAAAATATTTATCATTAAAACTAAAAAATAAATAATTCTCAGACTTGTCAACGGTCCATCTATCCTACCTTATGGAGGTGAGATGAACCACAGTAGGTAGGAGAGATGGATCTCGCTACTTTTCCTTTTTTCTAGAAGCTACGTTTCCACACTTCTGGCAAAGATTAAAAAACTTGTGCAGCTCGTGCAACCAGCGCTTGCACAAAAGGCATTGTGACCAATCGTCTTTCTTTTTCGTTAAACGATAATCTTCACTGCAGCCAACACTCTTATTTTCTAAATCGCCGAAATGTTCATCCGTCCTAGAATAGTCATCTAATGTGGCATAGCCAGATGTCTATTTACCGCTTTCACTGCCAAATTGGGGCCAGCTTTTTTCTTGCATTGTGCCTTTTTTTAAATAAATTCCGGTGAGGTAATAACTCCTGATATTTTTTTTAAGAACTCTTTTTACAGCTATAGATACGACGGGTATGGGGGTAACTTCATCCAGAGCTTTTCCAGGAGCTAAATCTTCAGTACCTAGCTGTTGATTTGTTAGGAGTGGTTTGTTGGTTTTGTATACCAGAGGTACTTGGTTGGGAAGATTCAGGTCTTGCTGGCACTTAAATGTAGTTTTAGGTATTCCAAATGCTGTAGCGGCTTCATTGCCGCCAATTTCGCCATTTCTGTATGCATTTACGACATCATTTAACGCTTGAGAGGTTCAATATCCTCGTTCAGGAACATGTCTTTTACATATGTACCTACTTATTAAGCATTGTACTAAAACAAAAAGTTATTGGTCCGACTCTCCTCCCCCATATTGGTTCATCTATCCTCAAATGGGAGGGTAGACGGACCACTCGGTTACAACTAAACGGTTAAAAAAAAGTTTTAATATTTTAGGTTCTATAAGACATTAATGCATATACTTACAGTTTCATTAACAAAAAAAACATTTTAGACTTACCTAAGTTTGTTAAAAATAGAAATGTATATCTTTAAATACAATTTTCACCAAGGCAAAATCTATTTTTCTTAAAAAACTTCCACATAAATGCTGGAAACCACGTGATCGCGACTGTATCAAGGTGAACTGATCGAAACGCAAAACATACGCCTGTCAAATGTTGCGGTGGTGCCTTAAATTGCAAAATATTACCGATAGTCCGTCTATCCTCCTGGTCCATCTAACCTCCCTTTACCCTACTTAAAGTCGATATACGAAAGGTTGTTATTTTAAATGATGCACTTTAATCAAGGATCCCTATACTTAAATTCAACCATTTTTGAGATAATTAAGCTTTTCTTGATTTTTCTTTTTATTTTACATTGAAACTTTCAATTATCTACTGTGGCCATTTTAAAAATGGACAAAGAGATGTTTAAAACTTTCCATTGATATTTTCAGTATAGCTCATTTATGTACAAGGTGTCCAAAACATTATTTTGTTTTAGGGAAAACTTACACTGTCTATACTCAATTTTTTAAATGCAATGCCCGCATTTTTTATATAGGTATACAAAATTCAATTCTGCGTTGATCTGTTAGTGTTTTCTATGTCTATCTTCAACAGTTTTGCTCTTATAAAAAGTTTTTATTGCACTTATCTAAAATTAATTATTAATCGACACGACTTCTCTATAAATAGCTAAGGACATGGCAATTAAAATCTGTCTATAGTTGCGGGAGTTAAAAATACTGCCTTTATTTACGACGAAGAACCAACCCATTATCTATGTTGAAGCATCCACTTTAAATGGGTTTAATCTACCCATTTTGGAATGCGATTTTAATTTTAAACTTCTACTTTAGGTGGAATTACACTAGGCCTATCTAATTCAGTCTCTGATATTATTAAATAATAGTACAATTCAGTATTGCCTGGCTTTTACACTGTCTTGCGAAAGTCTTTGAACTTATTATTCGTTCGTTACTCGGAAATGGTAAAATGCTTCTTAAAAAGTTCCTTAACTTATATTATGAGTTTAATGAGTATAGGTATTCCAATTTAAATTATATAGAGTTACTTCTGTTTATCTTATAGTAATCTTATATAAACTTATTCCTAAGCCTATATCAATATATTTGTGAGAGAAAGAACTCTTATATGGTGTATTAGAGAAAAATTTGTAGGCATAAAAGCATTCATGAGAGAATGGAAATACAAAGTCCAATTTGAGTAGGATTACATCAAACAGGATCCGAATTTTTCCAGAAAATGTAAATTAATTAAAATAACTGTTGGACTTCTGGTACACAGTGTATTAACTTTAAAAGATGTAGTCGAAAATTGATGGTATGTCAGTGCAAAGAAATTAGCCTTAATTAACCAATCCAAATCAGCCTTAGTTTGCAAATTTCGGTAAAGTAATTTCATATGAGTTAAAATAGAGTTTGGGAAAAGTACAGCATTTTTGTGTTTTTCAGAAAAATTTACGGTAAATGCCCCAATCTGGTATCAGGTTTATGACTATATACAAAAATAAGCCTCTTAACCGAGTTCTCAAAGAACTCGGCTAGGAACCATGGGACACTCTCAAATCTACTATAGAATATCTATTGTAGATATTTCTATCACTCCTTAAAGATTATGTAATGCAAATATTTTTTATACCTTATTCACCGTATAAAAATTTTTTTCGTATAATAACGTGATAAATATAGTAATGGGATAATTTGTGTCAAACATGCATATTGAAATTAATAGACCAGGATCATACGGTCAAATCTATAGCCATTAACGCAGAATAAAATAAAGATTTAGTTTTTGACATAAATTTAGAAGGCTATATTATTTTAATATGCAGATAACTTCTGTCACTATAAAAGATTTGTCGAAAGCCTAGTGTAGCATAGTTTGAAAAGTATTCTAAACCAAGTAAAATGGTCAAATACGTGGTAAGTTCATAGACATATCTTTTAAATTTACTATGTTTTCAATGACATTGCTACAAGTTTCTTCAAAATAATTAATAGTTTACTTCATGGTTTTTGATAGTTTGAATTTGAAAAATTATATTTAATATAAAGAAAAGTAAGAAAAACTAATTCATATTAAAAGTGTATTTACCAAAAGATCCAAAAAGATATTTTTTCTTGTGTTTTTTATCCCTTTGAGACTTTGAGACGTATCTTTTTGTTGTATACCCTCATTCACTTATTCTTATAAATTACTAATTATGCTGAGCTTTCATAGTATGCCTTGGAAAAGTAAAATTCAATTAAATTTAGAATCTAGTGTTGTCACTGTCTTTGAAGTGAGATGTGAAAAGAAAAATTAATTTAAATTTGGATTATGTTCTGTAGATCACAAAACACTATTAAATAGAGTAGTAAATATCAATAACACCTACTTATAACAATGAAGAACCCTCGCAATGAAACACTGATAGTCACAAAAGGCGTTCCGCTGCGAATGATAACAATTTGTGTAACTATTATTTTCAAATTTGTATTAAAAATGTATACGAAAGTATGGTCATATGCAGACGATACTGCACGGTACTAGCTAGGTATAAAGATAATACTCCAGTTAAAATATTTTGTAGATCTTTACATCAAATATGAATTTAAAAGGAGTTGAAAAAGTAACCTAATACGAGAATGCAAACTATACTAACGTTTAAAATATATTCAATCAATTGATGCCAACTCAATTATAATTATATCATTACTTCTGTGGTAGTGTATATATATGAATAGATATAATTTTTTAATATATCGACTTTCTACTGACATATAAAAAAATCCATTCCCATTAGATTTTCACAGTTTCATTATTTGTATAGGGTAAATTTTATTTTTTTATTGTACTATATTGAATTTAATTTTTTAAACCTGTAGGCACGTAATTTTATATAAAATAAATTACCTATACAACTACATAAAATATCCGAATCTTAACTCTATAACTTATAACTTTATAAACATAAATTATGTAAGCAATTCTCTAAATTGTAAGAATAAAAGAGATTTCTCCACCCTGAATAAACGTATCTTGTTCTGATTTTTAGTTGCTCTTCGCCGCCGTTTTGGTCGCTGTGGCCTTAACAGAATCAAAACCCGAACCCCAATATTCTACCCCTGTGCCTTTATACGACCCCTTGCCTGTACTACCAGTATATAACGGTACCGCCCCCTATTATGGTGGATATAACGCATATTCTGGATATCCTGGATATACTGGATATAGTGGATACCCTGGATATACCGGATACCCTGCTGGATATGCTGGATATCCCGGATATACCGGATACCCTGCTGGATATGCTGGATATCCGGGATATACCGGATACCCTGCTGGATATGCTGCAAACACAGCTTATCGGGGATATCCTGGATATGGATACGCTGGTAGTCCCTACTGGAATGGATACAACGGAAGATTTGGTAACAATTTAGCATATCCTTACAACACCGCAATCAATGGAAGAGTTGGTTATCCTTACTACAAGTGAATATCTTATGGATTGTAGTTTCTGAATCTAATACATTTTGTTTATTTATTAGTTTGTTTCTTTCTCATTCGTGAGCACTACAGTATTTATGGGTACAATTATTAATTACTGAATATAATAAAAAGAAAAAAAACATATATTTGGAATAATATGAACAAAAACAGAGAGTTTAATATGCCCGTTGGTTTTTATAGACAAACTCTTGCAGTATTTATAAAATTGGATTTCTGGATATAGGGATTTAATAACTTTTTTATATGGTGTTGTATAAGTGACTCTGTGACTGGCAACTGTTTCTCAGAGATCTCCTTATGAGAGACATCCTTATCCTTAACTTATCAATTAAGTTATTAATGTGCATTCAACTGATCATAATGCAGGAATCTAATGATAGGCGGCATTACGGTGGACTGCAAAATTTTACAACATTACCTAATGTTACATACACATGTAGGATTTGTCTAGTCTACAATAGAAATTGAAATAGATAACACTTTACCTTTCTTAGATATTTTAATTAAAAAGGTTAGTAACACATATGAAACAAGTGTTTTCAGGAAACATACTCATGCAAATAGATATTTATATTTTAATTCAAATCATAATATTGCCATATAGAAATGTGTTGTTAAGTATTTATATGATGGGGCTTAATTAATTTCTTCAAAAGTCGAAATATCGTGAAAGTTTTGTTGATAGAACATTTGAAATCATTGAAAATAAGAAAAACAACCAAATACAACGTAAAATTCGTTTACCTTAAAAATTCCATATGTACTTGGTCTATCTGAGAGATTACGAAGAATTGGTAATATATTCGAAATTAGAACGGTTTTTCAAACGGATAATACTTTACGGATAATTTTATCAAAATCTCGGCCGAAAAATAATTTACAAATTTACAAAATACTGCATTTACAGTATACCTATCATGTGAGTGTAATAAACATTATGTGGGTGAAACATCAAGACCTCTAAATGTTCGGATCAGAGAACAAAAAGATCATATTAAAAGGAAGGAATTTGAAAAGTCAAATTTTGTGAACACGCTTGTGAAAATGGCAACAGAGTACAGTGCTGTGGGAGTCAGGTAAAATTTTATATAAGGAACAAAACAATATAAAAAGAAAACTTAAAAAATCCGCGACAATTTTATTAAATGGAAACAAATGTGTATCCAATATTTCTATAAATTTGGATAGCTGTTGGTTATGAATTCTAAAAGACGAGGTAAGTCAAAATAGAATGAAAATCGACTAATATATAATATGCCCATGGAAGTAGATAAACAATAGTACTTTGTGTACCTAGGCGGGAAAGTGAATGTTTTCCAGGCTGACAGAAGAAATAGACAGGCGAGGCGAAGCCGAGCCTGGCCACTTCTGGAAGACCGGAAAACCACTTTCCCGCCATGCACACAACATTTTTTATCCTACACAAGAAAAAAATCATAAACGTCAAAACTTTTTATATAAGAATAAATAATTTACAAAAAAAAATTGTATTTTGAAATATTGAGATATTAAAATACAGGACTGTGGATAGTCCAATCAGCAAAGGCAATACCTTGTTTAGATAAGCTCAATAACCGGGTTTGTTCTGAAACTGTTGTTGAAAATAATTCATAATATTCATTATGATTTGTAACTTCTCGAGGTTCTCTGACAAGTGAAGCTTCCATACAGTTTCTTCCATGCTTTCCTCACTTTCAGAAGCTTGAAATGTCCCCGGCGTACTTATCTCGTCTATTGTTTAATAATTAATGGTAACAATGATGATGTATTCACTTAAAATTACTTAATAATGTGGAATTAAATGACGCTACGATGGCAGATAATGGATACGCCACCTATTGATAGAAAAGTTAAAAAAAATTCGCGGCTAGCCGTGCAAATTACTACTTTCGCGCCGCTAAAGGCTCACGAAAATAGAGTTTTCGCCTAGTGTAGGATAAAATAGTGCTTTGTGTACCTAGGCGGGAAAGTGGACGTTTTTCGGGGTGACAGCGCCGAGCTTGGCCACATCTGGAACCCCGGAAAACCACTTTCCCGCCAAGGTGCACACAACATTTTTTATCCTACACAACAAAAAAAATCATAAACTTCAAAACTTTTTTATATAACAATAAATAATTTACAAACACAAAATTGTTATTTGAAATATTGATATTAAATACATGACTATAAATAGTGCAATTAGCAAAGGCAATACCTTGTTTAGATAACTCCGGAAAACTTACACAGTAAAAAAAGACAAATGGTAAAATTACTAAATGGTAATCGTAATTTGCTGCAGTGTTATTTTTAACACGAACTGGGTAGTATAATAACTAAACCTTTAGAACTCATATTACACGAACGATATACCCGCCAAGTTTGTAGAAGTACTCATAAATTGTAGTAAAATTAAAATCTGTGTTAAGAATTAATCCGCCATAAATACGGAATAATTACACGTTGAATAATTAACTGTTACACATTACCTTGTAAAATTTACTGTGTCAAATTACTTTTATGTAATGTAATAATACACCGATATGTCTAACACTGTCATGTGTGGACTATATACACACTGATGAGTGTGGATTCAGTGTTAAAATCAGTGGGATTTTTTTACTGTGTTGATGGCGGCAGAGCATCTATAGAACACAGTCCAAAACGTTCAGTCCAAAAACGAGCCCAGACGTTGGGCATATGTAAAACATCTTTGCTACGAATTTTACACAAGAACCTGAATCTTCATCCTTATAAAATCAAGCTCTAAAGCCGACAAATTATCCAGTACGTTTACATTTTTCAGAAATCATGTTAGCACGCGGAATTGATATTCGCAACTTATGGTTTTCTGACGAGGCACATTTTTATTTATCAGGTCACATCAATAAACAAAATTGCAGGTATTGGGCACTCGAAAATCCACAAGAACTTTACCAACAACCAGCACATAGTCCGAAGGGAACGGTTTGGTGTGCAGTTTATTAAATGGGAATTATCGGTCCCTATTTTTTTGAAGACTATGCTTAAAATGTTGTGACAGTTAATTCTCCTCGTTGTGTCGATTTGATCAACAATTTTCTGATGCCACAGTTAAACATGTTTCCAGGAAATGAAGATTCATTATTCCAACAGGATGGGGCTACTTGCACTCATACCACAAGAGGATCAATAAATGCCTTGAAAGGATTGTTTCTTGATCACATTATCTTGATCATTATCTATGAGGTCTGAATGGCTCCCAAAATCGCCGGACCTCTCGGTTTGCGATTACTTCTTATGGCATTTACTTGAAATACAAAGTTTTGCTGACAAGCCAAGAAGTATACAAGAATTAAAAGAAAAAATCCGTAAAGAATTTACCAATCAATTAGAAATGTTACATTGTGCTATGCAAAATTTTATTGATCGAATTCAAGAATGCATACAGAGAAGAGGAGGCCATTTACCAGGTATTATTTTTAAGAAATAAAAATATCAAATAACCATATTGTTAATTTTATATGTTACATAAAATAATTGTAATTACTTTCTGAATTATGTGCTAGGTGCCAAGTTAGTATGAAGATTAGATTAATAGGGTCAGATATTTGGTTTGTAAAAACTTGCAAACGTCGTTCGGTTTTCCAAATTTTGTTCAAATTAAAATTTCAAAATCTTCACACTTTTCAGATAAAGTTACAATGTTTGCAAAGCAGAGATGGCTAGATTTAGAAATTAGTTGCATGTGCAGTAAACGAAGCACGCTTTAATTACTAGCTTATGGACTTTACAAAAAGGTTACATATGAGTTAAATAATTTAGAAAAGGAACAATGGTGTAACTGTCAGAGGAACATGTTTTTATCAACTAACACTAAATTTATTAGGAAAATGTACAAAATAAAAAACTGAAAAGATTCATCAGAACACGTCAAACGCAGGTGTTCCTCAAAAAACTCTAACCATTGTAGAAAATCATTCCTCACAGTCTTTTGATAAAGAAGAAACTGATAAAAAAAGTTTTAATAATCTGCAGATGATGCCAACTGGGTTGGCGAAACGCGCCATATAGGCTTTGGTGTTATGTGGAAAACTACGTCAGTGTTATCTTCACACTAAAGGTTCCAACCCCTTTCAAGTTTATATTGGTTATTATATATTTATATTTTTATATAATTATATAATTATATATTATTTTTTATAGTGTAGACTGATAGATCGACGAATCCATCGCATCAACGAGGGTTGATCAATCATTTCCTCATTACAGAGAAATACAACCAGTACCAAGTGCTATATGTATATTGGCACTTGGACATTTTGTAGCATAGAAACTAGGAAGCTCTTTTTAACTTAGTGCTCTGTACTGTCTCATTCTTATCTCGATTGAGATATTGTAATCATATCTCATACCTCTGTTGATATTTTAGACACACTCGTGAAATTTGGTCAGATTACAGTAACTGGACTTCTGGACTAGATAATCCTTCCAGTCTAACTAGAAGGCTCCCAATTTATATTTCTTCCTGGCGAATTGCAGATTATCATTTTACTTTGGCAGTTCGAAATTTTATATTTAAGATAAAGGAGATTGTAGTATTTTTACCAAAAATAAAACAGGGAGTAATTTATGTAAAACACGAAATGTTAATTAACCAAACCATCAACACCTTGTGCTAAATATTACACAATTATACAATAAAGGCTGTAAACAATATCGATAAAATAACGATTTGGTTTTATCATTAAATAAAAGAGAAGGTTGTGCAACATTTTAATATGCAGTTAATATGTAGATGGTTCCTCTAGGAGTATAAAAGCATCTTCCTTTAATCATGGAGTATAGTTTGAACAATACCTTAAAATAAGTAAAATGTTCAAATACCTGGTAAGTACTGCGTGGTAATAATTATTGTACTGCGTGTGCTTATTTAACCCTATGCCTTGACTTACACAGAAATATACTATAAATATGTACTTTATTAAAAAAAACTCGAAAATACTTTATTAAAAAATTAAAAAATGTATCTCCGCTAGTAGTTACCTTACTTTGACGTAGACCAATTTGTTAATATCAATTAAATTTACTTGTGTGATTAACAGAAAAGTATTTCGTAATGACGAAAACTGACTATAAATTATAATTATTATAAATAGGGGGAAGATAGATACCTACTTTTAAATGTTGAGGCTAAGAAAAAATATATTTTAATGTACTTATGTCCTAAGTATATTCGACTGAAGTAATAAGTCGATTAATAAATTACATTACAAAGTGAAACAAATTCGTCCTTACCATTGCAAACTCGGAAACGGTAATAGATACACAGAAAGTTAATTGGGTACGTATTTTCATGATATTATTTAATATTTGGAAATTTAAAGCCCTTTTTAGTTTTACCTCAGATCATTATCAACTCATTTGTTTTATTACGGACCTATACATTTGTTTCTGTTGTTGTCGTATATTTAGGCATAATCTACAAAATATAGAACTCCTGCAATATAAAAACCCTAAATATATAACCCCTCTCTCACACGAGTCTCAGATTTTCGGGCTAATCCTTGTGATTAGAATGAGGGAAGAGATATTATTATTATTGTTATTAGTATTATTATTATAAACCTTAGGCCCATTCACTGAACGAAGATCATAATTATAATTTGCAGTTGGTGTTCCTTGGTCTTTGGTTCGCTGTGACCGCAGCTGAATCAACTGATGAACCACAGTATGTCTCCCCAAGTTCCTACCCCTTGTACGATGGCAGTACACTACCACCGCTAATCAACGGCACCAATATATATAGAGGGTACACTGGATATACTGGAAGTGGTGATTACCTTGGATATAGAGGAAACCTTGGATATAGTGGATATCCTGGATACCGTGGATACACCGGATACAGTGGATACCCAGGATACAGTGGATACCCAGGATACAGTGGATACCCAGGATACAGTGGATACTCAGGATACAGTGGATATTCAGGATATACTGGCTACCCTGGATATACTACAAGTCCATTTAAAAGCATTCAGCGTAGTTTGAGTGACAGCAGCGCAAGACTTGGTTACAACGGTGCATACCCATATAACAGTGCATTCCCATCACTGAGCGGCACAAAATTGGGATACAACAGTGCATACCCATACAATAGTGCTTTCCCATCACTGAGTGGCGGCAACGCAAGATTGGGATACAACAGTGCATACCCATACAACAGCGCATACCCATACAACAGTGATCCATACAATAGTGCATACTCATCATTAATTGACAGCAATGCAAGACTGGGATACAACAGTGCATACCCATACAATACCGCATATTCATCATTGACTGGCAGAAACGCAAGACTGGGATACAACAGTGCATATCCATACAATGCCGCATATTCATCATTGACTGGCAGCAACGCAGGCCTGGGCTACAATAGGGCATACCCCTACAATAATGTATATTCATCATTAAATGGCATCAATTCAAGATTTGGATATAATGGTGGATACCCATACAATAGTGCATACCCAGCATTGAATAGCATTAACACAACACCTGCATCCAATATTTCAGACAATGCGTCTGAATAATGAGTTCTTTGTAGTATGTGTTTTTAAAATATGTCTCTTAATCTCTATCTTTATCTGTATTATAGTCAATTCAATTATTTGATTTTTATTTATTTCTTAAGCCTCAGATACATTTCAGACCTAAGCGATTCTCCAAACATCAGACTATAGTGTGAAGTAATTAAAATTATTTCAAAAGAAAGTGTTGGAAAGAACAGTGTTAATAATATAGTGTGTCTGGGATGCGACTCCAAATGAAATTAAGATTTGAAAATTCATAGTTTATTAGTATCAAAACTGATCAACACTAATGAATACTAACCAATACCAATAAATTAAGTAAAATTGTATGGTATTACTATTATAATTAGAGGCAAAGAAGGTGTAACAATACAGCATATCCCACCGGGAATCGACGCGATCGATATCTCGAAAAGTACTAGTCGTAAACATTTGAAAATTTGGCAACATAGCAAAGTCGGTGGAACGAACACAACTAAAACATTTACAGGCTTCTAGCTCTTCCTGTTATAGCGGAAGTCGACACTAACCTCGTTATTTCAAATGAAACACCCTGTATATTTTTGAATTTTTTGAATCTACCTTAAATTTCTCTATAGCTAGGTGTTATAGGTTTTGAGATATTGTTTTGAAACAAATTGACAAATGAAGAGATTCATGGTGTCATTGTCAACTTTTTTCAGGAACCAGATGTTCATTTGATTTTTGTGAAATAAACATAGATGGTGCTACATTACACAACTACAATAAATTTAAAAATATTGTACAGTGTGTTTCATTCATGCTGTTACATGTTGATAACTTCAAACTGCGAAACCTCTTTTAACTTAAATAGAACATCCTGTTTTTTTTTCGGTTCATCTTATGCAGCTTTAAAATTTTAAGAACTTAGGCTCTGTCGAGACGAAAGCTTCGGAAGAATTATATTAGTTACCTTCATTACCTTCATCGGATGGTTGCTAGATTGTAATTTTTTTCAGAATATTTAATAAAATGAATTTTTGTCAGTGAATGCAGTTTATTGGAATTATAGGAAAAGGATGTCTGTAACCTAAAAAAACCGCTGATTATGAGGTCCATTAAAATATTTAGGATGTCAAAAACTTATTTTTTTTCCAGTTCCCATTAACCCAATATTTTCTAGTTCTCACGTATTTTTTATTGAAATGTAAGAAAACAATAGTCAGGGATAAAAAACAATCTATATTTTAAATGTTTATTTTTTTTACATTCGGTGAATCGTCAGAATACCATATTTTACTTTATTTATATATTTTTTTTATTTTATACTATATTTTTAATGTGTTTATTCATCAATATTATCGTCGCTTTCGTCGACACTATATGCCTCCAAATTTATAACAATAGGAAGAATATCGTTTCGGAAGAACATTTCTTCGTCAGTATGTCGAATTGCCTCAGGCCATACTTCGGGTATTGCTTTTTCAAGAGCCTCTTTCCACATTGTTAACGATTTTTCAGTAAAACTACCATCAGAACTCACATAATTTCTGTAGTAATTTTATGTTATGCCCCAAATGTGTTCAGTGGAGTAAAAAATATAATGGTAAGATGAATCACTTTATGCCCATATTTTTCAGCCAGCATATTTCAGCTACATTTACAGGTTGTGGTTTATTTCTACAAAATACAACGTAATAGTATATTAAATACACAGCAAGTTTAGTAAAACATTACTTTTCTAATGAGTTTTGGATACTATTTTTTCACATTTCGTATAAGTAGTCTATTGAAACTGACAGTTATGTGGAGCAAAGTGGCATGTCTCTGCAGTAAAGTGTCACATTACTATGCAAAATGCGAAAAAATATGTTTAAAGTACTTCATCTTACATTACCACCAATCATAATTGGTGTAAAAATTACAACTATTTGGTTACTTTATGTTACAACTTACGACTCTTACAGCGGTAAGAGGAAGAACAGTTCTTCCTCTAAGTCGTAAGTTGTAGCAGGAAGTAACCAAATAGTTGTAATTTTTACACCAATTATGATTGGTGGTAATGTAAGATGAAGTACTTTAAACATATTTTTTCGCATTTTGCATAGTAATGTGACACTTTACTGCAGAGACATGCCACTTTGCTCCTCATAACTGTCAGTTTCAATAGACTAATTATACGAAATGTGAAAAAATAGTATCCAAAACTCATTAGAAAAGTAATGTTTTACTAAACTAAACTAAACTTGCTGTGAAAATTCATTTTCACGTTCCTGTTCAAAATTGAACCCTATCATTTCGTGAGCACGACTCGACAAATAAGACTGCAAAGTATGTTGGCATGCTCAACAATGCACCGTCAATTTATTAGTTGTGAAAAGAACTTTTTATACGCATTCAATCGATTCCAATACAGAAAAATGAAATGCTATCGCTATAAAACAGCTGCTATGGAGTCATGAAAATGTCAAGTGTCAAATGTTGATTAATTTTTAATAATTTAAATTCAGTGCTGAGGCAACCACGCCATGTGCTGCCATACTAAAAACCATCAAATTTCCTAGTTTGGCCAGAGTTAACGCAATAAAAAGTGGGAATTTACGACTATTCTACCGGGTGCACTATTTACTAAATGTGACGTCATTCTAGAATTATGGTAAAAGCCCTTTAGCAAAAGCTCAAGACACAATAAGTCGGAATAATCGGCAGTAGAATTTATGATTTTGTACATCGTACCCTTACGTACGCAAGGCTTACGTATTGTGCCAAATACTCAGGTCTTCGCATTCGTAGGTATGCTCACTTATATTGCACTGATGATATCATGAAAAGGTCGAAACCGGTCTGCAATTAGTGGCATCCTACGATGTGTGGTCTGAGTATTTCCTCGTAGTTTTCGTTGCAATCCGAATCCTTGTATTTTTGATTCTAACTGTGTTTAGACCAAAATACGGCAAATCTTGCTTTGTAATTCAGCGCTCGGCGCGGCATATAGCCAGGAGAATAGCTGTTTTGGCTTGATTTGTTTTAGTCCTTATTTAAATAAGGCGTTTGCAGATGAAGGATAATCTTAACGATGTCCTTACTATTCGTAGTTATTTGCTATATTTTTAAATGTTTATAAAACCATCAGAAGCTTCTCCACCCACATCATTGCTTTGCAAAAAATAATCAAAGCGTATAAAACTTATGACGCATTTCATTGGAATATTAGAAATATATTTAGGTTCATAATTACGCAATAAATAAAAAAAATCTGGTTCTTACAAGGATATGTTTATATTTTTTATATATTTTCCAAAAGAACAATAAGTACTAATTTATGCAAAACCAGTTAACATTTTTGTGATATTAAACCGAACCGAAGTTTTGTTGTGTATTATTGCAACCGTTAATATTGGAATAAAATATAGATTTACTTTTTTCTGTAATGTAAATCACGTAAGGCGGAATATGATAGCACATTAGTATGCAGATAATATCTCTAACCTATATATAAGGATCATCTGAATCCATAAACAGAGTAGTCTCAAGAGTATCTCAAACTAAGCAGAATGTTCAAATACGTAGTAAGTATTCCACTTACATATTTAGTTTTATTGCTTACAGCAATCTTCTTTATTTTTTTATTGCCTGATTTACTTCGTTATTAACCGGTTCATTATTACATCGTTTCTCAATCGTTCCTCATTTTTTCTTTTTGTTGGTAATGTTGCTCTGTTCTATTGAATTCTAATAGTAATATTAATGTATTTTTTTCTGATAATACCTAGTTAACCTTAATACTTTTTCTCGCATTTAGTGTTTAAGACTATATTCCTGGCTTAGGTCTATTTTAGAACCAACCCTTGAAGATGTACAAAAAAATACGATGTTATATAGGAAAATACTATTAATCCTAAATAAAATTTGAGGAATAATTAACAAATGAAATTAGAGCAGAAATGTCTCATGTACTTAAATTTTGTTTCAGTTCACTCTATATTTAATGTTATTCTTATTTTGTAGTTTTTCTTCGTTGCCCTGTTGGTTGCTGTGGCCGTAGCCGATCCAAATCCTGAACCCCAATATGGCAACCCCTACTATGGTGGATACGGCCGCTCTCTATATGGAGGATACTCTGGTTACGGTGGATACAGCGGATACAACAGATACCCATACAACAGTGGATTTAGAGCTGGCTATCCTTACTACTGAGTGATTCTTTTCAATTGGGTTTTCTTCTTATTATTGTAATATATGGTGTTCTCAAAATTTAGAATTAAATAAACTATTAAAAAGCAGATCTGATTATGTATTTAGCATTGCATCAATATGATAAGCACTAGCGACACCGATATTCAGGGAATTTACATTAGAACAAAATACAGGAAGATAAAAATAAATTACAAACTAAGAAATAGTTTATTTATAATAACGAAGTAAAATGCATATAAAACTATATAATATAAGATAATGAAATAATTAGTATGTATTATACACTACACTACGCTAATATTTAATATTGTTACTCTAAGGCAGCGGTTCGCAACCAGCGGCTCGCGGGCCTCATGCGGCCCCCCAGGTTTCTTGGTGCGGCCCGCACGAGACGGACGATATCATACACAACGGAGTGAAAGGGAGCGAGAATGGTGAGAAAGGGAAGGGCTCCACCAGTAAACAAACACAAAGGGAAAAAACAAATTGATATGCAATATGCATTCAGCAGATGTTAAATCATTTGAAACGAAACTTATTTATTATTATCTATCAAGCATATCTATCGATGAAAGAAAACTCGATCATTTTCCAAATTGCAAAAAAGCAGCAGAAGAAGCTAAGGTAAATTTTGTTTACCTACAACTTCAAACTGAGTTTGAAAACCAATTTGCTGATTTCAAAATGACCTCACGTAAAATTGAGATTTTCGCAAACCACTTCGCATTGGATATTGACAATCTGCCAAGCGATTTGCAAATTAACGTGGCAGATTTGCAAAGTGATACCACACTTAACCATGACTTTTAAGAAAATACTAACTTGGTGGATTTCTTATTTCGTGGTGGACTAGTTAGCCTTGTGAAAACTATAAGGATTTACAAGGCTTATAAAACTATGTTTGGTAGTACATATATTTGTAAGCAAACTTTTTCAATTCTGAATTACTGAAAAAACGAATACTGTTCTCGGTTATCAGATTCACATTTAGACGCAATATAGTGCATCTCTACTTCAAAAATGCAAGCTAATATAGAAAAACTTGTAAGTCTAATGCAGCTACAAAAATTTCATTAATTTTATTAACTACAATTAATACCTAAACGTCGTAAAATATATAATTAGTGTTTTATTTTTAAAACTAAGATATTTGTACCCACATATTGTAGGTGCACTGTAATGACATATGGTCCAAGTGTGGCTCGCACTAACCACCACGTAAAATTTTTGGCCCCCTTAAACGAAAGGCTGCCAACCCATGCTCTAAGGCAGGGGTTCCGAAAGTTTTTCTTAGGCGGGCCAATTTAATATTACCGAAATTTTTGGAGGGCCAAAAAAACGGAATTAAATCAAAACAATAACCACGATTTTTTTTGTTTTAAATATATTTAACTATTTATTATTTTTTCTTTTATTTTTTTATTAGTATACTAAATTTAATATAAATATAAATCTTTAATTATATATTTATTAAAACGAAACAATAACTGAAATCCATCTTATTATATAATAATATAAATCCTTAACTGTAACAACAATTATTATAAAATCACAAAATTTATTAACACGAAAGTAAAATCACTCTTATTGTAAATACAGAACTATAACTATAGCAACAAGTAGTATTACAAACTGATAATCTATTATTTATTAACAAAAACAAATGTAACTGGAACTAAACTTATAATTATAAATATAAATTTTTAATTTTTATTAATTAATATTATTCAAAATATTTAATTGTATTGTATTTGTAATATTTATTTTACAATTTACTTATTTATTTTTGAATAAAAATATAATATATCGTATCGACATCGTGGGCCGCACCTTGGGAACCCCTGCTCTAAGGCATCTATGTTAAAAACTTGGAGTAGAATATTCTACTCCTCACGACATGTATTTCATTACAGTTATAAAACTTTTAACACTTTATTGCATATAAACTGATTGATTTCATGCTTCAAACCCTGCTACTTAGTGATTAAATAGTCCTGTTCCTGCAGGAATCATGCATAAACTAGTCAGATCCAATCAAATCTTTCCAAGCCAGTATTATATTTAAAGCTAATAAGACTAAATCTTCTGGAATTAGCAACTGCATTGTCACCCATAAACATTTCCTTACTGCCTATATTGTCACAAAAGTTATGGAGAACGTCTTGTGTATGACTTTCCGTCTTAAGAGTCCATTCACTAGGTCGAAATAAGCCCTAAATCGGCGTTCGTCTCGTGTCTAATTATAAAAAACTATAAAAGATAGCGACATTTAGTAAAAAAGTATTGAAAGATAAGACTTTAATCTAAGTCCCTATAGTAGTAATTTTTGGTATTTCTTTTTATTTTTAAAATTCCAGGCAAACGATCTTGTATTAAAATAGCGTATTTTCAAACATTGTTTTCTCTAAAATACATGTATTAAACAAAAATTTGCTACTATAGGGATCTAGTTTATCCTTTGATCTTTCCGGTGATATATAATTTATAACATTAAAAGGAAATTTTGTTGCAATTATAAGACAAATCCGGTACCCTTGCAATGAGGGCTAACTTTATTTCCATGTGCCTTTTTACTTCGGCTTTACGTGCACCTCCGAAATCTTAATAATTCGATAGTTGGAATATATAAGTCTCCACCCATCGGCCACCCATTCTCTTAATCCGACCCAACATTCATGGCTGTCAAATCTACAGAGAATGGACCCTTAAATACAAGTTTTTTGTATCTCTGTCCCACATTCTCTACCTAATGATGAGCCCGAAAGTCAGGGATTTTCGTAATGGTAATAATGAGCCTGAATGTCAGTTAGTTGTGCAGGAGAGGGAGTGGCATATATTATTATTTTTCGGGACTAGGAACGACTTACGATGTTATATCTTTAACTATACCATTCAGTACGAGAATAAGGGACACATGGAAAACATTATTAATTCAAGTAAACAGTAGGTTGTTAGCCACTTATACAGTGAGGTTGCAGTCCTGGTTGCACATTAACAACGCTACTAGTTTTATGCGCACAGATTTTAATATAGGAGCAATTAGAAAAAGTTGACCGGCGGCGAGATTCGAATTCGTCCGTCGACGAATGCGTGGAACGATTAAAAACCACGATGCTTCTCCGGATTGATCGAGCCATTGTATTGGAAAGGATCTAATTAGCAAATTAGTAGAAATATAATTTAGATATTAATATGAGAAAGATATAATAATTCCTTGGACAAATAATCAATTAAAGTAATAGTTCTTGATAATTTTTAAAAAAGAGTAGATTGTTATGGTTCCGAAGTTATTAACATTTAAAATGTAAATTTGATTATTGCAAAATATTTGTGATAAAGGCCAAGGTCAAAGTTATACATGGACATCCTCTCTTCTAATATGAAGGAAGCGTAGATATGTATTAAATTTTGTGTTGGAAGTGGCTAAAATATAGAATGAACCAAAAGCATAAAATCCAGCATAAAGTTCACCATAATTTATTTTGGAATTGAACAACACGTTAAATAATAAAAACAGGAAACCAGGAGTATTCAAAATAATGATTCAGATTGTATTATCACGGGAAAATTATCAAGTTTGTCACAAAAACCAACTAAATTATAAACAATAAAAATAATTACTCAAAAAATTAATTAAACTTCATCTGTAGATTTGAATTTACACAAAATGATATAATCCGAGATGCTCGTTAGGGCTATGAAGTTTAATACCTAATATTAAGTTATTGTATCCTATAAGGATACAATAAACAATAATGAATATGAGTATGAGATATATTAAATAAATAAAATAATAATAATAGTAATAATAAAAATAATAATAACAATAATAATAATATATCTCTATCCCTCATTCGAATCACAAGGATTACCTAGGAAGTCGGAGACTTATGTGGGTGAGGGAACGGCATATTATTATTATTATCCAGTAGGCCTTAATCGTCCCTCAGGAACGACTTACGTAGGCCCTAACCCATCAGTGATGGAATGAAGGAAAGCTAGAAACCCTCATTAGTCAAGGCCTGTGAAACCTGTGAGCACGCCTTAATATACGAATAGATAATTTAATTAAAAATTGTCTGATGGAATAGAGCTTCGGGATTCGAACCTAGGGCCTCTAGGTTGAGCGAGGGAAATACTTGACTGAGCCATGGATCCGATTAATCTAATTAACTGTCTATAAATATAGAGAATCCTAATATAATAATTAATTAAAAAACATATTTTACAGCATTTTCAAGAAAAAACACACAGTGGCATATTCAAAAAGAAGGAAATTAATGAAAATACAAGTTTCCAGGGTGTATTGTTAGTATTTATGAACGAAACAAGATAATAGTATGTTATGAAATTCGTTTATAATGCAACAGATTACGGCATGAGTTAATTTTATCGCGTGAGCGATAGCGAATGCGCTAATTTCACGAGTGCCATAATCGTGCATTATAAACGAATTTCATACGCTATTTTATAGTCGAACTGTGGTTTTAACAGACAATTTTAAGTTTTAAAAATTTAAATTTGTTCTAATTATGAAATTATTATTACTATCGCCCCATAAAGTGAACTTTATGGCAGCACGATTCTTTCACATTACAGTACGGATGCTAGAAAATGGCGGATTATTAACGATTTTGACATCCATAATGACAGCAATATGACGACAGTCGACTATAGCGAAATATACCACCTGGTACTTATTATGACGCTTCATATATCATCATTCATATAATGCACCTGAAAGTGAAAACATTTCGTTTTTTAATAGAACCGACAGACATGACTCCAATAAGAGTAATGAGAATATTAGTCTAATAATTATTTTATTTCCGGTAGATTATAAAGTATTTCATATGTTAGAAGGACAGTGCAAAATAAATATTCAACAATTAATGTTTATTCATAATGTTCCTCAAATTTCTAATGCAAAATAAGCAGCCTTATCTTGTCTAAATCATGTTCAACATAATTTATAGTTTCTTTTGGAATTACACCTCCTGTAAAATAACAAATAGCAGGAGACCAGAAGCATACAAATTAAATATTCAAAGTGCAGTGTATCAAGGCAAACTTCTAAAGTTTGCCCCAAAAAACCACTGTATAATATGCAATAAAATAAACATTTGATAAATTAACTAAATTTTATCACTGGTTTTTAATTTTATACAAAATTCTGTAATATTACAAATCATATTTTGAATTATGTGTAAATAAAATCAATATTTTAATAAAATTTAAAAGAAATTAAACAAATAACTAGCTTTTTCCTAAACGTTTTCCTAGAGGGAGCCACGTTTGATCCATGAATATTGTTTCTCACGAGATACAGTTATCACTATTAAGTTTAATAAGGGCACTTTCTTTTAACCGATTTTTCTTCTTTTTGTAAAATTTTAGAATGTGTCCAATCAACCCGGTGACCGTTATCCCATACGTCATGTTTTACTAATGTAGACCTATCAACCTGGTAATCCTTAACATAATTTTTATGTTCGCGGACCTTTATTTGTAACGGTCTAGATGTTTCACCAATATTTACCACATTCACAAGGAATTTGGTGAATACACTTTTTTGAATTTTGATCATATTAATTGGTTTTGTTTTTGTAAGTATTGATCTTATGTTGTCTAACGAATGTGATAGCCTACGACTTTATCACAACTGTGTGAAACTGCGAACTCGTTAGACAGTAGATTAGTAGATTAGATTCTGATTATATTGTACCCATATGAAGAAATGTTTGTTCAGTAAACTTTCCAGATTCCAAAACTATTGTTTTTTTAGATTTTTATAAGGTTTGTTGTAATCTTAATCTATAGTCTACTCACTTAAGCCCTTAGCCCTACTTTTACGTATTCCCGTTGTCATTATTATGTCAGAATATTTCATTTTGTTACTTGATTCTTCATAGATAGTTGATAGTTGATAGTTCATAGTTGATTGATATGACTGAAACTCAACTCTGAAATATATTACGCAGAAAATTATTCCAAAATCTGAAAAATCAATATCATTTTGCTTTTCCAAATTTTCTTATAAAAGCTGTTTATTTTGCCTATTCTGGAAGTTGTTGTGGTTGGAAGGCGGCGCGGTTACCCGCAGCACTCAGGTATTTCGACCCATTGTGCCTGCCGCTAATCGAGAGCTATTGGAAGAGACCCGTGCTATGCGCATAGTCCAACACCCGTTCTAGGGGAAGCTCTCTAATGTCCTGGAGCAGGAGAAATGCTGTGCCCAGATGTTTGTGTCTATTGACAATGAGGCAGGCACAGCGACAGAGGATGTGAATGGAGTCCTCGTTATCCTGTCCGCAAAACCTGCACCTTCTGGTGTCACTAAGGCCAATAGTGTTAAAGTTCTTATTGAGATGTCCGTGACCTGTCAGCAGTTCTGTGACAATCCTTATGCTGTTACGACTTAGCGCAAGTATTGATCAAGTTGCGTTCGACCAAGGCCCTTCAATTAAGAGACTGGCTTGTCGCAGCCTAGTCCCATTCGACCATTCTTCCTCTGATCTTTCGTTGATCCAGTTTCCAATAGACCTTGTTACATAGCTAGGCGGAAGCCCTATTCGGGAAGACATTTTTAAATGTTTATAAAACCATCAGAAGCTTCTCCAGCCACATCATTCATTTGCAAAAAATAAGAGAGCAGCGAAGCGTATACAAATTACCACGCATTTAATTGGAATGTTAGAAATATATTTAGGTTCATAATTACGCAATAAATAAAAAAAATCTGGTTCTTACAAGGATACAATCATATTTTTTATAATATATTTGCCATACGAACAATAAGTACTAATTTATGTCAAACCAGTTAATATTTTTGTAATATCAAATAAAGCGAACCGAAGTTATGTTGTGTGTTATTACAACCATTCACATTGGAATAAAATATAGATTAAGTTTTTTTCTGTAACCATGTAAATTGTTAAGGCGGAATATGATAGCACATTAATATGCAGATAATATCTGTAACCTATATATAAGGATCATCTAAATCCATAAACAGAATAGTCTCAAAAGTATCCCAAACTAAGCAGAATGTTCAAATACGTAGTAAGTATTCCTCCAAGCAATCTTGTTTATTTCTTTATTGCCTAATTTACTTGTTTCCCGATCATTATTTCTTTTTGTTTTTTTTTTAAATGTTGCGCTATCTTCTGTCTGACCCTGAATTTAAATAATAATTTTAATGTATTTTTATTTGATAATACCTAGTCAGCTTAATACTTTCTCTAGTAATTAGTGTTTAGGACTATTAATAATGGGTTATGTCTATTTTATATATCACCCCCAGAAGTGGTAGAAAAAATACAATGTATTATTTTTAATACATTGCACTTTTTCTATATACAGTTTATACAGTTTATAAAAGTTCATTGAGATATGACAGGAGTGTCACAATTTCAACGAAAGCGAAAAAGCCTGCTTTAATACATTTTTAGATAAATAACAGGTATAAATAAAAAATCATTGTGCTTTCGACCTAAAAAGAGTAAAAATTCGAAAAAAGGTACGATCTGTATCACCAGTGTGCCGTAAAAAGACTATTCAGGGTGATCGATAAAACCGAGACAGTAGATTGAAAAAGTGAAAAAACATACACGTGTCATATCACTTTGTATAGGGTGCGTGTGAAGAAATTTAATAATTTCAAACCGATATTTAAAGCAGAAACGCGTAGGGTTAAAACAATTCAAAAATCTTCTCGATCCATTTATAAATAAAAAAAGTTGCAGCTTTGCAAACTTGGTCTATATTTAGAGTGGCTCACTTCACATTGGAGTTTGTTTATTATGATATTATTATTATTAAATGCTTGTGTAACTACGACTATATCAAAGTTTTCTGGTGAGGTTGACCTAATGCCTACCATTTTATAAAATAAATAAATTTTATTTATTAATTTTATATTATTATTTATTTATTATTATTATTATTTATTATTATTATTCTTATTATGTAACACGAAGACAAATGTTGAGCAGAATTAAAACAGAAATGTTGCCAATAGAATAACTTTCGAATATGGAGTATATTAGAGAATTACTATATTACCTACAATTTGTAATTTACTGATATGCAATGTTTTCCAATAATGCTCACATTGTTATTACTTTTTCAGATATATTTTACTATTAAAACTTAGTCAATTATAGTGATCTATCGAAATATGTGAAAACATACAGAGTGTTCCATTTAAATATAAATTTATGCTTGATTAAATGAGAAGGCATAAAAATCGCACGCATATTGCATATTGCACGCAAAGTAGTTGTTTTCGATATATCTTAAAAATAATAGTTATTCCTTTGCATACTTAGGTTATAGGTAACGAGAAAAATTTTAAACTTGGTTGAATTATAATATTTGATAATTTTTATTAATGGTTTATCTCTTAGTTAACTTTTTGGCTTAAGTTTTATATAAAGAAAGATATAAACTACGTACTTAATATTATTCTTATGTTTTAGTTTTTCTTCGTTGCCCTTTTGGTTGCTCTGGCCGTAGCCGAGCCAAATCCCGAGGCGAAAGCTGAGCCCCAATATGTCAACCCCTATTATGGTGGATACGGTCGCTCTTTATACGGTGGATACCCTGGTTACGGTGGATACAGCGGATACAACAGATACCCATACAACGCTGGATTTAGAGCTGGCTATCCTTACTACTGAGTGTTTTTTTTAGATTGGGCTTTCTTATTATTAATGTAATATATTTGTTCTAAATTATTATTGTTTTTACATTTCAATCTTACTACTATTTCAAACATTGTGAAATTTTATTTATAGTCTTATGTCCTCGCAATTTCGAATAGAATAAATTATTGAAAAGCAAAATAGATCATGTGTTTAGATTTACAAGATTGGCACTAGATGCTCAGGGAATGGGTCGAAAGACCTGAGTGCTGCGGGTAACCGCGTCGCCTACCAACAACAACACAACAACATGTTCAGGGAATTTACATTAGCAAAAATACAAAAAGCAGGAAGACAAAAATACAAACATAAATTACAAACGACGAAGTACTTAACAACGAAGTAAAATGGCACATAAAACGATATTATATTATTAGTGTAAGGCATCTATGTCAAAAACTTGCAGTAGAATACTTTACAGTTCAGTTACATTTGATTATAGTTATAACACTTTATTGAATATAAACTACTTATTTTCATACTTCAAACCCTGCTACTTAGTGATTGAATATGCGCGTCCTGTTCCTGCGGGAATCACAAACTAGTCAGATTCAGTCAAATCTTTCCAAACCAGTAAGGAAATTGTTTTAACTAATCACAATCCTTTTGACTGGTTGATGATTGCCGCAGGAACAGGCCTATTATTTCAATGTTAATATGCAGCGTGTCCAAGTAGTGCGTGGAAGTCCAATATCTAGGTGAAAACACTACACACTACACACACTAGCTACACACTAAAAATATTTCCAAATATACGGGGTGTTGCACTTTTCATGGCCAGATACGCACTTTGATTTTTTTAAATTTAAAAATATATTTTTTATATTGTTTTTAGATTCTACGTGAAAAACAAAGAGTACTTTGTGTAAACTAGTTCTATCCTAATATTCATAGTTCTCGAGATATTTAGTTTGAGATTTTTTTGGTCGATATTGGCCGCTTACAATTTTCTGAAATTGTCATGTTATCCTAACTGAACAAATTTTTTGAACAAATTATCACGAAAGGTGGCTCTTTATAATCCTTTTTCAAAAAGTGACCTTGGTTGTACAGGGTGTACAAGAAGTGACCACCAATTTAACAATAGAAAAAATGAAAAATCTCGAAAAATTCAAATAATTCCCAGTATATTTTTACATCAAATGATGCAAAATTAAATTCCCTATAACTTTTATATACCTGCTCCTATACCTAAACTCAGTAGTTTCCCTTAAAATCTGATCTTTATGAGAAAATGTACAGTTTGCAAATACCTACCGTATTTATCTGTAAAAAACGTAGTTGGCACGTGTCAAAGGACTATTTCTCACACTTTTTATTAAAAAATCGAGTTTAGTAGACAGTTAAGTGAAAAATGAATTACTCCAAAGAAGAATTCGTGAATTTGGTGTACACTATAGGGGAAGCTCATGCTAATTGTTTATTAACAAATATATCCTAGTACAGACTGTTTTGTAAATATAGAGAGGTTTGAAAGAACGGCAAATGCTAATCACGAGAAGAATACAAGAATACATGTATGTGGTAGTGAGGACAGTCGAATTAACATTGTGGGATTAGCAATTCAAAACTCATCTACAAGTGTCAGAAATATTAGTGACGAAATTAGGTAGTATTTCTAAAAGTGTTGTCAATAGAACATTAAGAAAAATAAATTTCACCCCTATCGTATTGAACGATCCCAATTCTTGACAGAGCAACATTTTTAGAATCGAATACAATTTTGTCAGTGGGCAGATATAAAGCTTCAACAGGATGCAACTTTTGTTCAACAGTGTTATTTACTGACGAGTCATCCTTTTTCAATACTGGTCGGGAAAATCGACATAATTTTCACCATTGTGAACCAAAATCCTAGATTGTTTAGGCAAGAAGATCGCCAACGCCGTTTTGAAGTAACGTTTGGGCCGGAATATGCGGAAAATATGTAATTCGCCCACATTTTTTCACGAAAACTTAACCGTAATGTGTATTTGCTAATGACTTGCAGCAATTGCAGAGACATATCCCCCTCTCCTATATATTACATTGACACAGTTCATAAAGTACTTTAATATACTTATTTATGTATCAAGGGAATTATAAGGGCCTTAATTACCGATGGCAAAGTTTGCGTCCCGAGGGCCTCCGGCCCGAGGGACAGCAATTGCCTGAGGTTATTAAGGCTCATTAATTCCCGTGGTACATAGATAATTTTATTTCTGACCGATTTCAATAAAATATTGTTCATTTTTAAAACGGAAAAAATGTACCAATGTATTACCTTCCCGGTATATTTGAATCAGGTACCATAAGCTTTGTTCCAACACGCGGATTTTGTATGATACACGTACTGGTTCATGTATTATTTTATGCGCCTGCGTCGATACCGTACTACTTTCGAACTGATTCCGAATCGCGACGTGTTGGAACGGTTTTTGAACGCATGACGCACCGTTTGTCATGCTCTCCTTTCATCCTTCACCAGCTGCACCGCCATAATGTTATTAATCTAACTGTTGCTCTAAATCGTCACTGGAATCAGATTCCCAAAAATCAGAAAAGTCCTCCAGATCGGACATATCTTTTCTTTTTGTTTGAAATAACAAATAAAAAATAAATACATATAACGTGTAACATAACCTGCTGCTGGCTAATGGATGTAAACTTCTGTTTATTTCATATTGCGCATGTCTCTGACTAACAGTACCACTACTAATTCACGGACTGATTTGACCGTTCAAGAACCAGTTCATGTACTATACATCCTTATGTTGGAACAAGGAACTCCCAGTGTACATATCAGCCAAAAGTTGTGTTGGAACAGTAAATTCGTTCTGCGCATGGACTGAACGATACGTGAACTAGTTCGCTTCTGTGTTGGAACAAAGCTATTGATTATAAAGAGTTTTGTTGTTGCTAGGTTGTTGCTATGTTACTTGCTTATAAACAGAACTGTTATTTGTTTATAAACAGAACTTTGTTATCAAGCTGTGTTTGCGTTAAAAACGTGTTTTCTACCCCAAATATAATGGAGCAGATTTTGAAAAAAGCTGAAAAAGCAAGAGAATCATTAATTTTATCGATAAGTGAAGCCGTATACCAAAAAGAATACAAGATATATCTGGAGTGGCTGACACGGAATAATGTTATGCCAAAAGATGCCACTGAAACTGTATTACTGGCATATTTTCAAGAATTGGTAAGAAATATTTTATGTTTTTCGGTAGATTTGGTAGTAATTGTGTTTATTCGTTGCAGTTAGAAACGTATAGTTTCGAATTCTTTATGGACTAAATGGTCAATGCTAAAATCGAAGGTGATTATACATGAGAAACGAGATATCACCAAGTTCAATGAACTAGAGGCTTTTTTGAAACGGAAGAGTAAGAGTTATAAGCCGAAAAAGTCTGCTGTTTTATCTCCTAATGATGTTATCAGATTTCTAAAGAACGCTCCTAATGAAATTCATTTATTGCATAAGGTAATTTTTTTCTTATTTTCCTTTTTGTGTGTATTTATTTCCTTTTTTTGTTTTAGGTTGTTTTGATTATGGGTTATTTTGGAGGATGCAGAAGTCAGGAACTTTTGAATATGAAGATATCGGATATAAAGGACCGGGATTCCGTTATGGTAGTGAACGTACCGGAAAGTAAGACTGGTGTATCGAAGAAATTTACAATTGTGGATGAAAAAAGTTTTCCGCTTTGCCTTTATTAAGACTTTATATGTCTTTGCGTCCTAAAGGTATTGAACGATTTTTTTTGAGCTTCCGACAAAATAAATGTACATCTCAGCCAATTGGAAAAAACATGTTTGGGAAAATCCCCAGCAAAATCGCAATGTATTTAGGATTGCCAAACCCATCTTCCTATACGGGACATTGCCTTCGTCGCACTTCTGCTACTGCTCTAGCTAATGCAGGAGCAACTATGACTAACTTAAACAGACACGGAGGTTAGAAAAGTTGGAGGTGGCGGAGGGGTATCTGGAGGTCAGCATCGAATTGCCATTAGAAGAGGCAGGTACCTCGACTGTAGTGAACAGAAGCTCCAGCCATACAAACGAAGAAATTGTTTCCAGTGGCGGTAGTAATTTTCAGGGAACATTTCAAAATTGTACATTTATTATTTGTAATGACGCGAATAAATAAAATATGGTTCAGTTTTCATTTCATAAATATATACACATATATGTATATTAGCATTTTTTATTTTATTTTTACTTGTGAAAGGTAGAGGGAATTATAGAATCTATAATGTCCCAAGGGAGTTATTAACCCTCTTTATTGATAGCGTAACTATGACGATATAAGCTTATAATATTATGGGTCGACGATATAAGCTCTAATTTGGGTCCTCTACTATTCTCTATTTTTATTAACGACATTACTACTCTTCTCAATTGCAATCAGTTAATCTATGCGGACGACTTAAAACTGTATTTTTCTATATCGAGTATAGATGATTGTGCTTTTCTTCAAAATGATTTGAATGCGGTTGCGAGATGGTGTGATCTGAATAACTTACATTTAAATATGTCGAAGTGTAAAGTAATTTCTTTTACACGTAAATTGAATCCTATACTTTTCAACTATGAAATTAACTCAGACTTCTTGATACGTGCAAAGTCCATCAAGGATTTGGGTGTTTACTTTGACGATAGGTTAACATTTTCGGAGCACATACAACGTATAGTTTCTTCTTCTCTTAGGATGTTAGGTTTTGTGATAAGGCAAGGTCGTGATTTCCTCGGTAATGATGTACTGTTCAGGTTATTTTATGCATATGTCCGCTCCAAGTTAGAGTATTGTTCACTTGTTTGGAATCCTATGTATAATGTTCATATCAATCTCATCGAGTCGGTTCAAAAAAGGTTTTTAAAATTCCTCACGTTTCGTTCAGACAGAAGATATCCTGCAAGAGGCTGCGACTATAAACTTTTGTTAACTCGTTTTAATTTTGACTCACTACAATTTAGAAGATACTTCCACAGTCTGAAATTTTTACACGCACTCTTGCATAACCATATCGACTGTCCTGATATATTAAGCCAGTTAAATTTTCTAGCAGTTAGATCAGCCAGTCGTGCTCCACTAACATTTTATTGTTCTGCTGTCGACACTAATCTTGGATTAAAGTCTCCCATTAGCGTTATGACACGTAGCTATAATGGCATTTGTAACTCCTGTGATGTCTTTAACTGTAATGTAAAAAGTTTACATAATGTTTTTAGAAGCGTTAGTCAACTTTAAATTTTGATACTTTAATTAAATCGAATTTGAGCACTTACTTATATATACATGTTTTTTTTTTTGTTGTGGTTTAAGTCACACTGTAGGTTTGCATACACGTATTTTTTTTTTTTTTTCACTTTTGATCTTTTCATGTTCTTTTATATTATACTTTGTTCTGTAATTGGTGTTTACACTGTTGGACAAATAAAATTATTATTATTATTATTATTATTATTAATATCCCGGTCAGAAATAAAAAATCTAATCAAATCTAATCTAATCTAGTTCCAATACGATGGTGCCCCTGCGCATTACACACTGACGGTAGGTATCTTTTTCCATTCTGTAGGTTATTTGAATTTACAGAATAACTGTTTCATGTTAGGGAAATGGTTCTTATCCTCATCAGTGGAGAGGTGGTCCGATTACATGGCCTCAACGATCCCCAGACTTGTCTTTCCTTGATTATTTTATGGCGCTATATTAAGGACAGGGTATATCAAACTCCTCCGATAGACATAGAAGCTTTACGGACAAAGATAATAAATGCTTTTCTGGCAATAACTCAGGAAATGCTGCTGAATGTGGCAATAAATTTTCGTCACGGGATTGGTCTATGCCTAGAAAACAATAGCAGACATTTTGAGTAGTTGCGTGTTAATCATGAATTTAATTATTGATATAAATCTTCATTTACTTTTGTTGTCTTAGAACTGCACAACGTTAATTTAGCTGGCCTAAATTGGTCATTTGCCGTTCTCTCAAACCTCTCCTTTAATTTTACAAAGCATTCTTTACGAGGATGTCTTTGCGAATCAGGATTATTAGCTTGGTAAATATGAGTTTCTAATAAGCAATTACCATGAGATGGATAAATTATTTGCAAACTGTGCATTTTATCACAAAAGTCAGATTTTACGGGAAAACTACAGAGTTTAAATAGGAGCAGGTATATATAGGGAATTTATTTCTACATATTTTATGTAAAAATATACAGGGTGTTGTATTTGAATTTTTGGAGATTTTGCATTTTTCCTATTGATAAATTAGCCCTCACTTCTTGTAAAACCAAAGTCACTTTTTGAAATAGGATTGTAAAGAGATACCTTTCCTAATAATTTCAAAAAATGAGTTCCGTAGATGTTAGGATAACTGGCCAATATCGACCAAAAAAATCTTTCAAACTAAATATCTCGAAAGCTATGAATATTAGGATAGAACTATTTTCCACAAATTAATCATGCAGATACCTGATGATTTAAAATACAAAAAAGTATACATTTTAGAAGACTCTCTTACTACATAATGAGTGTCTTGAGCACAAGAATTGATTTTTTCAGAAAATACTATTAAGACAGAGGTTTCCTGCTATAACTATCATTTAGTCCGAGAATAAAGGAAACATATAGAAAACCTTAATTAAAGTGAACAGTAAGGGTGTTGGCCATTTTTACAGTGAGGTTGCAGTCCTAGTTGCATATTAGGAACGCTACTAGCTTTATGATCACAGATTTAATGTAGGAGCAATTAGAAAAAGTTGACAAGCAACGAGATTAAATGCGTGGAACGATTAAATACCTCGCTTGTTTAACCGCTCGACCACATTAGCTCGCACAAATTAGTAGATATATAAATTAGATTTTAATATTTTAATATGAGAATTATATAATGATTCCTTATACTAACAGTTCTCAAATAAGCAATTAAGGTAATAATTTTTGGCAATTTTTAGCAAAAATGGCTAATATTATTATGGTTCTGAAATTATTAATACTTATTTAAAATGTAAATTCGATTATTGCCATATATTTGTGATAAAGGCCAAGGTCAAAGTTATATATGGTCATCCTCTCTTCTAATATTAAATAAGGCATACATATGTATTTAATTTTTTGTGACTAAAATATAGAATGAACCAAAAGCATAAAATCCAGAATAAAGTTCACTGCAATTTGTTTTGAAATTAGTCAACACGATGAATAATAAAAACAGGAAAGCAGAAGTATTTAAAATAAAGATTCAGATTGCGTTATCAAAGGAAACTTATCAAGTTTGTCACAAAAATCAACTGTATAATAAACAATAAAATAAATTTTTCTACGGGCGTGTGGAAAGTTACAATTTTCTGCACGCATTTGAGTGTAGAAAATTGCACTTTTCCGCACTAGTGCGGAAAATAAATACCTATGTATTACTTGCAATGTGATCATAATATTATCTTAATTCCAAAAAATCATGTTGTCACTGTTCAGATTTTGACATAAAGAAAAAGGAATGCTTGACACTTCTAATTATTAGACAGCATTGTGTGCAAATATTTATTTTTCTTATGTCAATTTTCTTCACGCCCGTAGAAAAAAAGTTGTTCCTAACACATGTGGAAGGTGTCTTTTCCGCACTCACTGCTTGTCCGAACTCCGCTTCGCGTCGTTCGGACAACTGCAGTCGCTTGCGGAAAAATATCACCTTCCACACTTGTTAGGAAAATAACTATATTCAAAACAATAATTAAACTTCGTCTATAAGTTTGAGTTTAACACAAAATTATATAATTCGAGTTGGTCCTTAGGGATATAACTAAAAAACAACATTCAAAACATCAGAAATAGAACTCTCGATCAGGTGATCGCAAATATTGACGTAAATGTACAAGGTGAATCAGAGTTTCTTGTATCAATAGATGCACATCACCCTGCTTTGAGTATAGTGTATTCATTTAAAGAAAGCAATTACAATTCTGACAATAAAACCAGTTTTTTAGAAAATAAATTTAACTTTAAAAGAGCAAATTTTGTGCAAATGTATCAAATGCTTGAAACTGTTAACTGGGACCGTTTGCATCTTTTCGAGGATGTGGATTTAGCAGTGGATTTTTTCTATGATTGTTTCAATACAGTTTTTGAATATTGTGTGCCTAAAATAAAAAATATAAATTATAAAGTAACATATCCGGTTTGGTTTACTGCCGAAATTATACATAAAATAAAGGGGAAAAATATTCACCGAAAATACAAAAATGATTCTACTTATCATTTAGCAAAATTTAATGAATTGCGTCGAGAGGTGAAAACACTTATAAGAATAGCAAAGAAAAAATATATTACTGACATTGAAAATGGAATAAACCAAAATAGTAATAATTTTTGGAATTATATTAAGTCTAAGAAATCATCTTACCAAAACAGTGTAATAGATTTTCAAATTGATGGTATTGAGTGTGATTGTAACAAAGATATAAGTGAAGGTTTTTCTCGTTACTTTCAGTCTGTGTTTGGAGAATTATCTTTTTATAATTATGCGGATATTCATACAGCTGACATTAATGTAGAAGGTAATATGTTGAATATTGATAGAGTGTCTCTAGAAGACATCCAGCACTCGATAAAAAAACTGAAGCCCAAAAAATCTGCTGGTCCAGACGGTATACCTCCATACATTATTAAAGGTTGCAGTGCTCTACTAGAATATCCTTTGCTGATTATTTATAATTTATCACTTTCTACTAAAATGTTCCCTACGTCATGGAAGGAAACTATTGTAACTCCTGTACATAAAAGTGGTTCAACTGGAGATATTAAAAATTACAGGCCTATTTCAGGTTTGTCAGCAGTAGCTAAAGTTTTCGAGCAGATAATTTATGATAAAGTTTACAAACATGTCATAAATAAAATATCTGAATCACAACACGGTTTTGTTACAAAGAAATCAATATTAACCAATTTGGTAATATTTACGGATGACGTCAGCGCTACTTTAGACAGAACTGGACAAGTAGATGTTATATATACAGATTTTGCTAAGGCTTTTGACAGAGTGCACCATGATACTTTGTTGCAAAAACTAGGAAAAATGGGTTTTTCATTGGATTTATTGAGATTGTGTGTGTCATATCTTTCTAACCGATCTCAAAAAGTTAAATATAGGGGTACTTTGTCGGAGTCTTATTTGGCGAGGTCTGGTATTCCCCAAGGGAGTAATTTGGGACCATTACTATTTTTAATATTCATTGATGATATAACAAAATGTGTTGAAAATTGTAAATGCTTGCTATATGCAGACGATATTAAAATATATCGAGAAATTGAAAGTGATAGTGATGCCACCTTATTGCAACAAGACCTTGATCGTATCTCCAGATGGACCTTTATCAATAAATTACCACTAAATATAAATAAATGTTCATCTATGGTTTATACATTACGAGCAAATTTTATGGAATTTACCTATGCCATCAATGATCAGTCCTTGGCAAAAGTGTATAAGATGAAAGACTTAGGAGTAGTATTTAATACTAATTTAAATTTTAATGAACACATAGACATAGTTACCAGTAAAGCGTACAGGAATCTAGCATTTGTTATGAGACACACGAGGGACTTTTCTGTAAACACTACAAAAATGTTGTATTTTACTTTTGTCCGGTCAAAATTGGAGTTTGCATCGCAAGTATGGGACCCTGGAATTGAAATTAAATCGCATCTTGTTGAAACGATTCAAAATAAGTTTTTGGCTTTTCTATATACGAAAAAGTTTCATAGATATCCTGGTTATTATGAATACAGTAATCTTCGAAGGGAGTTCGGTATTATGAAACTATCAGTTAGGCGACAGATTGCCAACATATATTTTATAGCTAAAGTCATAAATGGATACATAAGTTCTGCTGAAATATTGTCTAGATTAAATTTCTATGTTGCTATGAGAGTCCGGCCAAGAAATATACTTTTCAAAGAGAATTACCGCACCAACCTAAGACGTGATTCACCGGTAGTCAGAATGTCTCTAAACGTGAATAATGTCTGTCACGATTTAAACATTTTTGATGTAAGTATAAGAAAACTTAAAATAGCTATTAACAGATATTTTTATGATATGTAATAATGTTTTTTTTTTCTTTTTGTCATTTAACCCCATTGTGTTATTCATCTTAACTTGTCATATACTTAGTACACAATTTTGCTTAGTTTTATTGTGACATAATTGTAAATTTAGACCTTTGTGTCTGTATTATGTCAATAAATAAATAAATAAATAAATAAATAAATAAATAAATAAATAAATAAATAAATAATGTTCTATGCCTAGCGATATAAAGATATAAGACACAGTAATGAATGATAATATGAAATAGGTATATTAAATAAATACAAGAATAATAATAATAATAATAATAATAACAATAATAATATGTGGGGAATGAGAGGTGCCGAATTTATTGGAACTACTCATTTCTCACGCTCAGACAGATTCGTGCCAATAAGCCTGATGTAGTTAGTCCTCCTTGGCCACCAACTCAAATGTTTGTCATCAAGTTCTCAGCCCAACATTGAGACCAACATTGTCTTAAAGGAGGAGGAGAAACGGAGGAAATATCGAGACCTTCTCTTCGAACTCCGCAGACTCCAACATACTGTGAAGCTTGTGGTACTGATAATAGGAGCCCCCGGTGGAGCAAGAGATACACTGCTTTCGAAACTGAAGATCATAATGGCATGCCGAAATTTGGCAGATCTTTTAGCCGGAAGGATGCAGAAGGTAAATAATTGTGCGTTCATTACGTTTACTTAAGGCACACGATTCCTGGACTCAGCCCACGGACGTAGGCTAGCTATCGCTACTAATAACCACCAGAGGCGTAACCTGAAACTCGGAGGCTAGGTAACCAGTCGGCTGGGTTTCAATTTTTTAATTCATCGCCTATTAAGCTTCCCTCTAAATAAGCAGAGGTTTGAAAAGAAAAGGTATTGATAATAGATATAGCTGCCAATAATAATAATAATAATAATAATAATAATAATAATAATATTTATTATTCCAACAGGAAAAACCCAATTACAGGAATAAGAATATGCTAATATAATGTGTAATATAATATATGTGCTAATATATAGGTATATAAAACAAAATCAACGAGATAAAACAAACAGAAAATAATTTACAACTACTACAAACTACAACTACAAACAATGCCACCAATAATACTTAAGTTAAACGACTAACACAGTTACATACACTTCTTAAATTATCATAATGAATATCGCAGTTAGAAGCGATTTTATTGTAAAGTTCACACATCAAAGATATTGGAGACTTTATTAAAATATTCGTTCGAGGAGCAACACGATAAAATAAAAATTGCTGTCTAGCATTTTCGCGAGGTATCAAAAAATTTATTTTACCCAAAAGATCGGGGCAATCAACTTTGTCATTCAAGATGTTATACAGAAATCGAACCAACATTATATTACGTCTGGTTTTTAAAGCAACGAAGTTAAATCTATTAAGTAGATTATTATGATCCAAACCTCTAGGCGGATAATATCCATCTTGCAAAAAAGACAAAAATTTTAGAAATTTTCTTTGGACCGATTCTAAATGTCGGCAATGAACATCATATATTGGATACCATATAATCGACCCGTATTCCAATTTAGACCTCACTAGAGCACAAAAGAGGGTTTTGAAAGTGCTTGCATTGGAAAAGTCCCGACAGTTGCGATAAATTAAGCCATATGATTTAAAGGCACTGGAAACAATATGATTTATATGATTAATAAAAGTGAGCTTACTGTCAAAATAAATACCTAAATCTTTGAATACATCAACTCTGCTAATGAGATTATTACCAGTGGAGTAATTGTAGATGGGAAAGCTGGTCTTACGAGTATAAGTCATTACGTTACATTTAGATATATTGAGTTTCAGCCGATTTAGTTCACACCATGAAGACATTCGATTCATGCATTCTTGAAGATGCATTGAATCGATAGAAGAACTGATTTTAGAGTAAAATTTGAAATCATCAGCAAATAACAATTGCTCACAAGTAATGACTTCAGGAAGGTCATTAATAAAAAATAAAAATAATATGGGACCTAGATTGGAACCTTGTGGAACTCCAGATGTTACAGAAAACGATTTTGAGGTAAAATTTTGGTATCTTACCATGAATTGTCTATCGCTTAAGTAAGAAGTGAACAACCTAATCAAAGCCTCTGAAAATCCAAAACTTTCTAATTTCAAAAGGAGTATGTTATGGTCAATCTGATCAAATGCTTTTTGGAAGTCCGTATAGACAACATCAACCTGCCCTCTATTATCCAACACCTCAGAAACGTACTGAGTGAAAACCGCCAAATTAGATATTGTCGACTTCTTCTGCATGAAACCGTGTTGTCGTGACAATATAAGCTGTCTGGTAGAACAATAAAGCTTACTATACATTATGGTTTCAAAGATTTTAGAGAAATTACAGAGCAAAGAAATACCTCTATAATTTGAAACGTCATTCTGATTTCCCTTTTTCGGTATAGGGCAGATGAATGTTTTTTTCCAAGAAGATGGGAAGGTAGAATTACGTAGGATGCAATTGAATAAAATATGCAATGGCTCGGCAAAAGCATACGCACAGTCTCTAAGAACAAAACTGGGAATACCATCTACGCCCATTGTAAATGTATCCTTGGATTGTTTAAGATTTTGTAAAACATCTTCATATGAATAATGGATATTCTGTAAGTTTAATTGATGAAATAATTAGGAAACGTAAATTTAAAGAGAAACTTCGAATTTCCTCAACTTTTCAAATTGAAAGAGAAAATCAAAAATTCATATCTATTACATACGATCCTCGTTTCACCAGTGGTTTTGGTAAGGTTTTTAAAGATATAGGTACGTCAGTGGTTTATTCATCGGGAAATAAACTACAACAACTTTTAGGCAATCCAAAAGACAAAGTAGAAACTAAAGAAAACTTGGGTATTTACGAAATTAGCTATAAAGACTGCGATCAAAGGTATGTTGGACAAACTAGAAGGATAATTCAAACTAGATTCAAGAAACATATGGCTCATCTCAAATATGGTGGAACAGATAAGTCTAGTGTCGCCCAACATGCGTTAGAGAATAACCATAAAATAGATAGTATCAATTTAAGATTACTCGTAATTAGGAAATTCCAAACAGCTGGATGCCTTTGAGAGTTTGGAAATTGGTAAGTGTAGAAATAGTATGAATGATGACACAGGGCCCATCCCATATAGCCCGTTTTATTGGTTCACTGGTTCAATTGGCGATGGTTCTCTAAGCTAACGCGACGGTTCACTGAACCGAAATGGTTTAGGTTTAAATAGGACACAATGGTTAGTAGCATAGGTTTAGTTTTAATCATCCCCAGATGACGCCAACCTGGTTGGAGTCATCTGTATAGAGTGGAGTAGGTAGAGTATAGTGTTTTGGTGTTATGTGCACAACTACGTCAGTGCTTATTTATTAAAAAATTAACCAGAGTTATGATACATTATTGACGAGCCAGTGGCTCAGAGTTTATTGCCTCGATCGCTCAACCCAGAGGTCGTGGGTTCGGGTACCTATCCCACCAGATTTTTTTTTAATTCTCTGCTCGTAGATTAAGGCTTGTTCGAAGAAATGTCAGCTAGATATTAATGTGAGAGATTCAAATCAGTTGATGTTTGACTGTCCTCCTAATGAGGGTTTCCAGGTTTCCCTCATTCCAGCACGGAATGGTGGTTAGGCCAACCTAAGTTATTCCTGACACGCAAGTGTGGCCCGCAAATAATAATATTCCGCCACTCCCTCAGGCAAGTCTCAGATTTTAAGGCTAATCCTTGTCATTAGAATGAGGGGTAGAGTTATTATATTTACATCTTTCTTTATATAGGAATTAAGCCAAAAAAATAACTAAGAGATAAATTATTAATGAAACTATCACATAGGTAACGAGGAAATACAAGACTTTATTGAACCATAATATTTGATAATTTCATTAATAATTTATCTCTTAGTTAAATTTTTGTCTTAATTCCTATATACCTGAATAAAAATGTAAACAGTGAAATAAGCCAATAAATAGTATTAAAAATATACTATAAAAAAAGATATTATATTATTACACATATATTAATATCTAATTACTTTATGTGAGCGGTACTGAGGAGCAGTGGAGGAAACTAAATATTACACAAGTTGTTCTATTATGTTCATTAAGGTACGATACATTACTATTTGAAATTCTGTTCTTGCAGTTGCATTTTGGTGTTTTGTCAATTATACCTGAATTGTGAGAGGTACTACTAAGGACACATTTTTATTAAAAAGGGTAATCACTCTCTGGGAAACTGATTTATATAAGACAGCTATATCCAATCGAGTAGGCAGCTGTAGGCATATCATATGTATTTTAGTATGACACTTTTAACAACCAGTTAGTTAAATAGAGAACATTACCAACCAGTATGATAAAATATCCAATTTTTTTGGACAGAATGAACGAATGCTGCATAATTTTTATAGCCCATGTATTTCCTGTTGGACTATAAAAGGATGGTCCGAATCATAATGCAGCATAGTTTGCAAAGCGTTAGAAACTTAGCAAAATGTTCAAATACGTGGTAAGTACTCTATAAATATAATGCTACATAATATACTTTTAATATCATTATTAACAATATTTTCTAAAAACATTTCTTCATTTTTAACATTCTGAATTGGTTTACTTTATACAACTTTAAAACTAAGGTTTGAGACCCAGGAGACGGGATGTTCACACTTATTTTATTATATTTTTTTAATTAACGAAAATTTGAGTTCCCTCAATGATTATAAGCTCCATAATAAGCTAATATACTACATTAAATATTATTTCTAGTGCAGTATGTATATTCAAATATTCTAAAATAATATAGGATTCAATGAAGCAAGAAAAAATATTGTCATTTATAGTCACCTAAAAACAAAATTTTACTCGATTTCACATACATACTTTTTTTATAAAGAGAAACTATGGATGGGTTATAATTAATTTTCTTTTCTTTTGGGATTACACCACCTGTAAAATAATTAAAAACAAAAATCCACTGTATTATATGCAATAAAAATAAATATATGACAAAACTAAATTTCATAGGAAAGGTTATATTTTTGTTAAATGGAGACAAATACGTTTCCAATTTTTCACTAAATTTCGATCAATGGTGGTAATTTTTGCTTAAGAAAATGGGTAATTAACCATAGAACATGTTGTCTAACAATTTTTAGAAGCATATTTTATGACCAAAAACTAATTAAAGTGGCATGACCAGCAAAATGATTAACTATTGTATTTGACAAATTCTAAATAAGTTATATTTCATGAAGTGTTTCCGAAAATCAAAATAGATGTATTTTCGAAACGTCAACCGATGTGTTATGTATTAGTAAGAAGTGACTTACTAAACTCTTCATGATAAGTCTATTTTTTAATTAGATAACACTGGGTTTTAGAGACCATCTGAATATTAGCATATTAGTAGTACATTAATAATTTTTTAAAGTTACTGGTTATATTTTCAATAAAAAGTTATTTCTTTTAATGATCTAAAAGCTATTAGGGTCTACATATAACAATTAAATTCTAAAGGATGGATGGCACATAATTGGTAAAATTTCATTCACATGCTTTTGTAGTCTACAAAATGAAAAGGGATTCTATTACAGTGCTCAGTGTCACTGTAATGCATATGTAACATTTAAAAATACTGCTAACTGCAATTATATACATCTGGGCATATTCAATTGAAAATCTATTTATGTGTGAAACATGGGACGGCTTTTCATGTCAGAAACAGAATTTCTACGGTTCTATTCAACAAAATAATAACTTTGTCCATCTGGCCCCATTAGATATATATATTCTTTTCTTTGTATTAAGGGGCGAAGCCCTCTCTCTACCTCTGATTTTTATAACGTGCCTTAACACAAACAACATAGCCATTACTTCTTTTTATTTACTAAAATTAGAAGATTTACACTCACTGTTATTAATTATACTTGTTCTGTAATATGTTAAAATACTCTATATCTGTAAAGTAAATGTAAGAAAGAAATACTTGTCAACAAAACTCACGACCAACATTAAATTACTCCGGCATATCCGAAAAAGATTCAAGGTGTATTTGATTCTGATCTCGGAGGTTTTTCACCATATACTCATAATAGAGGGTACTAATTATCTTATAAGCAGTATTACAATGCTCAGTTTACGTAATTTTACCAATATAAAAATAAGTAGTAGTAAAAATATAGAAAGCTGCATTATTAAAATGTAAGTGTACTTAATCATTTTTTCTATCTGCCTGTTACAATTTTTGTCAGGGAAGAAAATAAAAGAATATCATGAATGAGTATGACAATTCCTGTATAGCAATACCTGATATATGATTTATTTTTCCTAAATTTTCGTTTTGCCAAAGATTATAAAAGTTATTTTGAATATTGTGAATTTTTATATATCCAACACAGGAGATTTAATAAAACATTTCTTAAGAAATAACAACAAGGAACCAAAGGAATCCAAAAAAATTGACATAAAGACCATTTAAAATCTCAAACTATAATTTCTTTATAAAATTAATTTAATATTTCAGGCATTTTGTTGGGTAGGTATACAAAGCTATAAAGTACACCAGTTCTTGAATTTGTTTTGTTAACGATTTAGTTACCATGTACCACGTACAAAAATGTATAAATCATCATTTTTAGTGTCTCCTTGTTGCTCTGTTGGTTGGTGTGGCCGTAGCCTTACCAAATCCCGAACCCCAGATCTATGGTGGACTAGGTGGACTCGGTGGATATGGTGGACTCGTTGGATACCCTGGATACTCTGGAATTGGTGCATACCCATATGCTGGAGTGGGAGCTGTTGGTGGTTATCCCTACTTAGGCTACAAATAGATATTTTGTGGATTATGGTTTTTGAGGTCTAATAAATGCTATTTTTGAATGTTATTATGTAAAGTTTTATTTCATATTTACTTTCAACAGAATATTACAAACATCGAGTCATAAAAACATTTGCAGAAGAATGTAAAGTTTCTTAAATAATGTGTTTATATAAAATGTAGTATATTGATACAAATGTGCCTGAGATGTACAACTTAGTATCCATTTCACGAGCTGCCATGATTGTTTCGACGTAGTTTTTCGAGAAATTTTATTAGCGATTTTTACGAATACAATAAGCGTACTAGAGGATCTGAAAAAAAAAACAAATAAAAGCTGCGCTAAATTAAAACATAGCACAAATATCTTGTCTAATTATGTCTGTGGCTATGACATCTGTGATTATAGCAATTATTGGTTTCTTTTCTCGACCGCCGATGTCTAACAATGTGTTTACTTACACTGAGAAAAAGATTTAATTGGGATAAACAAAATTACTTATTACAGATTACATTATTTATTTTTATTTGGCGAATTAAATATCAAATTGATATTACCATGTCATTTATTTCAATGGCAATATAAAACATTTAATATTATCTAATAAATTTAATTGCCAAGGAGAAAAATATTTTGCACACTAATATTTGGCACACTTAATTTAGTTTACTATTGAAAAATAAACAATGTTTTCCAAAATGAGACAAGTAGGTATGTAGATAATATTAGTTACAAAATATTTAATATTAAAATATAGATAAATTTGAACAAATTATCACATTAATTAAAAAAAAAAACAAATTTCATACGAAATGAGTAAAATTATTTCCTTTTTTAAATATAATAGTTATTCATATGACCTATAAAAATTGTAGAAAATGCATATAAAACGTTTCACTCCGTTTCAGCATCATTCGAATATAATGTATACGGTATCTCTTTAAATATCCATACCTACATATTTACACCTATTTATTAATTTACAGCAAATATCTATACCTAAATAATAAACAAATATTGATGAAAAAATATGTTTTCGATTATAAAAGTTAACAGTGTGTTTTTAAATTCTGTAGCGAAAATGATGAAATAGTGATTATTTTCTTGACATTTATTTTATTTTCGAATAGAAAAGATACAAGGTAGGTAATTGTTTTTATAAATTATTTGAGTAGACAAATAGTTGGATGAGCAATAAAATATTTGACGAAGTTAATTAACATTAATTTATTTATATACCTACATATTTCTGAAAAAAATCCGTGTAAAAAAGCCACCTTCGTGGCGATTTCCATGGAGATACCGGAGTAATACAATGTCAGTCGGGGCACATAGTCCATGGAGCAGATGTTTTCGGCATTTCCTTCAAATAAACTATATGTTTTTATAATTATATATCAATCTTTTGTATATTCTCTTTACAAATAAATTTTGAAACATAATTATTTATCTATAATAAACATGATATGCAAAAACAAATAATTACTATTTTCAAAAAAAACTATGGCTTATTAACGGTTTTAATTAAGATTTTAACGCACTATACTCTTGGCAATTCAATATCCCTGCAAGTTAACTAAAGTTTTTACCTACTAATCAAGTTTATTTACAACGATCAATTGCACATATTTATATAATATACTATAATACCATTTGAACTCTACATCTATAGTTCTCTGAAGACAGTGGCAAATACACCAAAGGAACAGAACTTTATTAAATAAAAACAGTCTCTTTAAATGTGGGCTTATGCGGACTACAAAAAATGCTTGCTTATGAACTGGTACCTATTGAAGGTTCCGAAGACGGTTCTGATTATGAATTGGCGGTAGGTACGGGGAACATCCTCAAACCCCTCCACCGGATTTACAGTTTGAGGGGTCTATTATATTAGTAACTAATAATTATTCTCGAATAAATGGACTGTATTTGTAGCATTTGGTTACATTATGCTGTAGATTACCGATGCGCGCGCATGGTCTAAATTCATCAAATTCTAAATTCAACTCGGTAGGGGAATAAACAATAAATACATCTATAAGCGCATGGTGTTTGGTCATGATAGACCTATCAGTTCTCTTCAAAACAAGTGTATACAATTAATTAGCTATGAAATTAGATTCATTATCATTATGTATCAATTCATCATCATAAATAAATAAACGTGGTAGGTGAAGATCCCAAAGTCTATCTAAGTAGGTATTAACAAGATGAATGACTGGTCAATAAGGATCTAAGAGAGAATATTGGAATTGAAGGAAAATATATATCCGTAAGAATAGTTTTAATTTAATACATTGTATACATATATAAGATGGTGAAGGCGTTAACCTGACTGGTTAAGTTAAGACAAAGAACTAATTCAAACGGGATTGCAGTCAAATAAGGCAGAAAAGAAGAGTACTTTTTTTTCCAAATTCAAGCTTTCGAAGCCATTTATTGCTCCTTCTTCAGGAATACTACAAATTCATTTCATTGCGAATAATACATTGAATACAGCATGGTATTTACGAAAAATAGAGATTAAATTTAACCTCTACTTTTGAATGCAGTTTTAAATGTCCTTTCAAACAAAAAAAAGTTCAGTCGATTAAGTATCTTGAAAAATAAAGGTTTTATGGGTTTGTACATGAATCAAAATAGACACCCTGTATATGTAGCATGTTATTTATTGGCTTCTACAGTTATTTTTATATTTATTTATTTATTTATTTATTTATTTACAAGTTTATAGATTTATTAATAATTCAATTCTTTAAAACCCAATGTATACATTTTCAAGAAAAACGTCCAAGTATGTTTCATAAACAGCACTTCTAATCATATTATTTAACATGTGGTATTATCCCAAAAAAATTACTATGAACCATACAGCTGCGTCTCAAATATATTACAGATATTAAATTTAATGGATATTTTTTGGGAAGAAGTAAAACAAGGGGAAATACAGGAAATTATAAAAAATAAGTATAACATAGTGCAACATAAATATTTATAGGGCCAGCCGTTTAATATTTATATATCAATATGAACATTTAAGCAAACTTGGTCGATGTAGAAGTACTTGAAAGGGTTACCATAAGGGAAGAATCACCCTTGATACTTAGCCACATTCTAATGGCTTGTACTAAAGTTTACAGAATATTTATATATACAGAAAGTTTACAGAAAATTTTATTCTGCAAACTTTACTTGTGCGTCCGTGAATTCACAGAAGCTGTACAAACTTAGGTGCAGTCTACAGGGTGGCCCACGAATAACGAAACAAACGAATTATCGGATACTTACCAACTTTTACTTGCAAATCGCTCGGACACGTCAATTAAGTTTTCGAGGGGGAAATATTTGGCGCATATTTTCAATGTCGTAGTTTTACCCCCTAAGCGAGGGTGAGGTTCACCCTTAAAATTTTAAATGGGAAGGGGGGGTCGAGACAAACCTCATTTTAAAGCTTGAAAAAAGACCTTTACAATGCTGCATACTTTCTTGAATTTGAGTCACTAGTTCTTGAGAAATTTAATTTTTTGTTTTTAATTTTTTTTTCATTTTTGCTAAATAATTGGAAACCTTTTGAATTTATTTTTTTTTAGATTGTAATATTGTTAACTAAGTATTCATTTTTAAACATTAATGTAGTAATAATCTGGATCGTCAAGAAACCCGATGTATAAATTTCCGTTTAATATCTTAAAATAACAATTGTCTGTACTGACAAAAAAGGCTGACATCAAATCACACCAGAAATGCTAAGTAATGTTCGGAAATACTTCGAGTAAAACCTTTATCACTGTATGGAAGCAAAAGGTGGTCATTTTCAGCATTTGTCAAATTAATACTCGTACTAAAAATATTAAATTTTAAAGTAAATTTTCGTTTCTACTTGCTCGTAGGGCCTATGTAGTATAAGAATTGCAATTAATTTATTTTTTACTGACCAGGACTATTATTATTTTTGAAAAAGAATACTTACTAAACAATATTATCTAAAGAAAAAGAAATTCGAAATATTTCCAATTATTTTGCAAAAATGAAAAAAAAAAAAACTACGTATACGGGTATAACTACGACATTGAAAATATGTGCAAAATATTTCCGTCTCGAAAACTTAATGGACGTCGAGCGATTTGCAAGAAAAAGTTGTTAAGTATCCGAAAATTCGCTTGTTTCGTTATTCGTGGGCCACCCTGTATATAGTGATATTTATATATCAATATGAATATTTAAACAAAGTTGGTCGACGTAAATGTTCTTGAAAGGGTTACCATAAGGAAAAATGTGACCCTTGATACGAAGCCACATTGTAATGGCTTGTACTAAAGTTTACAGAATATTTATAATATACCGAAAGTTTACAGAATATTTTATTCTGTAAACTTTGCTTGTACAGAGTGATTCACTTTCGAGTGTGTAACATGGGTATCTCGCTTATTATAAAAGATAGACTGTAGGTTTAAATTCGGCAAAGTTGCGGAATTTTGTGCTCAATAAGTTCGCGCAAAGAATACCCCCATATCTGCTTTTGTTTTTGAGTAAGAGGCAAAAAACAATTTTTTCCGGTTTTGGTTTTCTGGCCATAACTTCTATATTTTTGAAAATATTGGCGTATCGTTTTCACATTATTAGGACACTTTCTTGAGACAAATACGATGACGTAAACCGTTTTTTAAAAAAATGCCACTTCTATTGTAAATCATCGTCAACTTTATTTTTTCTTATGGGCGCCATATTAATTTTTCTCATATTTGAATAAACCGATTTTTTCTGAATACAACAATATAATATATGTTAATATTTGCGTAAAAAATAAGGGAATTATGAAGGAAAATAAGATTTTTTTTTTAAAATGTCTAGTTGGCCATGGCCATGACAGTCAATTCTTGACAAACCACAAATGTCACTTATAATTGCTATAAACTGCATCTGTGGAGTACTTTTTACATTGACTAACGATGTATTCAACCGAGAAGAAACAAGATATTATAGATATTTATTACAGATATAACAAAAATTTAAACAGAATAGTTGAAGAATATTTAAACACATATCCTGAAAGACGACAACCATGCAAGAGATATATTACTAAACTGCACTGTAATTTAAGAAATTATGGCAGTTTTTCTAAACCATGAAATAGGTATGGACGTATAATTTCTTAAATTACAGTCCAGTTTAGTAATATATCTCTTGCATGGTTGTCGTCTTTCAGGATATGTTTTAAATATTCTTCAACTGTTCTGTTTAAATTTTTGTTACATCTGTATGTAATAAATATCTATAATATCTTGTTTCTCTTCGGTTGTATACCTACATCGTTAGTCAATGTAAAAAGTACTCCACAGATGCAGTTTATAACAATTATAAGTGACATTTGTGGTTTGTCAAGAATTGACAAATCACAATGACAATGAGAATTGACTGTCATAGCCATGGCTAACTAGAGATTTAAAAGAAATACTTATTTTTCTTCATAATGACCTTATTTTTTAGGCAAATATTAACATATATTATATTGTTGTATTCAGAAAAAATCGGTTTATGCAAATATGAGAAAAATTAATATGGCGCCCATAAGAAAAAATAAAGTTGACGATGATTTACAATAGAAGTGACATTTTTTTTAAAAACGGTTTACGGCATCGTATTTGTCTCAAGAAAGTGTCCTAATAATGTGAAAACGATACGCCAATATTTTCAAAAATATAGAAGTTATGGCCAGAAAACGAAAACCGGAAAAAATTGTTTTTTGCCTCTTACTCAAAAACAAAAGCAGATATGGGGGTTTTCTTTGCGCCAACTTATTGAGCACGAAATTCCGCAACTTTGCTGAATTTAAACCTACAGTCTATCTTTTATAATAAGCGAGATACCCATGTTACACACTCGAAAGTGAATCACCGTGTACATACGTCAGTGAATTCACAGAAGCTACACACTTAAGTGCAGTCTATATAGTGATATCCCAAGTGATAAATAAATATCCCTACCGTTACAAAAGTTCGGAATTGTTTCATTTTCTGATGTTGGTGGTTGATGTTAGTTGCGGAAACAGGTCGCCAAAATATGAGCATCCACCTTATAAAGGAGTCACAATAAATTTAAAATTATAACACACACTTCGTTATTTCCTTTAAATATTTTTGACACAAACACTGTCACTTTCCGAAGTTATCAGGATAAGAAATATAATCCAAGGTCAATGTACGCTAGGTTTTCACGTATGTGACGACGTAGCTTACCGATATTAACATAAAGGTACCCGCTTTCCCGCTTAGCCACCATATACTATGAGAAATAAATTTAGTTTCTTAATATATATAAAAGGCCATCTGATGTAATTTGCATTGTTTGTTGCAGAAGTGTTTGTTTATTTTGATTAAAATTGCATCATTATTATTAGGTAGTTGACATCGCACGCAGTTATGTGAGGTTACTATAAATTCCTAAGCTTTATGGATATATATAATTATCCATATATATGTGGCAAATGTTAGTTAAGGCAACAACTGATGCCTGCATAAAAACTGCGAAAAACTGTTATTCCTAATTCCTAATGCCTGAATATATATTTTCAGTTTAGATCTAGATATGAAATTTTCAGCAGCAATTACTTGATATGTACTAGCCGTTCTAATAGGATAGTATATACGTTTGCCTTGCAAACCTGTCCTAAATTCACAAAATTATGGAATAAACAGATGTGACTTGCAAAACTCAATGTTGTGCAAGTCACAGGGGTACGGAAAATTAAAAACAAACCTTAGAGCTAGATAACAGCAATTACATAAACAAATATAGACATCTGGGGATAAGTTCAGCTATTTTATGGTTTATATCTTATACAGGATATCCCATTTGTCCGTTTCCCTTTTTCTATCTGGTAAACGATTTGAGTAAGGAACGACTCCAAATATAGGAAAGTTGCAAACTTGCTAAACTGCATAACTAAAATTATTTTCATATGAACAGGGTGCTCAAGGAAAGCTATGTTAAAATTTATACAGGGTGTAAATTTAGTGGAGAATTGTTTCATAACTCGGCAGGCATGAACCTTGGACGAATTTTACGTGACACCATCATACTATACCATTTGGAGCTCATTTTAAAAATATTTTTGATCGTTCATGTTAAGGTGGCAGACTCAACTTATATTTTTTTAAATGGAACGACCTGTATATTTTTACATATTCAAAATCTACGCAAAATTATTAACTCATAGATACCAATATGTATGTACTTGAATGCAGTCGTTTTAAGATATTTAATATTTTGTAAAAAAAAAATCAGAAGCAGACTTCAGTTTCAGGTGCAATTACGGTTAAGTTTTTTGGAATTTCAAAAAGATTTTTCGTGCACAAATAGTCAACATAACTGTGTATACTTCTATGATTAAACCATTTGATTAAATTATACAGGGTGTTAATAAAATAGAAATGAATCTCGTAAACTTAGAACACATGTAACTCGATTTTTTTAAATGGCACGACCCATATTTGATTCCATATCTGAAAAGCCATTAAAAATACCTTTCTCTAGATGTATCACAATGTGTGCTTAAACTTAACAATTTTCTAATAATTTGATATTTTTATTATTTCATGTGATAATTATTATTCGAGCCGATTACAACTTTTCCTAATTAATTTGCGAAGAAGGCTGGCTTCAGACAATTATTTTGACAATTCAAAGTGTCAATGAATTAGTAATTTTGTTAATCCGTACAACTAACTTGGTAATTATTGTTCCTCCAGAAGTGGGTATAAGTTTAAAAAAATTAAGTTTACTAAAGAAACAATTCCGAAATAGTCATACGTCAGTAAATAAAATGCTAAAGCAACAAAAATGTCACTGGAACCATATCCAATTATTGGAAGAATTTAGTGAAAACGATTTTATCAGTGAGCACTTAATTCGACGAAGAAGAACCAGATTTTTTCAACAATGTTTTATTCACTGATGAGGCTACATTTCATAAAAATGGTTGTGTAATAGGCACAATTTTCATTAATATGCTTCGGAATACGTTTACATTGTTTCAACAGATTGTCTAATAAATGTTTTGGGGTGAATTATTGGATTATTAAAAGAAATATTTTTAAAACAGGATATAAAGAATAATAAATAATAAGTAGTGAATGTTAACAAATAGTCTAGAAAAAATTTACTTTTTAAACTAAATTAAAGCAAATGTTCAAAATGTCTTCCGTTCTGTTCGAGGCATGCATTGATCCATCCTTGTAAGATCCGGACATCTGGCAGGCCAAACTGTAGGACCACCTCTTCCTATCCATTTGTCTGGATATTCAACGGTTAAAACTTTCCTCACTTGTCTACTATAGTGGGGTGGTGCCCCATCATGCTAGAACCACATATTCCTTCTTAGTGCTAGGGTTATCACAGTTAGATATTCCTGGAATTGGTTTCGCAAAAATTGTAAATAAATATCACCAGTCAGGTTTTCATTAAAAAAATGTGGGCCAATTATATATGTTCCAATAATTCCTCCCCAAACATTTAAAGACCATCTGTGCTGGTAATCGATGGTTGAAACAATGTAAGGGTTTTCCGTGGCATAGTAATGAAAATTGTGCCTATTAACGCAACCATTTTTATGAAACGTAGTCTCATCAGTGAATAAAACCTTGTTAAATACGTGAAATAATAAAAATTTCAAATTATTCGAAGACTGTTAAGTTTAAGCATACATTGTGTTACATGTAGAGAAAGGTCTTTTTAATGGCTTTTCAGATATGGAATCAAATATGGGTCGTGCCATTTAAAAAAATCGAGTTACGTGTGTTCTAAGTTTACGAGATTCATTTCTATTTTATTAACACCCTGTATAATTTAATCAAATGCTTTAATCATAGAAGTATACACAGTTATGTTGACTATTTGTGCACGAAAAATCTTTTTGAAATTCCAAAAAACTTAACCGTAATTGCACTTGTAACTGAAGTCTACTTCTGATTTTTTTTTTACAAAATATTAAATATCTTAAAAAGGACTGCATTAAAGTACATACATATTGGTATCTATGAGTTAAGAATTTTGCGTATATTTTGAATATGTGAAAATATACAGGTCGTTCCATTTAAAAAAATATAAGTTGGGTCTGCCACCTTAACATGAAACACCCTGTAGGATTATAAATATTTTTAAAAGGAGCTCCAAATGGTATAGTATAATGGTATCACGTAAAATTCCTCCATGGTTCGTGCCTGCCGAGTTATGAAACAATTCTCCACTAAATTTACACCCTGTATATTGTTTAGCTTCACAATACTTCCTATATATTATCGATCTTCTATATTCGTCATTAGATAGTACATATATCTGTTATTATCTATTAAACTTATGTACGTTTCTTAGTTTATTTACGTTCAAGCATTGTATTTAATGTACCTACTTATTATCTGTTTGAAATATTTGGTATGTACACTTGTCTTGAATAAACTTGTTGTTATTCTTATTATTCTTATTATTATATCTTTTTTTTTTGTTGAAACCCAGTCGACGGGTTCCCTGGCTCCGATTCTCAGGGTCGGCCGCTAGTCATTATCAGCAGCTACTTCCCGCTTTCGTAGGGTGAGTAACTACTGAGTACGAGTACGGGATTCGTGTGCACTGAGTAGACGTAATGAGCCCAGAATTACCGCCTTCTACATTCTTACGGCTAGAAGATCTACCAAATTTCGGCATGTCGGTATGATCTTCAGTTATTATTATTATTTTTTTTTTGTCGGAATCTAATTGACCGATTCCCTGGCTCCGATTCTCAGGGTCGGCCGCTGGTGGTTGACAGTAGCTACTCCCCACGTCCGTGGGGTGAGCAACTACTGAATCCGGAAATCCCTATTATCGTTATTATTTTCTTTCGATTGTGTTAATGTAAGTATTCTTCTTTTAAAGTTGGAATACTATGATATTCAGAAAAAAGTACTTCAGCTATTTCGCTCCTATTTAACTGGTAGACAGCAATACGTTAGTGTTAATAAGTGTGAATCGGCTTTGTTGCCTGTAGCAGGAGGGGTGCCTCAGGGGTCAGTTTTGGGACCGATTCTTTTCCTAATATATATTAACGACTTACCTATTAACATAAAAAAGGGTGAGCGTGTCCTCTTTGTAGATTACACGACGATATTTACGCGTGGTAATGTAGATTTGAGCAGGGATTATTTCAGTTTTGTGGAAACTTGGTTCTCAGCTAATAAACTAAAACTTAATATATCTAAAACGCATAACATCACTTAAATTAGCTCCAAAATCAGATAGCGTAAAATTACTTGGTATTAGGTCATCTCATCTAGACAGTGTCTGTACTAACAAAGTGTACTAAGACAGTGTCTGTGTCTATCTTCTCAAATATTTGTGATGAGTCAATTATGGCCTTCTATATTGACACTACTACCTTTGGGAGTAGTATATTTTTCATTGGTCACTTATATTATGGTGTAGCGTTATGGGGGAACTCTAGTACAGCTGACAGGGCTTTTATATTGCAGAAAGCGGCTATTCTCCTTATTGATGATGCTGCACCTAATCGGGCTCATACCAGAGTAATTTTTAAATAATATAAAATCTTACCTCTGGCATGCTTGTATGTACTGGAGTCTTTACTATTAATACATAAAAATATACCCTTTTTACCAACTCATTCGAATAGACACCAGTATAATACCAGGCATCCTGAGGACCTCATTCAACCATTTTCTAGGATAAATATAACAAAGAACAATAAATTGGCAATTGACCTCTTTAATAAATTTGATATTTATAGTAAGCATAAGAATTTTAAACGTATGTCATATTAAGCCTTCTGCTTATACACTAGAATTTTTTTATTATTAAATTGTTTTTCTCTGTTAGTGAATTTGTGTCTTTTATTCGTTAGTAAAACCACTATCCACCTGATTAAATATTAAAATTACATTAATTTTTTCTACCTATAGTTAAGTTATGACAAAAAAATGTACATCTGTGTATATATATGAGTCAATAAACACTTACTATTGTTATTATTATTATTATTATTATTATTATTATTATTATTATTATTATTATTATTATTATTATTATTATTACTATTATTATTATTATTATTATTAAGTCGCTCAGCAGTTGTATCACCAGCACCTAAACAAAAAGCTATTTGAATATGTAAACAGAATATTAATACTGCTTCCTTATGAGTTTGTCATTCAAAATGTTAAAATTTGTGTGTGACTACTATCTAAAACTAATACAAGGTCTCTGATTTTATTAACATTTTATAAATATATAAACCGGAAAGGCGACACAATAATTTGCCAGTAATAATAATCAAGAATAATATAATATACATAGCAAATCATTAGATGAACTTCAATTACAGTATTATTCTTTAAATAAAAAAAAGAAATCACAAACCAAAATTTTATACTACGATATCATTTTAGGATAAAATAATCCCATCTATAACTGACCTTTGGCATTGTACCATTTTTTTCGTAATAATTTCCTTGTAAATCCAAATTCAACTCTTAAATATTCCTTGTTGTTTGAAAGGTATCAATAATAATAAATAATCATCATAACTTTGCCACATAGTCAATAATTGTACTATACCTATATTTTTCTTACTTTGAATCCTGTGGCAAATATTTAAAGTTTCATCCCTGACTACAAATTTTAAATTGAGAAAGTAAGTTTTCCGAACAGTAAATAAACATAAAATGACAGTACCTGCTATGGACTTCAAGGTTCTAGAATAAAACAATCGACAATAAATCTCACATTGGTATATGTACCAATATCTTTTATAAGTAAAATTAAATAATAAAATATAATTAATAAATTAACTAATTAAATAAATAAAATGTTATTGTAAAATTCTATATAATGTCTTTAATCACACATGCACCCGATGTGAAATTTACTGTAGGACATTATTTCTTGAATTTAATAAAATATTCAAATTTCTTTTTTTGTAGATGTAGAAATTTTAGAGAATTTAAAATTTTTCCGTGGATCCTCTGCACTTCCGTATTACGTTATATATAGTATAAATATAAATTGCTTTCATATCTCATCAAATTTAGTGAAATCAGTAATGAATTGCTTTGTGCTGTACTGTATATTATAAATATGGGACTATCTACTTTAGTGTATTTATAATCCCAGCTTTAACTAACGAGATCATTACGGAGTACAGTACCTTAGTCTTTAATGCTGCTTGCGAAATAAAAACAAAAACGGTACCTACAGCAGAACAACAAATTTAATCTGAATACGCAGACATAATAATAAAGTAATTGTCCATTTCTTCATTATGGGACATCAACAACGATGAAAAAGCACAGCACTTAATGGTAATGATTATGTCCTTGCTAACATTAAAAGACATATTTTATGTAATGAAGTCGAGCTCTCATTACTTTGAATAGAATTGATTTGGAATCCTATGGAGAGCATAGTCGTCCGTAGTTGAGGTCAAAAATTACCTTGAAAATACAATATCAATACAGAATTGGTTAGTTTTTAGGAAATATTATTATATAATAATGTATGTAACTTATTTGTGGTGCAGCTTCATGATTTATTTTATTTTCTTTTGGGATTATACCACATGTAAATTAAAAAAAAAACAGAAAACCAGTAGTATTTAAAATAGATATCGAAAGTGTAATATCAAGGCAAACTTCCAAAGTTTGTCCCAAAAAAAAAATGTATAATAAACAATAAAGATAAATATATGACAAATTAACTAAGTTCCATCAGTGGCTTTTACTTTGATATAAAATTCTATAATATTGCAAATTATATTTCAAGTTATATAAATAAATAAATTATAGGAAAATTTAACACTTAGCTTTTTCCTATACATTTCAAATCAATTCTTGACTCGTCAGTAGAATAGTAAAAGTTTTTTAAAATTGTCATATTAACATTTTTAACATTGACATCACGTGGAGCTCTGTGGCCGAACGGTTAAAGACGTCAGGTTTTTAATCGTTCTCCACGGTTGACGACGGTCTGAATCTCACCGTCGTCACCTTTTTCTAATTGCTCCAATATTAAATCTGTGTGCATAAGGCTGGTAGCGTTCTTAATATGCAACTAGTACTGCAATATCACTGTATAAATGGCTAACAACCTACTCTTCACTTTAATTAATAAGGTTTTCCAGGTTTCCCTTATTCTCGTATTAAATGGTAGTTAAAGTTATAACATCGTAAGTGTTCCTGGGCGCACTCATGACCCGCAAAATAATAATATTCCGCTCCCTCTTCCATACAAGTCTCTGATTTCCAGGCTCATCATTAAGATGAGAATGAGGGACAGAGATATTATTATATTATTATTATTGTTAATTCAAAAGTCATCTCATGCACTGATCACTTATATTATTAATAATTCTCCACTAGGAATATTCTTCTGGAGAAGAGGAACTCATGTTTAATATGAGGATATTGTTTCAGATCTGATACATTATTATTATTTTTATTACTTTACAGGTGATCTAATCCAAAAAGAAAATAAAATGAATTATTATATAATGTTTAACAACTTGAAATGTTAATTGCTGTAAACGAAAATTTGTCTCGAAATTTTGTGCAAGAACTCTATAATATCGTAAAGAAAATAGAACTTAGAGAATCATAAATTCTTTTAGAAAATTTGTGAATTATATTTCGTTTCTTAAGTGACAGATTTGCAGACTTAAAATTGTAAATAGCACCACAACTAGGTATGTACTTGCTATTTGTCTTGTATCAAATGAAAGTTCTTTGAAACCAAATTTAACTTATTTCTTATTTGTGTTTTATACATTTAAATATATTACCAATTTTAAATTACATACTGTGTAGGGTTCTGCGCATTGGTAAAGTTACTTTATCACTAAAATTCAGTTTTTTAATCCAATTTCGCCGTCCAGAATTTGTAATTCTTAAGGTGCATTTAAATAAGAGCGAACAGAAGCGAACGAACACGTCCGTGTTTCTGCATATATTAAAGCGAACAGAGATGAATGAACGAATTCGTTCGCTCGCTTCTGTTCGCTCTGATTTAAATGCACCTTTAGAATAGCTACATTTACGAATGAGACATCAGTGAGTCAGCGGTAGTGGTTTTCTATCTATTCTCTCTATCTATCTCTCTCTATATTCTATCTATTTTCAAATGACAGTAGACTTAAAATTCAAGCTAGGAGACTTTGTGTATTATATAAAAAATTTAAATTGTTATCTAAGAAATCGACGACAGAATTAACAGATATTACACCTACCAGATACTGATGGATTCAAGATGGGCGTCAATATTTGTATATATGGACTTATGTGTAGGTTTTTATTGGTCTTAAATACTATTCTTAACATTTTTCAGGCGCATGAAGTTGTGACTTCTAAAGTTTCACAGACCGACCGCTGTTTTTAACCTTTACATTTCTTGATGTTGAGATTTTTTTATAAATAACTCGCAGTTGCGATTAAAAAATCCCCCAACTGTCTACGCCTATGAGAGAGGAGATACATAACCAACGAACTTTAATGAAGAGTCTGTCTTCACGCAGCGGGGCCCCTCAATCGTTGCTCTATTGTCGCAGGTCATGGATTACTACGCATATACTGGCAAGGAATATATTTTCATCATCCTTGGAGATATCAATTACATGTCCTAACTTTGTATCATTGAGTAAGAAAATAATAGATTCGTAATGATATGTATTAATCAGATGTAAGAATTTTGATTGGAAGATCTAAAATAAATCAAATCAAAGCTACAAGTCATTATAAATCTATTATTATTAGGTATATACCTATATAAACAAAGAACTAATTCAACGGGATTGCAGTCGAATAAGGCAGAAAAGAAGAGTACTCTTTTTTCCAAATTCAAGCTTTCGAAGCCATTTATTGCTCCTTCTTCAGAAAGCATGGTCTTACGAAAAGTAGAGGTTAAATACAAGTAATTGACTAAATGATTACAAAAAAACATCACTGTTACAAGAAGTAACAAATGTTGTCAATAATATCAAACACTTTTACTCAAATACTTTTTTTAGAGTGAGATGTGGTCTTGTAATAATTTAGTCAGATGTAATGAAAATTTATAAAAAACTAAAATATGCTTTATAATTTCTACTAAACCTAGAAGCAAAAATTACAATAAAGCCATCAGAGAAGGAAAAGAAAATATAGGAATTATTTAGAGAAAAATACAAATATCTCAGGCCGAGAAATTTAGGTAATTACTTAACTGCTGAAAGGAACATGATCCATCTAAATCTCATAAAGCAAGGGCTATCATAACTGAAAACTAAGGGAATTACAGGTAACTATCAAATATTTAAATACAACAGAAATCAAATGTTCAAACTGCCGTCGTTTATTTGTCTCCCACAGGTTCCCTGAAATACATACGAACTCGAAAACATACGAAAATGGATCACACTGTACTGCCAAGGTTCCACAATTATTTTATTCTATCTATGATACAACACAATATAGTTTATTTACCAAAATAAAAAGTTATAGTAGGTAAGTAGGTAAATCATAATATATAAAAATAATATTCAGTAGTAAATAAACATGAAAAGTTCTACAATCCACCCTGTAGGTGGGACTTAAAATTATATGTATCTATGATATCAATATGCTTTAATTTAAGTATTATAGTTCTACCAATATACAGAGTGGATCAATAATGTGACAAAGTAGGATAACTGTTAGAGAAAACACCCTAACAGAAAATTAAAAAGGTATTACAGGATATTAACAGGAAATATTTTTAAGATTAGTTTGGGTGTACATGTTGATTCGTTTAATAGTTGTAAAGTAGAAATTATATAATGGAATGCCCTGTATATTCCACATTTTATGAAACAGCGTTAAATTCGGGGTCGAACGATATAGCATTCTATAAACTTAAACCATGACTATATGCAGTGACAAAATTTATATTTTCTTTAGTTGTTTGCTTCCATCCATAGGATACGATGGTAATTTTTAGAAAAAGTTCTTCAAAACGGTAAGATAATTTGTAACCTCAACCCTACAACCTTATACTATATCCTTAGAGATCTTAATTTTACATAACTCTGTGTAAGAATATACAGTATTTCATTTTAAATTAAACATGTTCCGCTGATATTTCTAAAATTTAACATGGAAAATACAACACTTAATTAAAATGGTTTTTTAAAATTTCTTATAGTTCTAAAATGAAGCACATCTTATGTTCTTTTTCCTGTGCCAAAAACCAAATGATCATCTCTTATTCCCAAAAAGTTATAGACTCATAAGAGCCCTTACATAATATTCAGTTTCTTTTTAAAATGTCAAATATCTCCGAAAAGGCTGGGTTTAAGTATATAGTATGTTAAATCTTTCTACTTCACATTGTTTTGTTTGGCAATTTCATGCTATTGCAGAAAATGTAAAAATATTAAAATAGGGTGTTCCATTTAAAATATACAATTTAAAAACACTTAAAAATTAAACATTTAAAACCCACAAATTTAAAATCATGATTGTACACTAATATTTTGTATGCTGGAAATAGATATAGGTACCTATCGTATAAATTCACCGTTTCAATATCATTTAATTGTTTTTAATGGAAACTACTAATAAGTACACAAATTCAGTTAAATGGTGAATGCGCTAATGTTATAAATACAGGTATTCAGTTTTCTTAACTACCTATATATTATATTTCTTCAACATATTTCCGGTTAGAGTTGAATAATCGCCCACCAGACAATTTTTGTATTTCCTGAACACGCAATTGAGAGAGGTTGTAGGCGTATATTGATGCACTTGCAGTACGCATCAGAGGAAATCACTTTCACAAAGGATAAGGGGATGTTCGTCACTTCCATACCTAATCAGTGATTGTGGTGAGGGCGTTGCGATGGCCTTGCTACAAATCACCAATGAAAGTTTATAGCTACGCTGCGTTACACTATAAAGAAAAATGATATATTACACTCAAATGTCTCGGTTTATACCTTTTGTATTGAAATTTTCACTTTATGAGTAAATCTACAATTTTATATATAAAATGTTGCTCCAGAATAGAGGCATTTTATCCAACTGAAATTTTACTCAGAAGGAATTTTCATCTGATTAGGTTTAATTAATCAAATATTCTATAGGTGTTTATTTCTCCAATTTATTATTATTTTGATTTCATTTTATTATCCTAATATTTTGATTTAAACACTTTAAAATGTAGTTATTTTTAAGACTATTTCTAGCCACCATTATGATAAGGCATGTGAAATAGAACAAGTCAAATTTTAAAATATCTATTATGTGTTTAGAAATATGATTGACAGAAACAATGATTCAACGTAGTAACATGGTCTACTATCGTAGACCGTAGACGTAGGTAATCACGATGACCACGTAGATATACTATCAATATTTCTTCGCTAATTTTGTATTTTATTAAATCGTTTTCTACTAAAAAAAGAAATATAGGTACATAACAGGAGATCATTACTTTCTACGTATATTACTAGACATATTTTTCTCACTCATTTTAACTAAGTAATAGAATCGTTTTATACACGATGCACGTAATGTTTCTACTTGTGGATATAAAAGAAAACCTTTATAAGAATATTAAACAAACTGGAATATTTTTATGTAATTTTTTTTATTATTTTCATTTAACATGTGCCATAATATTATAGCATTAATATGAATATGTACAATAGTATGTTTAAAAGGTTATTTTTTTAAATAAAGTAAACATCTTTTATAAACGTCTGTAAATATTCAGTTGGTGCCGTATCCCAGGGAGCAATATAAGCAATAGATTACGGGTAGTAAAATTGGGGCATTGCGGTAGAAACAACTGCATTCACTGTGTGCATGCAGGAAAACAGCTCGGTCATTGAACTCTTGACAAACTTGGGAGAATATTCCAAGTCTTTTTATCATCCTTTGAGACTAAGTTATATGACGTACAGAGTACATATATATGAAAATGAAATAGACATAAGTAATTAAAGTTTACAACAATCAGGAATCATTTATCATGGTACAAAAATTAGAATTTTCATTTGGCGGTGCTGATCCGTTTTATAACAATGACAGGATTTATTTGCTAAGACAGAGTAATACATTTGCTAATAAGAAATATTTTAATTAAAACCAATAATATATAAATTCAATTTATATGGAAAAAGTGCTATACTCGTTAATCTAATGCAGATTTATAATGCAATTTATGAATCATAAGTTATACGTCTATCTATCCGAAGGACAGGTAAGTAAAAAAAAAGGTGGTATTGTTCTATCATTTTTATACCACATAATTTATTACAGAATGACAAATTATGTATCTTAATAGGATGTTTTCCGTATGTGACGAATCAAGTTATAAACCTATACATGCTTAGTAATACATCCACAAAGAAGTTGTAATGTGTTAAAAATGCAAATTTTGCGTTTTTCAGAATAAAATCGAAGTTAGAAAATTTAAAAAGAGAATCTATTTTAAACGGGAACCAAAACACAAGTGACGTCATTAAGCATATAAATGGCCGCCGTTTAGTGTTTGTTTATTAGATATTGTGAACTGGATTTTTTTATATATATTTAAAACATACAATATAACTAGTACTTCATAAAATAACTTAAAAAAACTTGTTACTATACACGCTGATATTTATTATAATGGAAATATAATGACTGATGTTCATAGCTTCCTGTCAAACTGTTTGTTTATATGCCTGATGACGTCACAAATATGTCTGCCGTAGTAGACGCGTTTGCGCGCCAAATGCCGAATTTAAATTTCAACTCATTTTTTTCGGATATGCAAGTGTTTGTATTTTTTTTTTAACTAGATATATGTATAATACGGAAGGAAAACTCAATTTTTTGGTATTAAAAAAAATATGTGAGAACACCCTATTGCATTAAGGTCTTTCATTAGAGCTAATAATAGTCCCCCACCTTTTGTAGCTTTTGTTTCAGTAAAATCTCAATCACTTCTGATGACAGTATACAGATTGAGGTCAAATTGTTCGTTTCGTTGCAAAAAGTGAATCATTTAACCATATTTTAGAAAACCGTGCAGAATAAGTGATTTTAATTATAATTATTAATATGTTGCTATACGAGTAGTCTAGTGTAGAATAGAGAAGATTAGCCGAGTGGCATGAACTTGTTAAAACATATTATTTAATGTGTGAAAGGTTCTATTTTAAGCACTATAACTCAGTGCATCTTTATCTTTGTTATTCGATCGTTTATTAGGTCTAAATGTAACAACCTGTGATCCCCCATAATGGTCTGGCTTCTGTGGGATCAACGTACTCTAGAAAATATTGAGTTTCAGCAATTTATAAAGTAAATTGAGATGCTGTATCCTTTACCTTTAGAGATTTCATGTCATGGTGAAGAGTATATGGTGCGGTGCTACTTACACAGAAAAAAATATCTAACTGAATGAAATAAAATTTACTTCATTTCCTACCTAAAACGAAATTGTTGTTTCATTAAGAGGGCTAGTAAATATTAGGTTGAGAAATTAAATGAATTTATTTGATATACCCGTATTACTGTAAATTAGAGAATATTCTGTACTGACAATGTAAAAAAAAAATAAAACGCTATCTTCCAGAAAAATTATGGTCTATTGAAAAGGGCTGGTTTGTAAATTGAAATAACTCCTTTATTTTTCTGTACAACTCCATCAAACTATACATTTTTGAAAAGAGGACAAGTGTCTCTATAGAATAATAATATAATCTACAGGGTGTTCCGTTTAAAAATGATCACAATTTTGAATTAAAATGTGACAATTTTTTTCAAGCACCTGTAGAAGTACAACATACTAGTACTAATGACAAAAAAACTTTTTGTAAAATTAACAGCACCAGTAAAAACTGCTCGTTTCTATCTCATTTTTGCCTTGAAGTTATAAGACATTAAAATGTGTCACATTATCTTGGGACACCCTGTATATTTTCAGGTTATTCCTTCAGAATTATTTAAGACAAATAAAGAACATTATTTCAATAAAAAATGATTTTTTTTTATTCTAAACAATAATTAATTTCTGGTAAATAATTAACTATAATAAAATAGAAATTCTGGTAGAAAAACGTTTCATTATCTTTACCAGTCATTCTATAATCACAAGGATTAGTCCTGAAGTCTTAGACTTCTGTAGGAGAGAGGGCAGCATATTCTTATTCGGTATTGCACCTCAGGAATGACTTACTTAGGTAACCCTTAACCATCGTTTGGTGCTGGAATGAGGGAAACCTGGGAAAATATTACTTAGCAGACATAAATACATACGCATTACCTTTAAAGTATGCTTTAAAAAATTAAACTCCGCACTACTGCCTCCTGAATCTTTCTCTATTCTTCCATTTCCCTTTCATTTTTTTACTGATAAGTACCAGATTTATAATGCATTACGAGTTATTCATTCCTCATAAACCATAAAATGAAGATAAAATTAAACGTGTAAGGAATTCAATTTTTCACTGATAAGTACCAGATTTATAATGCATTACGAGTTATTCATTACTCATTAACCATAAAATGAAGGTAAAATTAAACGGGAACAGAGCGGGAACAAGTCTTCAGTTACAAAGTTATCAGAAAAGCACCATATTTTCTAACTTTGATGTAAGCCAAGTTTGTATCTGTTTCCAAATACCTACCAATAAACGTCTACTCTAATCAACCTGTATAGATACTATCAATCTATACAGGCATCTCAATTAGCTAAAAAGAATCTTAGTAGGTGAATCCTGTTTTGGCGTGAACAACTTTCATATAACTGCATTAATTACTTTGCTGCTTTGAGTAGGTTATTAAGTGATGCAAGAAACAATCAATCTGCATTAACAAAATCATCGTCAAGTTTTTTGTACAACAAAAAATAAAAACACTTGTTCACTGACGTCGGTATCTTGGCATTTTTTATTATTATTTATATCTATTCTGTTATAACAAGTTTCTAAACATAATTTAGTAGCCAATAAAACAGATTAAATTGATTTTATTGTAATAAATTCATTTTATATCAACTTTTAACCTATAAAGTAAAATAAATTAAACTGCAGCCAACTATTATAGAAAACTGGATTGTTATTTCTAATAGTTCTGCGTAGATAAAACATATTAATTAAAATAAAAGCATAAAAACATATATCTCATAATTTAAGGTAACATTTTTCTATTCTTTACAAGGAAAAACGGTTTTTGAACATTTTTAACGTAAGTTTATAAAATAAAAAAATAACTTGGTCAAATATGTTTTTTTAATATCAGTGTCTTTGGCGCCATATCCGTTATATAAAGTTAAAAACTCAGTTAGCTAAGTCTTCTTAAGTTCCAATACAATATATTTAAAATATTTAGTTTCGTATATAGTAAAAACAATTTTTTAGAAACAGATATTAGTAACTACAAGCGAGTATTATTATACCTAGCAATATTACCCATCAATTCCTTCATAATTACACCTATAGCGTAAACATTACAGTAAATTATCAGTGAAAATTAAAGAAAATAGTATAACTAAAACTAGCCTGTTATGTTGTTATTGTTGGAGAGCGGCGCGGTTACCCGCAGCACTCAGACCTGTCGATCCATAGTCCTTGCCGCTAGTCGAGAGTTATCAAAAGATACCCGTGCTATATATGGCCTGCGCTAGTGAACGCTTCCTAAAACGCCTCATACACGATGAGACCTGCATCTGAGGTATGCAAAGAGGTATGTATATTTTGAAACGGTCTTAAGTGTAGACAACACACACACGCTGAGACCGTCTCATGTTTGGGATAGAGACTTCAGTTTACATTCAACATCCATCATGGCGTGCTCCTATCCACTTTCTAGAACACTATGAAAACAAAAAACCAAAAACGAAATAGTCAAAACAAATGCTCTTATGAAGAAAGGCTTTTTCGCACATGAATTTGACACGAACTACAACAAAATAAGGAAGACTACTTCCTAAATTATTTGCGAATTGACAAACACATACCTTTGCTTACAAAAGCTTACCTTTGTCTTTTCCTCTCTCATCACTCAATGCGTTAGAAAACTAAACAAAGCTAGTCGCTCAGTGTGGCGTTATGCGGTGATAATAATAATAATAATAATAATAATAATAATAATAATAATAATAATAATAATAATAATAATAATAATATCTCTATCCCTCATTCTCATCTTAGTGATGAGCCCGGAAGTCAGAGACTTGTGTGGGAGAGGGAGCGGCATATTATTATTTTGCGGGCCGCGAGTGCGCCCAGGAATGACTTACGATGTTATAACTTTAACTACCATTTAGTACGAGAATAAGGGAAACCTGGAAAACCTTATTAATTAAAGTGTACAGTGGGTTGTTAGCCATTTATACAGTGATATTGTAGTACTAGTTGCATATTAAGAACGCTACCAGCCTTATACACACAGATTTAATATTGGAGCAATTAGAAAAAGTTGACCACGCGGTGAGATTCGAACCGTCGTCAACCGCGGAGAACGATTAAAAACCAGACGTCTTAACCGCTCGGCCACCGAGCTCCTATGATACCTGCCTACTTACTATCGCGCCGCCTGCGTCTTGCAACCGCCAAGTTGATCTCAATGATATGTGGCGAGGTATTATTTCTCATCGTGAGATGCGTGGAGATCGTGGGGCGTTTAATGTCTTGGGGTAGGAGAGAAACAGCACCCATGTGCCTCTTGACTATCTAGTAGCAGTAAGGTTAATAGTATTAAAGTGGTTGTTGAGATGTCCATGACCTATTAATAGTTTTGTGAAAATACTTACTGTTCTGATTAAATTTTCAATGGACCTCGCTACATAACGCGGCGGAAGTCCGAGCACTGGATCTGGCTCCGTGAATTGAATACTAAAGCCTCTTTTAGGCAGTGCATCAGTCTCCTCAATCCCGGATATGTTGTAATGACCCAGTCGCTAGTGAATTTTACTTGATTGTTCTGACCCAAAATCTGATATTGTCTTGTACTGTTTAATAGAACTTAAGCATAGAATAAGATAGAATAGAAGAGATAGATAGATAGATAGATAGATAGATAGACGCAATAAAATTTCATTTTGGTTTTCATACATTTTTAAGTAGACAAAATAAATTGAAATAATTCTAATACCAAAAAATATTTTCAGTGACATTTTATATTATTTACTGAAATTGTGTTTTTCATTAAACAAAAGTAAACTTGAAAAGTGAACTCTTAATTAATTTCGCGCTAACATTTTTTTTATTTTTTCAGAATGTAGCAGAATATCAAAATAAATATGTAATTACTAATTTTACATATTTACTGAATTTAAATAATTTCGTTTATTTAATAAATAAATGAATAATAATAATAATTTCGTATATTTTCGTATTAAATAATTTAATAAGGTATTTAATTTCACGGTGTTTACATTGTTACGTTTGTTTATAAATATCTTCCATCGAAAATGATATAAAGTAATGGCCAAAAATACACGTGGCAATATTGATCCATTTGCATTAAGCAGAATACACGGAAATATTGGAGACTTGTTCCACTTTTAATCAAAAGTAAAACTTTGGCAAACAAAAGAGTAGGGAATAATAACATTAGTATTCGCAGGCATGTTTTCCAGATATAATGTTTGTAGAACGTTCTGGACTAATTCCTGTAAATAATATTTTTTGCTTCCATTTTCTTCAAATAAACACATACATAAAAGACAACTGAATAACTGAAAATACATATATTGCTAATAATTCGCAAAGTACTGCATTATTTGTAGACGTTATGAATCTAATGTTCTCCTAAACTTAAATGGAGTGGTTTCTATGAAAATATTTTGAAAAATTATAAATAAAGATATTATAGTATATTAAAATACTAATAATAAGAATTAATAGTAATAACTATGAATAATAATATTAGTAGTAATATTATATAATATTATAATATTAGTTGCAAATATTAAGAGCTAATCACATTCGGTATTAAAAAATATTCACGAAATTTATTGATTTATATTTCTAATATACAGGTTGTTACAAATTCGCTTCTCACCATTGGCATCTCAGAAACTGTAAGACGAGAAAGCTTAAATAGGGGCAAAGTTGCATAATCAAAGGACCAACATAATGCCCTAAATGAACCAAGGCTAACTTGAATAGGTTTTGATATATCTGAAAACAACTGCAATTTTGAAAATTTGTTTTTATTTTTATCTTATTCCAGCAGATGTTGAAAAATGGAAAGCACTTTCTCGAAGCAGTTTTCTGTCCTCTGTTGGCCAGAATATTTAGATTTGAAATGTGACATTTCGTTTTTCCAGAATCATCATCATTTTCATGCATTTTTTCAGTACGGACCTATAATTTTGAAACCATAATTTTTGCAAAGTTCTCTTTGCCCCTAACAATATGCTACCTAAGAACAAATCATATTCGGACGTTTTGAACAACAAAATGTAGAGAGAATATAGTGAAAATATCGAGTAGGTGTAGAAGTCTAGGATCTAAGAAAGCATCATGACTTCTAGAAAATATAATATTGTTAAATCAATATGGAAACGTAACAATCATAGCAAGCTAACAAGGTATGCTGGGAAGCTAGCATGATGTAAATATTTTACGATGTTCAGGAGAAAATTTTGTAACGCTCCCACATGAAATTTTAATAGCCGTGAAAGTAAAGCTTTTCTAGGATATTTAGGATAATATTATTCTCGTGATTTTCCAACAGCCATCCTACACATTTGAACAGTCGCGCCTAAAGGTCTTTATACCTTTCTCGTTAAAAACTGGTTGTCACTTCCTGAACTGCTTATCGAAATTCTGCTATTTTAACTACGTAAAAAAATATGTCAACCGTGAAAATATAAAAATGTAAAAGTGTTTTGACTGACCGTATATTTAAATATTGGTATTTTCAGTGAAAGTCGTTTTTTCTGGTAAATATTGTACAGGATCAGTAAAAAATTCATGGAAAACCAAAGTTTCTCTTTTTTAACGGAACACCCTGAATATTTTTCATTTTTAGTTAAGACATTTCTTTACGAGTACACTGATATTTGATTTGATGGGCCTATCTATAATAATAAGGAACATAATATGATCAAAAGAGTGTGCTATAAGAGTAATGTGTTGAACAAAGGCTATGTAGCCCCTGTACCCTAGCAACCAATTTATGTTCTCTTTCCAACATACTACGCTTTTGGTCATCTCTTCCTCTCATCTCTCATCATCATCTTTGGACTTTTGGTCCTTATAGTTAGCTCGGTTAGACCCATCAACTCCTATATTAGTCTATTCGTAAAGCTAGGTTCTAACTAAACATGAAAAAATATACATCTGTTCAGGGTGTTTCATAAAGAGCAATTTTGTTTAATATATACCTACTCTTAAGTAGTAAAAAAGTAGCTATTGGTAAAAAATATGATTTGGAAGGAGCCATTAGAAAAGTTAAAGTGTGAAGGAAAAATATTGAAATTATAATTACATTCCGACTGAAATAAGGAAAAGTTGTTTTATTTTTGATAAAAATATTACCTACCTACTTGTTTTTACAAATCATTTGAGTCGACGGATTGGCTAAAACATTCGATTAAGTTAACATTAATTTACTGATATACATAATACTATTCATTTCCAAATATTCCACTTCCGTTGTTACCTTACAACGCTTTGCTCAGGTTTTCCAACCTCATTGCGATTATGAATAACCCATAAAACCTATACTGGATACGACACAAAAACAATGTTATACAATTATTATATTCATACCCTACACAATTAGTTTGTTATATTACAATTCACTGAACGGCTAATTACACTTAAGTACTCTATTTGTAAAAAAACGCACAACATATACGTACTTCTACTCGCATGGTAACGATACAAAAATGGCCGTTACGTATTTAGCGATTCCAATTAAATATTTAATTGTAGAAAATAAATGTATTTCTTAAAAGTCAATATTTGATTCTAAAATTAATTGTTGGATGTAAACCATTTTAATAGAATAATTACTATTATTAATTTCAAATATTTATTTTCTTCAAATAAATCTATTTATTTAAATTTGTACAGAGCACTGAAAGTGTATTCAATACTCAATATTTTATATTTTATTTTGTTATTATATACAAGACAATTTTCCTTCTTCCTATACAACTAATATATAAATAACAATTAGTGAACATCATAACACTGTTGTTCAATTTTTTGTTCAGTGCTAATACGGATTTTCATAAAATAAAGATCAAATCAATTAACCAACCATATTTATATCGAAAATAACATAGAATCAATATTTTAAAGGCAAATAGATGCTAATGAACGCTATATATCACGCTAGTGTACGACCCTAAGTTATAGGTATAACATATACATAAAGATTATTTAATTTCTTAACATTTTTGACACATATAATCAAGTGAACAATTGGGCTTAGGTGTACAATAGCGGCACGCAGTACACCAAACATCACGTGAAAGGATCACATGGAAATATAACAGAGAACGTGAATAGTTGAGATCGTGGTTTTCGATGTGGCGACAATAGTCAATATTGGATTTTCTTACGTTCAAGGATAAAGCGCGTGAAAAACGTCGCACTGAACAATTTTTATTATATTATACAGTGCGTCCACTCAGAAGCTTACACTATCTATAGGTATCTCATAAACTACTGACGCGATTTTTTTTAAACTTTGTACGTTTATTAAATACAGGGTATTCTCGGCAAGTAAAATATTTTGACAGTTCTGTGACTTCCGGTTGTTCCGGAAGTAGATATCAACTTGTTTAATTTAAATAGAACACCTTGTATATTTATCTATATTTGGATTTTACATTAAATTCTAAGGTCACTTTGTAATAAACCCTATTCCTAAAATGTGGAGTTTTCGAGATTTTAACTTTTTTAAAAAAAATTTGACGGATGCTGACTTGCGCAGAAAATTTGTCTGTAAATAATCCATCGAGGAAATTAAAAATATTTAAATTTAGGGGTTATAACGAAGGCAGTAGGTAGTTAAGGAGCGATTAAAAAATATTTAGTTGTATACAGGGTGTGAGTACAGTGGCAATGGAAATATACCTACTACTAAAAAAATTAGAACAACTAAATGGAAACACCTAACTTTTTTATTTTAAGGAATTCTACGGCCAAAAATATGGGTAGTTTGTATTCACTTCCGTATGTATACTTGAAATATAGGTATATTTAGTATATTTTATTGAAATTTATCAATCAATCATCATTCTTTATCCCTTAAGACAACTCATTACATTTGTATAGGATCCACACCTACATGTTGGCTATATATTGGCCATATCTATAGCAAATAAAGTGTAGGTAATAAACATTGCATGTGGTATGGTATGTTCACAAATTTTTGGATAACTAAACAATATATTCTTCGCTACGTTTATATTATTTTAGAAACATTTTTAGAATATATTTTATTATATTAGAAACTATTATATATTTAGACTCTTAGCAAAATCATCAATCAATATACTTAGATACATCAAGTACACTCTTTGACGAGGAATAAAATAAGCAGATCTTTAAAAATCAGGTTCATATTTATAGTATAGTATTTTCATACAAATAAAATATAAGTCTTGGGGCTTCATTTAACATTTGATGAAATATTTGGAAACAGAAATTTTGACTAGAAAAAGTTTCGATACGGAATGTTATACCAAATATTAAATAGACAGCCTAAGCTTTTATTAGTTACATGAATTCTTGAGAACTCTATTTTTAAAAACAAAGTCTGATTTTACGTAGACTTCGGATTAATCTAAAAAATAATGTTGAATTCGAAATGGTTGGCTGCCGTAGATAAATAAAACTAAAGTAAGAAACTCAGCCTGTCGATTTCAGAAGCTCCACGCAGTTTGCTTATTATTAAGAGTCCATTGACTAGTCCGGAATAAGCCCAAAATCGACGTTCGTCTCGTGTCTAATTATAAAAAAACTATAAAAGTTAGCGACTTTTAGTAAAAAAGTATTGAAAAATAAGACTTTAATCTAATATAGTAGTAATTTTTTGTAATTCTTTTTATTTTTAAAATTCCAAGCAAACAATCTTGTACTAAAATAGCATATCTTCAAAAATTATTTTCTCTAAAATACATGTATTAAACAAAAATTTGCTACTATAGGGATCTAGTTTATCTTTTGATCTTTCTGGTGATATATAATTTATAACACTAAAAAGAAATTTTCTTGCAATTATAAGACAAATCCGGTGCCCTTGCAATAAGGGCTAACTTTATTTCCATGTGCCTTTTTACTTCGGCTTTACGTGCACCTCCGAAATCTAAATAATTCGGTAGTGGGAATATGTAAGTCTTCACCCATCGGCTACCCAACCCCTCAACCCGACCCCGAATTCATATCTGTCAAGTCTACAGTGAACGAACCCTTAATGACTGCATGAACACCAACAACATTGTGTTTCATAAGTGAAATTCTACATAACTTATGGCATTAAGAGCAAAGTTATGAGAATTATCGATAACAATCAGATTAAACTAGGTATTGTGATAGTCGATTAATTAAATGCTTACTGTGAATTATACAATCTACAAAGAAGTAATTATATAATTCATTGCAGAACAGAACTTCAGTTATAGAATCCTTTAAACCTGCGACAGATATTTCTTAGCAAGAGCCTTGCTCATTGAATGAACCATCAAATCTGTAATTTGTAGTGATTCTTATAAATACTATTTTAAAGGCAAACTTTTAATATCTTAATTTTTAATACTTCCGGTTTTCCGGTTTTATCAGTTTATGGGTGGTATAATCTCAAATGAAATTACAATGAATCATACAGCAGTAATCATTATCAGCAATCAGTGTCCAAAAACTATCTTTTTAATGGGTTTATCTGTTTCCATGCAGAGGGCGTATTCATTTTTGGAATCGTCAATAACAATCACGTTGTCTCGTTAACATATCATGGTATTTACCCAACCATCAAATTTGTTTTATAATTTAAATGTTATACAATTATAATATTTTATGTTTGTTTTATTACTACTTCCAAAATGGTAATATAGTATATTAGACTTGTAGAAAACACTATTCTATTGTCTGTAATTAAACTGTTTTGTAAGTTTATCGTCAAAACATTTTTTGCATCAAAATTATATAATTGTTTATAAATCAATTAAAAAATACTTTTATAAATGTTTCTGTAATTAAGATACAAAACATTTAAGCTTACCTATAAAATCAAACTGGATTATAATGCGTATTTACCAACATACTGTGGCATTTTTATCACTGCTATAAAAACATATTAAGATTATTTTGTAACTGTTCTCTATTAGCTTACAAGATAATTGTGTTAGAAAATTGCAATTTTTAAATCCCTTATATAATTATCATGTAGCATTACAATTTGCTGCAATATAGAAATGGTAACAAAGTAGTTATAAAACAAAATAGTTTACTTAACCCGTAAAAATTCTTGTTCGGTTTGTAACAAACTCAATTTATTCACATTTTCCTTCTGAATATTGCTTTTTGTCTCGGCCCCCACTATAGGATATGCGAGTTATGTGTTATGTGCAACATGGTATTATTGCCCTGACGTGGTTAAAATTTTTTAAGGGTTGGAAGTATGGAAATATGTAAGCAATCCGCTTAATTCTGAATTATTACTATCAGTAATTTACCACACTTCAATACAAAACCTCTTACAAAGTTTTAGGTAAATACCTCCAAACTCACAATGCTTAGTAATTTTAACTAGTTTATTTTGCGGGTAAATTAATTAATTATAATACGGATCTGTCCCGAAATTTTCATCTCTAAGAAGTATAATTCTACAGGTATTTTATAGCAATCACTTAAACAGTTTAATTATATTAAAATATTTGCTGGTAACATAAAAATGTTTTAAGTATAACAAGAAGCCATTTTCACATGCCAATTTTGAAGGTTGAAAGTATAACAACCCAATAGTATTTTAAAAATAATTGGTTTATTAACATTTACAGCAATCAAAAATATCAAAAATTATTATAAAACATGAGCACACTCGATGCACACTTAAAATGTATTAAAAACATGGTAAATTAATTACAGTAAAATTTCCTTTGTTTTAAAAATGCCCTTTTCATTTCATTATCAACAACTAATATGTTCTGTGTGCCAAGACTCAGCGATAGAAACACTTCTTGAAACTGTTATTATACAATTACGAAACTATTTTGTTTTACTAATGTGATCCTATGCAGGAGACCAAGTTTTTTAAATCCTGAGGAAATGTTTATATAATAGCTTTGTAATGATTTCAATAATCTTTACAAAATATCAGCGACGATTAAACAATTTTATTAGATAGTGCCAATTTTCCATTTATAGCTGTTGTAAAAACGTTTTAAAAGTGTTTCTTAGAGTAACTTTATTTTATAAAAAATTTTCGCCTATTATGGTGTGGGTTCGATCCTCAGCTCCGGTACTGGCAAAGTCGGTGAGTATAGGGACTTTGTCTGTATTTTTCAATGTGTGACAACCTTTGATTTTGGAATTGGTGGTAGTCTAATTTATGTACGGTTTTTTATTTTTAATTTCAACAGCGGTTAATATATAAAACAATTCAAGTAATTTTCACATTTTCATATATATTTCAATAACACTAATACACTCCAGTATCTCTATTGAAACAACTTAAGTAAAAAATAATGCCTGTTGAATATTATTTAGGTACAATTTTTTTTCGGTATATGATAATAAAGCCGATAAAAATTCAAAGTGTTATGCGTTTGAAATACTAGATGCAGTATTTATAAATTAATAAACTTTTCCTTATAAGTATAAAGGTCTTTAAAAAGTATCAAATCATAATTAGCCATCCTACGACGGATTTAATATTCTGACGTTAAGCGAAGACCTTGAAAAGGATAATAGACAACAAAATTGTATTATACTGGATTATGGAAATTGAGGATTTACAAAACTCTCAATTAATGCCGCTGTTAAGGAATAACAAGACCAGGCTCAATTTAAATCAAGCCAATTATAATTTTCGTCGAAAACGGGTGTTGTACATTTTTTTTAATAAAGAGGAAACCAAGCTCTCTTGAGCTGCGGTGAAAATTGAAAAATATCTCGAAGTTTCATAATCACAAGATCTCTTAATCAATATAAAAAAATAGGATAATAATGAGCTAACACGTAGGAGAAAAATACGGAGAAACTTCATAATTTGTTTACCCTTGGGAGTCCTGTATTGCGCACGAAGGAAAATTTAATTATGTCAAAGTTGTTTATGCAGAATATAAAAACACGTAAATCAAGGAGGCTAATTTGAAGTGCGATTCATAACTCCATAAGAGTTTTAAACAGGATGCAAGGAAATATAATTATATTTTTCCACTGAACCACTTTCTACTGATTTATATGCACTAGATAAAGAAAAAAAATGGTAACAAAACAGAATCAAGTTTTATTATGGTATCAAAATACATCTGAGTTCTTATTTTTTAACTTATTTAAAAGTGTGTAGGTTAGGCTCTTTGTATCTAAATTTGAAGATGATTTATCTCTTCCGATCACTGTCTGTTTGATTTAATGGTGTCCCTAAAGCTTCATGCCCACGCATTCGTTATATGCTCACTATGAAACCTACTTATTATTTAGGAACAATGAATAAATTTGTATGCCAGAAGCGAGCCACACATTTTTATTTTGGCCCATTTACCCTGTGGAATGCATGCATGTATAATTATTTAAAAAAATATATTCCCTAATAAGTATATTCAATCTTTTTTTTCAAATTTCCTATGATAAACATATATAGATTCATCACAAGTAATAGGAATATAGGGTTTATTTTATATTCATGAAAAATAACCTTTCAGAAATAATAATATTACGGAACTAACGGGTGTAAAGTTAGCATTTATAAATCTTCACTTGTTGATTTTCCATAATAATTTATGTTAAGTTAATGAAATAGAAATTATTAATCATAAAATTTTATAAAATCATAATATTTAGATAATTTCAATAATAATGTATGTTTTACTTTATTTTACTTTGTGTATTTTCATAAATAAAATGCGTAACCATTTAAATTATCAATATTGGCGAATGCGCCAGTGATAGAATGATATGTACAGGGTCATTGGTTATTTTTTAGCCACCCACCTAGAAGTTGTCCCTTTAATCTGAGGAAAAAAAGTTAAATACAAAAGTTGTAGGAAATTAAGTGTAGTTTATTCCAGAATGTAAAATCTTTATATAGGGTGTTTCAAAAACGCGTGACATGCCAAACTTGCATTTTTTTAAATGGAATACCCTATATATTATTAAGTTTTTCGATTCCACTCAAAATTGTACGACTTTTTCATATACCATACCCTATATCTAAAGTTAACCGTTTTTTCATAAATAAGGGTTAAATATATACCTACCATAATTTTGTAATAATTTAATTGATCTGAGGGACGCGTGCTTACTATTCCTAGTTAGCCATGAAAACAAAAAAACCGATATCTGTCATATGCATTGTCAAACATTTTGGTTTTCCAAGTCCGAATTATTTTATTATTATTTCCTTTATCTTTAGGTACCTATATTTTATATCTTTAACCATCATTTATTAGAAAACGGTTAAATTTAGACATAGGGTATAGTATATGAAAAAGTCGTAGAATTTTGCGTGGAATCGGAAAACTTAATAATATACAGAGTATTCCATTTAAAAAAATGCAAGTTTGGCATGTCACGCGTTTTTCAAACACCTTATATATAAATATTTTACATTCTGGAATAAACTACATTTGATTTCCTACAACTTTTGTATTTAAATTTTTTTCCTCAGATTAAAGGGAGAACCTCTAGGTGGGTGACTAAAATATAACCAATGACCCTGTACGTAATTATTGGATTAAGGAAGTTACGAAACAATAATTTTTAAATCTAATATTACCTAAATTATTTATGGAAATAATTTATAATATTTTAATAACTCCCAAAAAATTACAGCTTTAAATTTTACTACTAGGTATTACTTAGCTTTTTACTGAAAAAAAAAGTCGCTCGGACCCGTCGATATGTTTCGTGTTTGTCACCTCTTGCGTGTATGCAACCTTGTACTGAGTTTGGCCCTTTTATACAGAAAAACAGTTATCCCTGTAGAAAAAATAAGGAATTCGTAAAAAAGCTGTGCCAAATATTAAATTAAATATGCAGCAGTTAATGAAATAAACGGAATATAGCTACTGTCATTTTGCAGTGTTTATTATTTTTTGAGGACTGCTAAGCAGTTTGTTTTTAATTAGTATATTAAGTTTTCTCCCATGACAATAGTTTCCCAAGTTAAGTAGAGGTAATGTGAAAATCGTTTGGGATAGATCCCTCCACAATTAGTATATTAGTCCGGAAAACAGAAATCTACATGCAAAATGTAAGGCTGTAAGGAACTGAATGGTACATATAGCACAAATGATAGCACATCCGCGCTAGAGTTTTCGGTTTTCTAACGAATACCATTAACCAAATTCTCTGAATTCGTTACATATTTCATTAGAGTTTTTACTATTCTTAAGCAAGTCAATATTGATATCACCACAAACAATGTATTTATAATAATGATTATACAAGTTACATAACAACGGGTGAACCCTATTTAAATATATTTGAATATCACTATCTGTGAGACCCGATGTGCTATATATTACAATTACATAAATTTTCAATCTCCCTTTGGTTCATACAAACTATCCCCTATTTCTATAATTTTTTCGACAATAACATCACGCTGCACATTTTAAAGATTTAAATTATTACTAGCGCATATGGAATTTCCCCCTCTAGAAATCAGTGAATAATCTGTAAAATTAAATGACGCAATCTGGTCACCCTTCAACCAATGCGCAGAAATACAACATAATATGTCAACATTATTTACATCAAAGAGCACTTCAAGTTCAGGATTTTTTTTTAGATATACCCTGTACATTGAAATTCAATACATTAAAATATACATATACATTATATATACATAATAGTACAATATAGTTTGGTAGTTAATGGTACATTTTCAGGAAAGATTCTTCAGACCATAAAAACAATGACTTCCTCATGTTTCCAGAATTCTGTGGTAAATAATGTCAGTGGATTACAAGTTCACTAATTTTCAGAGCACGTGTAAATTAACCGTCTGGTACACTTGACAACTTTAACTAAAACTAATGAACAGGCGAAATTTTATAAGTAATTCAATATCAGCACTCAGAAAATACGCCTTTAGCTGACATTCAATTTGGGTAATTTAGTGGAAGGCAAATATTCGCATTTACTTTATATTTATAAAAGCAACGTATTTAACGTTCATTTAAAAATATAGGTAGATATACACACTGTATGATATTAATTGCTCACAATGCTGGCTACTTATTGGTAAAGTTATGACGTCGATCAAATCAGAAAAGTTTGTCTTGAAGGGGGTTGAAACCTTTGGTGTGAAGCTATACTGCACTCGACGCGCGTTTCTCCAACCAAGTTGGCATCCCCTGGCAAGTTAGCCTCCTAGATGTAGTTGTTGAATCTATTACGATAGTCCAGCTGCTGATCCTCAGCCTACTACTATTTTTTTTTCAATCAATTTTTTCGAAAATGACTTTAGGGAATTTTTGATTAAAAATTTTACATAATGGCATTCTTCAGCATCACTTAAAACCCCTGTGGGCCAAATTTCATCAATTTGTATCGATTTCATCGATTTGTATTTTTTTATAGAGCCTTAAATGTTTCAAGTTTATTGAATTTGTGTTTCGCTTAAAAGATATAGCAGGCATTAGAAACTCTAATAATTATTGTTAATCTAGAATACTGTTCCTTTACTTACTTCACAAATTCATAATTTACTTAAAACAATACCTTACAGTGGTCCCCTATATCCCTAAATCCCTAAAGTCATTTTAAAAAAAAATTATTGAAAAAAAATCATAGTAGGCTATGATCTACTAGCTGATTAGCAGCTGGACCATCGTAATAGGTTCAACAAGTACATCTAGGAAGCTAATATATACATCAATTTGGAATCGCGCTTACCAAAAATTTCACAGTTATAAGTATTCAAAAAAATATATTGTGTTTAATTATAACCAACATGGATCCGGCGCTGTTAGCTAATATCTATTATTATTTCACCCACCTATATCGAGCAAATGGAACACAATGTCGTGCCTTTGGAATTCTGAAGAGCTTTGTCCGGTAGACATACTTGTCATTTAATGAAAACGTGGACGAGTTATCTTTTCAGTTTTAAATAGATTTTGAACAAAAGGTAAGCTTATACTTCAATAAAACGGGTAATATGAATGAATGCACTGTTGTAACGGTACTGAAATGCATTATATTTTTCTTTAGAATACAGATATTAATGTACTTGTCATGAATAAGTGAACATTTGGAAAAGAGAAGAGAACTCAGATTCATTATGTTTAAATCCATTCAATATAAGTTTTCTGACACCACTTACATACACTTATAGCAAGCGCTACGTTTCCAAATTAATTACAAATTATTCTCCCCTGCTGGCGTTTCTTTTAGGGCTTTTTCCCCTATATTCTTGTTTTATTTTTTCGTAATTTGCTTATAGAAACAACGGCTTTTTCTATTCACTCTAGTTTTCTCTAACCCTGACCTTTTAAGTAGCATCCAGTCCCACTAATAAGTTTTGCTTAGGTACGCTCCTGGGCTTCTGACCTTGAGAAAGAATAATTCGCCTTTAAAAACTTTTTAATAATCTCTATAGATTTGACTTTTTTATTGAGTTAATGTTGAACCGTTTACTTGTTATGAATGTTTAATTTCATTATTGATCTTTAATTAAACATCTATTTTCTTTTAACATATACACAAAAGTATATGCGGTCACATTGAGACGTGAACTTCTCTTCTTATATATCGTTGTACGTTTGTGTGAAACGAAATTCAATATTAGATATTCTCTGTTTTTCGTATATTTTTTGTTTTAGAGGTGCTGTAAGCAAGTGCAGGAATTGTTGCTATATATAATTACCTTAAAATGGTAGTTTGTGTTGTTTAAACCCGTTCATACAAGTTTACACCCCTATTCTAAAAGGTCCAAGACACAGGTGAGATTTTTCAGTTTTAATATAATTTAATTTTTTAAAAATATTTTTACCTGCTACACCACCTATGTGATTTGTTGATTTGGCCTATATGTTTTGTTTTAAATAGATTTTAGAACAAAACTCAAACTTATATTTTAATGAAATGAGTAACATGTATCCACTGGTGTATATGTTACAGGAAATATCCGTTTTCAGGCTATTTCAGTTTGGCCTAGGTCCTAGGACATACTAAAATTTCCTATCGTTGTTAGGAACTTTCCATTTTTCCTAGGACATACTATAGTATTGCCTGATACATTTTAGGACAAACTAAAATAGCCTCATTAGTGGTAGGAAATATCCGATTTAAATTATTGAAAAAAAAATGCATTATATTACGAAAATTAATTTCAGGGTAAAAGGATGAAGCAAAGCAAACATTTTCTTTAAAAGCGCTATATTTAAAAGAGATCAAAGTTACCTATAAACCTAAAATGGAACACATTTGTTAAACGTAAATATGATTTAAATAATATAACAAAAAATATAGTTTTTCATTAAACAGTAAATACACAACAAAAGGGTAACTACCTTATTTGTTTCTGCAAGAACTGCTTTTGTGGCATTTTGAATTTCACAGTAATTGGCATTTTCTACATAAACACGCATTTGTACCACAGTGTCTTGAGCATTGACATCTAGTATATCCCTGGATTTTTCCCGAAGAATATAAAATATAAAATGTATAAAAATAACTTAACAGAGTTACCTCATCTATTAAGCCCCTATATTGATCATTTATTAACACATTTAAACGTGTCGAGGATTCAGCTTCCTTTTCTAACATTTTTTGAATAAAACTTTGTTTCCACTTTAATTGTGCCATATTTAAAAATAAACTAGAGGTATAGCGGCACGATTCCGATTAAGAAGCTACAACAATATCACCGAGCATCGAAACTCTTGGATGCAAATTTTTATTCGGGTATTTCCTAATAACAATCAGGCTATTTTAGTTTGTCCTAAAAACTATCAGGCAATATTAACATGTCCTAGGAATAATGCAAAGTTCCTAACAACGATAGGAACTTTTAGTATGTCCTAGGCCAAACTGAAATGGCCTGAAATCGGATATTTCCTGTAACATATACATCTTATATATTCAAATGTATTATTATACTAGTCTCAGCTACTGTAAAATACGTATATTATTGTGTTTGTGAAAATTTTAGAAAAAGAAAGAGTACATAACATGTTTCGTAATATGTGGAAAGATTACTTTCCGAATGTATTTAATTATTAGAAAATTAGTCTTTTATAAAGGAGTTCTATTACCACATACCTACTTATCTATTTGTCTTTATTTATTTAATTAAAGTATGATTTATTGGGCAGTTATACTATATATTTTTTTAAATTAAATTTTACATTACTTGTAGTTACTAAAGGCAGAATTAATTGTAAATCAAATAAACATATGCAACATACTTACTTTACCAAAAGAAGTATTTCTTTATTCGGGGAGCGAGGCGAGCCGGTGGCTCAGGGCTTAGCGTCTCGATCGCTCAACCCAGAGGTCGTGGGTTCTAATTCCCATTCCACCAAACAATTTTTAATTAAATTGTTTACTCGTAGATCAAGGCTTATTCGCAGGGATGGCTTGGCAACCATCCTGGCGATGGCCTAGGATGGGAAGAATGTCAACTTGGTGTTAATGTGAGAGATTAAAATCAGTTGATGTATGACTCGACCCCCTAACTAATGAGGTTTTCCAGGTTTCCCTCATTCCAGCACTGAATGGTGGTTAGGGCCTACCAACGTAAGTCGTTCCTGAGGCGCCAATGCGGGTCGCGAAATAATAATATGCCGCCCCCTCCCCCACACAAATCCCAGACTTTCGGGCTAATCATTGTGATTAGAATGAGGGGTAGAGATATATTATTATTATTATTATTATTATTATTATTATTATTATTATTATTATTATTAGAATAGAATAGAATAGAGTAGAATAGAGTTTTATTGACTTTTACATACAAACAGTACATTAACAGTCATACCTAAGGACAAGTAAAAGAAGAAAACTCCTTGATATTAAAAAAACAATTCGTTAATAAAAATTTTTTTGTGAAAAAGTGGAAGGTTTTCAGAGACATCAGTTTCAGTTTCTCTTGCTTAAAAAAGTTAACATATGGATTATATAGATCTATTCTAAGTTTATGGTTCTTAGTAATATTTATACGTGAAAATGGAACTATAAGATCACCACCATGCCTAGTGTCATGATCATGAACGCTCGAATGGGTTGGTAAATTAGACTTATATTCATGTACTAAGCAAAGCGACTCCAACAAATACAGACATGGAAGGGGTAAAATCCTATAGTTCCTGAAAATGTCTCTACTGTGAGTATAGTTTGGCACATTAGCTACTAGACGAGCGGCAGCCTTCTGTAGTATAAACGGTCTATGCGATGAACTGCTATTTCCCCACAAACCGACCCCGTACATCATGCGACTGTGGAACAACGAGAAATATATCGTTTGCATAACGTTGTTGTCTACAGAAGATCGCAGCTGTCTCATGACAAAAATCTGTATTGCAAGCTTTGAGCAGAGACAGTCAATATGCGCTGCCCAATTTAAAGAAGGATCTAATGTCATTCCCAGTAATTTTACAGGGGCGGATTTAGCGCAATTTTTATCAGATGTAAAGGTAATCTGTTGCGTTTTTGACATATTTAATTTTAGTTTATTAGCTGAAAACCATGTTGTCGCATTATTGAGACTGTCCCTGCCCACTTCACAACTCCCTGGAGTTAAAAGAGTCGTGTCGTCAGCAAAAAGAACACAGGTACTCTTTGTAATATTGACCGGTAGGTCATTAATGTAAATTAAAAAGAGCACCGGTCCCAGTACAGACCCTTGAGGAACACCTCCAGTTGTAGGAAGTAATGCCGAATCTTGACTGCCAATGCTGACATACTGTTGCCTTCTTGTTAAATATGAGCGAAACAAATTTAGTTCATTATTGCGAATTCCATAATACTCTAATTTTAGAAGCAGTATATCAACATACATATTATTCACGGGATAATATCAGTTTTTTTCTAAAAACAATTTCTCAAAAATTTCAAGATAAAATACACAGAAAGTTGGGAAGGTGTACTGATTTAAATATGAATAAATCATAATTTTAAGTGAGAATACCAAATTTAAATGATGAATCTAAATATGTAGATTGAATAAACTAAATCCTGTAACAAATAAAATCGATATTACTTTATATAAAATAAAGGAAATAATTTTTAAAAAGTGATCGCAAATCCTCATTCCTTCGTGTTATAATTTAATTTTAATAATATTATCTATGAAAATTCCGGCTTTTATGGGGTAGTTTTAAATAAATAGGTATAAAAATTTTTATAGTAAAAAAAATATTCTTATCTAATATATAGAGCTTGTCTACCTAAAGGTATTCTGAGACCTTTAGATTCAGTAATTATGGATATATTTGTTCCAATTCTTCAAACAGTATCGCACTCAGGGGGGCCAAGGGGCCATGCCCCCTCAAGATCTTAACAAAAACACTTGCAAAACTAAAAAATGGGTGAGCTTCTTTATATATACATCAAAATATTGATGTTAAGCCAGAGAAGGTATTAGAAAAGTTAAATCTGGTGAAAAGAAGACTGAATCTTAATGTTTATATAGATACTTACTTCGGATTTCAATAATGTAATAGTTTTATTTCCAGTTTGGTTGTAGTTTAATTTTATTTTATTATTTTTGTGATTAGTTGTGAACCTGCTTAAACACAGGTACCCATACATGATTCTTTCTCTTTCGTTGTATGAATCAATTATCCCCGCCCAAGATTTTTTCTGAGTGCGCCACTGTCTTCAAAGCGTTTATTAACAAACTACATCCAGTTGCCTTAAAACAAAGAAAAGCATTGAAAAATTACTGATGGAACAAAAAAAAGGATGGTTTGCTGCAAGAATTGCTCAAAATGATAACCCAATTATTTTCAATGTTTTCTTTCTCTCAAAAGAATTTGCCTTCATTTCCGAATATACCGGAAGAAGTTGGTCACTATTGTCAGTACACTGATTGTATTCGTCATAATATGCTAAAAAGTTCCTTTATAAATTTTGATTAATATGATGTCATCAGTTATCAGTAGGTATGCACAATATAATCCATACTTTTCCCCTGCTTTCCTGTGTATTTAATATAAAATATTTTTAAAAATAAGCTTTTATTTAAAATACTTAATTATTTTGAATAAAATATTTCTACAAAAAAATAAAAAAGATATGTTTCTTACCATCAGAGTTTCAGAGTTTCAGCCCCACGGTATTATCCAGCTATAAAAGTATTGATTATTAACAATCATATAGATATTGAGAATTTATAAGTATAACCAATAAAAGTTTCGGGCGTTCATTTAATATTTGATGCAATATTTCGATGTGAAACTTTTCTAGTTACTTTAAATTTGTATTTCCAGGCATTACATAAATTTTAAATTAACACTTCAAGCTTTTATTAATCAAATATATTCTAGAATGTTCCTATAGATACATAATACTGCGGTTACCCATGGAATCTACTGATAGCTAAAAGAATATTTTACTTTTCTGTACAATATTTTATTTAATATGATAAAATATTACGTTTTAAAAACACTCCTTTTTGATCCTAGTAACTAATAGTATCTGAGTATGGCGATCTACCGAAAATAGCGACCAACCAGAATCCTATTCTACAAAAAAATTCTAATTTTTTGACAAAAATTTAGAATTCGTGAAACTAGAAATCCCTAGATACCATTTATTAGTGGGATTTATTAATTGATTTGGAATTGGACATTAAATGAGTAAATTCATCCTCTATCTTGAATTTTTGCTATATGAACATTTTAAAATGATTCATCTATAGGTGTGGCAAATTTCTATTTAATAGATCAACTGTGTTACTCAGCTTAGCGTTACAGATCTTAAACCACGTGTAATACATATGCTAAGCACTGCTGTAAGTTAAACAAAAGCTTTTAAATAATAGAACAACTTAAATTCTATACATTTTAATTACTTTATCATATAAGGTGCGCAGATGTAAGGCCATACTAAAGCAGATTCCAATATATATCTATCTACAATAATATATAACATATGATCAACGCAATTAATATCTTTTACATAAGGCGCTAATATCATAATCCACAACAAATTAACTTATAATTGATAAATATTACAGATGTCGCTAGACAATCAAACTCCGTAAGTTTGCAAACACAATCAGTGTGCACCGCGCTGGCAATTTCACGTGTTTTTACCCCTACTCCAGACTTGCGCTCGGGAAGCCTCCCCACGTTCCAGTCTTTATAAAAGGGCGCGTAGACGGTGCACCCTTCAGTTATCGTTAGCATCTAACATAACAAACTAGCGCAAGCTTACAGATGAATACAGTGATGTCAACAAACGAGAATCCGTTGATGCTGTCGACTATCGTGCCGGGTAGTTGCAGAACTTCTCCGGTTTCGCCTTCCCCTTCAAGGGAGATCAGAGGGATACGTCTCTTCCGTGTAATTAGCAGGAAATTAGCAAGACGATCGATTGAAAATTTAAATTTCACGGTGGAATCAGATAGCCGATCATCGAGTTCAGACTCTTGTTCCTCGACCTCCACCAGCCACAGTTCAAGAACCAAGAAAGAAACAAATTCTGGAGACTCAGGCTTCAGGTCAGTGTCTCCAAACCACATGTCAAGTAGTTCAAGTGACTCTGGAAGTGATATTCAAATACGGTCGAGACACCATCACCACTCCACATCCGCTGAAAGCATCAGGAAAGTTTTCCAAAATCTAAATTTAAATGCTAGATCGCAAAGCTGCAACAACACCAAGGAGAAGAGAAAAAGTAAGAAGCCTGCCCCAAAAAGGATACTTCGACAACCCATGACTTATACATACGTAAAAGGTTTATCAGGACTTCCAACGCAAAGAATTCCCAAGAATAACAACAGGATTTACAACAACAGCTGCGGTTGTAGTTTGCAGTTTATGGCAGGTTTGAATCGATAGAAAACCAGCCAAAAATGTTTGTGTATATAAATTCTAGCAATATGCTTATATCTATGAACTAATCCTACTTGAAAAGACTGTTAACGATATGCCTACATCAAGGTCGGATAAATACTTATAAGACTTGTAAATGACTTGACGTTTTTTATATTGTATCTGTTATATAAATTACTATGTATACTATGAGGAGGGACTCAACTATTTCGTAAAATTTTTTCAGGATTCTGAACTACAAATTCACTAAAGCACCAAGTCAATTTGTGACATTAGTGTAAGCCTGATTTATTATCTTATAACACATCACAATATTGTATACTTTTTCACATGTACTAAAATTTTACAATTTTACCGATACTTTTCAAAGCACTGATTATCATTCTTCTCCATTTAGTGCCTTGTAGAATTGTCCCTTAATAAAATGGTATAATAGAAAAGTTATTGTGTTTACATAAATATTCCACCTTTCCTTTAAGATAATATATATGCATATAAGAATATAATATTTTTAAATTACAATGCAGCAATGCCAAGCATTAATTTAAATGGTTATTTTGGAATATATGAAGCATATGATTCATTTTCCTTAGCATCAACAGATTTTAAAATTTAAATAATTTTTAGATACATTTATCTCTATATACAGATAATGTATGTTTTATTTAATAATCCTCTAAAATCTATCTGCTTTACTTTGATGCGGGATGTTACTATCTAGCAGAGTTCCAGGTTAAAGATTAATAAAAGGTAAGTGATATTTTCAATGCATAAATTGCATGATGGTATATAATATAATTAACTTTTCTGAGAAAGTAGTAGTTGATTAATCAAAATTCACAGTTAATATTTTATATTTAAATTAGAAAATTATGTAAGGATTTTTGCAATATTTAAATACATAATTTCTAACTTCTAATAATTTACCTATATTACTTATAGTAATAATAAGGATCATATCAAGAACAAAAAACTTAATTCTTCAGACTTATTTAAATATTCTTTGGTCATGTCGACCTAGAGCTTAAGATTGGTGCGTTTCACAGGCAATCAAAAATTAAATTGTACAGATTAGAATAAATCATCGGATTGTAAACTGACTATTTTTCTTAAATTCAAAGATCAAAAGCAATATAATGGTTTCATTTATTCATGTAATCTATACTTTTCGTTATAACAGAGTTTTGAACTCAATCAGTATATCAAAAGATCTTAAAATTTTTACAAGCATATATTTCTGGAATTTTCTATACGACGTAAAAATATAAAGTATAAGTAATACGTAATTAAGATATTTCTTATCACGAATTACTTCCGGTTATACCGAAAATACACAATATTTTCTTATTTTAAATGCGGAATACTACATTTAACTGAATTCAATTCTTTATTTTGTCATAAACAATACAAATTGTATACCACTAGTCAAGGCATCTATCAACTATAATCGTAACAACAGTATAATACAAGTGTTAGAAGTATTAATGAGAGAGTTCAAAAATCATTTATATACTTACTACTAGAATAAAATATGGCAATGCAATTATTATCTTCATGGTAGAGTAATATAGCAAATTAGTTTTTCCTGTTTCTATATGAAACATTTCCCTATATCGTGTCCTATTACTTTCATGTATCTTAAAGTTAAATTTGTTTAATATTTTAGAACAGTCAAACTAACAAATTTATTGTGTAAAAAATACTGAAAGCTCAATACGCCAAATAGATAAGGATATAAATGTACTCCTATTTTAGAACTTATAAACTTAAATATTTTATAGGATGGTATACAGGGTGTCCCGAAATTAGTGAACAATATTTTATCAGTGTGTTCCATGGTTAAAAAGGGGACTTTTTCTTCAAATAAACATGGATCGAAAAATGTACACCTATACTTAAAATTTCAAAATCGATTTTATATCAAAACGGTGTATCTTTTTTACGTAGAAAACTCTAAAATTTCATATTTTTATGACAAAACGAGAAAAGTAATTTTTCTCGTAAACGATGCGTCGTATCGATACGAACCAAATGTACCTTTTTTCAGTAAAAAATATTGAAATTTCATATTTCCTAATCAAAAGTTGAATAAGCGGAAGCACAAAAAGTTGGGTAATATTTACCCCATTATCCCCCCCCCCCCCCATTTGTAACGTATGTGATAAAAAATTTAAAATTTTATTTACAGCAGCGGATTCAGCATATAAGATGCTTAGGCAGGATACCAAATTTGATAAGTTTATCTCGACTGAATATTTAGAAAAAGGGGAATCTAGAATATGCCCCCTTTAAGGGGCTGTAGTCCCTTAGGAAGCATTTTTAGATCCATGTTTATATGAAGAAAAAATCCCCTTTTTATAACCATAGAATACATGTTAAAATATTTTCGAGACACTAATTTCGGGACACCCTGTATATTATTCTTCGTGGACGGGAATTTTAGAAATGTACTCTGTATTCATTCTAAAGACCGAGTTCATTCTGTGTGCATTATAAAATTTGTATGATTAGGTGCAAAGACGATTGATATTGATTGATTGATATTTCAATTGGAATATAACAAATGAGTTGTAGTATAATAGATGTTCAAGCTTTTAAAAATTACTCGACCTACTATTTTTTATGTTTTGAACACAAAACAATATTTTAGTTTAGGTAGCCTAACTAAAATATATTTCAAAGTTTCAAAATTTCAAACAAAGGTGTCTGTTTGCAGCTCATACACTTTTATCAATACAGTATGAAAAATGTAATGAATATTTAATATATTCTGGACTGTTGTATAAAAAGCATACATATTTAATACCAATTTAATTTAGCGCCATGTTTTTTCAGCATGCTTTTTTTGTAATATTTTACATATTTTAAAAATATATTGTCATAAAAGGTGCTCTATAAACTGGGGCCATATCAAACTAATGTTTTTTAAATGGAATGACATATTTTCTTTATTTCCATATTTGAATTCGGATCATTTTTCCGAATCCGCCAATATAGAGTTTACTAGTATATACAAAGTAGTTCAGAAGATGTAGTAAGCATTTTTGTATTGTAATCGTAATAAATTGAGCACCCCTTTTTTTTAATAAAATAAATACTAGATAATTTTTGGCTCCATTAAAGTTATGCTATATATGGTCTAGTTATAAAGGCTTGAAAATGTCAAACCTTAATTATGGCTTTTAAGGTAATCAGGTTTTATAAAACACATATGTAAATGGAAAAGCAGCCGTAATTTTATCGAATATCTAACTGTTATTTATTATGTTGACAAAAATTGTATCTGTGAATTTAGCTGAAAAGTTACGTAGGTATACATGTCTTCAAAAATAAATTATAAACAAGGCCCAACAGAATCTTGAATTGATTATGTAAAATTTAAATAAATTATTTTTACTTAAGTTCTGGTTACGTATACTTGTTCCGATGTATACGCTATAAACAAAAATCTTCAGTGCTAGCTAATAGTGAACACTTCCCATTAAAGTAACTTGCATATACATTTTCAGTACTGACGAAGTAAATCATATAAACACAATTAATCATAATGAATTAAGTAATATTTTTCGTAAAATATTTAGTTTATATTCGCAATAAAATGTTCCGTCATATCTATTTATATAATTCAACATTATATACAGGGTCATTTACGGTATTCGCCTATTAGACGTATCTCCAAAACTGATAGGGATATAAATTTGAAATTTTTAGACACGGTCTATTTTTTAAAAATATTTTCGGTTGTTTTCTACTTCCGTTTATACCGGAAGCCGGTATAAACGGAATATTAACTTGTTTATTAACTTGATATTAACTTGTTTATTTGAAATGAAACACCCTATATATTTTTGCATTTCTGAAAATAGCAAAAAATTTATAACTTTTTTCGTTTAGCACGGGTTTACTTGATTCTTGGCAAAAGGAAAGAGTCCAAGTTGTACTACACTTTAGAGGAAAGATACATTTAAAAATGCTATACATTTTACTTTATAGAATTTCCGTCAAAATAGAACACTTGTCTACAAGTCGAATCAAAACTCGCAACAACAGTTTTCTCAATTTTTATAAATGTAACACCATATATTTTATATCATTTTCATTAAGGTCTCTCACGACTCTTTCTATTCTATGAAGCATTCCCTATACCTAATTGCAACGGTTTTTGGGGTATTTAAGGTTTTATATACTAAATTTTATATAAATTTAATAAAATCCCATATAGGTAAATCCCTTTATATAAATCCCGCATACATTGTTTTTTTATTCTTGTTTGTATTATATACAAAAAAAAAATCATTGGAATCGCGCTTACCAATAATTTTTAGAAGGGTGTCCTGGTTCTTAATGGGCCACAAAACATTGTTGGTTAGCGCGATTCCAATGATTTTTTTTGTATATAGCATCCTAGATGTACTTGTTGAACCTGTTACGATGATCCAACTGCTAATGCTCAGCCTACTAGGATTTTTTTTTCAATAATTTTTTTTTTTAAATTACTTTAGGCATTTAGGGATATAGGGGACCACTGTAACGTGTTGTTTTAACGTTATTATTAATTTGTGAAGTAAGTAAAGGAACAATATTCTAGATTAACAATAATTATTAGAGTTTCCAATGCCTGCTATATCTTTTAAACGAAACCCAAATTCAATAAACTTGAAACATCTAAGATCCTCGAAAAAAATCCTCGATACAAATTGAAGAAATATGGGCTACAGGGGTTTTAAGTAATGCTGAAGAATGCCACGATGTCAATTTTTTAATAAAAAAATCCCTAAAGCAATTTTCTAAAAAATTGATTGAAAAAAAATCGTTGTAGGCTGAGGATTAGCAGCTGGACCATCGTAATAGGTTCAACAAGTAGATCTAGGAGGCTATAAAAAAATTCATTGGAATCGCACTTACCAAAAATTTTTTAGAAGGGTGTCCTGGTTCTTAATGGGCCACACTGTATATATAGGGTGTCCACCTAGTGCGCGTAAGTCCAATATCTGGGTTAATAAAAGAGATAACTTAATTTTTTTTTCTACAGGGTTGTCTAATATCCCGAGCTGCACAAAATGAAAATATATTTACATATTCAGGGTGTTCAGTTTTTCCTGGACAGGTACCAACTTCATTTTTTTAAATGGAAACCTATATTTTTTATGGCATTATCGAATTCTACGTAAAAAATTAGTGGGACTTTGTGCATAACACTGCAATTGAAATATTGATAGTTTTCGAGATATTTGACTTTTAATTTTTTTTTCTTATGTTTCGTCACTTCTAACAGTTGACATAATTATGGTTGTATGACAGCTAGAAATTATTTTTTTTCAGAAACTGTAGAGTGAAGATGGCTCTTTCGAAAAACGTATCAAAAGTTGACCTGCGATATACAGGGGGCAACAGAAATCGTGCCAAACCTGATGGTTTAAAATTTAAAAAATCTCGACTTTTTCAAATGGAACACCCTGTGTTTTATGATTTCATTAGATGCCTTTCTGTAGACTCTACAATTTTATAATAGCTTTCCCCATACCTCAGTTGCGTAGTTTTTGCAAAAAACCCACTTTTAAGAAAAATACCCGATTTGCGCACTCCTTTGACGGAAAAAATATTGTAAGGCTATTTATTTTTATAAAATGTATTAGTTTACACTTCTTAAAATAAAAATAACTGAAAAATTTAGATAATTTCAATTTAATAAACAAGTCTTTATGGAAAGTTACCATTTATTTGTAAATAAAAGTAAAAAATCATAAAAGCTCTACATGTAATTAAGAATTAGCAAAACTGGCGTATGCTTTAGAAGAAGTTCATGGGAATTATTTGCTAGCAGCATGTATTTATAGAGATTCCCACGTGCTGACTGTTTTGAAAATGTGAAAGAAAGATTTGAAAGAACAGCAAATGGGAATTATGAGAAATCTACCAGGAGACATGGGAGTAACAACGATAATATTTAGTTTAATGTTGTGGTTTCTGCTGTTGAAAATCCAAAAATATTAGTATCAGAAAATCAGTAGAAATCTTGGAGTTTTCAAAAGCTCGACAAATAAGATATTGAAGAAGAAGTTTCATACGTATCATATTGAAAACCAAACGGTGTTACCGTAGTTAGAAAAATTATTAGTGAAATGGATGAATATACATAGAGTATTGAAAAAAGAATACGCAATACTCATACAAGCAAGCTAACCTAAAGTAAATGCTCAAAATGTCCACCGTTGTTTTCAACACAAAGCATTAATCTACGACGAAAATGAATGTGAACATTTCTTAACATTTCGGGCGTTATGGTTAGAAACTCATTTTGGATCTTTTCTTTCAAGTCTTGCATATCCGTTGGTGGTACTTCGTATACTCGCTCCTTGATATAACCCCACAAGAAAACGTCCAGAATATTTAAATCAGGCGAACGTGCAGGCCAAGGAACTGGACCACCACGACCTAACCACTTATTTGGATATACGTGGTTTAGGTGTTCTCTAATCTGAAATATGAATAGATAATAGGAAAAGTACTACAACAATAAAATAATCACAGTACCGCCAAAGTGGAATGTGGAGGGGCACCATCATGCTGAAACCATTGTTGAACCAAATAATCAGCGGGCATATTCTGTAGCTGTAGAAGGGGAAGTTCGTTTTGCAAAAAATGCAAATACACATTGGCATTTAAATTGCCTTCAAAAAAGTACGGTCCAACAATATGTTCTCCACAAATTCCAGCCCACACGTTCACTTTGAAACGATGCTGATTATCTAGTACCCTCAATAATCTTGGATTATTGTCAGCGTAGTGATGAAAGTTGCGACGATTGGGTAAGCATGTGTTTGAAAATGTTGATTCGTCAGTAAACAAGACATTCATAAAAAAGTTTGGACTTTCCTGAATTTTATCCAATGCCCAGTGGCAAAATTGCAGGCGGTTTAGGTGATCTTGAGGTAACAGTGCTTGATGGTTTTTAATATGATACAGATGAAAATTATTCTTCTTCAGTATCTTGTTTGTCAAGCTTTTGGAAACTCCAAGATTATTACTGATTTTCCTGACACTAATATTTGGATTTTCAACAGCAGACGCCACAACATTAAACTGAATATCGTCATTGTTACCGTCATGTCTCCTGGTAGTTTTCTCATAATTCGCATTTGCTGTTCTTTCAAATCTTTCTTTCACATTTTCAAAACAGTCAGCACGTGGAAATCTCTGTAAATCTGGATTATTTGCTTTGTAAATACGTGCTGCTAGCAAACAATTTCCATGAGCTTCTCCTAAGGCATAAACCATTTTCACTAATTCTTCTTTTGAATAGTTCATTGTATGCACGCTTAGTACTTACTCTAAACTCGTACGTGAATATTCAGTAAAAGAAGAAATGACATGTAAACTGATTGTCACAAATTTTATTGCGTGACAGACGCTCACTGCGTTTTTCCCGAGAAAGGAACGTGCGCAAATCGGGTATTTTTCATAAAAATGGGTTTTTTGCAAAAACTACGCAACTTAGGTATAGGGAAAGCTATTATAAAATTGTAGAGTCTACAGAAAGGCATCTAATGAAATCATAAAACACAGGGTGTTCCATTTAAAAAAGTCGAGATTTTTTTAATTTTAAACCATCAGGTTTGGCACGATTTCTGTTGCCCCCTGTATATCGCAGGTCAACTTTTGATACGTTTTTCGAAAGAGCCATCTTCACTCTACAGTTTCTGAAAAAAAAATAATTTCTAGCTGTCATACAACCATAATTATGTCAACTATTAGAAGTGACGAAACATAAGAAAAAAAAATTAAAAGTCAAATATCTCGAAAACTATCAATATTTCAATAGCAGTGTTATGCACAAAGTCCCACTAATTTTTTACGTAGAATTCGATAATGCCATAAAAAATATAGGTTTCCATTTAAAAAAACGAAGTTGGTACCTGTCCAGGAAAAACTGAACACCCTGAATATGTAAATATATTTTCATTTTGTGCAGCTCGGGATATTAGGCAACCCTGTAGAAAAAAAAATTAAGTTATCTCTTTTATTAACCCAGATATTGGACTTACGCGCACTAGGTGGACACCCTGTATATCTACCTTTTTTTTGTTTCGTTTGTATCTTGTTACCTTGTATTGTTTGCATCTGCAGAATTTACTTTGTCAATAATGGTTATGCGTGCTTAAACATAGAAATTTTGTTTATATACTTCTCTTTGTCAGTTATCATGTAAATGTATTTATTGTCGAAATTTAAAAAAAAATTATAAAAACTACCCTGCCAACATTTTAACTAGCTGCTCTTTATACTTTTGTGAAAACGTACGTATATTGCAATTTAGGATACTTGAATGTGTTTACCTTGGTTTGATTTATTTTTTCTCAACCACTGTCTGCAGAACAACATCTACATTGACCTTCTCTCTTTAGCTTGGAACATAAACAATTATATTTGTGTATGCAGACTAGTTTTTCTCAAAGGTTGTTTTTATATATACCCTCAAGAGAAATAAATGTTTTTGTCTAAGTATCAAGAAATTTGTAGATGCACAAAGCAAATAATTTAATTTTAATAAAACCGAAATTCAATCAGCTTTGTTGGTTCGCTAGTTATTTCATTTAATACACAAATTTTACCCTAATTCGCCTATTTTAATAGGGACGGTACATTGAAATTGTTACTGAATATATAATTTCAGTAACTTGGAGGCGCCTGCTTATAAAATTGTAGGTATACAATATAATTAATTTTAAACTAGGCTGAAAGTCTAATTTTTGGCAACGGAAGACTTTGTCTTCTTTTGCAGTAATATGAGGATGCTTACTGCAATACTAAAGAACATAATTTCTTCCTAAGTAATTAAGAACTCACTTAGGCACGGAACTGCGACGTATGGCGATTTTTCTATTTTGTGGATAAGATACTGAGAAGCAAAAATAAGAGAGTCTCTTGCATACTACATATTCATACTACGTGTAGACTGTTAGAGATCTGCTCCTTAAAGGAGACTTTTATCTTCAGTGTGTCCTAGGGAAAACTTCTCCGGGATAATTTCTAAAGTAAAAGAGGAAAGACCCGTTTCGGTGAATCAACGAGGAAGGTAGATTGACAATACTTGGCAGCATGTATATGTCTCACTTTTTTAGTCTTCACCACTGTGCCCCTAAAATCTTAAATGGGACTATACCCCTATTTATAGCACCTCGAACTAAAAAGGTTTCCATATTTCTTTCATAATAGTACTTTGTGTACTTAGACGGGAAAGTGAACATTTTCCGGGCTGACAGAAGAAGGGAAGAAGGCCACTTAGAACCACTTTCCCGTCATGGTGTACCCAACTGCCAAGTCAATAAAGTGGATACTCAAAGCGGATGGTTCTTTATGAAACATCGTGAAAATAATTGTTTTGAAAAAAACATTGATCCCATTTAGATGTTCCAAGAAATATATAGAAAACACTCTATATACTAGTATTTCGGCTTATTAGGTCTTTTTCTAGAATTAAGTACAATCAAACAAATTGCAAGAAACAACGGATGTAAAGAAAAACTAATAGATAACATGATAAAAAACAAAAGGAGGAAATTAATTCGTCGGGAGTTTTACAATATTCGGGAAAAGAAGCCACCTATAGTTATATTAATCACGTCCCCGGTTATAGTGAAAAAATAGCTCGCAGAATAGAACGAAACGGGTGTAAAGCGATTAGTGTAAACAAGCGGGAGGATATTGGGAGGATTTTGATAAACAACAAAGAAAGGGTTAATAAATTAAAACAATCGGGAATATACCAAATTAACTGCGCGGATTGTAATGCCGTGTTTGTGGGTCAAACCGGTAGAAGTATTGAAACTAGAGTAAAAGAACATAAAAAATCCATATTAAATAACGCAAAAAATTCAGGATTTTCGACGCATTGTATAGAAAACAATCATTTTATAGATCAGAAAAATGTAAAAGTACTGCATCGTGAAAAAAAAGGGAAGCGCTTTGATCTGTTAGAGCAATTAGAAATTAAAAAATCTTTAATTATAAATCCTTGTACTACGAATGATCAGATAGATTTTACACTTTCACCCGTCTTAGAAAAGGTACTAAAAACTCGGGCTTTACCAGTTGGTAGGATCAATCGGGGGTAGGTGCTCGTAAACAAATAAATAACGAAAACGAGCTTGGAAACATTTAGTAATAGACATTTACTCTATTAAAAAATGCCTAATAAGCCGAAATACTAGTATATAGAGTGTTTTCTATATATTTCTTGGACCATCTAAATGATTTCAATGTTTTTTCAAAACAATTATTATGACAAGACAAGCTTCCATACAGTTTTTTCCATGCTTTCATCACATTCAGAAGCTTGAGATGTCCCGGGGATACCTGTCTCGTCCATTGTGTAATAATTAATGGTAACAATAATGATGTATTTACTTGAAATTATTTTATAATATGAAATTAAATGACACTACGATGACAGATAGCGGCACCTATTGATAGAAAAGTAAATTTTTTTCGCGGCTAGCTTCGGAAATGCCTACTTTATTGCCTCTAAAAGGCTCACGAAAATAGAACACAGACAGATAATACAGAATAGATAATACAGATAGATAGATAAGACAGATAAGACATAAAATAGAAAATGACAGATAGTGGATGCGCCACCTACTGATAGAAAAGTTAATTTTTTTCGCGACTAGCCGTGCCAATGCCTAGGTTCATGCCTCTAAAAGGCTCACGACAATAGAATTTTCACCTAGTGTAGGATAAAAAATATTAAGTCCTGTAAGTAGGCGAAATATTTAAAGCCGGTATTGACTGTCGTAATCTGAATAAAATGACCCTTAGTTTGGGGTACTAAGGGTCTAGTGCCATTTAAGATTTTGGGGGTACAGTGGTCAGAGCTGAAAGAATGAGAACTATGTGCTACTTAGTATTGTCAATCTATGTGTCCCGCTAATCTACCGAAACGGGGTTTTGCAAATTCTCTTTTGCTTTAAAAACTCATTTTTCGCTGAGACACGTTGTATAGATATAACCGGGTTTCCCATTTCATTTGACTAATGGCAATTAACATGGGCTATTACATTTCATTGAATTTTATATCCCGAGGGCACACTGTGAGAAATATTGCTAATGGAATCGACAGTACTGACTGTCAAACACTTCTGATTACCAAAATGCTAAAGCGAAATGCTTTTTAATTAAAATATCAATAAAAATTCGTTTTAACTTAATAGATCTAGTTTAAATAAGCGTTTTAAGCAATGTCATGTTATGTCATCTGGTGGACTAGTTGGTTAAGCAGCAGTGTTTCAAACTGAACCCCAAAGTTTTGCAGGTTCAAATCCCGCCAGAGACAACTTTTTTTATTTTACTTTTTTATTAATTACAAATTATTAGTGTTTACTTAATCGAATAAATATGGTTCATTGTCAGTACCTAGTTATTATTTTTGAAAATCACAATATTTACTTATCAAAAAAAATATAAAACATGTTTTAATTGATTCGTTTCCTTTATCTTTAGCTAAAGCTACTATCTTATAAGATGAGTAATAAACAAGCAACATATTTTTTATTTATTACATGCACTGTGCTTTTACTAATAGTGTACTTATCTCTGCCAATAGTTACTACATATTATACCTCAATCTGGATATTGAGTTAAACAGTTACAGAGGAACTGTCGTGAATTAGTAATAGTTTTTCATTAAAAAAAAAACTATTACTAATTCACGACAGTTCCTCTGTAACTGTTTAACTCAATATCCAGATTGAGGTATAATATGTAGTAACTATTGGCAGAGATAAGTACACTATTAGTAAAAGCACAGTGTATGTAATAAATAAAAAATATATTGCTTGTTGATTACTTATTTTATAAGATAGTAGCTTTAGCTAAATATAAAGGAAACGAATCAATTAAAACATGTTTTATTTTTTTATTTTTTTTGATAAGTAAATATTGTGATTTTCAAAAATAATAACTAGGTACTGACAATGAACCATATTTATTCGATTAAGTAAACACTAATAATTTGTAATTAATGAAAAAGTAAAATAAAAAAAGTTGTCTCTGGCGGGATTTGAACCTGCAAAATTTTGCGGTTCAGTTTAAAACACTACCGCTTAACTAACTAGTCCACCAGATGACATAACAGGACATTGCTGAAAACACTTATGTAAACTACATCTATTAACTTAAAACGAATTTTTATTGGTATTTTAATTAAAAAAGCATTTTGCTTTAGTATTTTGGTAATCAGAAGTGTTTGACAGTCAGTACTATCGATTCCGTTAGCAATATTTCTCATAGTGTGTCCTGGGAATATAAAATTCAATGAAATGTAATAGCCCATGTTAATTGCCATTAGTCAAATGAAATAGGAAACCCGGTAGAATATATTTAAGGTACATACTCAATTCTATAATAGTTTTGCTAATATATATGCTTACTATTTTATTTGGTCTATAAATCAAATAAAATAGCCAATGTGTAAACATTCTGGAAAACTGTATTTAAAAAAATGCATCTAAATATAGTTAATTAGTCAAACTGCATGTATTTGTTTTATTACAGTTTGCCTGCTGCGGACTATCTGTCTCATCATCTCAGACATGTGTATAAAATTATAACGTCGCAGAGTCGTAGAGTCGCAGGTCTCCAGAGCTTATGTCTAACATCATCTGTAGATTGTATTATATTACCATAAAATAATTGGAAAATAAGTGCCTACAGGCGTTTTATTTTACTCATATTAGAGTGATAGAGTATCACCTATTATCGGCAGAAGTTATATTGGATTAAAAAATATAAGCTCCCAGTTATATTTGTGTTAATTAGTCAAGAAATTGAAAAATATATATTTAAATAACCATCATAAAAGGCACATGATTTTCAGTTTCAGCAAATACCGGTAATGAATCCTCAGTAACTGCTCAAACTGAAAATCATACAGTGACTGAAATAGTTGTTTTGAAAAAACACAATTCTCATTTAGATGTTTCAAGAAATATATAGAAAACACTCTATATACTAGTATTTCGGCTTGTTAGGCTTTTCTCAATAGTGTAAATGTCTATTGCTAAATATTTCCAAGTGCATTTTAGTTATTTATCTATTTACCTACCCCGGGTTATCCTTCCCATATGGGAAAGCCTTCATAGCTTCTTCATATGTAGCATATTTAAAAAATAGTGTTGATATTGTTGGACTTTTCATAAATATATTTGGTACTTTTGTCATCTAAATTATCATATAAATGTTTTGAGGAAGCAAACTTAAATCATTTAAATCATATTTTTCAGATAAGGTGCCTCATTTAAGCTGGCTCACTATTGGGATCTACTATTTCCCACTATTGCGAAACTAATGGAGATACAAAAAAGGTTAAATTAGAAAGAAGTTCTTCTTGTATGCCATATGTAGAACTTTCCTATCATGGCTCAACTAATATGCTCTCGGAAATAAATTCGTTGCAAAGGATCATTCTTTTTATTATTTTTAATTTCAGCTGAACAACAGACGAAAGATCATATTTTCACTGCTGAAAGAACAGTCAATGCACAATACGAAAAGGTAAAACACCTATGACCCCTCGTTCCGGTCGCTGTCCTAGATTCTGCGAATAGTGACCTATTTACAGTTTTCCCAAACTCCACTGATCCCGTGACGTCATTAATCTGCCGTCTACGTCATTTAACATGTCTACGTTTCCATAGTTACGTGAGGCATCTTCCCAAATTTTCAGATACAGTGGATATTGGTAATGTGCCACTAATCGCTGACCTCCTGATGACAGACCTACGAAATAAAAGGTGTGTAGCTAGGCCTACTTCTTTCTATTTTCGGTTGAATTTACTTATACAGGGCGCCCTATTTCTTGACCCGTTGCATGGGTAACTTTTTTATTAGTAGAGATACAAAAACGCTTAAATGAGCAAATTAGTGCAGTTTCGTATTAGTAATTCTACGGTAAGGCGAAAAATTATATACGGGGGAAGGTTGAAAAGTTATTGACAAAAAACGAAAAATCCAAACTTTCTATTATCCCTCGTAGCTCGTTCATTTGAAGAGTTAGAGAAAAATGCTTCACATGTTTTTTGCAGTATTTTTCATGTAAAATGACATGCACTTTCTACTTTTTATATATCTCTTAAAACGGTTGAGAATCACAGTAAAATATATTTTTTTTAAATGTAATGGATAGGTGGCTGTGGCATTAACCGAAAGTCCCCTTTTTTCTCTTTCAGATGATATAACATAGTCCATATTTTATCCTTACAAAAGTAATAATAATCGTTGTTTTTAAAGAAAGTTTATTGTCACATCAATAATGCTATGGAAATAAAACAAAAAATAAGATTCCTGATATTTTTAAAAACGTCTAGTTGGCATTTAATTATCGACAGATCATAAGTGACATTTTTAGTTTTTGTTAAGTAGTTTATTGTTTATTATTAATACTGCATACAAAATAATAGTGTTGCAAATATGTACACCAACGAAGAGAAAAATGATATGCTATTTTGTTATTATAACCAAAATCGAGATGCACAAGCTGCAGCGAATCTTTATTTTGAAACTTACATGGAACGAAGACAACCCCATCATAGAATATTTAGACAGCTGGAAAATAATATACGATTATACGGTTCTTTTTCAAAGCCTAAGGATGAAAGAAACTTCAATGAAGACACTGAAATAAATGTTTTGGCTTATGTAAATTTTAAACCTGATTCTTCAACTGCAGAAATTGCACATCACTGCAACACTTCCAAGGAAACTGTAAGAGCTATTTTAAAAGGTAACAATTTAAAGCCTTATCATTATTCCATATGCAATACTTTATATCCAGCTGATAATCAAAGAAGGATGACATTTTGTCGATGGTACATTTCAAAATGCGAAGAGGATCTAGACTTCTGGAAAAAGATTTTATTCAGTGATGAAAGTAGATTTACCAACAATGGTATTTTTAACCGCCATAATAACATAATGTGGTGCCGAGAAAATCCACATCTTGTTTCTGAAAGAAGAAATCAACGTCAATTTGGGATAAATGTGTGGTGTGGAATTTTTTGTGGCAAAATTATTGGCCCATATTTTTACGAAGATAATTTGAATGCGAATAATTACCTTCATTTTCTAAGGAATACTCTAACAGAGGAATATTTAAATGAATTACCACTTCATATTTTTAGAAATCTTAAATACTTCCAACACGATGGAGCACCTGCGCATAATTCCCGCGAAGTAAAACAATATTTACATGAACAGTTTGATAATGTTATAGGAAATAGAATGGATATCGACTGGCCAGCGCGAACACCTGATTTGACCCCCTTAGATTTCTTTCTTTGGGGGTTATTGAAAGATAAAGTTTATGTGACAGCTCCTCTAGATATAGAGGATCTAAAAGTCAGGATTCAAGATGCATAGAAGCATACATGGACATACAATAAATAATGTTTTAAGAAGTATCCAGAAACGTTGCTTACTATGTTATGTATGTAACAGGATGGTGGTCATTTCGAACATTTACTTCAATATAATTAATTAATTAACAATTTCTGTTCTCAAAACATTCTTTTGTTCCTTAATCCATAGCATTCTTGATGTGACAATAAACTTTATTTAAAAACAACGATTATTATTACTTTTGTAAGGATAAAATATGGACTATGTTATATCATCTGAAAGAGAAAAAAGGGGACTTTCGGTTAATGTCACAGCCACCTATCCATTACATTTAAAAAAAATATATTTTACTGTGATTCTCAACCATTTTAAGAGATATATAAAAAGTAGCAAGTGCATGTCATTTTACATGAAAAATACTGCAAAAAATATGTGAGGCATTTTTCTCTAACTCTTCAAATGAACGAGCTACGAGGGATAATAGAAAAGTTGGATTTTTCGTTTTTTGTCAATAACTTTTCAACCTTCCCCCGTATATAATTTTTCGCCTTACCGTAGAATTACTAATACGAAACTGCACTAATTTGCTCATTTAAGCGTTTTTGTATCTCTACTAATAAAAAAGTTACCCATGCAACGGGTCAAGAAATAGGGCGCCCTGTATAGGTACGGTTTCAAATCTTTGTCCAAGATAAAACTAGGACCTTATAAAAAAATTGTTAAATTCTGGTCTATTCCGTATGATCATGTAATAACAATCAAGTTTTAGTAATCGTCACAAAATGATAGCTACTAAGGTATTCAGTAAATGTATAAATGTATCACTTTATACAACATTTAATGAAATAGTAAACTCGGAGATGAAGGTGCAGGTTTTGCGGACACGATGACGAGGACTCCATTCACATCCTCTGTCGCTGTGCCTGCCTCATGGTCAAGAGACACAAACACCTGGGCGCAGCATTTCTTCTGCCTCAGGACATTAGGGAGCTTCCTCTACAACGGGTGTTGGCCTATGCGCACAGCACGGGTCTCTTCCAATAACTCCCAACTAGCGGCAGGCACAATGGGTCGAAAGACCTGAGTGCTGCGGGTAACCGCGCCGCCTATCAACAACAACAACAACAACAAACTCGGAGATAAAATTTGGCGGTTATTTTGTGATTTTTCATAAGCATAATTCACAAAACAGGCAATATTCATGCCTTTTATCGTAATATCTTATCGGCTTCGTCAGTACATACTTCTCTTATGATCTGAAATTGTCAGATAGACATTTTTCTATTCAAAAGTCTTCATATGACATTTAGTTACTTTATCGAATATATATTTATCTGAAATCGCTAAAGAATGTTTACTTTGTCGGCGCAATTTCAGGTCACAATATACTCTATTCTAGTATTTCAGTCCGCTGCTAAGCAACCATAAGAAAATGGTACGAGGAGGAGAAATTTTCCGTCCCGAGTGATTGTCAAGGAAACGATTTCATAAGCAATTAGATTGTAATGAGAAAATGCAATGCATTAAGAGTCTACTCACTGTAGATTTGACAGCCATGAATACAGGGTCGGGTTGAGAGGTTGGGTAGCCGAAGGGCGGAGACTTACATATCTCCACTACCGAATTATTAAAATTTAGGAGTTGCACGTAAAGCTGAAGTAAAAAGGCACATGGACATAAAGTTAGCCCTTATTGCAACGGTACCAGATTCGTCTTATAATTGCAATAATATTTCTTTTTTATGTTATAAATTATATATCACCGGAAAGATCAAAAGATAAACTAGTAGCAAATTCCCTATAGTAGCAAATTTTTGTTTAATTCATGTATTTTAGAAAAAATAATTTTTGAAAATACGCTATTTTAGTACAAGATTGTTTGCCTGGAATTTAAAAAATAAAAACAATTACCAAAAATTACTACCATAGGGATTTAGATTAAAGTCTTATCTTTCAATACTTTTTTACTGAAAGTCGCTATCTTTTATAGTTTTTTTATAATTAGACACGACACGAACGCCGACTTTGGGCTTATTTCGGACTAGTGAATGGACCCTTAATAAAAATGTCTTAATTATAAGATTAGGATTTCACTAGAGAAATAGTATGTCTAGCTTGTAGTAAATGCACATTCCCGGACTCCACTGCTTGCTGGCCTCTGCTTAAATGCCTTGGCCATCAATTTACAAATATTGTTTCTACTACATATTAGATACACAATGCACTATTTTTACTGTATAATAATTTTTTGGTGTTAACTTCAAACGTTTTCCAAAATGGGTGATATTTGAATGTATGCAGCCTAGACATAATAACTAATAACTATTCGAAGCCCCCTCTTCTACAAAAAGACACACTTTCAAGCTAATCTAACTGTTCGATCTTTAAACTTACCTCCAAAAATATCTGAAAGGAGGAAAATAGTTTTTGCCCTTGTAAAGAATGCCATTTCCGTTTTAAAGTATTTTTCTCTGTCCTAAATATGAACTGAATATGAACATGAATAATAACTAAATATATTATGTTGGGTAAATACCAAGTCAAGATATTTTAATTTTTTAAATAAGAAGGACTTTTAGGAGCGGTGATTTATTTGAAATAAGTTGAAATAAAATAACTTCTTTTTGAACTAACTCTGCGGATATTCCTTCTGCCATGTGTCAGCACTTGACTCTTCCTGAGATGGGTCTCAAATAGCAACATAATAATTATACCCTGTGACATCGTAACTATTAAAATATTAATAGAGTCTAGTTAAATGTCAATCAGATTTATAGTCTGTTTCATTACTGGTTCAGGCAACTGGAACAAATGGCGCTATACAAGGTTAAAGTCCGCATGGATACAACACATACGTTCTTTGGACAACTAATATTAATACTATCTACTAGAAAAGAGTTACGTATTAGAAATATGGAATTGGGAAGTATGTATTTGCAATTAATTACGTCTGTATTTATTTTATTATTAGCATTTAAACGGTTCTAATACAAATTAAATCTCTATACCCAAAGAATCTGATTCTTCAAAGCATAACGAAAATAATCTCTCAGCTTATATTAATAATACTATATTTTCTTATATTGAAGAAAATAGAATGCTTAATATAGTTATTACCAGATATTGTCACAGTACCGATGCCAATCAAACATTGACCTTAGTCTTAAGAAAATGATTCAGTAAAAGTAAAGGTAAAATCTTAGGCCCGAATTTATAGTCGTTCCTTAAATGCTTCCTTAAGGCTTCCTTGGTTAAGGATTCCTTACACTTCTAGGAATGTTCTATTTTATAGTGAAGAAAAGTTACTTCCTTGACTAAGGATAGGTATATACTTGGCAACAGCGCAATACTTGAGTTTATGATTTATGACACGAGGTAAATGGAGGTTGTTCTATGGGTAAATGGGTCCTATTTCTTGTGATTTTTAATAATTATTTCACATTCATAGTTTTCTCTGAATTCCACACACTTCTATCCAACTTACGATTTTAGAAAAATTAATTGTGGTGGTGGTAAAAAAAACAGTACACACAAAGTGAAAAACTATTGATTCTCAGTCTTAGTGGACAGGTATAAAAGTGTGATTGAGAATAAGAAAACCGATGGGACAAATAATAAACAGAAACACGAGGCCTGGCAAAAAATTACAAATTTGTTTAACGCCTCTTCATCAACGCAAATATCTCTCAAGCAGTTAAAAAAATTGTGGGATAATTTGAAACAAATGTAAATTTCTAATTTGTTTATTGTTTCTCAAGTAAAACTTGGTGATATATCTTTTTGGCAGACGTTGATTTTCACTCCTCCATTTTTCTTAACTAATAAAATATGAAATCAGGTATAAAACCTAGTAATTACTAATTTAATATCAATTTCGCCAAAACTAAAATAAGTACAACAATGATTTAAAACATTAACAACTCTAACCCCAATATTTAACAGTAAGGAATTCTTGAAGGGAAGTGAGAAGTTACCTTAGATCTAAGCATCCCTCAAGGTAGCCTTGATCGACTATAGAACAAAAACTATATACTAAGGAAGCCTTAAGGATGGAGGGTGCCTTAAGGAACGACTATAAATTTGGTCCTTAGTTATGACTGTGATTATCTGACAACAGAAATCAATTATAGTAAAAAGTACCAAATGGAAAATTACTACGTTGAATCTATATCTGTTCCACTAGTTTTTATCATGTGAAAAACAACTAGTATTACGACAAAAAAAAAAGGTATTTAAATTTGTTTAAAGGTTAAAATCTCATGGAATGGAATATCAAACCTGATCCGGGTTTGAGGAGCTCGTTTTTTGGTGTTATTCAATGTCGATAGTCTTTGTTGGGACTCGTGTAGAATGTGCAAGTTCGAATTTACTGTTTCGATCGCTTTACTCAGAGTTAGTGGGTTCGAAATCCCTATTCCGCCCAACTATTTTTCATAAAATTTTCTACTCGAATATTAAGACCTGTTCGCAGGGGTGGTTTTTTCCAATCTAGTCAATCTTTCCTAACCTTCCTAGCGTGCGTGCCTAGATTAGAAGAAAATGTCAACTTGGTTTTAATGTAAAAGATTAACATCGATTGATGTTTGACGTACCCCTAACTAATGAAATTTTCCAGGTTTCTCTCATTCCAGCACTGAACGGTGATTAGGGCCTTTCAACGTAAGCCTCAGACTTTCGAGCTAACCCTTATGATTGGTAGATTTACTATTATATTATTATTATTTAGATAAATTATTCTGTGTAAACCAACAACCTATCAAAAACTTTTATCGATTTAAAATATACGCTTTGGCCATTGGTAGCACGACCCCAACTATGACGTCGGCATCATTCAGAGCGGCAAACACACAGGAATGACCCAGTAACCCTAAAATTCAACCCCTTTTGAACCATTGAGGACGGAGCTCAGCGCTGCCGACTGTTACCAGGCTAAATATAGCTGCAGAGTCAATGAACCCGGGAACTGGGCCGATGCTCCTGATTTATCCTGCCCCAATCCTGCCAGGATATGTGTTCTTTGAGGGGTAAGGGCAACTGCATCGCCGAGTTTTAATGATTTTTTTAGTTCTATGGAAATTATAAAGCTTTCCTACACGTGCGTGCCATTGCGCTACAGTATTAGTATAAAATCGTTAATTATTAGTTAACGATCTGCAGTTAAAAATTTTGGCAATTATTCAGTGAGGTCATAAAATGCCCCCTCTTGTATAATTGTTGAACTGAATGCGATATCGATTTCTGGTAAAAAACGCAAACAAAAATATTTTTTTAACAATTTTTAGTTATCAATGAAATAAACTCATTAACAGAAAGCTGATATTTTAATGCTCTTTTGACCTTTTTTGAAAATTAATATTCAGTGTTTATTAACAAAGTAAACAGAATTAGCGGGCTTATGTTTATTTAAGAAGAAATGTTTCTGCAAAACATGATACGTGTTTCTAAAATTAACTCAAAAAACATATAAACGATTTTATCATTATGTATTTCCAAACACATTAACATACAGACTGTCCAAAATTCGAGTCTCTACATAGGGATCTCAGTTATTATAAAAGATAGGAAAACGCTGAAATGGGGAAAGTTTAGAGAATTTTATGCTGATTTCAAATCTGCATAGAAGTGTCAGATTAACCATTAGCGAGTTATTGGCCAAAAACAAATTCTTTGGTTTTTCGTTTTTTTCAAATATCTCGAAAAACAATTGACTCACGATAACTTTCAATGCAGATTTGAAATCAGCATAAAATTCTCCAAAACTTTCCCCATTTCAGCGTTTTCCTATCTTTTATAATAACTGAGATCCCTATGTAGAGACTCGAATTTTGGACAGTCTGTATGTTAATATAATAAAATCCTGCGTCCTAAACATATTTTACTCACATGATGTAAATATTTATTAAGTATGGACATATTGATCCAATTTCCAATTAAATAACAGACGTTACAATATTGTAGAGAATATGTCGATTCATGATTGAAGAACCTGACCCTTATCGCCTAAAGGTATACGTTTCCGTTTGCACGTAGCTGATTTCTATCGAACTTTCCATTGCGAATAATAAGTTTCTAGTAAAATTGTGTTTATTTCACAGACTTTGTTTTTCTTTCCAAACAACTATAATTGAATGTTTTATATTCCACTCAAGTAGGGTATTATCTTTACATGCTCAAACGAAATGGACAATAAATACACAATATAGATACTACGCATGAAATTTTATAGAAAATAGACTAATATTTACAAACATGAATTGTTTGAAGTATTTCTTGTTTCCTAGGGATATTAGAAAATATAGGGAGTATCTTATATTAAGTTAAAATCCCTATACATATGCGTACCTTTACATTTCAAAGAGAACATTTCAAAATAATTAAACGAATGTTCATAAAACCCTGGATTTATAAACTTTTCGTTCGCGCTGGCGTTGGCGTTGCTACGGATTTGCTACGAACGCCGGGCGAAAAAGTTGAAAAAATCTTCGAACGCCGATGAGCGCTAAAGCCGTGTATAAATGATACTCTTCGGCTAAAATAATAGGCAGTGACGTATTACCGGGTGACGTATTAACTTGTGGTGGGGACTGTAATCGCATAGGCGTACGCAGAAAATCATTGGAAAGGTGCTAATATGTCAAATAAATATAAAAAATATCAAAACATAAACGGTGTTATAGAAATTGTGAATTGTTTTTTAAACTCACCTTATAGATTAGTTGTACATCGGACGAAATTGGATAATATTGTTACAAATATTAAAAGATCGCTCTTAAGAATTATTTGCCCTTTCTTTCATGATGATATCGGTAAATTCTCTGTTCTTCTGCTATGGTAAGGGGTATTAGATTAGATTTATGTAGGAGTCGGCCCCCTGGCCTGGTCCACCGCGACCTAGAAGATCTATTGTGGCACTCCCAACCTATTTAGAGCACTCTGTCCAGCTTTGTCCTTTGCATTAGACTCCACAGCCTTGATAGAGGCTCTTCCATGTAGCTATTGGCTCTTGGGCTCTTGATCTTCCTTCCCCAAGTATTTGAAATCTCAGTCTTGTCAGGCCCTCGCACTGGCACAGTACGTGTACTGAGGTTTCCTCTTCTTCTTGACAGAATCTGCAAGTTGCATCTTCTGACAGTCCCATAAGATTCATGTGCCTATTTAGCCTACAGTGTCCTGTTAGGAGACCTACTATTATTCTGATGGCCTTTTTATTCTGGCCTAACAGATCTGCTGTGAATTCAGGCATCCGTCCTTTAATGAATAGCTTTGCCTGTCTCAGTTGTGGCAGATTCCTCCACCATTCTAGAGATTTGTTTCTCATCCATTCCTCCATGGATGTTTTAATGCATGGCTAAAGGGGTATTATATTATACATTACAAGAACTGCACCAGGTTCTAAGTGGTGTAAAACAGATTCAAGCCATTTTGCAAACACCTCCCTGTTCATATCTTCGTGATAATCCCCAGTCTTTCGCGACTCAAACATATGTAAACCATTTACCAAAAATCCCGAATCACTTTCAATATGAGTTATTATTATAGTCTTCGTCCTTTTCCGGAAGATGCTTCTAAACCTGTAAATCCATCCATAAACGCTTGCCTTCTGTCCTGGACGTTGCACTCTTGCCATACTTTTAGCACAGTATAACCTTTTCATTTAACCATGTCTCATCCATATAATATATTTTTCTATTTAAAGTGCGAAATTCTTTTATCTTCCCAAATATTCTCATCTCCATGTCACAATCTCATTTTTCTCTATAAGCATACTCTTCCGATTTTGTTTGCAATATTTTGAAATTCATTTCATGCATTGTCCTTATAAGCAATTTATTCAAGAGTTTGGGCAAATGGGTTGTTGGGATTTCATTTTTGAAAAAGAAACCATGAATTTTTGCCGAATAGCATATTCGGCGAAAAATAGAATATTTCACATTTTCGTTCACGGTAATTTTTTTTCTTCCCCGCGTTTCCATTTTCTTCTTCTTTGCGTCTGTGTCTCCACATTTTATTGCACGAAATACACTTCGAAAGGAAACTTTTGTCAATTCACTACCAGTTCCACCGCATCCACTACACTTAAACTTTTATCGCGCGCTTGTAATCCCTCATACACATTTTTGATCTTACGAATTTCCCCCCTTGTCAGATGAGATCGTTTACGCGTTTCTAATCCACTACTCCCCGCAATCGCTTCCGTAATAAAATCCTTTTATTCGACCACTAAATAAACTAAGTAACACTTATCACTTCACAGTAAACATCTACAAAAACAAGTTAACAATAAAGTACAGCAATTCCCCCGTACTACGCTTATGTCAGGCTGGGATGAAATACATGGATGTGTGTGAAATGCGCATGTCCGATCTTCTTTACCTTCTTTACACTCTTGACTTTTGTTGCATATCTCGCTCTTCGTTTTTTAACTCGTTAAACAAAGACGGAACTATATCCAACGTAAAGAATTGTGGTGGCATGGAATAGAGAAACATGGAACCGCCATGGAACAGACAATTTATAGTTCTGTTCAATAGTAATGCGTAAGCAGCATCACTTTTCTATGTGCTAACGTTTGTGCCGCTATGTATTCGAATTAGATCAAACGTCACTGCCTATTACTTTAGCCGACGAGTATATATGAATATACCTAACCAACCTAATATCCCCAATTCTATGTTTCAAAATATAGTGTCTATGGACTATATTTTGAAACTATATATTATGGGTGTCTATGGACTATATTTTGAAACACTGTTTTAACTTTGGACGCGAACGCCAGCGCCAGCGCCAACGACGGATTTATAAATCCACTGTTAACCTTATAACTCAACAGTCTTATAGCTGAAAATAGGTTATTAGGTGAATAGGTGTAAATAAGAAATTAAGTAGGTATAGCTGAAATATTTACATGTTATTTTTAGACAAAATTAAACCGATACTGCCGTATCTTAACTATAACAATTATTTACAAATTTATTTATAATAAAACTGTTTTGCCTTCTATGGATATGCAGTTAACAATCTATATGCTTCACTGGACTAGAGGAAAACAAACAAAAAAATATATTTTTGTCGGAAAAAATGATTTAGTTGAAGAAACGAATAAATTTCATTAAATAATAATAGTTTCTTTAAATTAATAAAATAGTTGCTTTAACACAAAGTGTGACTATCTTGTAATTAAGGAATTGCAGATATATTCATTTATTGAATGTGGTTATACTCTTATTTGAAAATAACATTAATTCAACTTATAACTTAATGACTTCAAAACAATGACATTGTATTTTGAGTAAATATCACTTTTATTAGCTACATTTTATTTTTCATTAATTTAAAAGCCGCTAATTGCTGAATTTATAACAAAAATCTTTCAAAATCAAGAAATTCGTTTATCTGTTGCCTCTTTGCACTCCTAGGTATTGCAATGTTTTTTTCTTATTGAATTTAAGAATTAGATGTTTTAAGTTAATACCATTGTATGTTATATATTACATACACTTAGTTGGTTTTGAATTACCTACTTTAAAATGTTTTTCCGTTTTAATGTTTCCGTTAAAACTGAAGTAATATTTAATTCTATTATTAATAAATTTCAGTTTTCAAGACAATAATTAGTTTTACATAAAATTGTTTTTGTTTTTTAATCAAAATCTATTATATTACAGACACAACAGGTGCAGTGCTATGCCGAGGATAATAGTTTCTAAAAATAAAATCTATGTTTTTGAACTTGAGATAATATAATTCTTATTTGTTACATAAAATTGTGTTCTATATTAATGTAATAAGTAATAAGAGTAAATTACACATTACACATGTCAGTTGTAAATATTAATTATATCAAATTTGATTTCAAATATTTCCAACAAATAACAAAATAATAATGACAGATTCAAATTTTGTTCCAAGGTGTATCTACTGAGAGCGTTGCAGGAGTTATTTCCAATGTATCCAGGATACACTGCACTATGCAGTTAAGAATCTTTATGCTTCACTGGAAACAATAAAATTTGTTTCAATTTTCTTTTTTGCATATGGCTAGACATTGAAGTCTTCGTGCCCTTCGGCAAATAGATGGTGGCTACCTAGCGTCTACCCTCTTCAGTCACAAAACAACAGCAAGATGGTGTTGTCCTTTTGTCCTTAGCCTTAAGTACTCGTCTCCTATTGGTTGAAATAATCAGCTGGTTATAAAAATGTTATCAACTTTCTCATTCGAAAAAAAATTGTCTTATATTAACCATTCGTAATTTTTCTATGAAAGAAATACTTCATTGTATCAATGCACTTCAAATTTTTTGAAGCTAAAATACTTCTTTACGCGAATTGATATAGTTTTTATTAAGTTAGTATTAATGTTAACAAAAGGTTTATATTGTTTTTAAGGCAAACTACTTGGTTTGAAGAAATATGAAGAAGTAAATGAAAGAAACAACATTATTTATATTATAAATCTACATTTGTCTAACCAATATGGGAATAGTTTAAACAACAAATACAGTACAAAAAATTCAAATCATTAAATTAATACATCGTTTTTCTCTCTGTATCGAAAGTTTTATTTGTGATTCCTTCATCTAAAAAAAACATTTTCAGATATTATAGGAGTATCTGCAGGCTCTAGGCAAACTAGTTACCTATATATTAATATTATATTCATAGATAAAAGATTAATTATATAAGTTATGATATGTGCATGATTGTAGGTATTATTATTACTTAAGCTAAATTAATGCAATTTTCCAAGAGTTACAATATTAATAAGAAAACTGACTAATCTCGTTTCAGTTTTATTTTTTTTTTTTTGTTATTGGTAATATTAGTATGCTTATTCTTACTTTCCTTTTAAATGACTTCATGAAGTAAGCCTAATTTGCTTTCGAAATATTCCAAGAAGGATGATAACCTCCACGTTTTCATATGAGTTTTAGCTATTCTTAATACATAAAAATATTTATTTTTGTTTTGTTTTAATAATAATTGTTTAAAAAAACATTGATCTCATTTAGATGTTCCAAGAAATATATAGAAAACAATCTATATACTAGTATTTCGGCTTATTAGGCCTTTTTCTCCCAGAAACAAACAAATTGCAAGAATTTTTTTGCAACAAATTGCAAGAAACAACGGATATAAAGAAAAACTAATAGATAACATGATAAAAAGCAAAAGGAGGAAATTAATTCGTCCGGAGTTTTACAATATTCGGGAAAAAGAAGGCACTCACGTCCCAGCAGGGGGATATAACTAATATTATGAAGTCCGCAACCTGTGCCAGGCATGCCAGGTTGCCATTTTTGGCTATTTTAGGCAAGAAAACATGTAATATTCGCTATAAATGGCAACCTCGCATATTTGTATGGCACCGGAACCGGTCGGGGCTGTTACGGACGGTTACGTTACGATCTACGACTCTGCCTTACCCCCTACGCTGGATGGCAGTTAAAATTTAAAATGGTGGTGATAGTTTTTAGTTATGTTTTTTAAGAGTGATGTATATCTTCAAAGACAGAAAATTGGAATAAAAATTGCAAAATTTGAAGTAACTGTAAGTATTATATCTTTTACTTTATATATTTTTGTAATCTTTTTCTTCAATTCTTGTAAATATAGATCATAACCCCAATTTATACTTGAAAAAATTACTATAGTCAGTAGGTAGTAAGCCAGATTATAGCTTAAATAATAGGTATGTGAGTACCTAATCGTTTGAGTACCTACATCATATAACGTAACTATAAACTGTTTTTGAAATTCTTGATTTTTAAGTGAAATTCCCGTTGGCCGAAGCCAACCTATAATAAAAGTGGTTGTATGTTCTGGAAGTAAAATAATTATAATTAGATACTAGACACACGTATTTACTATAGAAATACATAAATCCGTACCTGCTTTTGTCTGTTCTACCAAGGGAAAATATTTTTATATTTAGTTTTGTAGAAAACATTAACCCTATTACTATAAAAGAAAACCCAACCCTCATTTTTGTTTCATGTACAACTACTTACTGTATGTCAGAGTTTAACGTACTTCTCTTGAAATGGATAGCAATCGAGACTGAATTTCCCCATGAACATTTCGCTGATCGCCTTCTCCAGAGATAAATTTTTGACTCCAACATTATCGATATATTTTGTTCGTTAGTTGCAAGCTCATCCATTAGCAATATTTATACATTCAAATGTATTCATTCATATAATTTATTTAGAATATCATAAATAGTACTTTTTTGTTACATCCCTTTGTTTAATAAAAATATTTAAAAAATGTTTGCTTTGATTAATTACTATAGATTATTACTATACGGTATAAAAATGTAAAAACCCATATATATGTGTATAACTATTTTTGGATAAGAATTATGTAGGTAAGTACAATAATTTTTTGTCATTCATTAATATTTTTAAATGTTTACATATTTATTGAGATAAGTCAAAAAAATTAAGTAACGAGATATTATTCTTGAAAACTATTTAAATATAATTTTGTGAAGTTTCAGTTTTTACTTTTCATTAAAACCCATAATATTTAAATATTCCATTAATAATAAACTCGGTACATAATTTTTTTGCTACATATCTAAATAAATAGGAGAAGGTACCTAAATTGAGATATTTAAATTTCCCGCTCGCCAAAAAGTGCCAGGAATGAGGGCGCCACTGACAGTTTGTGTTGTCCTCCTTTTCTACAGAAATCTCATTTCTTCTTTTTCTGTTTTGTGCGTCCCAGGTTATAGTGAAAAAATAGCTCGCAGATTAGAATGAAAACGATTAGTGTCAACAAGCGTACTATTGGGAGGATTTTGATAAACAAAGAAAGGGTTAATAAATTAAAACAATAGGGAGTATACCAAATTTACTGCGTGGATTATAATGCCGCCGTGTATGAGGGTCAAACCCGTAGAAGTATTGAAACTAAAGTAAAAGAACATAAAAAATTCATACTAAATAACGCAAAAAATTCAGGATTTTCGACCCATTGTATAGAAAACAATCATTTTATAGATCAGAAAAATGTAAAGGTACTGCATCGTGAAAAGAAAGGAATGCGCTTAGATCTGTTAGAACAATTAGAAATTAAAAAATATTTAATTATAAATCCTTGTACTGCGAATGATTAGATAGATTTTACACTTTCGCCCTTCTTAGAAAACGTTCTAAAAACTCGGGCTTTACCAGGTGGTAGGATCAATCGGGGGTAGGTGCTCGTAAACAAATAAATAACGAAAACGCGCTTGGAAACATTTAATAGACATTTACTCTATTGAAAAAGGCCTAATAAGCCGAAATACTAGTATATAGAGTGTTTTCTATATATTTCTTGGAACATCTAAATGAGATCAATGTTTTTTTCAAAACAATTATTTTCACGATGTTTCATAAAGAACCATCCGCTTCGAGTATCTACTTTACATAAAAATATACATTGCTAACACATAAAAGCATTATTTCAACATCAAAATATACCAACCAGCAAGTAAGTATGTCTTTACATGCATGAGGTATGAGGTATATCTTTTGCCATTACTATAAGTACTATGGCAACACAAGAAATATGGAAGAAAAGAACTTACTTTCACACCTGTTAATGTTTTTCACACACGTATACAAAACAAACCATTAAAGCGAAGAGCAAAATCAAAACTGGTAGCAATAACCAACAAAATCGATATGATTTACGCGTCTTTCGGACTACGAGAGTGTAAAGAAATAGCCGAAGCACGTCTCTTTAAAACAGTTTTTGCTTAGACAAGAGATGTCCTGTCTATCCATAACAGTAAAAAAATACAAACAATTTTTTTTTTTTTAGTCACAGTGAAGTATTTTGTTAGACTGCTAAAGTACATTTCTAAAACAGTAAATTTATTTTTTATAATTCATTTTACTCTAAGAGGAATATCATTTTTAGCGGCACTAAGGTACTTAACAATTACAATAAAGCAGTATCAGTAAAGTGCTCTCTACTAAATGAGGAAAACAGTACTGCTATTCTTCAAAGTTTTTTGCAGTTTCAGCCAAAAAAAGTCAGCAAAGAATTTTTCCCTGGGCATTTTCTCAGTGTAGATAGTCTGGGAAATCAAATTTCTTAATTTAATTATTCACATACAATTAAATTTCTATTTCGCCACGTCCCAAATAAATGAGAACGCATGAACTGGGAAGAGTTAACGCAATTAGGTACATGACATTAAACTTCTGGCAGTTAGATAAAAGTTAGCACTGCTACATCGAGAAAGGTTCATGCCCTCTGTGAATGGTCCTGCGTCTTAATTAGGGATTAGATGTTTTGAATACGAAACAATTAATTTTGGCTTCCTGTTCTCAAAATAGTAATTGTTGAAGTTGTGAAGGTACTGCAAAGGAATATTTGAGAAGGCCATTGATCGAGGGGTTGCTTGGGGTCTATAGTTAATAAGTTTCATGGTGGGTTTCGGATTCTAAAATAATACAGGTTGTGATTCGTAGTTTCTTATCGGATTATACTACCCGTAAAATAACAAAAAGCAGAAACCGAAGCAGAAATATACAAATTAAATATTCAAAGTGCAGTATCAAGCCAAACTTCTAAAGTTTACCCTAAAAACCACTGTAATAATATACAATAAATAAATATACTTTTTTTGGGGCAAACTTTAGAAGTTTGCCTTGATACTGCACTTTGAATATTTGATTTGTATGTTTCTGGTTTCCTGTTTTTTGTTATTTTACAGGTGGTCTAATCCCAAAACAAACTATGAATCATTAAAACGCACAATACGAGTACCTATATTATCTATACGTAATTGTTTTGTAAAATTAATATTGGGATATTATGGTATCGTTTTTGATATCCGTATCATCAGATATATCAAGCTAGAAAAAGGTCAAACAAAAAAGTTTTCTAATATGATCGACTGATTCGGATAGGATAAATATTCGAATATGGTATACCAAATACCATTCCTTTTTGTTGTTGTCTTCTGTCGTTAGTAGAGAGAAGAGCTAGTTCATACAAAATTAATATTTTATTTTATTACTCAAAATCCGTTGAGCACCTAGTAATTAACTGACTTATATTGCCTCAATACTCTATTGAAATTATTAGTTGGCTTAATGCCAGTGTAAAAGACCTAAATTCAACTGAGTTAATGAGTATAATGTAGTTCAAATACAATATCTATAAAGGGTCTTAATCAATAGACCTTTGATTAAGTAGGTAACTAAAAAAAGTCGACACGTGGCGTCGCGATTCACTGAAGAATTCAAATTCCTACTTAACTGGAAAACAAATATTTAACTAAATAAGATAACTACTGATTAAATCTGTCTCAACAAATTTACAAATGCCATAATACTTAATTAACGAATATTAACAATGAAGCTCAAAAATTAAGAAAACAGTACCAAGTAGTGTTTAACAGTACCAAGTGTGTGTGAATGACAGACCTCTGTCATTCACATACTACCAAAGCCTACATTTTAACGTGTCTGTTCGATATAACGATTTTCGCCGGCTCCAATACTATAAAACTAACATCATGATATTTAATTTGGTGATCTATGCATAGCATTTAGTAGTGACTAAGGTTCATGTTGCAATTTACAAAATTTTCGTTACAATGTATGGGGGGCACATTGCTAGAATGTATCAATGTCTCCGCAGATAGTTAAGTAAGCTAGAGAGTTAAGTAAATAGTTAAGTCAGGACATATAACTGCTGCTACTAGGACTGCTCCTACACTTGGATTAATTCCGTGACATATATACACTACACACTACACACTACAATACACTAGAACAAACTTTCACAATGCTGTTACCTCAGTACGATGAAGTCTTCTGCTTAGGTGATTTAAATATAGACATGCTTAATATTAATTCTCCTGCTTATATAAAGCTTAACTCATTATTAGAGGCCTACAACTTCAAGCAGCTGGTCTTGGAACCCACTCGAGTGACATATGATTCCGCTACATTAATTGATCTTTTTATTACTAGTAATAACAACAGTACTATTTCACAAGAGGCTAGTGTTATAAATATGGGTCACATGTCTGACCATGATTTAGTTCGCTGTAAGGTTAACGTAATACGAGAAGTAGATTCCCCAAATATGAAAACTATACGAAGTTTTCGAAATTTCGATGATAATATTTTCTTGGCTGATTTGCAGTCCATACCTTTCGAATGTATATATGATCTTCATGACGTTAATGAAAAAGTATCTTTCTTTAATGAAGCTATTTTATCACTCTTTAATATACATGCCCCTCTTAAAACAGTAAAAATCTCTAAGAAATATGCACCTTGGTTAACAGATAACATACGTTTTCTCATGTCGCTCAGAGATAAAGCTTACATAAAATGGCGGAAAACAAAGAACCTAGCTCATTTCAATTATTATAAAACACTGCGCAATTACACTACCCTGGCGTGTAGAAGTGAAAAGAAAGCATATTTTGCGCATATGCTACAAGTTAAAGGTCCTAATGGAGTTTGGAAAGATTTAGGTTTATTAAACATATCTAAGCAGAAAAAAACATGTATACCCGATGATTTGAAAAATGTTGTTGATTTAAATAACTACTATGCAAACTGTATACCTGAAACTGTCCGTGATCAAGGTGTAATTAACTTTTACAAAAATAATTCTAAACCTGATGTTGGGCTATTTCGATTTAAACAGATATCTGAATATGAGGTACAAAAGACACTTTACAATATAAAGTCTAACGCACAAGGGCATGATGGGCTTAATATAAAGCTAATATTACTGTGTTGTCCAATAATACTGCCGCACGTAACTCACATAATTAATTATTGTCTTACTGAAAATGTATTTCCTGATAGTTGGAAAGAGGCCTTAATTCAACCAGTTCCTAAAGTCAGCAACCCTAAGCAGTTTAAGGATCTGCGGCCAATTAGTATTTTGCCTGTTATATCCAAGGTCCTGGAAAAACAAATTGATATGCAATTGCGTGGTCATATAAGTAAATATAATATCTTGCCTGACGTGCAGTCAGGCTTTCGTCCAGGTCATAGCTGTGAGACGGCTATGTTACATATCACTGATGATATTATGAGAGGTATAGATAAGAAAATGATTACAGTCTTGGTTCTCCTTGACTTTTCAAAGGCTTTTGATACCATCAACCATGAGATTATGGTTGCCATTTTGAGGTATCAGGGTATGGCTGAGGAAGTAGTAACCTTTTTCCAAAATTATCTTCTTAATAGGGTCCAAAGGACAAAAATAGATAACGATATTTCGAATCCTCTTGGGATATCCTCCGGTGTACCCCAGGGCTCTATCCTAGGGCCTCTGTTGTATACATTATATACGTCTGAATTGGTGAGCTCTCTGCAACATTGCCAAGTACATTTCTATGCTGACGATACGCAGCTGTATTTATCATTCGACCCCGATGATACTCATAATGCATTAATAAAGTTAAATAGTGATATAAGTGCTATTGTTAATATTTCCAAAAGACACTCTTTAAGTATTAATGCAAGTAAGACATCAGTGCTTGTATTTGGGTCAAGGAGGTAATAGCTCAGCTTATTTCGATTAATGTAGGCGGACAGCTAATTTATCCAGTAGAATACGCTAAAAACCTTGGGTTAACACTTGACACCTCTTTTAAATTTAAACTCCATATCAATAATTGTATTCGAGCCTCTTATATGACTTTAAAACTAATTTATGGAAGCAGGTTTTTTCTCAGTCAAAAGATAAAAACGCTTTTATGCGAATCTTTAATATTATCCAAGTTTAATTTTGCTGATGTTGTCTATGGTCCATGCATCCTCTCAGAGGACATTCGAAGAATACAAACAGTTCAAAATTCATGTTTGCGCCTGATATTTGGTATCAGACGTGGACAACACATATCTCATAAGTTAAGGGAGGTGGGTTGGTTAAACATGTCGGGGCGTCGCCTGTTGCACTCTGCCTGTCTATTTAAAAGAATCATAGATAGTGGTTTACCTACTTATCTTGCAAAAAAAATTACGTTCAGAACGGATGTCCACAATCTTAACTTGCGCTTTAAAGGTATGCTTACGCCTCCCTCTCACTGCACTGAATTCTTCAAACGATCATTTACTTACCAGATTTCTAAAGTTTACAACTCTTTCTCATCTGATATTAAAAATTATTGCATTCCATCTTTTAAATACCATTTAAAGAAGAAAATGCTGTTACAACAAAATAACTTCTATATGTAGTAACTACTCTTTTGTTTATTTATTTATTTGTTTCTTTTTCTGTTTCTCTGGAGTGATATATTGGTCTGCTAACGAGTACTGGGTACATATATTATTTTGCTGCACAATATGGATTGTAAACTCTATGTAAATTTTTATTATGTTATCTTGATAGCCTTATCAGTATACTCATTATTTTGTTATTATTTTGTGTTATTATTTTTTTTTTTTTAAGTAATCTCGGCAATGAGCTTAAGATGAAAAGCAGGGGCCATACTGTGTATGACCATCTGATCTTCGGCTTTTTATTTTCATTTGTAGTGTAGGTTCTCTACCATGTTCCTCTCACTCATATTCAATTATTGTATTTATTGAAAATAAATAAAGGCATTATTATTATTATTATTATTATTATTATTATATAGTAAAAACACAAAGACAAATAGTAAATTTCATGTACACAGTAAAAAAATTACCAAGTTGTAATTGTAACTTGCTGCAGTGTTAACATTTTTAATACAAATTGGGTGGTATAATAACTAAACCTTTAGAACCCATATTACACGAACGATATACCCGCCAAGTTTGTAGAAGTACTCATAAATTGTACTAAAATTTACAAAACTGTGTGTTAAAAATGAATCAATCCGACATAAATAGGGAATAATTACACGGTGAATAATTAACTATTACACATTACCTTGCAAAATCTACTGTGTTAAATTACTTTTATGTAATGTAATAATACTGTAATGCTGTATTAATGTATATGTTAATTCAGTGTTAAAATTACTTGTTTTTTTTTACTGTGTAGTTATTTTACCACAGAAATGTTTATAATGAATACTTGTATTTTGTTATGAAGTATTAAGTACTTACTTCTAATACAGCCTACTTTAAACTGCAATAGAAAGAAATAGTTTTAACTACCTAAAATACAAATGTTATAAACTTGAAGTTCCTGTGACAACGATTCTCACATGGCAACGGATACAATACATTTTAACTTTCTATAGTGCCTAAGTGCCTTCTACTGAGCAGAACTAAATTTAATATATTCATTGTAAAACGTGTCTTGCCTCTCCCTATACTGATTTTCTTTAACGAAATTATAATATCTCTTCCATTTATGTTTTCATATCTACGCTATCTATGGAATTTGTATCAGAAACTGAAAATAACAATTTAAATTCAATTTCCATATTGTCCTCATATTGTTAAGCACTGCTTCGTTTGAAATAAAAAGATTCTAGCGATATAAATATAAAAATCAAGGATCACTCTATATCTCAATTTTAGTTCAAACTCCTAATTAAAATAATTAATAGTCAGACATTTACTTTACGATCGAGACTATCGAAAGTTCAGACTCTGAAACCGATCCTTGATCGAGAACAGGAAATATTTTAATCTGGAGGTACTTGTCAAGAAAAGCTTTATTGCCTTACTTTCCTTTGCTTTGAACTTTGGTTTTAGGAAAAAATTATTTTAGTTTTCTGTTAACATCTTGAGACTGAAGTGATTATTGTCCCGATATGTGCCTAAGTTAAATACGTCTTAAGTATTGGATTATATTATTAAACTGTGCCTCTAAGAACAGCTTTCTCACCACCAACGCTAATAATGTCCACCTGGCTGCATTTTATATAAATAGAGGACTTAAATTTACATCGATGCACGTGGAAAGTAACGCGGAACGTGTCATTTCATTGTATCTTTGTTAATTACTTTTCAATAGACAAAGACCGACCTATGCGGAAAAAGAATCGCATTTAGCCTCACTTACCAAAACAGATAATCATTTCAACTGCTATAAATAACCGATAATAAATCATTTCTAAATATAGGCCTGCAGGGTTATTCTGAATCCCTTTTGAATGTTAAAAGATTTTCATGTAATCTGGAACAATGTAAATATGCGTATACAGGCAAGCACTGGGTCAAGGTGTATATTTATATGAACTACATAGACGCCTTTCTTTTATGCTGCTTTTAGCGATAAATACATCCAAGGTTAGTTACTTTTTCAGTGCTTCGTAAAAAGCACTTTCGAACATACATTTTAGTGGCCATATTCTAGACATCAAGTGTTTACGAACTACCTTTTAGAAAGTGAGAATATCGAAATTAAACTTTTACTGATTATTAATTTTATTAAAACGTAAAAGCACGGCATAAATTATTAATAACAGATCGAAGAATTGTGGCTCCAGCCAGCACTCCATACCCACCAAAATTGCTAGTTCCGGAGATGAGGATACAACACAAACCATAACAGATTATGACCAAGAAATTACCATAATAGATCGTATCACCCAGACATGCTCCTTATTTCTAGCCCATCGTGCTGTCGTGACAAAGTACAGTAAAATAAAGTGTATGAAGCTATTTCAATACTGCATTATTTTTTGATAATAAATATTTAGGGCTCTTTCATAAGCAATTTTAGCTAAAGTAACTTTTTAATACCATGGACACAGTTGTTTCAATAATAAGGCAGAATGAGTATCCCAAAATGAGTTTGCCAAACTTCTCTTTCGAATTCTACGTTCAAAATTAAGGAACAAATTTGAAATATATATCATAATTTTGACATAGGTAAGTCCTTGAACTTGTGAAGCTTCAAGCTTTACCTAAACACTAGAGATACACCAAATTGTATATCACAATAACTATTAGTATAGAATCTAATTCAGCAAAAATGTTTCTGGCAATATGGGACCTATAATATAAAAACCAGAGAACAAGTAGGTATTCTAATCACCATAAATGTTATAACGAGTTTCGTTATTTATGATTTTTAAATAAAGGTACAAAATATACTTACTATGGCGATGAAACTCTCTATCAGGGGTGAGCAGAGTGAAGTACTGCAGGGTTATTTATTATCTGCTAAACTTGGGCGCGCCATCAACTGATCTTTTTTGATGGTATTGAGTAAATGTATAGTTCTTATCTAAGTGAAAACAATTGAAAAAAAAAAACACTTGACAAGAACAAAGTTAGTTTTAATGTAATGATAGTCAACTATACATTTACGAACATTAAACACATACAAAAACATATAAAGTTACATTAACAAGTACTCTCAAATTTATAGACAGGAGAGAGAATTCTGCTATATTAAACTAGACATAAAAAAGGTAAGTTTGAGAGATTTTCAGTCCGCGAGGTAACGGTAAGGGCCCTTAAATTATTTCGCACACACGGCCTATGCATAGGTAAGTTAGTAGAATAAGGCACGATATACGCAAGGTGTTCAAGAAGCACTTCCAAAATAGATAGATAATAAGATACTCACATCAACTACCGATGTTGCAGAACTTAACGTTTTTCATACGTTTGCTGTCCAAACACAACTAAATCGTAATCAACGATCGTGTTTTCTCCGAATCACTATACAAAATCAAATTCCAGGTTGCTGCTATATTAGATTGGTAATCCTTCGTTGCATCACCTTTTTTTCTATATCAAAAATTCAGATTCGCTTCTGCACCAACTGCTCGGTAATACGTCTCCTCGCCATCTTTCTTATTCTTCTCCTTGCTCCCCTTCCCGTTTTCTTACGTTGCCCATCCGCTCGCGTTCTCAACACGAGAGGGAGTCACTATATTGTTCTGAACTTTAGATTATGCAAACCTAGGACTATGTATGGAGATAGACCTAACGCACAACCACAGAGAGTGAAGTCAGGATTATAATCACTTAGTATACACCGAACACATATAATACTTTAAATACAAGATTGGTGTTTAAGAAGAAGTTAAAAACACAGAATGAGATAAGAATGATTAGTTTAAATCAACTAAGAAAGGTATTTTATTAGTTACTAAAAACGAGACCGTTACAATGTAATGCCAAATTATCTAACAGAAAATGATTATCCAGATGAATTTGTTGAGAAAACCAACAAACAATGTTGTCACATAATATATCAACAATAATTAGTCAAAGAAACTCCGATAGCAACATCTGAAAGGCTCAAAAAACTTAATATGGCTCAAAATGGTAATAAATTTTACATTTATTATAGTTTTCATTTGCTAAAGAATACTTGAACCTCAATATTGATCTAAACAATGTTACAAGTTATACTTATAGAGAACAAGCTATAGAAAAAATACACACTTCAATCTCTCCTATAAAAAAGTGTGGTTAACAATTTAAATTTGATTTTCTGAAAATATGTATGCAAAGTATAATGGTAAAGTGTTTTTATTTAATTTTTATTTTCTATCTACTTTCTAACCTAAGGTGGTTAAAATTATTATATTTCTTTTTTAAATATATTCCCCTATTTATTTCTATTTTATTACAGAAATATTTCTATTTTATTAACTGCAAACGATTCAAATCTAGTGCCTTACATAACAAACACATACACACACATACACGCAAATAATGCATACCCATAATGTTTTATTCATTTTTTATTGCTTTATTGCAATTTAACATACATGTACGAGTATTTTATTTGACATATAAAGCCGGTTTCTATCTCCAGCGCTGATTGTCGTTTACTATGAAATTGGAAAAAAGAAACGACAAATAAAATAAAATAATTAAAAATACAAAGTTATTGCAGCTGCATCTACATACATCAATCCAACCTTTACTAGTGACGACTTTAAATAAGGTCAAAAACCCTCTGCAGATTATTATTACCAATTAATAAATTCACATTGGTCCAATCTTTCTCTTATATTATAAATGAACTTCCTCATTAGCAAATGTTTATTAACTTTACAGATTTATAATTCAAAATTTATCCCCATTTCTTCGCATCTAATTAGAACTCCGATTTAATATTTTCAGGCCATTAAGCTGGCAAAAAGCAACTTTCCCAGAGGACTTCTTATAATTACGAAAATCAAGGTCTAGGTCTTTCACCCGACATTCAAGGTCCAACGGAGTTCATCACTATCGTATTCTGGATCTTGTTTACTGGCTTAACACAGACAAGAGACGTTATTATGTGTCATCTCAGAATATAATCTATCAATATAACGAGACTGGTCATATTAATATCACTTTATTTTGGTTTCGCCACGCATAATTTTTTAGACACTTGTTTCATTGGAAAAGAGCAAAGGTCAACGCAATTTGATAAAAGCATTCTTTTTATTTGGAATCAATATCAATAGTCTATTTGGATATTATAAGCTATAAAATCAAAACCTGCCAAATGCATTTTTACCAATTTTGTGTTGATTTGTGTGTTTTAAGGAAAACTGTTTATATATGATGCTGGTAAGTCAAACTTATATAAATTACTATTATTAAATTACTTACTTACTTTTAAACATTGGGTCAGATTTCAACCAAGGTAGTAACGATATTCCCTGGCACCATAATTAGTTTCTTTCTTAAAAGTGTAGAAATATCTCACACATAAGAAGGTTCTGATATTCAACAGAATTATAACAAACTGTTTTATACAAAAGTGTATACTACTTATACTAGCTTACTACTCGTAAGCCTACTAAGTAGTAGGCTTACGAGTAGGTACTAAAATTCACTCAACGTGAATTTTAGACAGATTTAGTTAAGAACAGTTAGCTTTAACAAATTTAAATCTGCATTAAAAACATTTTTTCTGGACAAGTGTTTCTATTCTATTCAATAGTATTTGTATGAAAATAAATATAGAATTGCTTGTGATTGTCAGACTCTGGCTTTTTGCAAGCTACACGTTGTGTCTTCTCTTATGTGATACACATTGTTTTGTGACTTATTATATGTGACATTGTTTTTTTATATATGTTTAATACTGATTTAATACTTGATTTACTACTGATTATTATTATTATTATTAATTGTCGAATAAAGTTGAATTTCCTTTAAAATGAAAATGTCCTGACAATTGTCTGAGTTACTCTTATTTCTTACGGAGACTTTAGGCAGACATACCTTAAACAAATGAGTCAACTACAATGTACACCCCATAGGCACGTAGGCATTATTAAGACAAATGCTTAAATAATCATGTCATTTAAATGTAGATGTTTATACTGTCGGCTACAAGCGTGACATCAAAACAACTGATAATTTAAAATATTACAAACATCAAAACGTAGATATCGTTCATTCTTGTGTTATGATTCCGACCACAATGTTCAGAAGTGTAGTGATATTATCAGCATTAGTGATTGTTAATAGTGGGCATGAAACACCAATTATAGGAATATTGTCCCAAGAAACCTATATCGTATCGCATTTGTTTCCAGGAGAGCAACACGACAGCTTCATTGCTGCTTCTTATGTCAAATATATTGAAAGTGCCGGAGGTCGAGTTATTCCAATCTGGTAATGATTTCTATAAAGTATATGTCAAAAAAGTTGTTTACCACGAAACATTATTTATTTATCAAAGTAGGTGTGAGGAAAATCCCATGTATAAAGGAGATGAATTGTATAGGCGGGTAGTTTCAAATAATATAGTTAATGCTACCTTACACATGTGAAAAAACTTGAGTCCTCCTTTGGAGCTGATTTATGTGAATTGCATAAATATCGGAGGAATTGAAAGCTCCATCCACGACGCAGTATATTGAAGGTTATGTATGAAGAATATGTGGAAAATCGCTGCGATTAATAATTGAACGTGTGTGATAATTTCTGACAGTGATTTATTATGTTACGAGCAACTGGTTGAACGATAAAACTGGGGTAAGGTATCCGATTTTTGTCGACAAAGCAATATAGAGCATTTTTGGGAATTGATCTCCAGTGGTTCGGATGGCAACTTATAGCCACGAAAATGTATCCCGTGCATTGGAAAATGTATTAATTCATTCGAAAGTAACTTTTATAATCATCCGGATATGTATAGTTTATTTTCAGAAAATGTTATCATCTACTTCTTAATCCACTCTTTTATCCAATATCTACACTTCATTTTATAGGTAATGCTTCGTACTTCTGTTACTACCTTGCATATGCAATAAAATAAGTAATAACTACACTTACTACACTAGAGGAAAAGTAAATTCAATAGTGTTATATCAAAGGATCTATATTTTCCGTTAGATTTTGGGAAATTCAGGTATAGAAAACTTTTTTATGAAATAGAAAATAGAAAATAGAATGCCTGTATTTTTTTACACCATGCTATTTAAAACTAAATCCTCTTTCTTCAGTAGATACATTGAAGGGGTTAAAACTAAAACTTTTTGAGATATCTCTATTTTCTTCAATTTTAAAAAAAATTTCAAAGAAATTGATCGGTATATTATAGGTAGATACTAAATTTTAAATGTAAATAGGTAGTAAATTCTAAAGGTAAATAGATACTAAAGAAGGTAGGTACTATTTGTCTCAATTTATTTTGTAGAATTCAATATTTCTGAAAAATTTAGTGCCCTTTGATGCTCTTTCATAACCAATAAAATATCCTTAGACACATTACTTAGAAATCGAAATACAAGTTTTCTGATACAGATTCAGTACTTTTGGAGACTAGTTTATATATACAGCCTTATTCAGAACTTATCTCTAAAACTTTGAGGATATGTGCATCCTTAAATAAGGAATCGATATCACCAAAAAAAATTATAATAAAAGGCTTAGGATTTCCCGTAAACAATGTTTAAAGTTATACCATTATAAAGGACTACGTAGCTGGGCAACTGTACTTCAACACATCTGATACTTTTCTACCACATTCCTAAGAATGTGATAAAAAAAGTAAACACGTTTTTGTCTGGAACGCCTGGTTAAAACCGACCGAATAAAAAACTTCCGAAGTTTTTTTTGTGCTAGCCAGTTTGCATTGTCAGTCCCAAGGTCACTCCATTACAGTGGACCAGTATCCAGTGGCGTGCAATAAAAAATTTTGAAATAGTTTTAAGACCCCGCCAAAAAAATTTTTTTTGCACTACCACATTTGTACATGTATGTTGAACATCCCCAAATTTTATTATGGATAAGTTCTGAATAACCCTGTATACATATACTATATATATAAATTATTCCATAATGTGAGGCGAGAATTTCTCGTACGATATTTCGCAAATTTCTCGTTTCGTGGATAGTGTCTATAATGCTACATTGCATCCTGAATATACGGGTATACACTCATAAAAGTATAATTTAAGTATTCCACAGATTTCAGATATAAAATTTCTGTCCTACATCGCGTTTATTAAGATTTACTTTAAATTTCTTCAACGGAACGCCCTAATATAAAAAATGTCTATGTGTATAATGATTTAAATATTTTATTCTACTTACCAAATTTATATCAATCATTTTTATCAATTTATTTGAATTACAGGATTGGACAGTCCCAAGAATATTACAATAGGGTGGTGAATTACACTAATGGGTAAGCATTACTATAAGTTAGAACGGTGCGTACATATATGGGAGGTCCTTAGACTAGGAAAAAGAAAGTGATTCGTAATCACTTCCAGAAGAGTGGAACAAATTGCCACCAATTCTCGATCTTATTTGTGCACTAACAGGACAACAGTTTACCATTAAGTCAATCTCACAAAAACACATAGTTTTATTCCTAAACACGCTAAAATCGCAAGAGAATCAACGATGTAAACTCCAACGTTTTTCACCAGTTCAAATATCAAATTCGACCGAATTGACATAATTTACTGTTTAAAATATTAATATCATTCTCTATATGTTGACAAGTACGACACACAGTATAATCGGAAAGACAAAAATATGTACCTATGTGTGTTTTTTGTAGATAAAATGATATAAATCAAGTTAACCTAATAGATGGCTTTAAGTTAACCTTTTCTGATAAAGCATGCCAATCAACTAAATTATTTAACAATTTATATAAAAATATAGTACTTTCCATGCATTTTCCTTCGCTATTTCACGGGGCTATATGTAAATCGATTGCGTAATAATTGGTGGTTATAGCCTATAGGGGGATGTTATAGATCCCGAGAATACATAAAAAACTTTAGAAATTTCCTTTGTACATCTTCAGTGTTATTGACATTCACATCATAGTACTTATGGATTACGACCTACATTCGGCTATCTAACACCCTGGGGTGTTAGATAAAGCCCTCAATAATATTTTAATACATCATAAAATTCTCACTACTTCAGTGTTATAAACTTAAATATTTTATAGGACTACATTATCGACATGTTGCCTAATAAATATATGAGTATTAAAAATCGTACCTAAATCGTTGAATTTGTCAATGTATTAACACGCAGTATGTACCTGGTGCACCAATTTAAATACAACTTATGTCCATTTGCAGTATCTTGCAAATCAAATTGCAATTGCAAAAGTAGTTTTAAATGTAAATAGTGCAGCTGAGTTTTATTGATTTTAATGTATACGTTTAGGTCACCCTCATATAAGACATAATATGGAGAGGGGAAGTTGAGAATCCATGGAGAATATCGGATTAAAACATATAGATACATATAGATAGATACAGGAGTTAACAGATAGATAAACAGATTTCTCACCATGAAATTGGTTTATATAACTAGATAATATTAAAAATCTATTAACTAAGTATATATGTAGTTGCTGTGCGTTGAAGTCGAATATGTAAATGTATTTTGTTCAAGAAAATTGGATGGTCCAATATATCGAAGGCCTTTAAAAAGTATATATGACATTGACCTAATCACCTCCGCCCAGAACTTACATAATTAGAATCTAGTAGCCTCAACATCGAGTTTGGAGGTTACCAGATGTTTTAAGTTTTCGAAAAACATTTTCAGATCTTTTGACATATGTTCTTTGTGAGACATGGTGGATATTTAACTCCTAATTCTTTGAATTTACATAAACAGTTATCAATACAAGATACTTGTATAATCTGCAGCCTCCTCTACCTTGATAAATATATTATAGCATGAGTTATACAGGGTTTTTCACGTAACCCGTTCTTTAAAATATTTCAGAGACTACTACGATCTACATTTTGAAACTTGGGGCACTGGGGTTTTTGAGTATTCTCGTTTCAAAAAAGTTATGACGTCACTGTAGCACTTCCGGTTGTACCGGAAATTAGTAGTAACTTCGTTATTTTAAAGGGAAAGGTATAGATTTTGTTGCATTTTTGAAATCTATGGAATTTTTTAGGATGTTTTTGTTAATATATCCCTATACCAAAAATGAACAGTTCTGGAGATAAATTTTTTTTTTTTTAAATTGACGATACTAAGCCTATATTGTGAGTGTAATATCTAGAACTTCTAAAAAGCTGTAACTTTCAAAATTTAAGCAGTAGTAGAGCAGGCAAAGGGCTTTCCAAGAAGAATGTACTGCTTCTGTCGATAGTCCATACGGGAAGTTCAAAACTCAAGGGTCAATGTTAAAAACTTCAAACACAAAAAAGTTGTTTTTTTCAAATGGAACACCCTGTGTTTTATCTCATCAGTAGATGCAGAATTAAATTCTACATCGATTGGTATACGCATTCCCTATACCTAACTCTAACAACAGTTTTTGAGTTAGATGCAATTATTTATGCGAAAGAAACTTTAGGATCGATAATATGTATCTCTAAATTTTAAAGAAGGCAGGGATACCAAAAAATTTAACTGTGTTTGTCAAATTACTTTTAGTTGTTGAATTATAGCAGCAATTGTACAGCAGAAAATTAAATAATTACAAATGAGTGGTATTTTAAATTTATTTTGTATTCGTGGGGAATTTAATAAAATAGCTACAAATTGTGTATTTTCAACGAAATATATCCAAATTTATCAACAATGAACAAGATAATTTCGGAAGATGAAATTGCAATTCCCTCATATTAGAATTGACATTAAGAAGACATGTCACAAACCTATAACTGAAGATGAAGACAAATAACATGTATGACATCAAATTAAAAGTTCAACTGGATATTGCACGTATCCCATACATAATGTAACGTAAAAATCATAATTAGGTATACTAACGTTGACATTTAGTCATAGTGGAATCCCGGGGAACGAAAGGGCCGATGAACTGGCTCGACTCGGATCTCAGGGACCCGGCCAGGGACCAGAACCGATTTTAGGCATCACACGGAGGCAGGTCAACATAGCTCTTAACGATTGGGCTCATGAGACACTAAGTAAACAGTGGAGAAGGAGTGGGGGCTGTAGACAGGCTCGCAACTTTATAGTGGAGCCAAGCAAGACCAAGACGGCCTGGCTGTTAAGTCGTAGCCGGAAGGCTCTAAACCAGTTGGTGGGAGTTTTAACGGGTCATTGTAGGCTTAGAAGACATCTATCATTGATGGGTGTTGAGGGAGACCCTATCTGCCCAAAGTGTGGGGAGGGCGATGAAACGCCTTCCCACTTCTTGGCAGAGTGTGCGGCTTTCGGCAGACTGAGACACGACGTCTGGGGGGCTGGGGAGTTGCAAGGGGAAGAGGTTAGTTCCCTTGAATGGACCGACATTCTGACCTACATTAGAAGGTCGGGTAGGTTCAATGAGGGAAGAGGTGATGAAGCTAGGTAGGGACGACAGGGGTAGGTAAAAAGGTTCCGCTTGCGGCCTACTTGCCAGGTCTTGGCCGCCCCACTGCTACTACTACTACTAACGTTGATATATAAAATATCAACGTTAGTATAATTATTATTTAATAATTCATTCTGCATTGCAACTGGCACCAAACTTCAACAACTAAAAGTAATATCAAACTATTGACAAACACAGTTCAATGTTTTGGTATTGGTATCGGCCTTCTTTAAAATTTAGAGATACATATTATCGATCCTAAAGTTTCTTTCACATAAATAATTGCATCTAACTCAAAAACTGTTGGAGATAGGTATAGAGAATGCGTATACCAAACGATGTAGAATTTAATTCTGCATCTACTGATGAGATAAAACACAAGGTGTTCCATTTGAAAAAAACAACATTTTTGTGTTTGAAGTTTTTAACATTGGTCCTTGAGTTTTGAACATCCCGTAAGGACTATCGACAGAAGCAGTACATTCTTGGAAAGCCCTTTGCCTGCTCTACTACTGCTTAAATTTTTAAAGTTATAGCTTTTTAGAAGTTCTAGATATTACACTCACAATATAGGCATAGTATCGTCAATTTTTTTTTATCGAAATATTTCCAGAAATGTTCATTTTTGGTATAGGGATATATTAACAAAAACATCCTAAAAAATTTCGTAGATTTCAAATATGCAACAAAATCTATACCTTTCCATTTAAAATAACGAAGTTACTACTAACTTCTGGTACAACCGGAAGTGCTACAGTGACGTCATAACTTTTTTTAAACGAGAATACTCAAAAACCCCAGTGCCCCAAGTTTCAAAATCTAGATCGTAGTAGTCTCTGAAATATTCTAATGAACGGGTTACGTGAAAAACCCTGTATAGCCAATGTTATATAAACTCATTATAATATTTATTTACAACCATCGTTTCTAATATTATATGTAATTTCTTAAATCAGAACATTTATTAATTGAGGAGGTTTTGTTACATGGAATTAGGTAAACACAGGAGTTATTACACACACAGTCACTATTCTGTAATGTTAAGTTTCACAGCATTAATCTATGATATGTACAGGGTGAGTCAACCATAGAGTAAAGTTCATTATCTCATTTGTTTCGATAATTACGAAAAAACGTTAAATACAAAAGTTTTATAGAATATTAAGGTGCACAGTTTAAAATTATTTTTGAGTATACAGGGTGGTTAAAAAAAGCGTGGCGAATATAACATAAGTTTTTTTAAATGGAACACCCTATTTTTTAATTTATTTTCAGATTTTACATGAAATTCTATAACTTTTTTACAAAAGCCTTCAACTTTTATTGAGTATGTCATATACCTAGTTTTCATAATTTGGGAGTTAGTTTGATTTTATTCATTTTTACACTTGTTTTTATTACACTAATGGATTCATTGGGTGGCCCCCTCGATCATGTGACTTAACACCTTTAGATTTCTTTTTGTTAGACCACTTTAAAGATCGTGTTTATGTGAATTCCCCTACAACACCAAAAGATATCGAAAATAGGATACGAGATACCTGGAGCGTGCAAGAAAATATAGTAACAAGACTAAACAAGTGTATCTAAGTAGACGGGCATATTTTTGATCATTGATTACTCCATAATAATTAAAAATAAGTTAGTTAGTAGGGATTTTATTATTATTTATATTAGTTTATGTTTCCACAATAGCGTAGGTAAGTGTAAAAAAGAATAAAATCAAAATAACTCGCAAATTATGAAAACTAGGTATATGACATACTCAATAAAAGTTGAAGGGTTTTGTAAAATATATCAGAAAAATTAATAATATACAGGGTGTGCCATTTAAAAAAATTTAAATTTTTGAAGTTAAAATAGTCGAAATGTGTAAATTTATTTTGAAGGCCCTGTAGCATTTAACTCAAATTTATTTACATATACATTTTTTGTCATCCTTATAGAACGTTTGTAGCAAATTTGAGTATTCCACCTTCAGAAACAATGGCGGTACTGTCAGTTTTTTTTAAGAGTAAAAACTAATATTTTTCTAAAAAAATTAAAATATTAGAAAAACTACTGGGTTTAGGTATATGACATTATTAACAAAAAAGTTATAGAATTTCATGTAAAATCTAAAAATAAATTAAAAAATAGGGTGTTCCATATAAAAAAACTTATGTTATATTCGCCACGCTTTTTTGAACCACCCAGTATACTCAAAAATAATTTTAAACTGTGCACCTTAATATTCTATAAAACTTTTGTATTTAACGTTTTTTCGTAATTCTCGAAACAAATGAGATAATGAACTTTACTCTATGGTTGACTCACCCTGTACAGTGCGTCCCTAAAGTAGGTAACCCCCACCCACTTTGAACATTTTAACGAGTTGATATATCGACCTTAAACAAAATGTAGGATATATGGTATAAAAAATACTACTTTCTACCCGCAAACGGAATTATTTTTGGAATTATTTTTGACCACTGTTTCTGTTATAGAATAGTATTTCCTGGAGGTGGTACCTATTTTAATACAACTGGAGGCTATGGAGAGGCAGCTAATATCATTTACCAATTGGCATTGAAGGCCAATAAAAATGGAATCTACTATCCGATATGGGGGCTATGCCTGGGAATGGAAGTGTTAACTTTCGCTGCTCTTAATGGAAAAGATATCCGTGTCGAGTGCATGTTGAAGAATACAGCTTTACCTCTTCATTTTACGATTTGTAAGAACAAAAATCGACAATCGACGTCAGTCAATTATTTTTTCAAACGACTTAGTTTAACAAAATAATTACCGTAGACCACTCATATACAAAAAGTTAATTGCTTTGATGGATCTAACAATAATCGTCATTCATAGGTTTTCCCTTATGGCATATGATTCCCATATAATTTGATATAGTAACTGTGTAACTGTTATTGTAAAACTGATTTTTATCCCTTCGTTATCAGCCAATGATTTAAATTGTTTGTTTTATTTCCAAATTTTAGTCTTTTAATAGTAATTTGACTATATCTGATAATTTAACCTAACAACATGAAGCAGAATAAACCAGTTCTGCTGTCAACAGCACAAACTGTCACTAATAAACAATATTTACACTCCTATTTATTCTTTTAGATTTTCCCTCCATTATCTTGTAATTAAATAAATAATTGAGTAGTCCTTTTATAATATAGTATTTCCTACACAAACTCTCGATTAAATCCTTCATAGGTTTCATAATTTTAAAAACTTTTTGAATTAACTGTAGAAAACGAACAGATATAGTAAACTGATGCTTATTCTGTGTCTACTATGTTACTTTTTAATGTTACTTACAAGCAATAATGTATAATACAGACTGCAAGAAAAAGAAAGGGCGGCAGCGTATTATACTTATCCCGATAAAGAAAAAAGTTCATAAGACATAATATGTCCAAATAGGAGTTGTATTCGTTTTACAGTCATATTTGTGCGGCAATTAAAGCCATTTATGATTAATTTATTATCTGACATAACATAAAAATATAGCTTTAGAAAAATGTACATGAAGCAAGACACATTATGATAGAAACTGTTCAAAGCAGAGGCCTTAGCGATCGTCTTACCTATATTGTTATATTATTTTATTCATATTTTGGACATAATATGTACAAAATATGAAAATAGTCCATATAAAAATATTATCTTTACATGAAACTTTATCTCTATTTTGATAATTAGAATACGTACCGGAATAGCGATCCGCATTTTTGCGAACCATATAGATTCAAAAATCTATTATTAACTGTTAATTTGATTTAAAAAAAAATGATTATGGAAAACTATAAATTTTAAGTTATAAGGTAGCCTACATAATAACATAATATTTACAGATAAATATAGTTCTTAATTATGCAGTAAAATACAGGGCGATCACATGTTTCAAAGTTCCTCAATGCTTTATATACTCGATACTTTACAAAACTGGTACCGTTTAGAAAATAACATAGTTGAATGGTGGCATAATATTACCTACTGTCGCAAAAAATAGGAACATCGATACTGGTAATGAATTTTTGCATAAAAATTTTTAAAAGATGCCCAGTAGATAATAGGTTTTCTAAATTTTGGATGATATTCAGACATTCTTAATGAACAAACATCATTGCTGATGAGTAAATCTAGATAACATCTAGTAAATCTAGATAACATATTAACTTTTCTGAGACATAACTTCACATAAATTAAGAAATGTGTCTACCTATATTTTTTTGTTTGCAGATGGCGAACTGTTCAGCAGACAGTTCTCAAATACACCAAAAAAGATTTTAAACTCTCTCAGACACCTTAACCTCACGTATAATTTCCACCGCTACTGCTTGACGAAAAAGGTTCTTGAGGAAAATGGTCTTCTTTCTGAATGGATGATATCATCCACTAACAAGGACATCAACCAACTTGAATTCATTTCTTCCATGGAGTCGAAGGATTTTCCTATCTACGGAATGCAGTTTCACCCAGAAAAAAACGCTTTCGAGTTTGAGAGAAGTGGAATCCCTCATTCTAGGAAGGCTGTAGAAGTTTCTCAATACTTTGCCAATTTCTTCATAGACGAGGCGAGAAAAAACAACAATACTTTTCCTAGCAATACACTGACAAAGAAAAGTTTAATATATAATTATAGTCCCAGATATACTGGCATGATTAGCAAAAGTTCCTACGAGCAGATATATGTGTTCAACCAAAGTGACTTCAAGGCAGCACAGCTTCTTTAATAACAAACAAATGTTACCTGCTTCGCCTAGAATTATTTTATTATTAAGCATTTCATATTTTTTACAATAAGTTAAATAGATGTATAACAGTAGAATCATACTTTGAGTTATTTATTTTAAGTACAAAACGGTAGTCAAGAAATGGTGGAAAGCTATCTAATCTGATAATCACCTGGACTTCTTTCATATACATATATCGAATCTGTGCTAACTATATTAATAATAATAATAATAATAATAATAATAATAATAATAATAATAATAATTATAATAATAATGACAATAATAATAATAATAATATATTAACAATATTTAGGTATATGTACAGGTTATAAATTTAGTGGAGAATTGTTCCATAACTCGGCAGGTACGAACATTGGAGGAATTTCACGTGATACCATTATACTGTACCATTTGGAGCTCCTTTTAACAAATTTTGGATCTACAGGGTGTTTTATGTTAAGGTGGCAGACCCAACTTACATTTATTTAAATGGAACGACATGTATTTTTTTGCATATTCAAAATCTATGCAAAATTCTTTACTCATAGATACCAATATATGTAGGTATTTTAGTATTTTGTATTTTATATTTTTTTTAAATATTTAGTATTTTGTAAAAGAAATATAGAAGCAGACATCAGCTTCAGCTGCAATTGCCGTTAAGTTTTTTGGAATTTCAAAAAGATTTTTCGTGTACAAATAGTCAACACAACTGTGTATACTTCTATGATTAAAGCATTTGATTAAATTGTACAGGGTGTTAATAAAATAGAAATAAATCTCGTAAACTTAGAACACACATAAATTTTTATAAATGGCACGATCCATATTTCATTCCATACCTGAAAAGCCATTAAAAATACTTTTTTCTGCATGTATCACAATGTATGCTTAAACTTAACAGTTTTCGAATAATTTGATACTTTTATTATTTCACGTGATAATTATTATTCATCGATTACAACTTTTCCTAATCTACTTAATTCGCGAAGAAGGCAGGCTTCAGATAATAATTATTTTGATAATTCAAAGTGTCAATGAATTAGTAATTTTGTTAATGCGTAGGTACCTACACCTAACTTGGTAATTATTGTTCCACCAGAAGTGGGTATAAGTTTAAAAAAATGAAGTTTACTAAACAATAATTCGGAAATAGTCATATGTCAGTAAATAAAATTTTAAAGCAACAAAAATGTCACCCGATCCTCATCCAATTATTGCAAGTATGCACAAGTCTACAAATTTTAAAGTATGGTCAAGCCAAACTTCTAGGATCTTCTAAATTGTAAAAGATTCTAAAAAATTTATAATACCTCACATACAGGCATATAGGCAGAAGTTCATGTACCGTCACCACATGAGTGCTAGCTTCTCCTAACGCCAAATTACAGACAGCCGTTTCGACCTGTCAGGTCTCTTCGGTTCCGTACAAATCTCAGAGTGAAGACAACTAAATTGGGACTTGATAATGACAGAAGTACTACAAGTTTGCGCTATAAGTGTGAGACATGAATAACGCCATTTAGGACGAAAACAGCAACGCGGTAGACTGAATTTACGTGAAGAAATGGTTTTATTCTAGTGTCTTTCCACAACTGGACGCAGCAAACAACTCAGTTCAGTATTTGCAAATTTACCTAATTAAATGTCCGAAATAACAATTCATTCATCATGTATATAAAAATAAAAAGGTAACTGGGGCAAGCACTGAACCCTGGGGAACTCCAATATGGACGTACTGGAAGTCCACATATGTTCACATAATTATCATACCATATCTTTTCTATTTGTCATTACAACTTACCTACATATATGTGCTATGGGTACAGAAGCTTTATTAATTAACATTCCTAATAGTTTTCCACGGTGATCACGTGAATTTCGTCTGACGTAAACCATCATTTGGGATTCAGAAAAAGTACCTAATCCATTCTTTTTTATTTAGCGTTATGAAATATGACAAAGCCGCTTGACAAACCCTAATTGAGGTAAAATATCATCCCTTAAGGATAAACACATGCAGCCTCTTGGGATGCTGTTAAAATTTAATATGTATGAAGTGGTGAATAATCTCGCATCAGTCTACGTGGTATGACATTGCGACATTGACCTTGAAAGCACGTTGAACTTGAAGATAAAGACACTGTTCCTGATATTAAACTCAATATTAAGTTTTAATTAGAAAAATCAACGTATAACGCGAGGACTAAAGCAAATTTCATAAGGTAACAAAGGAACAAATTTAATGTAATTAAGTGTATCTAATGAATATACTGCTTTGATGTTTAACCAAATACCTCTAGCAACCTTTTTTAAATTAAATTGGTCAATTAAGTGTTAATTCGCTCTGCCTGTTGTAAGAATTATGAAAATTTAAGTAATTTAAATAGGTAATCTTACGATTGCTACTCACTGAGGAGTAAAACTAACCGCCTTATTTATATTTTAGTGAACCTCGCATAAATTTGGAAAATATATTTTACAAGCTATAGAGGACATTCGATAGAATCTTTCTTTTATCAAAAGCAGAAGTAAAGTTTCCATGAGTATGTATCTGAAATGTTTTAAATTGAAATTATCAGATGTTGAAAGAATAATCATAAAATATTATGATATCCTATATTGTGTACATACACTTTCATATTTACAATTTTTACACTTTTCTTATCACTGTAAAGTAATGTCAAGAGAATTTCAACACCAAAGCCAGCGTATTTCAAAGCAAATTGACATTCTGTCCCTTCGATTTTGCCAATCAGAAATTATACAGGGTATGCCACGACGAGCTGATTCGATCTGTATATGAAGAACCAATAGAGGTAGAATTTTGAAAATTTGTATGGGGAGGGCTAACAGATGGCGCTAGATTTTTAAAATAATTTTGACTTCCTGTCACTTCCGGTTATACCGGAAATCGATACCTACTTTCTTATTTTTAATGGAATACTATACATTTCCTTTTAGATTTTTTAATTCCTTGAAAAATTTTAGGGTTTTTTTATTCAAGATTCCTTATACTTAAAATGAATGGTTTTTGAGATATTTAGTTTTTTTTCAAAACATTTTTGACACCTTCAAAGTTTTATGATATATTTAATATTTTCAAAATTAAGTCATCAGGAAAAACAATTGAGTCACAACCTGAATACAGAATGTCAATGACACCTAAAACTGATGAGAACAGGTTCATATTGTTATACAGGGTATTTAAAAATCCGGTTGCAATCTGATTTCACAAAAACTCAAAAACTCAATTTTTTTAAATGGCAACAAACATTTTTTTTACTTCAATTATTTACATTCAATTCCTTTCAAAAAAATTATCGAATTATATACTTTGCTTCTTGAAGTAAACCCTTTTTGAGTTATTTTCGAAAATCTGATTATTTTGTATTTATAAGCAAATTTTCCTACTTAATAACAATAATAATGATAATAATCGTCTTTATTATTACACCAATACAATATAACAATTACAATATTAGTACAAAAACGATAAGAGAAAAGAAAAAAATATGCATATATATGCACATAAATATATACATAGGCAAGACCGAAGTAATATTGAAATTAACAAAATACAATACAATATTGGTGAAATTTGGTGGTGCTGGTAATTTGTTACTGACAGGCATAAAACAATAGTTTAATCAACTTGTCAGGTACGATGTATTGTAAACACTGAGAGCCACATCTTCAACATCATGTTGATAGGTATGGATACGCATAATTTCGGTTTTTTAACATTAAAATATAAATTAAAATCAGTGAAATAGTGAGAAATATTATTTACAACATCAGAGCATTTATCTTTCAAACCATTGAACATTCTGTCAGAGATAATAAGTGATATGTCGTCAGCATACACAGTAAAGTGACAGTCTGGTATAACCGAACCAATTTGGTTTATATATAATATAAACAAAACTGGCCCCAGAATGGATCCTTGCGGAACCCCTAAATTTACATTCAAAGAACTAGATTGATAACAACTCGATTTATTATTCTCTGAAACCAAAAAGGAGACATATTGTCGTCGATTTCTCAAGAATGATGCCAACCACTTCAAGGTTACACCTCTAATACCATACGTCTCAAGAATTTCCAGCAATTTCCCATGATTGACGCAGTCGAAAGCCCTGCTCAAATCGCAAAAAAATGCAACAGGGCTCTCGCCTGCATCAACATGTTCAATCAACTGACTATAAAATGAGAACATCGCTGTACCAGTAGATTTTTGAGACCGAAATCCATGTTGGTGGTCTGTAATTACATTATTTGCCTCCAAAAAATTTTCTAATCTATCCAGAAATGCATATTCAAAGATCTTTGAGAAACTATTAGGTACAGATATAGGTCGGTAGTTCTCAGGTAGAGAAGGATCATATTTCTTATATAAAGGTATAACCTTATTTGTTTTAAATTTTTCAGGGAATTTGCCAGAACAAAAGGATAAATTTACCAAACAAGTTATAGGCTCCAAGATTGATTCTAAAATCCTTTTCACTAGAAATAAAGGAATTTCATCGTCTCCTGAGGATGACTTGTTTTTTAACTTTTTATTAAGTAAATTAAGCAATTCCTCCTCAGTGAAAGGATAAAGAAACATGGTGTTGGTGTTACTAGTGGTACTGTTATTTTTATTATCTGTTAGAAGTGAGTGACCATGTGATGGACTCGGTATTTGTTTGATTAAATCTAAAGAAACATTAACAAAAAAATTATTTAATGAGTTTGCTACTTTTTCAGGATTTTTAATCATATAACCGTCCTCAAAAATGGCAATATTGTTCTTAGTTTGTTTAATTTTACCAGTTAATTCACCAACTGTATGCCATAGTGTTCTAGTGATACTTTTGGATACCGAAATCTTTTTCTGGTAATATTCTCTCTTTTTAAATGACAACAGATTTGAATGTCTCCCCTTTGCGGCATTATACAGAACAGCCAATTCTGGACAATTCATTCTTAACATGTAAAAATCTTTTAGATTACGACTAGATGTTATCACCTCCCATCAACCCACCTCTTCCTATCAACATTGGTGTAAACCAATTGTTTCGGAAAACATGTATCAAAGAGGCACAAAATTGATTCATAAAAAAACGTATAAGCTTCATCAAAGTCTCCTAAGGTATAGAGATATGACCAGTTTACAGAATTTAAACTGTTTTCAAAATTGGAAATGTTATAGTCCGTAAAAAATCTTTTACAGCATTTACTATTTGAAGATGTCGTCTTCATATTATTAATTTCTAAAAAGACAGATCTATGGTCTGATATTACATTATCGAGGACGCAACATAACCCATAATTGTAAAAATTTACAAAAATTTGATCTGACGCGAGTTGGCCAATTAACAACATGTTTAAGATTGAAACAAGTAAGCATATTACATAACACATTAAAATAGTTGTTTTTATATCTATCAAAATTAAAATCCCCACACAAGATTAAGTTAATTTTTGGTGTATACAAATATTCCAAGACACTAAACAGCTTACTCAAAAATAGTTCCTCGTTTCCACTTGGAGACTTATAACAGTTGACAACAGTGTATACAGAATTCGACCACAACAAGGACGTACCACAAACTTCAAAATCCTGTTCCACACAAAATTTACTAGTCATTTATGGTAAATGTGATAAAGTTGTTACAAGAGTATGTCAAACGTTTTCTGTGAGATGTACAGAAAGTCCTGGTGTGAGACATGGTGTCTCCTTCATGTGACACCCGGTTTATAAGTAAATTGTAAAACTCATTCAGAAGAAAGCCGGAAAAAGTGAAATATGTGATAAATAGTGACAGCAATGAAGCAAATGTTTCGGGATACTTCACAACTTATCCGTCTAAGTCGCTGAAAAAAGCTGAGCAAGATCGGGGAATAAGTGAAAAAAGTGTTCACAGTATTTTACACAACCACAAATTCCATGCATACTTGTACCATTTAGTGTAAACATTATACTTGCAGATTGTCAAAAACGTAAACGAATACCGTGAAGTGTAGTATAAGCATGACAGGGCTTTTCCTCATAGTCTTCACCTGTTTAATAATTGTCTAAATAAATTATTTGTAGATCGTTGGTTTGGAAGTAATGACCTCATAGATGGCCTCCCCGATCACCTGATTTGTCACCGCTTGACATTTGGGGATACATAAAACTGTGGTACCTATATGCTTCAGGACGTGGTTACAGAGCTGAAACTACTTTCTTTAAATAATACCATATTGGTGCTAAAGTACCATTAGAAAATACAATTAATAAGCAATCTTCCCATAAGCTTATTTTATCTGTGGCACCACACAGTAAAAAAATCCGACTGATTTTAACACTGAATCCACACTCATCATTGTGTACATAGTCCACATTTGGAAGTGTTAGACATATCGGTGTATTATTACATTACATAAAAGTAATATAAGACATTAGATTTTACAAGGTAATGTGTAATAGTTAATTATTCACCGTGTAATTATTTAGTTTTTACTTCTACAAACTTGGCGGGTATATCTTTTGTGTAATATGAGTTCTAAAGGTTTAGTTATTATACTACCCAGTTCGTGTTAAAAATAACACTACAACAAATTACGATTACCATTTAGTAATTTTACCATTTGTCTTTTTTTACTGTGCAACAGAATTGAAATTACAGTTGAGAGAAGGCACTCTATATTCAAAAGTAAAATAGAATCCAAAAAGTAATTTGACAGCAAAAAGTGACTTTAATAAAGTACTTCAGCCTTGCCAAATAAGGGCGGTAAACAGGGGTATACCATGAATTTGTGTCACACTATATTAGCATTAATATATCAGCCGTTAATTATTAAATTGATAAGAAATATGGTAGTTAGCTGGTCAAAAAGACTAAAAACGCTAAAAAGAAAAGTTAAATCTTTGAAAAACAATTTATTTACTTTAAATAAAGTATTCGCATAGTATAACACCTACAAATTTTATAGTTTTCGACTAGTTCACGATATACCTACTATAATTTTCTATTACTAATCTTGATAATTCTAATAAAAAATGTTGGAGAATGCAATATTACTGTGAATATATTTTATACACTTGTCTTATATCATTCATGTATTAGAAAAGATTACTAATTCCTATATTATTTATTCCTTTATTACCTATAGTTCGTTTTCCGATATATAATTATATAATTAATAAAATCATTACAAAATCATAGTTGAACCCTACAATTAATTAAATAATGGATCCAAACAACTTGCAGATCCTTTTATTTTTTGCTTCAGCAAATTTTATAATTACTTGCACAGAGACTCTAGATAATAAATGAAATTAATTAAAATTGATATCGACAACGTCTTGAAAAACTTTATGCACGCGCTGTTATAAATTCTCTCAAAAAACGTTTTAAATGTTCTCCTACATTTTACAATATACTTTACTTATAAAGCTTATAAATATAGAACATCGAAAATCTATTTTAAATTAAACATTGTGATTACAAGAAAATCAGTAAATCAACTTAGAAGTAATTTTATTAAGTAGGCGTATGAAATACCTAATTAGCAGCTTATATTCTTGTTTGGTACGTTATCTCTATTATACATAAAAATTAAAACGCAAAATGCTTTGTGGAGGTTGTAGATGTAAATAATTTTAGAGTAAATCCTATCATATTCTTTTCATCCGCTCAATACAAAATGTGGGTGTTTGATTGTTGCCGACATGTTTAATTCGGAATTTTCAATAATTACCGAAATATTTTGAAAATAAAGATGCTGAAATGAGGAACATAAAGGAATGTAGATTCTATATATAGGCACATAGCATAGAGATGTTCAAAAAGCACGATAAGAAGTTTTCTGAATCATTAACGAACTACTTGTCTCTATTTTATATAGACAACGTATTACTAAAATAATTAAAGCGGAGATAGTGAAAAGCCATAGTTTATTTTAAAGATTATTATGACTATCATCATTTACTTAGACTTAAATTTATTTAAGGTTATACATTTTTAATAAATTAAAAAGAGAAAGCAGACAATTATACTATATACAGAGTGAGTTTTATGTATGGAACGCCTCAATTATCTCGGAAACGGCTTGCCCGATTTTTATGAATTTTGGTTTATAAGGGTTTTGTAATATGGCCGATATTATTGTGGCATTTACATTGTTGTCAGATCTTTCGTTTTTCCGGAAATATACTGAAATTTGTTATTTCAAATGGATCAGCCTATATATTTTTTTGTTTTTGAAATCTCTAAGAAATTTAGAATATTTTTCATGTAATGTTCCCTATACCTAATTGCCATAATTTCGGAGTTACAGCTACATTTGCAATATCTCCGCCGAAGTTAAAATATTACATCAGGGCGGCTATGTCTGCGACAAAAACAATTTTGACGTTTTAATAGACTATTATTGTTGGTGTTTATTGAAAGTTACGATGGACCGTTTATCTGAGAAAGAACGAATTGAGATTTTAATGATATTAGGATATGGTGATGTGCGTAGAAGTCAACAGGAAACGTGTAATATCTTTAATAATTTATATCCTAACAGAAATCCCATAACAAGATCTACTGTGAGTAAGTTGTTAAAAAAGTTTAACCAAACTGGAGCCATAAAAGATTTACCGAAATCAGGGCGTATAAAAACTGCAACAACTGAAGACAAATCTTTAGATGTTTGTGTTATGTTAGAAGAAGATCCACACTTGAGTACTAGACAAATATATCCAGGGAAGTTGATATTTCTCAAACATCCATAATGAAAATTTTACATGCCAATAAATTCCATCCTTATAAAGTAAGATTGGTTCAATAGTTGTCAGATGATGATTTCGATAGACGTGAATAGTTTGCCGACACAATGATGGAAAAATGTTACGATCAAAATAATACAAATTTTTTAAATAATGTTATGTTTTCCGATGAGGCCACTTTTTGTATTGATGGAAACGTAAATCGGCATAATTGCAGATACTGGTCACGTAACAATCCTCGTTGGATGAGAGAATCCCTCACCCAATTTCCACAAAAGATTAATGTATGGGCTGGAATAATAGGCGACAAAATAATTGGTCCTTTTTTCATTGAAGGAAACTTAAATGGTCCGGCGTATTTAAATTTATTACAGAATAATATTATACCTGAGTTGGCTCGGTTATTTCCAAATCTAAGTAAGTATTCTCAATTTAGAAATTTAGAAATTTTATTATTTGAAACTTTCAGACAATAACAATGTCCCAAATAACAATATCTGGGTGCAACAAGATGGAGCTCCACCTCACTATGCGCGTGACGTGAGGCAATACCTAAACGATGTGTTTCCCAGAAGATGGATTGGAAGGCGTGGTTTTATCGAATGGCCCCCGCGATCACCCGACATGAATCCTTTAGACTATTTCCTGTGGGGTCACTTAAAAAATATTGTTTATAAAACCAAACCTGCCAATATTCAGGAATTAAAAGATAGGATTACCACAGAGATAAGAAGAATTGAGCAGTCAGGAATGTTACAAAATGTACTGCAAAGTTTTAAACATCGCATGGCTTCTTGTATGGAAGTAAACGGACAACATTTTGAGCATCAGCTGTAACCGCCTTTACTTTATGTTTTCAAAAGATCCTATGGGATTTCTATTAGGATATAAATTATTAAAGATATTACACGTTTCCTGTTGACTTCTACGCACATCACCATATCCTAATATCATTAAAATCTCAATTCGTTCTTTCTCAGATAAACGGTCCATCGTAACTTTCAATAAACACCAACAATAATAGTTTATTAAAACGTCAAAATTGTTTTTGTCGTAGACATAGCCGCCCTGATGTAATATTTTAACTTCGGCGGAGATATTGCAAATGTAGCTGTAACTCCGAAATTATGGCAATTAGGTATAGGGAACATTACATGAAAAATATTCTAAATTTCTTAGAGATTTCAAAAACAAAAAAATATATAGGGTGATCCATTTGAAATAACAAATTTCAGTATATTTCCGGAAAAACGAAAGATCTGACAACAATGTAAATGCCACAATAATATCGGCCATATTACAAAACCCTTATAAACCAAAATTCATAAAAATCGGGCAAGCCGTTTCCGAGATAATTGAGGCGTTCCATACATAAAACTCACTCTGTATATACTAATTATAATAGACTATATACAGGGCGTGGCGCGAATACTTCTCGTTAGGCATATCTGGGAAACTAAATATATATGAATTCTGAAAATCTGTATACGGGGGTTAGTTGGCAATTGCAGTTTGATGAAAATATTGACATCGATGTAGTACTTCCGGTTATACCGGAAGTAGACATTAACTTCTTTATTCCAAATGGAATGCTATATTTTTTATTTCATTTTCAAATTCTACAATAACTTTTAGGTTAACTTTCATAAGCAATGCCTATAAATACCGAAACTCAAACATTTTCTTATTTCGATCTATTTGAAAACTTTTGTAAAATCGTAGATACAGGGTTAGTTTTTTTAATGTAAACGCCATCTTAATATTTTAAATATTGACAGATACAAAAAACTACCAGTCATTCTAACATTTTTGCACTGGCAAATTATGTGTATAGTGTACACAAAAAAATATGTCTTTTATATGGAATACCCTGTATATTTTAATCTTTTTGGATTCGGTACGTCATTCTAATAACAAATATATACATATACTCTGCCATAATATAAATTTGCAACTAAAATATAGTTTAGACAACCTTGAAAATTACCTATCAATTAATAAATATTCTAAATAACTACCTTAAGGTGTAATACTAAAGAACTTTAAAACTGTGTCATATTTCCCAATGCTATTCAGAATTAGTGCAGTCCTGACGTCATCAGAGATAATATATACTGCGTCTAATATACGACGTACGTCGAATGCAGTTACCCAATACAGTAATAGTTTGTTTACGGGCCGTAAGGTCGAGCTTTCTTCGGACGATGAACTTAAAGTTGAATGAAACCAGGTCAAAGCGCAACGGAAATACGCCTCTTTATACGTCCTGAAAAGGTTTTATGTTATTGATATGTGATATACACGAAATATTTTGACGGAATTAATTTGAAAGAAAAAATCTAGCGGATCTGGCGTTTGAAACCAAAAAATATGTTGAAAATTAATACAAAACCGATTTGATGCAGATGATATACAACAGTGCTTTTTGTCTTAAAAAATAAAAATTGCTGGAGGCTCATTAGGTGAATATTTTAAAGTTTTGAATTATATATCTCATTATCTCTATATAAAAAACCAAACGTTATCAATACCTCTTAAAAACGAAACCTAAATTAAGTAAAAGAGCCATTATATTTTTATGCCATTAGATCTACATCTCAAGAAAGTAACCGCAAAACGTACATATCATTTTGTAATAGATATGGTGCCTATTAATACCGAGAAACAGAGACAAATCCATTTAGTCTTACATTGAAAGTCGCTTTTTACTTGGATACGGTTATTTACAACAGGCTAGGCATGAGATGGGGCTATAGAAATAGCATTTGCCACGTATTTGTTTTTAAGGCCAAAGAACTCTGGACATGTAAGTATAGGTACCAAAATCATTGAATCAATCAGAATTGTGAATGCTCAGGATCAGTTTATCCCAAGATGCTACATACGTCACTAGTCTAGCCTAGAGTGTATTACAGGTCTGGCCCAATTAACACAGAACAACCAAGTAAAATTGACCTGGGTACCGGGTCATCACAACATAACAGGAAATGAGGAAACCGATGCACTGGCTAAAAGAGGCTCAAGTATACAGTTTACAGGGCCCGAACCAGTCCTCGGGCTTCCGCCTAGTTATGTAACAAGGTCTATTGAAAACTGGATGAGGAAAAGATCAGGGGAAAAATGGTCGAACGGGACTGGGTTGCGACAAACCAGGCTCTTAATTGAAGGGCCTTGATCGAACGCAACTCGACCAATACTTGCGCTAAGTCGTAACAGCATAACTGCCAACTGTCACCGGACAGTTGGCAGATCACGGACATCTCAACAAGCGCCTTAACACTATCGGCCTTAGTGACACTTGAAGGTGAAGCTTTTGCGGACACGATGACGAAGACACTATTCACATCCTCTGTCGCTGTGCCTGTCTCATGGTCAAGAGACACAGACATCTGGGTGCAGCATTTCTTCTGCTCCAGGATATTAGAGAGCTTCCACTAGAACGGTTGTTGGGCTATGCGCATAGCACGGATCTCTTTCAATAGCTCTCTACACAATGGGTCGAAAGGCCTGAGTACTGCGGGTAACCGCGCCGCCTTCCAACAACAACAGCATAGGTACCAAAATTCTTCTATGTCCATCTGATTCTCGAGAACCGTTAAAACACATGAATTCAATCCTCCCGATACACTTTATAGGTACATAATATGTATTCTCATATATCGTTTAAAATTACATTATCTTCAGTTTAGAGGTATTAAAATCGGCATAAGTTAATACAAAGGGTAAAGTTTGTACAAGATTATATTAGACGTGCAATAATTCTATTATTTTTCTAATTTAAAAAAATTACATATCACTGGAATGCAGCTTGAGTTCATCGAGCTGCAGGCCAAACCTGGAAGGACTCGGTTGAATTTTAGTGTCGGTGCAACGGCCACAAATTAGGTCGCTGACGTTCTGCTTACGCAATTCCAGTCCTAAAACTAGGTTACAATGCACCCCTTTACCCCCTCCCCTTTCAAATGCGTCAAACATTTTTCAATGAATGATGCGGTCGATACTGTTATATGCTAAATTAAAATCACCAGATAGTTTTTAATGTACACCACAAGTCAAACAGCACAATTTTCCAATATTTTTCCATTTTCAACAAATTTTATTATACTTTTATAATAATTTCCAAACAGGTTTTATTATAGAGGCTCTATGTTTTTCATATTCTCATTTAGAGCATTAAAAATTAGTTTATCAGCAACAAACGGTAAAATTAAATGATATGTTTTTTTGTAACCTGTGGCATTGCCGCAGCGTTCGTTTTGGCCCAGCGTTAAAATTTATTTTGGTTATATGTTAAATTTAAAATAAAATAAAAGTAATACATTATTCTGTGAAAAATATCCACCCGAACACGGATTTTACATTTTTTTGTTGACGGTAGGTAATAAATTTGGTTGTTTCTTCTTTATATGTTGCCAAAAGGTGCTATGACAAGTATTTTCTCAGAGTTATACAGGGTTATTCAGAACTTATCCATAATAAAATTTGGGGATGTTCAACATACATGTGCAAATAAATGTGGTAGTGCAAAAAAAAATTCTTTGGCTGGGCCTTAAAACTATTTAAAAATTTTTCATTGCACGACGCTGGGTACTGGTCCACTGTAATGGAGTGACCTTGGGACTGACAATGCAAACTTGCTAGCACAAAAAAACTTCGGAAGTTTTTCATTCGGTCGGTTTTAACCAGGCGTTAAAAACGTGTTTACTTTTTTTATTACATTCTTAGGAATGTGGTAGAAAAGTATCAGATGTGTTGAAGTACAGTTGCCCAGCTACGTAGTCCTTTATAATGGTATAACTTTAAACATTGTTTATGGGAAATCTATAGCCTTTTATTATAAATTTTTTTGGTGATATCGATTTCTTATTTAAGGATGCACATATCCTCAAAGTTTTAGAGATATGTTCTGAATAAGGCTGTATATATATATATATATATTACGTTGACTACGACTAATGAATAATAGAATAGTGAGTACACTTGGAATAGTTACACTGCAGACGATGTGAAGAGTTAAGACTTTTTTGAGTCAAAGTTTCAGATATACATGAAAAATTTATGTTTTAATTTATTTCGTGTTAATTTTTGTAATATTAGTTGTTATGCTTCATTAAATTATTAATTTTATTTAAATTAAACATATTACAATAAAAATATATTATAATTTGGGACCAGCGCCACAGCACTGTCACAAAGTTATAAAGAACACGTTGTTTAATTTTAGCCCTTTATTACTTAGAGATTGCATAATATAATTAACAAATGCGTAGTGTCACCGAAAACATTTTTTAATGCGTTATCAAAATATGAAAAACATTCAGGGTGTGCATTTAAAGTTTTCGAGAAAAATTATAGTTCTCAAATTGTCAACGCTCTGTAAAACGTGAAGTGTTTCGTAAGAAAAATGTGATCTGTAAAATTGAAAATTATTTAAAACTGGGTCCCCTTGGAATTATACTTACTTTTTTTGTAATTCAAATTTTTTAACACTTTAAATAACAGCGTTCTGACCCGTCGACGTACTCATGACTCACCCTGTAGAACTAGTTCTTTCTTAAAATTAACAAAAAAGTATTATGAGAAAACTTAATCAATAGCGAATTCTAGTTTCCTATCGAAGTTGCACGTTTAGAGACCTCAGTCTATAAACGTGACACAATAACGGACCACTATAAGAGAACCAATATTCTTGTGTAAACGTTAATAACACTGGTTGTACAATAGGTGCACTAATGGAAAATACTTAGTAATAATTACAGCACATCTGGTTTTACAATACAGATTTTTTACAACTTCGACCTTTATGTTAATGTCCTGACTTTTAGTCAGATCGCTAACTTTTAACCTTTAACACGATTTGGCTTTTGTTGACCATTAGGTCACCTTATTAACCTTTACCTTTGAGGTCGGTCATTAAACTTATCTCGATCTTTAATAGGTACTTGATCTTAAACTTTGTTCTTTGATCTGAACTGATGACTTATAATAAACTATCACCTCTAATTTGTGTGGTCCATTTAACCCTCGAGATAAATAGGTGACCGAATCACCTCGATAGCTTACATCTACCTTTATAAACAGTTGAAATTGTTTAGAAGTATGTACCGGTTCTTTTGTTTGTATATTTATTGAGTTGTATTCACTATTTACAAAAATACAGGCAAAAACACTAAGTAATATTATCGTATAACTTTATTAATTTATTTATACATTTTGTATCAATCCAATCCAATCCAATTTTATAAGACTATATATTGAAGCCAAATATACCACAAAAATATAGTTAAGTTCCTTTAGAAAATGTTTAATACCAGATTTTACAATTACTATTCATTGTAGTTTTTTTTTGGGATTACACCACCTGTAAGATAATAAAAAACAGTAAACCAGAAGTTTTCACCGCAAAAAATCACTGTATAATATGGAATAAAATAAATATTTCATAAATTAAGTATATTTCATCAGTGGTTTCTCAGTTTTATTCAAAATTGTTAAATATTACAAATCATATTTTGAATTTTGTCTAAATAAAATAATTATTACAATAGAATTTAAAAGAAATTAAACACTTCTAGCTCTTTTCTACAAGTTTCCGGTCGATCCTCAGTTACTCATCATCAGTAGACAGTTTTAAGATAAAAGATTGTCAGATTGACATATAAAATTCAAAATATCATCATATGCACTGATCGCTATATGTTATTATTAATTTTCCACTGGTAATTTCCTTCTGGAGGACAGGAAGCCACGTTTGATCCGAGAATATCGTTTCGAACGAGATACAGTTATAACCATTAAGTTTAATAAAAACACTTTCTTTTAATTTTCTTTTAACTGATTTTTCTTCTATTTGTAAAATTTTAGCCATGTCCAATCAACCCTATGACCATTTATTATAGGAAAATTAATAATAACATAGTGATCAGTGCATGTAATGACATTTTGAATTAAAAATGTCAATCTGACAATGTTTTATCATACAACCTTTCTACTGACGACGAGTCGAGAATCGACTGGAAACATTTAGAAAAAAGCTAGTTAAGAGTTTATTTTCTGTTAAATGTTATAATAATTATTTTATTTATACATAATTCAAAATATGATTTGTAATATTACACAATTTTGTATAAGACTGAAAAACCTCTTATGAAATTTAGTTAATCAAATATTAATTTTATTGCATAATACACAATAATTCTTGGGGCAAACTTGAAGTTTGCTCCAGAGAAGTTTGCTTTGATTCTACACTTCGAATAATTAATTTCAAAATGAAAATGAATCTGGTTTCCTGCTTTTTGTTATAGCACCACTAAGATACATTTCATCAGATATCTATCTATACAAGACTTTATTCTCCTTTATTCTTTAAATTAAAAAAGTCCTTGATGAACGTAGTTCCTGATTTAAACTTAGTTAATATTAATTTTCACATAAGCGTGATGACGTGATAAAATTAAACAACGGACAACTATGTTTTCTATAAAATGGCGAAGGCGCAATATCGAATTGATGTAAAAAGTTACCTACGGTTGCATATCCTTATAATGTTTGTTGATTTGGTTTTAACATTATGTTAATGTAAAACTTCCAGGCCTTCATATGTCATTAGATCTAATGTAATATTAAATTAAGATATCGTAATTGTTTATAATGTCTATAACTTATTTGTGGTGCATTTTCATGATTCGTTGTAGTTTTTTGGGATACACCACCTGTAAAATATATTATTAATTTATAAAGGATCGCATCAGGTTGAAACTTTTAACCCTAGATGAAACTAAATAGATAATTTTCATACATGGAACACGCTCGAGAAGCATTTTACATTCTTCCAAACAGATAGATGGTGCTGCAGCCAATAAGATAAACAAAATTGTGCACATCTAATAAATCTAAAATTTTTACTTTCCGTCGCCATTTTGCCACGTCGTTTTTTCTTCAAGTAATTCAAACATTATATGCTTTCCTTTTACCCATTACAAGCGTTCTAAACAGTCCAAGTACGTATTGCACATGTTCCCTTTAAAAATTATTGGCAGAGAATTATTTTATTTTATGGCAGAGCTGTTCCAGAACCGTTCTGTGTCAATATACGTGGTACACTTAAAAAGAAAACTACTACTGAAGTTTTCGTAGCACTTTTTTGTGTATACGTAAGCATTTTGTGTTTGTGTTATCCAGTTTTCTATTTTGCGCAATGTAAATAATTTGCTATGAAAAAAATGTTCTAACTGCCTCTGTGTTCAGCTTGTTTCCTCGGTAGCTGCCAGACTTTAGGTCATTTATGTCCCTTATTATTATCCTCAAGAATATTCTGGACAGATCTAATAATGCAGATAATGTAAATTTCAATTATTAACAATTCACACTTCATAGTAAAAAAGGTATCGGTACAGGAGGTAAAGGGCCGCGCAAAAATTTCTTATACAACCAATTATCCGTTGTTTCTATTTTCATTGAAAATATCTGATGCAACGAGTTGTACAGGGTGAGTCAACCATAGAGTAAAGTTCATTATCTCATTTGTTAGAGAATTACGTAAAAACGTTAAATACAAAAGTTTTATAGAATATTAAGGTGCACAGTTTAAAATTATTTTTGAGTATACAGGGTGATTCAAAAAAGCGTGGCAAATATAACATAAGTTTTTTAAATGGAACACCCTATTTTTTAATTTATTTTTAGATTTTACATGAAATTCTATAACTTTTTTGTTAATAATGTCATATACCTAAACCCAGTAGTTTTTCTAATATTTTAATTTTTTTAGAAAAATATTAGTTTTTACTCTTATAAGAAACTGACAGTACCGCCATTGTTTCTAAAGGTGGAATACTCAAATTTGGTACAAACGTTCTATAAGGATGACAAAAAAGGTATATGTAAATAAATTTTAGTTAAATGCTACAGGGCCTTCAAAATAAATTTACACATTTCGACTATTTTAACTTCAAAAATTTCATTTTTTTTAAATGGCACACCCTGTATATTATTATTTTTTCTGATAGATTTTACAAAAGCCTTCAACTTTTATTGACTATGTCATATACCTAGTTTTTATAATTTACGAGTTATTTTGATTTTATTCTTTTTTACACTTACCTACGCTATTGTGGAAACACAAACTAATATAAATAATAATAATTTCCCTACTAACTACCTTATTTTTAATTATTATGGAGTATTCAATGATCAAAAATATGCCCGTCTACTTAGATACACATGTTTAGTCTTGTTACTATATTTTCTTGCATGTTCCATAGCATAAAGGATGTTTATTGTCCTCCAGGTATCTCGTATCCTATTTTCGATATCTTCTGGTGTTGTAGGGGAATTCACATAAACACGATCTTTAAAGTGGTCTAACAAAAAGAAATCTAAAGGTGTTAAGTCACATGATCGAGGGGGCCACCCAATGAATCCGTTAGTGTAATAAAAACAAGTGTAAAAATGAATAAAATCGAAATAACTCCCAAATTATGAAAACTAGGTATATGACATACTCAATAAAAGTGGACGGGTTTTGTAAAATCTATCAGAAAAAATAATAATATACAGGGTGTGCCATTTAAAAAAATTTTATTTTTTTAAGTTAAAATAGTCGAAATGCATAAATTTATTTTGAAGGCCCTGTAGCATTTACCTCAAATTTATTTACATATACCTTTTTTGTCATCCTTATAGAACGTTTGTACCAAATTTGAGTATTCCACCTTCAGAAACAATGGCGGTACTGTCAGTTTCTTATAAGAGTAAAAACTAATATTTTTCTAAAAAAATTAAAATATTAGAAAAACTATTGGGTTTAGGTATATGACATTATTAACAAAAAAGTTATAGAATTTCATGTAAAATCTAAAAATAAATTAAAAAATAGGGTGTTCCATTTAAAAAAACTTATGTTATATTCGCCACGCTTTTTTGAACCACCCAGGATACTCAAAAATAATTTTAAACTGTGCACCTTAATATTCTATAAAACTTTTGTATTTAACGTTTTTTCGTAATTCTCGAAACAAATGAGATAATGAACTTTACTCTATGGTTGACTCACTCTGTACTGGTGGGTACCTATTTCCTTCCAAACCAACTGAGGGCGCAGTTTTATTACTAGCTAATGTGCAGTATTAAGATGTTATCTATCGTTTTTTAATCTATACTTTTAACTGTCAAAAAGTAGATTTTATTGCTAAAAAGCAAATCGACAATATTTGTGAAGCAAACATAATAAGCGAGATTGAAAATTCTACACCTGAAAATACGAAAAACATCAAACGTCCATTTGAAACAAGTTCAGTGAATTTTTTAAGCAACGAAATTTTGATTAGGAAACTTTCTATATTTATTTTTCTCCTAATCGAATGTTAAATAAAGTTAAACTGAATTTAATTTAAATATTGCTTTATTCTTGAACTTGTCTTACCAAATACCATTCGAGCTCATATTTTGAGCCGGATATATTTCTCGGTTGTTTTTTAATACTTATTTTCACATAGGTAATTTAACTTGATCTGTTTGACAAGCTCTCGTCAAATTGTCTATATGAAAATAAGCATTCGAAAACAACCGTGAAAAATATTCGGCTAAATCTGAGTTCATATTATCCCCTACAATTTTACTATTAAGTTATTTAATTATATTTCAGCTTTTTCACACATTAGTGCCTTATAGAATAACCATTTTGTACAATTATATTTCTAAATTACATTTGGCATTTCGTAATTTTTTTCTCAAGTTACCTCCGAGATTTATTTTCATTGGTCATCTCTGTTATAGACATTATTTCAACAACACATAAACCTTAAGCCTCATATCCAGACATATAAAGAGACATTATGCCTTAATGAAATCCTTCAGACGTTCTTCAAGGATAGTTGTAATTACAATTGTTTGATTGAAGTCTGGAACGAATTATGAGACATATGAAGCGTATAGTTTTAAATTATATTAACTTTGTTGCTGTGATATTAACTAACGTCTGGTATGAACCAATTAATGTATAACTCAAGGATAATCTCCAGTAATCTTGTAAGTTATTGCTAAATTGTTAAAACTGCAGTACCCTTAAATTTATACAATTATTAAATTAAGGATGCATATGTAAATATATTCCAACTCGTCGTTAGGAATACAGACATAATTGTATATGTCCTAACTTTTTACAAATTGAAAATAGATCAATTTCCTGGTTCGCGTTAGGGATTTCAAAATTCGCTTTGTCCAGAATCTTGAAAACATTCCTGTATTTTTTTGCAAGACATTCAGTCACCCTAATCAGTTCAATGATTTATTCAATATTATAAGTAATATAATTTTTTTCTCTTTTTGATACCTAATCCAATATTCAGCGAAAAATAATGTATTCATTTAATAATAATAAATTGTATTTCATGATATCCTTTCTGCTTAATAAATGAATCTACTTATTTGAAGGAGATACCGAAAACAACTACTCCACGGACAATGTGCCCCCACTGGCATTACATTACTGAGGCATCTCGATAGGAGTCGCCACATCTTTTATCGAGACCAACCACCAGACACTGAGCGGTTTCGCGTTTATTTTGCACTCGTCAGAGTGCCATATGTAGTGAAATCGATGAACGATTATGCGACATAGTAGGTTTCATTTTGGAAAACTTTGTAAGATTATTTTTCGATGGTAAACTAAATTAACTGTGTCAAATAAATACGTTTGCCCAAAATAAACATTGAATTAAGCAAAATTAGTATTCTTTTCTCCTTAGGAATTAATTTTTTTTGCTAGTATTAAGTATTTAATATTACCATTGAAATATATACCATATTAACACCATTTATATATTTAGGGCCGTATTCAGCATCACTTAAGTTATATTTAACAGGCCTGTTGAAATTCTTATCCAATCAAATATCGTCTTCCTGAAAAATCCTTATTCCTGCGGCTAAACATTTAAACAGCCTAGTTAAAAATAACTGAGGCGATGGTGAATACAGCTACCTATTAATGTGACAAATACAAATCCATATATATTAAAACGCATTGATTCTGTCTCGCTCTAAATTCTGTCGCCGAATCCACAAAGTTTCAAAGCTATCTTCTCCGAGGGGGGATTGCGGAGCGATCCCCGCGGGCGACCGGAGGTCGCCCCCGGTCTTTCTCCAATGCGTAGGGGTATTTTCGTCCCGTTTCCTACGCGTTTTCCCAATTTAAACGCCTTTTCAAAAACCTCTGCAAAATTTTCGTCGATCGCCGTTCAGCGAGAGAGATACGGTTAGCACAGGCGTTTGTCCTCGCACCTAATGGTCCCGTCACGCCTGCCGAAATTCCGACTTTTCGCGGTACTCCCTAGACCATTTTTCTAATTTTACGGCTTTGAGAACCGCTTCACGCGAAAGTTCCGTCCTTTCTCTAATCCTTTGAGATTTTTTTTTTCGAGACCGTACGTCGACTTTTTCTACGTCTATTTCGTCTTCGAAAATCTCGAGTCGCGTCCGTCTCAACTTCTTTCTCATTTTATCTACCGATGTGAGATTGGATTGAATTAAACTTCAGATAGGTTATTTTCCTACGAGAAATATTGCTAACGGAATCAATAGTACTGACTGCCAAACACTTCTGATTAACAAAATACTGAAGCGAAATGCTTTTCCAATTAGAAAATCGGTAAACATTATTTTTTCAGGTTGACACGTACAGTTTACATACTTAAACGTCTCAAGGTAAACATTTGACAACAGGCGTGGTAGCACAATGGAAAGTCGGAGAATTCAAAACGTGGTAATGCTGATTTCGCGGGTTCGAGTGACGCTGGAGGCAAATTTTTTTTTTACTTTTTAATTATTAGCGTTTAGTTATTCTGTTTCATTATCCGTATTGCAATTAATTCGTTCATTTTGGCAAATTCATCATTTTAGCTTACTAAAGTAAAAAATATCTACAATATTTAATTTACTACTACAATTATCACAGCAATATATTTTTGGTCCCATTGATAAAATTGATGAAAATGTTTACTGAAAAATAAATTCTACTACCAGCACTTAAAAAATGATGTTTTACCATCAAGAATAGAGTGCACTTACAATTCATCAAAATATTAAGAAAAATCGTTTAGTATAATTACATCATCATTTCAGATACAAAATTTTTTTAAAATGTGTTTTCTTAAAAATAATATTATTCTAGATGCTTTTGTCACCCGAAGGGTGACCCCAGGCCACAGGCCTAGACCCCCGGTGAGGCTAGAAATGGGAACGAAAATCGCGACACCGATTTTCTCCCATTTCTAATAAATAATGTAATAGGTGATAAGAAATGTTATTGCTTTCAGTTAAAACCTGTTCTCAATGTAAGATTTGTCCAATATGTTTTTACCTAGTATATGTCTAGACGTAAATTTAATATTTGTTACGAATGATTGTTATCGACTTGCTTATTGAATGTATTATTTGAGTAAAATATGTAAAATAAGTTTTCCAACTAATTGATAGTAATAAATTTTATTTCTCTTAATTAAATACTTCTTTTCTCAGTGTAAGTATCACGTTTTCATTTGCTTGCTAGTTGCTGATTTGAATGTCGCTCGCAGGTATTACTTCTCATTTGTCAAACGTAATAAAACAGTATATTAACGTGCCTCGACAATCACGTGTTGGTCTACAAGAATCCTCTGTAAAACAACAAGCGTGACGCACTTGCTTTCTCGAATGACAAGTAATTAATGTAACGGCAAATATCACTACCTATTCACCGTCTTTCATGTACTCTTTAATTCTCGACAACGATTCCAAAGTTCACGTGCTGCTAGAACGTGCCCGATGAGGTTTTGATGATTTTTTTTGACCGACTTAATAATTCAAACTTACTGGGATTGAATAATGAATTTTTTACATCAAACTGAAGAAGGTGAAATTTCGAAATATCGATTTTATTTACTTCTGGCGCCATTTGAAAATATACGGTAAAATAAGACATAGGGATTTACTTTTTATAATAAGACTGGGACTAAAAGTTTGTGTGAAAAAAGAACGACTTTTTATTCAAATGTCATCACATGCACTGATGAGATATTATTAATTTTCCACTAGTAACATCCATCTGGAGAAGAGGAAGCCACGTTTGATTTAAGAATATTGTTTCCGACGAGATACACTTGTCACCCTTACACAGTAAAAAAATTTGACTGATTTTAACACTGAATCCACACTCATCAGTGTGTGTATATAGTCCACACTTGGCAGTGTTAGACATATCGGTGTATTATTACATTACATAAAAGTAATTTAACACAGTAAATTTTACAAGATAATGTGTAATAGTTAATTATTCACCGTGTAATTATTCCGTATTTATGGCGGATTGATTCATTTTTAACACAGGGTTTTGTAAATTTTACTACAATTTATGAGTACTTCTACAAACTTGGCGGGTATATCGTTCGTGTAATATGAGTTCTAAAGGTTTAGTTATTATACTACCCAGTTCGTGTTAAAAATAACACTGCAGCAAATTACGATTACCATTTAGTAATTTTACCATTTGTCTTTTTTTACTGTGTAAGTTTGTAAAAGCACTTTCTTTCAAATTTTCTTTTAATTGATTTTTCTTTATATATATATATATATATATATATATATATATATATATATATATAACTTTAGTATGCGTCCAATCAACCCTGTGATTGTTGTCCCATGTGTCCAATGTAGACTTATCAATTCAGTAATTTCTAACAGAAGTTTTGTGTTCACGGGCCCTTATTTGTAATGGTCTAGATGTCTCAGTAATATAATATTTACCACATTTTGAACATTATTAATTTGTGTTATTTTAGTATGTTTCGATTCTAAAGTGTTTTTTGTTTTAAATGTTGCCCTTATGTTAAAATTATAAAATTATTACTACTAACTTTTTTAAGTCTTTCAGATGTCCCTAGAATATATGGAATGGTAATATGGTTTTATGCTGAATAAATTCGGGATTATGTAGATCCAGTAAAAATAATGGAACTTTGCTATATAAGCTAATATACAAATCTGTATCGTTTCAGAGATACAGGATGTTCAAGTTGAAAAAAATATCCTTTTTTTATTTATTGTTTTCAAATTTTAATTCAATCTATATTTTATAAAACCTTGTCATGTCCTTTCCTAACAAAATAATACCTTAAAATAAAATTATACTCATATATACCTACCTAATTTTATTTTAAGGTATTATTTTGTTAGGAAAGGGCCATGACATGGTTTCAGAGAATATCGATTTACTCCGTAACGGTGTGTTTGTCAAAAAAATGTAAGTATACTTTTTTGTAGAGAAATGGGTCGGACATCGAAATGTAGTATTAGTTTAAACGTTAATCAGTGGCGTAACATATATTTTTTAGAAAAGGGGTCCCAAGAGTGCAGGTTGCACGCCACTGGCTATTCACAACGAGCTCAAATTTTTTGTGGAAGTAAAGATTCATGAGTAGCATCTACTAAATAAAATTTGAAAACAAGGGGTTCATTACTGCCAGAGATATAAATAAAAAATATATATTTTTTTTTAACTTCAACACCCTGTAGCCCGGAAACAGTACAGATTTGGATATAAGTTTGTATAGTAAAGTCCTATTGTTTTTAGTGGATCTACATGATTCAGAATTTTTTCAGCATAAAAGTGGGACACCCTGTATATATTTATTTGTATATTAATACTTCTGGTTTTCTGTTCTTAATTATTTTACAGCTGGTGTAATCCCAAAAGTAAATAAAATGAATCATGAAGCAGCATCACAAATAAGTTACGGGCATTGTCTATTATTCTTTTATATCTCCACAAACAACCAAGATATGAACATGTACCACCATCAAGTTGGTCAAAAAAAAAAGAGATCTGGAAGAAGGGTTAATTTTCTTTTATGACTTATAATTAACGAGATAGCTTATAAAAGCATCGAAGTTTGTCCACCCAGTACATTAAATTAATAATTCCATCATTTGAGAAACCTATCCAAAGGCGCGTCACGAAACTGTATCTATCTATCTATTTAAATATCAGTAACCATCGTAACCCAACATGATTTGTTAACAATATTTTCCCAGTGAAATGCTTCTGAACGACGGCTGCTGTGAGATTTCCCCCTTTTCCTGTGATGGCATGTACCAAAACGTGCTATAACAAAAATAGAACAGAGTGCCGTGTCCAGAGAGACTACAAATTTTTGGAGCTTAACAGGTACATGTCCGTCAAATGAGGACTGAGTCGTTATAGTCAAAGTTAAAAACCTGTAAAAAAGTCTCTCATTCGTGATTACAGCTGTCTACGGGAATTTTTAGAAAAATTAAACTTCAACAAAATATCGTCTAAGAATTTGTAGGGTTGCTCAAGAGTTCTCCCCAATAATAGATAGTTTGACGTTAAAATATGACCATTTATTGACCATCTTTGTTTATTCAGTCTAAAGTATAAGGGACATTTTCGGGATATAATTTCACTAAAGCTTCAATCAAACCTAGTAGTTCAAAAATGACAATTTTCCCCATAAAACTTCTACACCCTTCCAAATACCAACCAGTTTATAGACCAATATATTTTTTTAATACTAAAACCTGCCACGCATATGTCTGAAGATGCGGCAGCAGAAACACATTTCCTCCAATTAGCCTAAGAAGGACTGGCTTATAAAAGTCTGGCTACATGTTATTTGCAGTTTTTTAAGTAATTCTCTTTTGTGATTTTACATCAAACTCCTTCGAAAATTTTAATAACTTTTATAAACAGTTTACAAAAAGTATCAAAAAACCGATCAATATTACACAAAACAAAAGAAACAGATAGATAATTAAATAAGCATAAACTAGTAAAAATTAATTGTTTTTATTCATGAACATATTCAAAACTAGTAAGTTCTGACAATTAACTGTAGACCTCGTTACAAAATCGCTGATGGAGTGCCTCAGTGCCTGGAGTGATAGAACGTTCTCCCCAAAAATCAATCGTTTGACGTTAAAATATGACCATTTATTGACCATCTTTGTTTATTCAGTCTAAAGTATAACCTGCCATGCATATGTCTGAAGATGCGGCAGCAGAAAGACATTTCCTCCAATTAGCCTAAGGACTGGACTGGCTTATAAAAGGTATACTTATATTTTTTTCGCAAAACACACCGGTACAGAGTAAATCGATATTTTATCGATAAAATAAAATTATACGTATAATAGTTATGTAAGATACATGTAAGGTATGTAATCTTATACATCCTGATTTTAAATCCCATGAAACTCTCTAATTTACCTTTAACCTTTCACTCATCCTAATTTGTTTACTCTGTGTAATGATTATACGTAATCTGAAAGTATAATAGGCCCTTGTTTTCACGTACTAGAAGGCGTTACGGTGCTGCAAAAAGATGCAGAATTCATGGAAATTGGATGTAATTGTGTGTAGGAGTATCATCATTATCGAGAATCACTGACGTTATAGAAATATCAATTTATCACCTAGTTTTCTGAGTCGGCAGTTCCGGAAATATATCATTCTGATAAATGGTAGAATTTAATGTCTAATAGGAAAAACTAATGGAACACGTGTATCATTGATGCCCAATGTAAGGAGGAATCTAACTGTTTGTTTAATTAGGTATATTATGTAACGAATGTAGATAAGTCAATTAATGTTCCACTTTATTGCAGATACATTTTTTTATCGTTCCACTCTAGGCTTAGTCAAATAGACATGTCACAACATTGGACCTTCGGCAGTGAGTGAACAACACATTAGAAATGGTTTAGTTCAAAATTCTTTCTTATTTTTTAAATTAATAATTGTATTTCTAGTACTAATTTTTCATTGTCTCATATGCCAACTACAATTTTACAACGTACGTACACTTACATAGTGAAAACATGAAGGATATGATTTAGAAGCCGTACTAATCAAAACTAAAATAAAAATAAATAAGCCTGCTTTCAGGTTAATATTTATTAAGTACCTATATCTTTTTCAATACATAGTTAAGGCTAGGTATAGCAAAGTAACCACCTTTGGTACTATAAGTATAACATATTCTAACAACCAATGAGAACCCTAAATTTGGAATCAAAGCCAAAGAGGCTTCGCTTCAGAAGTCTAGAAAATATCAGAAGTCTTCTTGGCACGACTTCAGCACGGGATGATGGTACTTGGTGACTTTGCCTCCATGGTAAGAGGGCAAACCCTCTAATGATGATGATGATCTTAATAATAACAATAATAATAATAATAATAATAATAATAATAATAATCTTCGAAGAGACCTTCTCTTCGAACTCCGCAGACTCCATCCAGAACATACTGTGAAGCTGGTGGTACTGATAATAGGAGGCATCGGTGAAGCAAGAGATACACTGTTTTCGCGTTGCGGAAAAATCTCCGCAACGCGATTAAGAACAGCAAGCGACAGTGCTGGAGGAAACTTTGTGAAGAGGTGGACAGGGACCCATGGGGACTGGGCTACAAGATCGTAACCAAAAAACTGAAGTCCCTAGGACCGGTCGGAGCTTTGTCAGCAGAGACGATGGAGGGTATAGTCGACGAACTCTTCCCAAGACACCCTCTGAGGAACGAGGAAAATGGCGAAGAGGAGATCGATGAAGTCCCTGTGTTCAGCATGGATGAGTTGATGACAGCCATCGCCGCCCTAAAAAGCGGAAAGGCCCCTGGACCGGACGGCATACCAGCAGAGATCCTTAAGATCGTAGCGCACACGACACCTAATATACTGTTGGAAGTGATGAACGCTTGCATCGAAGAAGGTGTATTTAGTACTCGCTGGAAGCAAGCAAGGCTGGTACTCATCAGTAAAGGAAAAGGTGACCTGAATTCTCCGTCGTCGCTCAGACCCCTGAGTCTGCTGAACACGGGCGGTAAGACATTGGAACTGCTGCTGAGGCCCCGACTGCTGGATGCCATCCTAACGGCGGAAGATTTCTCCAACAGACAGTACGGCTTTAGACAGCGCCGCTCCACAATCGATGCCATACGAGAAGTCGTAGAGACGGTGTGTGAGACCCAGACGACGAGCCACCCGGCTCGGCCGATAGTGGTGCTTGTCACCCTAGACGTGAAAAACGCCTTCAATTCGGCGAGATGGATAGATATCCTTGAGGCGCTGCGGGGTACGTTCGGCATCCCGACTTATCTCCTTCGCATATTCAGGGACTACCTCAGAGATCGTACAATAAAATATGAAACGACCGAAGGGACGAAGACAAGGGAAATCACGGCTGGAGTGGCACAAGGCTCGATACTGGGACCGGACCTCTGGAACGCGCTGTACGACGGCCTGCTCCGAGCGGACATGCCCCGAGACGCTTTCCTCGTCGGGTACGCGGACGACGTCGCAGCGGTCATTGTTTCCCGAAACACCGAAATGGCACAACTGAAACTCGACCAAGTAATGAGGCGAGTCAACAACTGGATGAGTCAACATGGGCTACAACTGGCCCTGGCAAAGACCGAGATCGTGTTGCTCACGAGGAAAAGAATCCCCAAGGTCGTACCCATGGTAATTGGTACAGAACGAGTCCAGACGAAGGTATCGGCGAAGTATCTGGGAGTGATCTTGGATACGAAGCTCACCTACTGGCCACACATACAGAGCTCGGCTGACCGAGCCGTGACGAAGACCGCTGCACTGAGTGGACTCATGGCGAACGTGGGCGGCCCGAGGCCAAGCCAGCGCAGACTGCTGCTGATGGCGACGACGCATTCGATCTTGCTCTACGGGGCCGAGATCTGGGCCGACGCTATGAGAGTGAAGAAATACAGAAAGCGTATGAGCACCGTGCAGCGAAGGGGAGCACTACGAATCGCGTGCTCTTATCGTACAGTCTCCGAAGCCGCAATCCTGGTGATAGCGGGTGTACCACCCATCGACCTGCTCGCTATCGAACGGAAGCGAATCTACGACGCTAGCGTGGAAGTGGGCAGAGAACGGGCAGTAGCAGAAGAGAGAGCTCGAACCCTGACGGAATGGCAGGAAAGATGGACGATCGATTCAAGAGGTAGGTGGACGCACCAGCTCATCAGGAGGGTCGGACCCTGGATGGATAGGAAATTCGGGGAAGTGGATTTCTACTTGACCCAGTTCCTTAGTGGGCACGGTTACTTCCGACATTATTTGTGGAAAATGAGCAAGGTCAGGACACCGGAGTGCAAATACTGCGGACATGAAAGGGACAACGCAGAGCATACGTTTTTCGTATGCAGTCGATGGATCGACGAAAGAAGGCTCCTGGAGACGCTGATCGGTCAAATCGCTCCGCGGAACATCGTCGAGTTGATGCTTGACAACGAGAACTGGTGGAACAGAGGTGCTGCCTACGTGCAGAGGCTGCTACGAACAAAGAGGGATGATGGCTGCTTGACAGACTGAAAAGAAAAGAAAGAACAGAGAGGCAATGCAAGCCAGAACGGTAGAGCTACTAAGAGCAAGAAACAAGACTCAGGCTGAAGTAATGCGAAAGCGGTCCCGGCCTGATGTTCTGCGTGGGAAAGGGAGGTGGTTTTTTAGTGAGGTCGCTGGCTTCCCGGCGGGCACATCTGTGAGTGAACCCGCTGCGATTCTGGTAATCCCACACTATCCGGCAGTGCGGACCCTGCTGGATGCCTTTTTGAAGGTTTTTCCACCCCGCCCTCTTAAAAAAAAAAAAAAAAAAAGAAGAAGCAGAAGAGCTGCGACAACTCGACATAGGAACACGAAAAATGATGCATCTCAATAAGAGTTTGCATTCTAGGTCGTCCGTTCCACGCTTGTACTGGATGGTACTGGATGGAGCCTGCAAGGTAATCAGGAGTTCGGATCCCCTCCTCTGCATGGTCCGAGACCATGACAATGCAGGGGTCGGAGCATTTCTATTTAAGGCAGCACGAAGAGCAGCTGATGAACTCGGTCTCATCTTCGACGCTGAACGGAGAAACCCAGACTCTGTCACCGAGCTGGGACCCGTTCAGCTGAAAGCCCAAGTTAAAGCTGCAGAAGAACGTAATCTTCTGCAGCTGCATAAGGATAAGCCATTGCACGGTGTCTTCTATAAGAGCCTTGAAGACCATGGCTTATCCGAAAGGCTGACCTTTGCCTTCTTAAGGCCAACGGGGCTTAAGTCGGAGACCGAGGGATTCATAATGGCTTGCTAAGATGGTGTATTTGACACCCTCGTCTATCAAAGCCGTGTCATCGGTATGGAGGTCCCTGATGTCAACTGGAGGGCCTGCCATAGGGCGCCGGAGGCAATTATGCATCTGCTCTCCGCTTGTTCGGCATATGCTGTCACGGCCTATATCCATAGACACAATGCGGCTTTACGAGTGCTCCACTACTTTCTGCGGCACTCGTACGAGATAGACGAAACACCAGTGCTGCCATACGCTACGGGGATATTGAGTCCATTGTGGGGAATGAGAAGTGCCGAATTTATTGGAACTACTCATTTCCCACGCTCAGGCAGATTCGAGCCAATAAGCCTGATGTAGTCCTCTTTGACCACCAGCTCAAGACAATGTTTGTCATGGAGTTCTCCGCTCCTGCTGAAAACAACGTTGTCTTGAAAGAGGTGGAGAAACGTACGAAACCTTCGAGACCTTCTCTTCGAACTCCGCAGACTCCATCCAGAATATACTGTGAAGCTTGTGGTACTGATAATAGGAGCCCTCGGTGGAGCAAGAGATACACTGCTTACGGAACTAAAGATCATACCGGCATGCCGAAATTCGGCAGATCTTCTAGCCGGAAAAATGCAGAAGGCGGTCAATCTGGGCTCATTACGTCTAATTAGGGCACACGATTCCCGGACTCTATAGATACTCACCCCACGGACGTGGGGAGTAGCTACTGATTACCACCAGCGGCCGACCCTGAGAATCGGAGCCAGGGAACCGGTCGACTGGATTTCGACAATAAAAAATAATAATAATACCTATAAATATAATACCTATATCTACCGTTATAATCACACGGATTAACCCAAAAGTCTGAGGCTTGTGTGTGTGTCTGAGCGGAGGATGCAATTGAGCCTCAGGAACGCCTTACATTACCTAACCACCATTCACCGCTACAACAAGGGAAACCTGGAAAACCTCATTAATCAGGTTTAACATCTACAAGATTCAGAAGTTAATTCATATTCATTATTCATTAGTTTTGTATCATTTCATTTGCTTTTGTATTGTCAAACGGTTTAAACAGTAATTATTTCAGCAGTCTAAATTAATTCAATAATATGTATTTTGCTTTTGCTTACTTTTTTCAATTCTATTTTTGTTATTAAAACCTTTTCCCAAAAGGTGAAGTGTTTTTATCTAAATCCTATTAACTACCCTCTCAATGATAAGGTTGAAACCTTTTATACGTAGATCAAAGTATATCTCCAACCCAACGATAGAGAAATTGATTTATTATTCAAATTAGTCTCCCATTCGAGATAAACCAGTAACAATTAAATTTTCGTAAAGCCTGAATAGTGCAGGTAGCCATTATGTGAATAACTTTCACAGTATATTATATATTTAGGAACTACGTATTAACTTATTTGACCTCCAGTAAATACAATTTTCTGTAAGGATTGCGTATGATACCTAATCAAAATTATATTATAATAACCTCTAACTATACCTCTTGTTTGACGCAATGTGGTCTGAATTAGAGAAAAATAATGTGTTGCCAAACAAACTCTTCATTTGTACAGAAAATTAGCCGTCGCCGACTGAGCAAGGGGCACTGACCTATCTATAGATTCCATATAGTAGGAGTATATGCAGTTGGATAATCCAGACTGTGTTGTCCCTTTACTGTCCTACCCACGTCCCAGCTCAGACAAGACCAATTTTGTTGAGACCTGTTAGAAAATATAAAAGCTTAATTGGATTGAGTTCAACTGAAGACATGATTCATGTAGTGGAAAGATTTAGTTAAATCAAAAAAGTGAGAAATTCCATTCAGTCCAAAATTTCTTATAAAACTATAATGATAAAATTATAATAAATGTTTATGCAGTAAAACGAAATCAAGCCTATTACATTTACATTCGCTACATGTTATTTGCAGTTTTTTAAGTAATTCTCTTTTGTGATTTTACACCTAACTCCTTCTAAAATTACACAAAACAAAAGAAACAGATAGATAATTAAATAAGCATAAACTAGTAAAAATTCATTGTTCATATTCATAAGCATATTCAAAACTAGTAAGTTCTGACAAGTAGCTCTTTTTACAAAATCCCCGATGGAGTGCCCGAGTGCGAGGTTGACAAATGTACTTTCTCCAACCATAGGAACATTCTTCACAACTTGGCAATACCACCTCTGGGGTGCTAGGGAACCTCTAGGCCTTAAAATAAGAGTGATATGGTTTTTTCCACATTTGCCAGAAGTCGCCACCGGTACTTATCGAATTTTCCTTGTATACTTGGATTACTTATTGAACTGGTCTGATATATGGATCATTCATAAATGTTATATGGAAGATTTTACTAATCTAGAAGCCTAGTTAGCCCATACAGACTGGCCATTATCTATCTCCTTACATTGGTAACTTTTTTACTTTTAGGAATAAAAGGTCTGTTAAATTCGGTCGATAGAAAAAATTATTTATAATACTAAGAAATTTAATTAAACTCGCAGTAAACTCGCCTTTTTGGTGCGAAAACTTTTGGACAGCTATAATAGTAAAAATATATCCAAATGTCCAGAGCAGTCAAATCAGAACGTCGATAATCCCTATTACATCACAAAAGCTACCATGCATCCCGTAAAGGTAGACATGTGGCTTAGTAATTAGCCGAAAAAGATATTTGAAAAATCGGCATTGTTACACTCGACATATATAATAAAAAATATAAATAAATAAATAAATAAATAAGTAGGTATTTTAAGTGAGTGAATAACTAAATAAATAAATAAATAAGTGTAAGTCTGTGTAAGTTTTCATGAGTCTCCTAATCTAGAAGAAGCGTGGAGGGATGGGATATATTTATAACCTAGAACTTTTAATGGAACAACTTTTCCGGAGATAAATTTGAGTAGTAATGAGGACAACGTAAACAAAATATAAAAAAGTCCACGTGCCAGAAAATCGCCTCGAAAAGGGAGAATAGATTATGCGAGCGTGAATTTTCATCGTTATTATATAGCTGGTTTCAAAAGGCGTTTGAAAAATGTTTTGCTGTTTAACTAATAAGGCTAATTAAATTAAATTAAGCAACTACGCAGAATTTGAATGACACGTAAACAAGTCAGAACATCTACAAACGCGTAAAAGCATTGCCAGAGTCCATAGTAAATATTTATATAATATAATGAACAATTAAAATTATGTGAAACACAGGTAATTCTTTGTTTTTTGTATTCAACTATTTATTAATTTGAATCCATATTTAAAAGAGCAAGCCGTCGTAACTTAGCGTTCGTATCATCGGTATGAGGGGTAAGCAACATGGTCCGTGGTTTGAACTTGGATGGGTGACCATGCAGGGAAACCCGCGATGCCTGCCAGAACATTCTAGTGACCTGTACGTCGGTGAATACCCAGAATCTGACATACTTTGGCGGGATTTTGATGTAGAAGACGTACCATCCTTTGGATACAATGTGAAACCGGAAATTCCTTATCTATGAGATAATAGGCCAGTAAAAGATTCCTACCCCACTACAATAAGTGAGGGTTCGCCAAAATTAAGAGTTCGTTAAAGTGAGAGTTCTATATGTGCTTATGCAAATATAAATGTGTTTATGTTCATACTGTTAATGTGTCTGCAATAAAATTTAAGTACAAAATCAACTAACAATTTCAAATACAGTCCACCCGACTACACAAAAACAAAAAATAAAAGTTCTACTTCTGGCTCATCACACAAATATATTGATAATTAAGGTAACAAGGAGGGGGTCAGTTTTACGTGTAACCACACCTATACTCATAAATGGCTACAAAGAAAATAATTAAAATATGTAATTCACAAAATCTTATTACAACTTACGTTTGTATATAGACTTGTGTAATACCCACAACAAAAAACAGAATGAACAAACTCTAATAAAAGAAACGAAATAAACTTTTATCTCACCTTGATAATAATGAGGTGAAATATAATTGTTAAATTAAAAAAATTCAAAACACCACTTGATAAAATAGACAACCCCCAAATCCAAAAACAAAATTCCAATTACACGTTGAGTGTGACGCTCCCGTAGAGCGTCACAAAAACGCAGAAGAACTTACGCCTTACCCACAGCCTTCTTTAGTACTAGCCATGAACTGAGAAAATTGCAACACTGCATCCCGTCCTAATTTCAGACCGAGCGATACTGTTTTAGTAAATGGTGCGTCTTGTACGTGTATTAAATCATCCTATATATTTGTGTTAAATAGCGTTTAATTATAAGAGATAATTATTTCAGAACGTTGTATATTAAAGTATAATCAATGTAGATAGTGCCGTGTATTACCAATTTGATATGTAATATCATTTTCCCGAGTTTTTACATGTTCTATTATTTATCAGTTGGGGTGAAGTGAACTTAACCTTGAATAGTGAAAATGCCGGCACGGTGCTGTGTACCAGGGTGTAAATCTAATTACGATTCCTCTGTAAAAAGTGAAGGAGTAAAAAGTGTTTTTGGATTCCCTAAGGACGACACATTTAAACAAAAATGGTTCAAACGTATCCCTAGGAAAGAATGGTCACCTACAAAATATTCCGTTGTTTTTGAGTTGCAACAGGATTTAGATAAATTCTCCAAAATATTTTGTTCAAACTATTTATCAGATTGTGATGTTGATGATGCAGTGAGAATATATATTTCTGGATATGCATCTCATGTATTAACCAAAAGAATTTCCTGTAACATTTGCCTTTCACATGTCGTTGAAAATAAGGGAAACTTGATCGGAAATCAATATTTTGATTGTTTGCAACGAGGTGGTCTATCGATACCGACAACTAACGTAACAATTTTGTTTTTTCATATGTATGCCATATTAGAATACATTATAAACAAAGACTCTTTAGAAATTGACTTCCTTAAAACTGAAAACCAAAAAGATTTGCTTGCAAGTTTAACTTTAGAAAGTATAGCTTCGGATAACTTTTACTTAGACTTTTTAGAAACCTGTGTGTGTGGAAATAATGTAAATTATATTTTAGGAATAATTTGTTCAATCTTTGCAAACGTTCTCTTAAATAACTATGTCAAAACACAAAATAATAGAATTCTGGAAGAAACACGATTAAAATCCCAGTTAAAAACAAATAAAAAACGATGTGAAATAGCACCAGAAGATAAAATAAAGAAACGGAAATTAGATACTTTCAAAAAAGCAATATAAATAATTTGTCATTCGTCAATAATTTGGTCAATTTGTCAATAATTCGTTTGAGCCATTTCATTAAAACCCATTATGTATAATAGATATTAAATAAGTACCAACCAACATTCATTACTATTATTAATCTAGTCTAGGTATGTCTCTGCTCTTTCACTTTGTTAATTCTTTCCTGTTAATTTTATTTTGGTTAATTTTATTTTTTGTCATTTGTTTTTTCTACATAGATATATTTGTTATATTATGTGCCTATCATCTTCCCTTTATTCCTGTCCTAATATGAATCATTTCCTATATTCTATCCTTCATCTGTTTTTCTTTCCCTTTTTTTTTCCACTCCCGGCAAAAATACGCATGCTAGATGAATCCTCTGAGAAATATATTATTATTTATTATTGTAGTACTACCTGATACACATACTGTAAGCAATAATATTATTTTTTGAATTATTTTAAAAGCTTGTGTAACTCTGCACCTTCACGTTGGTTTTGCTGAACAATCAAATGTCACATGTTTTCATGTAAAATAAGGTACCTATATATTGTTTTACATAAAATATTGTAATATTTAATTGACCAAGCAGAGAACGTATACATATTATTTAATATTTACTTAAGTAGCTTATTACAAACAAAATTGGGAATGCACGTCAAATACGATCGGCCACAGCCTTCTCTACTAGAGAGGCTGTGGGTCGGGAATCGGACTAGATGATCGGCGTGGAGCGGTGTTGCCAATTTCAGTTCATGGCTAGTACTAAAGAAGGCTGTGCCTTACCCATCAACATTGCCACAGTCACAGCTAGGAATCGAACCAAGACCTTAATAGACACTGATGCGTTGGATACATTCTACCACAACACGCTTTAGCTCACCTCTCTACACAGGTGGATATATAAGGCGATTAATATTTTATGAACTAAACTCAATTTTTCAGTAGTAAATGCAAGTGTACCGTATTCTCCTTAAACACTGATTTTAGCTAACCGTTGATTATCTTTTAATTGCTCTTTAAACATTTTGCAATTGCACCATTACAAATTAATCGTTTGTTAGTTAATCAGAAAAACAATGTATCAACACTGCAAATTTTACTGGAGATGGTATCTTCAGGGCAGTAATTTTTTGGATTTTGGCATTCATGTGTAAGTGTTTCACAGAAAGTTAAAATTAATATTATGTATATTTGTATAAAAATTAAATTTACAATATGAGTTCTACTGCGGGGAAAACCATGCAAAGGTTTCTCTTGAGAGGAAAAATTGATGATCGTTGATATTTGCGCAAAGTATAAGCACATTCTTGAAAACAAGAAAAGAGACCTTATACAGGGTTTTTCACGTAACCCGTTCATTAGAATATTTCAGAGACTACTACGATCTAGATTTTGAAACTTGGGGCACTGGGGTTTTTGAGTATTCTCGTTTCAAAAAAAGTTATGACGTCACTGTAGCACTTCCGGTTATACTGGAAGTTAGTAGTAACTTCGTTATTTTAAACGTAAAGGTATAGATTTTGTTGCATTTTTGAAATCTACGGAATTTTTTAGGATGTTTTTGTTAATATATCCCTATACCAAAAATTAACAGTACTGGAGATATTTCGATTTTTAAAAAAAAATTTACGATACTAAGCCTATATTGTGAGTGTAATATCTAGAACTTCCAAAAAGCTATAACTTTCAAAATTTAAGCAGCAGTAGAGCAGGCAAAGGGCTTTCCAAGAATGTACTGCTTCTGTCGATAGTCCATACGGGGTGTTCAAAACTCAAGGGCCAATATTAAAAACTTCAAACACAAAAAAGTTGTTTTTTTCAAATGGAACACCCTGTGTTTTATCTCATTAGTAGATGCAGAATTAAATTCTACATCGATTGGAATACGCATTTCCTATACCTATCTCGAACAGTTTTTGAGTTATATGCAATTATTTATGTGAAAGAAACTTTAGCATCGATAATATGTGTATCTCTAAATTTTAATGTAGGCTGAGATACCAAAAAATTGAACTGTGCTTGTCAAAAGTTTTATATTACTTTTAGTTGTTGAAGTTTGGTGGCAGTTACAATGCAGAACGAATTATTAAATAATAATTATACTAACGTTAATATTTTAAATTTATTTTACATTTATGGGGAATGTAATAAAATAGTTGAAAGAACTTGCCGTGATTTCAATGAAAGATACCCAAATTTAACGAGAATGAATAAAACGATACATGTTATTTGTCTTCATCTTCAGTTATAGGTTTGTGATATGTCTTCTTAATGTCAATTCTAATATGAGGGAATTGCAATTCCATCTTCCGAATTTTATCTTGTTCATTGTTGATAAATTTGGATATATTTCGTTGAAAATACGACAACAATTTGTAGCTATTTTATTAAATTCCCCACGAATACAAAATAAATTTAAAATACCACTCATTTGTAATTATTTAATTTTCTGCTCTATAATTGCTGCTATAATTCAACAACTAAAAGTAATTTGACAAACACAGTTCAATTTTTTGGTATCTCAGCCTTCTTTAAAATTTAGAAATACACATAGTATCGATGCTAAAGTTTCTTTCACATAAATAATTGCATATAACTCAAAAACTGATGGAGATAGGTATAGGGAATGCCGTATACCACTCGATGTATAATTTAATTCTGCATCTACTGATGAGATAAAACACAGGGTGTTCCATTTGAAAAAAACAACTTTTTTGTGTTTGAAGTTTTTAATATTGGCCCTTGAGTTTTGAACATCCCGTATGGACTATCGACAGAAGCAGTACATTCTTGGAAAGCCCTTTGCCTGCTCTACTGCTGCTTAAATTTTGAAAGTTATAGCTTTTTAGAAGTTCTAGATATTACACCCACAATATAGGCTTAGTATCGCCAATTTTTTTTTTTAAATCGAAATATCTCCAGAACTGTTCATTTTTGGTATAGGGATATATTAACAAAAACATCCTAAAAAATTCCGTAGATTTCAAAAATGCAACAAAATCTATACCTTTCCATTTAAAATAACGAAGTTACTACTAACTTCCGGTACAACCGGAAGTGCTACAGTGACGTCATAATTTTTTTTGAAACGAGAATACTTAAAAACCCCAGTGCCCCAAGTTTCAAAATCTAGATCGTAGTAGTCTCTGAAATATTCTAATGAACGGGTTCCGTGAAAAACCCTGTATATCCAGTGAGGAAAAAACTAACTTGGGACAAATAGCAACTGAAGTTAATGCTAGTGGAAAATAAAACCTATAGAACTTCAGAAATATTAAAGAGGTTTTATGAAAATTATATTTTTTGATCATCCTCTAAGTATATATCGTCGAACTCCGCGAAATCCATTTTCTTGAAAAATTATTAAATAAACCGCAAATCCGTGAAAACCTGAGACGCACGATGTCACAAAACACGAAAAATAACTAAAAAGTGAGGTTAGGAAATCTAATCGGTCGTTAATCATCCGAAAAGAACCGGTTAAAATAATCAGCGTTTACGATACATAAAACCAAGTTTAATGATCGATACAACACAATTTTCAGATTAATCAACGATTAATTTTTTAATCACTGTTTAGTCAATCGGTGCAATGGCCATTAATCCGAATTTCTTCAGGAACACTGCTGAAAAATATTTCATATTATATGATTACTAGGTAGTTACTTCATAGGATATGAATTAACAACATTCGTCATTTTTTTTTAAATATAATGCAATAAAGTATATTTGTACTGCGGGCTTGGAATTTCATCAAATCATTCCACATTCAAACAAACCATTTCCTTAACATAATTCGAAAATTATGAATCGTACTCATTTTAAACAATAAAACTTGATGCAACATTCTATTCATATATTTAACACATTTAGTGTAATTTTCTTTTAACATATTTTTGTGTTTTTTTATAATTTAGCTGGTAGCTGTTCTTAAAAGAATATATTGATGAACGTCTATAAAAGAAGGAATAAGAAAAGCTGATATTTGTACTCAAAATCAACGAATTATATCGTTTGAAAACAATTTCTTTGTAGATAACATAAAAAATAACATGATTAAACATAAGTTTCTCTTAAGAATATTGTGTTTTTATCAAAGGCAGTGTCGCCGATTTCCAAATATAAACATTTTGATACAAAGTATCCTTTAGCATAATTGGTGTGTATATTTAGAGTCGTCTCTTCAAAACAACTGAATAGACGGCCGTGACCAGGGCCAACCTTAGAATATAAAGCCTATAACGTCGCAGTACAGCGTAAACAACCCTCGTAAACATCATAATGAGGATTTTAGAATGCTGAATTAGACTAATTAGTTAATTAGCCATTGTTTTGAAAATATTTAACTGTTTTATTTACTTCTAAAGATTTGTTCACGTTTAACTCTCACTACAATTTTCTTCGTGTAGGTTTATCTAGAAATAGAACTGTTTAAGACTTTTTAAGGCCCAGTTTTTCAATATAGAGTAACTCACAAGTTAAAGTTAACTCTGGGTTATTTATTAAAATCTGTTTTTGAAGTGCAAATTACCTTTCAGCTTAAAGTTAACTCAGAGTTAACTTAACCGGCACATGAAGGTAGAGTTAACTATGAATGTCAAAGTTAAATATAACCAAATAGGTCTTACGTTTTATGTTCAATAAATCTGTGTATTTTCTATAGAAAGTTCTTATATATAATGGATTATGAAATAAATCCATACAGTAGTGATGAGAATGTTAGAGGACTGGAAATATTTAAATATACCTAAGTATATAAAATTATTTTGAAGAATGGGTTCGGTATGATTTTGTATATGTTTTTATCCTGTCGAATATTTTATAGAAAAGATACAAGATATTGAATTTATTGTACTATAAACATTTATTTATGTGAATAATTGCAATTCGTGATTAAAACTTGCTTCTTTTTGTTTCCATCATACCATTCCATAGTTCATAGTTCCGTAGACCATTCTATAGTTTTCTTTTCAACTACCTACCTATTGACTATTACCTAATTGATTGTTTTAAACATAAAATGTTATTCAACGTTTTTTTTACCTTTTTTTATACCTTATTCATTTTTAGTAACAAATCATTAAATATCAAAATGTACCCATTAATACTTACACAAAGACAATATTGAACCTTATTCAAATATAAAGTCATGTCATAGTGCTTTTAATTTAACATTTTTCTGCAAATGACACATGACAAACTGAAAAATCACAAGAGAATCTCGAAAACACTACAAAATCCCGAAAAACTCATGCCAATTTAATAAATGTTTTCGCAAACTTGAAGTTTATTCAAGCACTCAAGCTGATTTTGTTATTGAAAAACACTTTCAAATATACCTTAGAATTAACTAGGAGTTAACACATAGGTATGAGTTGCTAAACTCGTAATTAACTTCTAATTCTAGCCCTAACTTCTAATTCTAAAAACCAGGCCTAAGACTAAGATTAAATTTCAATATTTTTATTTATTTATTTATTTTTATTTATTTACATTACTTGTCTTACAGGATTAAACCCAATTACAAGACAAGGTTACCACAAAAATATACTACTAGGTACTAAATTACATCTGAATATAAACTAAAACACTTAAACATGAAAAATAAACATAGTAAATAATACAGAACAAAGAATACAGAACAGAAAAAAATACGCCAGAATTTTCCATCAGTGAGGTAACAATCTCCGAACTGCAGTACCCGAAATATTGAAGTAGTCAATAGTGATTTGCTTATTATACAAATAAAGCATTGAGTATAAAGGTGAGAACTTTAAAATATTTGTCCTGGGAGTTGAGAGATAAAAAGTATTGAAGTTTCTGCTGTTCTCACGGGGAATATGAAAATTTAATTTACATAATATATTGGGACAGTCAATGACATTATTCATGATATTGAAGAGTGTCGTTTGCAAAAGATATTCCCTTCGCTTCTTCAATAAACAAAACTTAAATTTATCCAGTAATTCATGATGGGGATACCCCTGTGGCTATTTACATAGCTGCGGATATTTACAAAGGGGTTCAAGAAGTGAAATGTTCTATAATGCTGATAGCGTATTTTTATATGGGTTTACTTACAAATTTTGGAAGCAACCGTTAAAAAAAATTTGAGTCTAGCAGAAACAAAACAGCTGTCACTCGATTTATAAATCTTGGCTACAGAATGTAAATAATTTTGAAGTCTAACCATATTGAAATAAGGAAAATAACACTCAAAATTGTATAATTTTCCAAGTTAATTTTTGAATTGTCTATGTCATACATTTTTCTTATTATTCGCCTTGTTTTGTCCTATCGCTTTAAAAATTGCAGTAATAATCCGAGATGGTTTTAAAAGAAGGTCTGACTTGACATCTCGAAAGGGTGCTCTCATTCGAATGGTGCTCTAATTTGGTGGTGTGAAAAATACATAAAATGGAAATTGTTTACAACGAATATCTATACTCTTGGTTAGCTTATACCGTGGGTTAGAAATGTATGGAGTAAATGAATTATTACCGAAACAAAAATATTTTGGGAACATCCTCGGACAGGTCAATTTTTAGTTTCAATTGAACATCGTATCTTTATTTTAATTGTGATATCATCAATCTTTTTATAATAGAACATCCTACTTATTTTTTTCATTGTTACGTAGGTAATACCACCGTTTTTAGAAAACATCTTCCTTTTTCTTTTGAATAGCTGTTTTATTGAAATAATTAAGTGCTACGTTTATACAAACTTTGAGATTACATCTAGTGCATGCAGATTTTAAATCAGCACAGTTTTTGGTAAAGTGGATACTCGAAGCGGATGGTTCTTTATGAAACATCGTGAAAATAATTATTTTGAAAAAAACATTGATCTCATTTAGATGTTACAAGAAACATATAGAAAACACTCTATATACTAGTATTTCGGCTTGTTAGACCTTTTTCAATGGAGTAAATGTCTATTACTGCTATACAGTACATACAGTAATAGACATTTACTCTATTGAAAAAGGCCTAACAAGCCGAAATACTAGTATATAGAGTGTTTTCTATATATTTCGCATTTAGAACTACTTACCAGGTTTCATTTCAATGATCTAGCCCACAGAAGAGTTTACTTCTCGGTTTTATTTTTATATAAAATTATTAATGGTAATATTGAATGTAAGGATTTATTGCATCTCTTAAATTTTAACATTTTACACGGCAGAACTCGTCATAATCACTTATTCTACTTAAAAACACCAAGAACAAATGTTCTTCAGTTTTCACCTTTAAATGTAATGTGTTCAAATTATCACAATTATGAAAATAGGCTTGACATCTTCTGTTCCAGTGTGCATGAAATTAAGAAGTGTATTCTATCCACAAATTAATAAATTTTCAGTATGTCCTATTTTAATACTTTTATAATATTTGTAATTAATTTTATATCTATTTCGTTTCCTTAGCTGTTAACTAAGGTAGCTCATTACTTTTGTATCTTTCCTGCCATATAATTGGGTAATCGCCTGTCTTGGCAGCTGTAAACAAATAAATAAATAAATAAATAAATAAATATTTCTTGGAACATCTAAATGAGATCTATGTTTTTTCCAAAACAGTTTTTGGATTGTATTTGTAAGTAAAAGTTGTAAACATGTATTAAGAGATTAATTTAATTTGGATTTTGGACTACCCCTTACGTTTCCCCAGAGAATTAAACATTATTAAGCCTCGCCATCGACCCCGTTTTTGTTTTTGTTTACCAAACTTTAAGCAATTTATATAATTAGATCGCTTGGGGATGTGTACCTAAGTTGTTGATATCAATTAGGTACCTAAGTGTATCGTATCCCTAGTAATTGTCAAGGAAATGGAAACACAGTGTGTCCAAGCTTACACGATCTGTATAAGAAAAAGTACCTACTTCCTGATTTTTCTGAAAGTTTGTATAGTAAATAGACATAGACAGGACGGCCACTTCCGGTTTTATCGAATAGTATAATATTTCTCATTTTAATAGTTTCATACATCAATTCTTGAAGAGGGTTGAAACCTTTGATTGTGAAGCTAACACTGACGTAGCTTTCCACATATGGCCAAAACACTATACGGCGCCCGACGCGCGTTTCGACAATCAATTTGGCATCATCTGGAGATGATTCTGGAAAACAGTAAAACTGATCATCTCCTGATCAGTTTTACATCTCCTGACAGTTTTAATCATCTCCAGATGATGCCAACTTGGTTGGCGAAACGCGCGTCGAGTGCAGTATAGCGTTTTGGTGTTATGCTTAAAACTATCTTAGTGTCATACTTCAAGTTTAAAATATTTTTTGTGAACGTTATAAGAAACAGAGTAGGCAATTAACGCACAGCTTAAGAGCATATTTACCATCATCTGTAAACATCGCAGATTGTGACATTTTGGTTTAGGAAACACGAGATTAATTTAAACCACCCCGTAGATGTTGTTGTTGATAGGCGGCGCGGTTACCCGCAGCACTCAGGTCTTTCGACCCATTGTGCCTGCCGCTAGTTGGGAGCTATTGGAAGAGACCCGTGCTGTGCGCATAGGCCAACACCCGTTGTAGGGGAAGCTCCCTAATGTCCTGAGGCAGGAGAAATGCTGCGCTCAGGTGTTTGTGTCTCTTGACCATGAGGCAGGCACAGCGACAGAGGATGTGAATGGAGTTCTCGTCATCGTGTCCGCAAAACCTGCATCTTCTAGTGTCACTAAGGCCGATAGTGTTAAGGTGCTTGGTGAGATGTCCGTGACCTGTCAGCAGTCCTGTGACAATCCTTATGCTGTTACGACTTAGCACAAGTATTGGTCGAGTTGCGTTCGACCAAGGCCCTTCAATTAAGAGCATTCTTCCTTTGATCTTACCTTGATCCAGTTTCCAATGGACCTTGCTACATAACTAGGCGGAAGCCCCAGCACTGGTTCGGGCCCTGTAAACTGTATACTTGAGCCTCTTTTAGCCAGTGCATGGGCCTCCTCATATTATGATGACCCGGTACCCAGGTCAATTTTACCTGGTTGTTCTGTCCCAATTGGGTCAGACCATTAACACACTCTAGGACCGCCCTGGAGGTGATCCTGTAGGAGATCAAGGCACGTAAAGCCGCCTGACTGTCGGTGCATATCTGGATATGCTGATTAGAATATCTCCTTTTGAGATTTTCCTGAAAACATGCAGAGATAGCAAACACTTCCGCCTGAAAGACCGTTGCATACTTTCCCAAGGAGAAGGATAGTCTCGCCTTCGGGCGCACGCCCGGGACTCCCGCCCCTGAGCCCTGGTCTGTCTTGGACCCATCCGTAAACCAGACGAGCCCATTCGAGATCTGAGCATCAGGATTTCCGAGCCAAGCGTCCCTGTCCGATATCTCTACTATGTAAGGTTTGAGAAACACATAAGGGGGAGATATCCTGTCACTGGGTGCGTCCAGCAGACTGTCTCCTCCCACAAGTTCCCCAAGAAAGCTTGTATGTCCACCATCGTGGATTTTACCTAGCCACCGCCCCCACTGTTTGACCCTATAAGAGGCCCTCCTCGCCTCCACATAGATTACCAACCCTATTAGAAATATTCGTATAATACAAAATATACCTAGGTAGTGTAACAAATAACAAATAGTTCCAATGATAATAATTATTATATATATTTTAAATGGATACATTTCAATTCTGAGTTATAAAAAAATCTGAGAAAATTCCTTATTCAGTTTCAGAATCAAATAATTTGGAAATATGTTGAATGATATCATCCTGAATCATTGCATATACAGATTTCCTTTCTATCCGTTTCATGTAATAATTAAATACACCCCAGTTGTGGTGCTCATATGCCATGACCTCAGGTGTCCTACCAGCCAGATCTGGCACACCCAAATTCGCTTCTCCTTGTGATATAAGAAATTTTGCCGCAGGAAGGTATCCAGTGATTGCCACGTAATGAAGACAATTTCTTTTAGAAATGGGGTGCAAGCAATATATATCAACGCCGTATTTCAGTAATAGCTCTATAATTTCCAACCTGTCGAAGTCGCTGCAGTTTAAAGTTAATTCTGAAAGATGAAAGATTTGTGCAGGGTGTCCCAAAATTAGCCTGTCAAACTTCATTTTTGAATTCTACCTTCAAAATTAAGGGAAAAAGTTTTAATAAACAGGTCGAAAAATTATTCCTAAGGGAGCTACAGATGCACCCCTAAAAAGGGTTTTTATTGAATAGCTCCGAAACTTGTAAAGAGAGAACATTGAAATTTTTGGTGTTTACTAAACTTTCAGTTTTCGACAACGTGACGTCATTACAATTCCAAACATTTATTCAGGAATGGGTCAAAATTTGAGGAGGTGGGATAAAAACTACCCTAACTTTCTTCTCTGTCAATTTTTTCAGGATTTGATGTGAAATTCTAAAATTCTAGAGAAATTTAGTTAATATATCAAATATTATTTTAACACACATTATACAGTGGTTTTTTGTGGCAAACTTTAGAAGTTTGCTTGTTACTACACTTTGAATATTTAATTTGTATGCTTCTGATTCTTTGCTTTTTGTTATTTTACAGGTGGTGTAATCCCAATAGAAACAATCTATGGATACTAGAGTTTTGTACAAAAAACTTTCTCGTATTAAACTTCGATAGAATGCGTTATTTTTGAGTAAGATCGATTTGAAAATATTATCACAATATGAAGAGTGTAAAAACTTTCGAATCAAAGGGGCAATGGAAATAAAAGTTTGGCGTTAATTTATTTGATATTTGATGAATGCATAGTTTATACGTTAAACAGTAATTGCGTATTGTTTAAAAAACTATTTTATCAAAGAGCAACAGTACACAAATCAGGAATTTGCAATGATGCATTTTGTATACGGGTTTTGTAATGGTAGTGTACGTGCCCCTGAGCGGGAATATCGAAGACGATTTGCAAACAGAAGAGTACCTGGGCGCCAAATATTTGCCGACATTCATAGAACTTTGTGTGATCATGGTAATTTTTGACCCATTAGTGGACAAGGAAGACCTCAAAGAGATCATAACTTGGAGAACGTCTTGAATAATGAAATAATTATTATAAGTGGTTATTGCTGTTCCACTATCCGTTTTTTGTTGTTCTTTCTTGTTCTTATGTGATTTATTGTCTCGTCGGTCTACTCATATAAAAGAAGCATAAAGTTTTGATATTGTTCTTTTTGTTTTTTTTTTTTTCATTGTTCTCTTATTAAATGATAATCAAGTTAATCTTATCTGTCCGCTGTAAATTATTCATACTTGAAACAAAACTTTGAAATCGATTTTACTCAAGAACAGTGCATCCTATCGAAATTCAATAAGAGTGGATTTTTTTGTACAAAACTGTAATATTTTAGAATTTCAGATCAAAACTTGAAAAAATGTACAGAGAAGAAAGTTGGGGTAGTTTTTACCCCACCTCCTCAAGTTTTGACCTACTCCTGAATATATATTTTTGGAATTATAATGGTGTCATCTTGTTGAAAATAGAATGGTCAGCTGGGGAATGGTAATACAATGGAAGCTGTTCGATAAAAACCCTCTTCAGGGGTGCATATTTAAGGTGTTATAGCTACCTTAGGAAGTACAAAAAATGCTCCCTTAGGAAGCATTTTCGACCTATGTTTATTAAAACTGTCTTAGAACGTAGAACGTAAAACGTAGAATTCGGAAGTGAAATTGGGCAGGCTAATTTTGGGACACCCTGTATAGGTAGAGATTTAGCGCGCATTTTCACTGAAACTCTGATGATCATTCACAGTACAGTAAATAAAAATAAATATTTCACAGGAGTTCCTCCTGTACGTTTTTGCATTGTTTATGTTTTTGCATTTTCGAATGTAGAAGATCCTCAGTTAATTTTTGGCATATGGAAAGCACTGAAGTCTGCTACCTTCAACAATTTAATTTGAAGATAATTCATCAAATAACGTCATTTTTCGATTCAAATAGAACATCATATTATATTGTAAATAATATTTTTTTATTTAATATCAAATTACCTTTCTAACGATTGTACAGTTTCAGGTAACATTTCGTGATATTTACGGATTTCTATAGTTTTCAAAACAATTTTAAACGAGAGACGACTGCTATAAATAACTTAAAATCACTTATAGCTTTTATAACTTGTAACTTATATGTGTATCGCGGCATCCCTCTTATATCGTTAACATTCAAATAAAATTTTATTCAAATACTGTAAGAAAGGAATAGAACCTTGTGCTATTCAATTTATTTATTATATTTTCCTATGAAAAATAGAATCTGAATGTAACTTAATTGTGTTAATATCTTGAAATAGTAAATAGTAGTAAATAAATTTGTGTAAGAATGATATATTACTGATAATGAATTTACTACTACTAGTTGAATACGATAAATAATGTAACATATTCTAGATACATTTTTCGTAGTGTTTTAAACAGAATATCACTAGAAATGGGAGAAAATCGTTCCCATTTCTGGCCCTACCTGAGGTCCAGGCTTACGGCCTGGGGGGTCATACTTCGGGTGACAGAAGCATCTAGAATAATTTTATTTTTAAGAAAATACATATTAAAGAGATTTGAGATAATCCCTTGTATATGAAATAATACATTCAGAGACAGAAAGCTGAAATTTTGTAACTGGAATGATGATGTAATTATACTAAATGATTTTTTTCTTAATAATATTTTGTTTAATTGTAAGGGTACTCTATTCTTGATGGTGAAATATCAAAATTCTTTAAGTGCTGTAAGTAGAATTTATTTTTTAGTAAACATTTTTATCCATTTTATCACCCCGCCCGCCCTTCGAAAAGGTGTAACGGCAGCGTTAAAAAATACATTGCTGTCATAATTGTTGCAACAAATTAATCCTGTAGAAGATATTTACTTTTGCAAGCTAAAATGAGGCTAAATGTTAGCTAAGCTTGAGCAAAAAGAAGAAAATAATACCTACTATCTGAACTAAAAAATGTTTCGCTGTGGTTTGACTTCATCACAATGTGACGTGAAAAATGGAACACTGCCGTATCATTATATTTAATTGTAAAAGGCAGAACACCTCATAATTGGAGCTGTTCCATCAGCGCCGCGGGACATAACGCGAGGGGGGAATAAAAGCAATAAACTAGTACAATTTATAATAATGTATTCAAGACTCATCCGCACAACAACATAGGCAACAGTATACTAACATGAAAATAATTTTGAGGCCGTGGACGCGCATGTGTATTCGTGAACCCTATTCATAAATTTCCATACGCCAAAATATATATGAGTATCTTCTGTATAAAAAAGTACATGGTGATATGGATCTGTGTAGCCTCAATAGAGTCCTTCAAAACACAAAGTCATATAAGTAAAAGATGTAAACTATGATCTAGAGGTAAACCAATTCGACAATCTAGGTCCAATTGAGTCTACTGATTATCAAAGTTTTGTTTTAAATATAACATTTGAAAACACTTTGCTTAACACGTTCAGCGCTCGGACATGTAATCTGCAATTAAAAATAAGACGAAAACGATGGAAAGCACCAAATTTTCGAAAGCAGAACCGTTTTCAGATATATTTCACAATGAATATTAAACTGTGTGTAGGAAATGCGTAGGTTTTGACTTATTAATCAAATTGGCCAGTCAGAAAAATGGGCGCATTCAGGGAACCGCAGCGCTTCAGCGCTTTATTCAAATAGCTGCAGCGCTTTATTAAAGCGGTAAAGCATATATTTTCCCGCTGGATCGCTGAATAGTTCCATCAAACGATAAAATTAATTTAGGTTAGGTTTAGGTCTATGGGTTTACGCCAAAATATCTATGGATAATATTAATTATTATTAATATTAATTACAAAATATGAATTACTGAAAATTATGTCACTTTAAGCTTGCGTTTAAAATGTCGATTCAGCGAACGTGAAGCAATAAAGCGCTGAAGCGTTGGAGTGCTGTTTCCCTGAATGCGCCCTGTCTGGTTGAATTGGATCTACTTGACATTGACGTTCTTACCTTTATTTGACTTTTAGTATATGTTGTGATTTTTGAAAGCTTCAAAATTATTTTTGCTACTAAAAAAAGCAATGTCAATATAGAAATAGGTGCTATGAAAACAGGATGTTTCCCTCCAAAACATCCTTTGCATGCTGGTCAGCCTCAAAAACTTACATGTCAACAGGAGGAAGTCATTTCAAGATGTTGAAGATAATTCCATCACCAATACACGCTTGTTGTCAGGAAATAGGCATCATACTCAAATCACTGTTCATAGGTGTGTTCACCTCTTTTCAAGCTCTTTTCAATTAACAAATATTAATCAATCACCACAACTTTCATTATTTGGATTATGAGAATCCTCATCAACCACGTCAACGAAATCAACAAATGTTTGAATAGATACTTTCAGGAAAAGAATTGTAGGTTCATATTTACTGAATACAAGGCATTACAAGTATGGGTGATTAGATCGCTGTTTTCCTAATAAATGAATTGGATGGGATGGAGCAATACAGTGGCAACCACAATCCCTTTACCTGATTCCAGTAAATTTTTGGCTGTGGGAATACATAAAAAAAGGTTTATTTTGCTGTACCTGGCGATGACCTTTCTGAGGATTAACCCAACCTAGAAAGCTCTCCGTTTTTAATATTCCCAGTAACATTTTTGTATTTGCATTTTTGTAATTCTCAGAATGTTGATTTTTCTCTTAAAAATTACCTGAAACTTCAAGATGAATGATGAAGGATGAATTGCTTTCGAGATTTTGCTAATCTTCATTTTGTTTATTTTCAGTAATAATTATAGGATACATATTCGAGCGCTGAGAAATGAATTTTGATTTATTCTCTATATTCCTAGTGATTGTTTGCCCGTCTTATAGTAAATGTACAATATTATAATGAGTATTCACCTAGAAACAGCGGAAACTGCTTTGTTTTTGTCGCATTGGCTCCTTTTCTTAACAAAAACCTAGTCATAGGTATTGACCCGCGGTCTATCGCAGCTATAGATAACGGAGAATTATCAAAAATATCTCTAACGTTAATCTGAGCTCCTTTTCGTATCAATTCAAAAGCAATTTTAACGCTGTTTTGAGTACAAGCTATGTGTAAAGCTGTCTCCTGCTTGTCGTTCCGCATATTAGGATTGGCGTGTTTTAACAGCAAATACTTTACAAATTCAGCATTTCGATATGTACAAGCATACATCAGAGGTGTCACTTTTCGAGAATCTACTTTATTTACTTCAGTTTTAGGTGATGACAGGAGCACTATTCCCATAGGCATGTCTCCATGTAAAGCAGCGTGATGCAATGCTGTCACCTCATCGTCATCAGTTATATTGGGATCTATACCTTCATTAATACATTCTCTCACAATCTCCGCATTACCCTGATATATAGCTTCAAAATACTTATATTCTAGGTCACTGGTTTCTAAAAAAGAACCTTGTTAGAAACAGCACTTACATTCCCCTTGTTATACCTGTCTCTTTCCAAACTTGGTAAATTGAAGGTGCACCATTTTTTCTATTCATTTTGCTTTTCAAATTGATGATAATAATCACCAATGTCTATAAATAAGAACGATTTTGACACTAAATTGAAGTTTTCATTGGATAGAAATGTGTCGTTCATTCATGAATATTTACTTTGCGAATCACTTTATACGTGTTCGTATTTTTTTAATTACTATCTTTTAATTTTAAATTGCATTTTATAGTTGGAACCAGTGGCTGTACTTAACAAATATATTTATCCACATCAGAAATAATTTGACCCACTCGCAACTGGGGATTTCTACTTATTTAAAAAAAATACTTACTAGAACGTAAAACTCAGAACAAAAAAATTATGCTAGAACGGAAAAAATATTTGACACCTATTTGACCGTTTTGTGAAAACTGAACACTTTTTCTAGAGAAAATTAGCGATTCGATTTGAAACATATTTGGGAATAAAGTTCTCTATTGAAAGAGGAATATTTTAAGTCAAATAAGTACATTCAATTCGCTTGAAGTGGAAAAAGAGTCATTATCGGTCAAACTGATTGATAAAACTATCCTACGATAAAACTACTAAGTCAATTCATAGGTCATGGTTGAACTAAATGAATCGTATCTAATAACTAGATTTGAAATATCCATCTTTAATATGGAGATAGATACATATAAATAAATATTCGGGAGATTTAAATTTTACCTTATCGTTATCGTAATCGTTGTACTGAGCATGCGCAGTGCTATAAATGATACTCCATTTGGCACTGCACATGCGCAGAATAACGATAACAATAACGACGTGCTAAAATTTAAGGGGTTCAAAAACTCCCTATATTATTAAACTGGAACATGTAAATTGACAACAAAAAATTGGAAATGGTGAATAAGAAATTATTCCTCCGTGAGTTTTAAAATTTACAGGTGTATATGTATTTTTCCACGGTCGGGAGTAGAAATCAGTTTCTATGACATCAAAATTGAAACAGAAGTAGTCGATTATTCCCAAGGGAGTATAATGCTCCCAAGGGAGTTTGCATTATGGAGAACGTTTTTCATTCAAAAAAAGAGGTAATATTGAAATTATTTATTGACATTTAAATTAAATGTAACATTTGTACAATTTTCAAAATTAATATTAGAAGGAATATTACTTTCGCTTACATTTAAAGTTTTTGTGATTGCGCTAGTGGTGGTACCTACTAAAACGTGATTAGCAATTTTGGTCTTATTTTCAATGGAGTTCTCGACATAACCCTCAGCGACTGTCGTTGATTTCCAACCAGCATGACGCTTTATTGTCGTGATATCCACACCAGCATCTGCCAGTAATGTCGCTGAAGATCTTCGTAAGCAGTGACCAGTATAACATGCAGCATCAGGTAATTTTAAATACGAAGCTACTACACTAGGAATTTTTCCGATGGTATTCTTGCCAACTGGCTGCGAACTACATTTTCCTGCTTTGTAGTACAAAAAAAGGCGCTTATGCTTGACGTGGGGAGAACGAAGGGACAGGTATTTTCGATACAATTCAAGCATATTTCCCACATCGGTAACCACAAAGGTTCGTGGAATCTTTGTCTTAGTGTTTGGAATTTTTACAATCAAGGATGAGCCTACATCCTCAATATCATCTACAGTTAAATTGACTAGTTCATCAGTTCGACAAGCTCCGGCAATCCCCAGAATTAATACAACCTATAAAAAATCAAAATACTAAATAATTGAAATACCTAACAACAAAAGTAATCTTACCTTAATCATTAAGAATTCTTTGTCATCTGCAGTTGATAGAAAACGGTCGATTTCACCCTTTGTCAATATTTTCGATTTTTTCGCTTGATATCCGTCACCGGTTCTTTTCAAAAATGCGATCAGTTTGGGGAATTTGCTTATATCTATGTTGTCGTAAATTATCAAGCATGACTTAACCATAGAATATTGCGCCCATAATGTGGAAGACTTGTAATTCTTTGCATTTTCACTGAAGTATGCCAACAAAACATTCTCGCTGTATACTTGAATATTTTTCTCGGCGCACCACGTTTTGAACCGATTGTAAGCTATATCGTATAAAGATCTTGACTTCGTAGGTAACAAATTGCTTATTGCAATATTTGCACCCTCCACAATCTCTTCCGACTCACAATTATTCATTGTGCACTAAACAAACTGTAAACTAAACCAAACTAACATCTTAATTTGACAATTCTTTTTGTTTGGTTATTTTGTAGTTATGACAATAACTCAACGACTACTAAATAAATGCTCAAATCCGAATACAATCATTCTGGTGCTACTTACTTCATAATAACAAAATATGTGTTTTTAAGTTAATGAGACCGTGGAAAAAATAGTATATACCATTCGGGAGAAATGCTATTTTGTCCTCGGTGCATTGTAGCCCTCTGGCTTCGCCCTCGGGCTTCAAATTGCACCTCTGCCAAAATAACGCATTTCTGTCCCTTATAGTATAATATACTATTACATGAAGGAGCATAAATGGAAATTATTACTTTCAACTTAAGTATTGCTAGTATTTTTTCAAAAAGTTTATTGAAAATGGGACTTTACATGGAAATTCAACGTAAATTTCTAAAATTAATTTCTCATATTTAAAAGTAAAAATTGGAGAACCAAAAATATGAACCTAACACATTCATATTTCACCAATATTTTAGTGCAGTCACGTATTATGAGACAGTTTATAGGGGAGAAAGATGTACAGAAATACAGCTATACTACCTGCTGAGAGTAATATTTTTGACTGACATTAGGATAATATATTTTTTTATTTGAAGGAGATGCCGAAAAGAACTACTCCACGAACAATGTGCCCCAATTGGCATTCCATTACTCCGGTATCTCCACGGAAGTCCCCATTCTTCATCGAGATCAACCACAGACACTGACTGGTTTCGCGCGTATTATGCGCTCGTCAGAGTGCCATAGGTAGTGGAATAGAGGAATGGTGTTACGACATGATTGCCATCCATGATGAAGGGACATCCTGAATAATATTTATCTAGTAACTGTAGTGACAAACACACCGTAGTGCCCTCTTGGGGTCTTTGCTACTATCCATTTGACAATTATTGTCAAATTGACAGACAAAGACGCCTGTGACAAATTAAATAGGTGACATTTTTTACGTTATTTGTAATCAACTAAACTCTTTCAATGCATCTTTCTTTGTACCCATAGGTACAAGATAAGTTTAATTACCCATTATTGAAGTAGAAATAAATGTCTGAAATAAGAGAATAAGATAAGATAGATAGTCTGAAATAAGAGAACCTGAGAAAATAAACAATGTTTTATATAGATAATTATTACTCCTACAGTCGATTTTAACATCGTACCATATGATGCTAATTTTCGAAAAGTGTAAATTGTTAGGTATATTCAAGATGCAAATTTGTTACTACAAAGAAGTCAGGTTCATTTTCACAAAAACGAATTGATTTAAACAATCTCACTCGAAAATCCAAAAATATCGTAATGTGTTTTTTAGTATTGTTACAGATGGTTCCAGAAAAATTTATAACCGATTTTCTAAATAGGTACTAAGATGTCTCCAACTCTAATTTCGCATAACAGTAGCGGAGGAATAAACCATAGCTATCAGTTGAAATTTAAAAAAAAATTATTGCTGATCTGAGCTGGAAAGCTCTACTTCAAAGTCTCTATAAGTCAGGATCCATCAGTCAACGATGTATCTATCATTAACATTAATATCAGTATTACAATATCTTGTAAGTAAAAAAACCTGTTGTCAGGAAACCTAACCTAAGTCAGAAACTTTCGGAAAACATCCTTTTAGAAAACATATTATAGGTGTTCACCAAGTAAAAACAATTGGGTGGGCTTTATTTAATAAAGGACTTCACATTTAATAAACCAAGAGATGTATATAAATTGAGGTTGATTTTTCATTGTTTATGTTTTCACAATCATTTACAGATGAATCAAACATACTCCAGTGTATGAAATACAGGTTAAAATGATTTTTGCTTCGCAGGCATTTGTCATCGTTGTGCAGAATATTCTTTATCAGTAAAATTAAATTAGCATTTTTAACACCTGCTACTTGAAATAATCTCATTGTAATCAAGTTGCCAGGTGCAAGAAAATATTTATTTCCGGGGTGTTTTCCCCTATATAAGTCTGTAATACAGGATCTATATTTACCTCTAGGCATGACCAAGTTATTTTTATAAGTCGTAAATGTGGGAGGAGTTTTTGCTGTGATATTTATGTGACGATATTAAAAAATTCAAATTTCTATTATTTTTTCTATTAATTGTTTTAAATTTAGCTTCAGATTATTTTAATTCCATTAAAATACAAAACTTTATTTTTATTTCAATTTATTTAAAGTCTATCTCATAATTTTACCTTAAAGTAGTATCTCATTTAGAGACGTACCTTACTTACTTACTTACTTACCTACTTACTAATTATTGTTAATTAATGAAGAATCTGGAAAGTATAATAACTATTACGTACTTTATTGTCATTGAACAAATATGATACGAAAGTATAGGCCTCTTTGTTTGAAAGTCAATTTAAAAATAATCTACATACCCAAATGAAAGAGTAAAAAACCTAATAGATAGGGTATTCAAATATGCGTTACATATTAAGGGCAGGTTTTGACAACGTTTTTTTGTATAGATTTACAAGCAAATTTTGAAAGCACCGTTAAAAAAAGTACGCAGAAATAAACATCTGTCATTCGATTAATAAATGTTGGTACAGAATCTAAATAATTTACATATCTACGAATAGTACGAATCTACTTTATATCGACCATCTGTAAACGCCTTATTTAAATAAGGACTAAAACCAGTAAAGCCAAAACAGCTATTTTCCTGGCTATATGCCTCGCCGAGCGCTGAATTATACTGCAATATAAGTGATCATACCTAAAGATGCGAAGAACCAAGTACTTGACACAGTAGGTACATTTTTCGTAACTGTATTTTGATTCTGTGTTAGACAAAATACGGCAAATTTTTGTTTTGTAATTCAGCGCTCTGCGAGGCATATAGCCAGGAGAATAGCTGTTTTAGTTTAATTTGTTTTAGTCCTGTAAATAAGATGTTTACAGCTGGTGGACATAACGTAGATTAGAGTAGAGTAGAGTTTATTTACCATCAAAATTTACATGGTTCCTTCAAATCTTCAAATAAAAAAACTATGTACCAGTTTTAAATGACTCATTTACATGATTATTAGTAATTGATCACCCAGTAGATTCAATTCACAGGTAGGTAAAACTAATTCTAAATGTATAATGTATTAAATAAACTAATTAGAACCACTGATTTGTCAAATAATCCGTCATAGTAGCTAGGTAGGTAGCATAGTCGCACTTTACCTGTTTTATTACACGTTGTTATTGGAACGTGCAATACTAGAGCCAAAAAATAAGACAACGTGCTCTTATTTATGTAATAAGTTACAAAATTATGGTGTTCGTCGGACGGACACGAAACGAGTTGCACAAGATGCCGTGTACAACAAACATAAATTTTGAAAATCGTTATACCTATCTATATATGGATCGTTTTTTGTAATTTTATACAGTCGATTAAGGTATTAAGGTTGCCAAAAGGAAGAACTATTACCAGTAAACTATAAATCAATTTATGTAAATTTTTATAGTAGATGCGATCAGTGTCAATGGCAGGGCAGCCACGTTTTTAAATAATTATTTAATGTTATACACGGTTTTCAAAAACGTTTCAAACCGCACACAATTTTTTTATTATTTATAATATAAACCTAGGGATGATTTTTATTTTTTAATATTCATTATGTGCAATTATATTATGAATGTTATATATAAAAAAAAACTCATATTGATACAGAATTGCAGGTTAGTAAATAAAATTACAAGCATCAAGGTTTTAGAAGCTACATGACTACATGTATAAATTGGCTAAATGTCACACCTACAACGACAGACATAAGATCATCTACATAGATTTTCATGGGATAGCGGTTTCCTCAACGCATAATAAACTTAGCTAAGCATTTAAGCACTCTGTGTTTTGTTTAAGCAGAACAAAACTGATTAAGGATTACCTCCACAGACATATCAGTTAAGTACTTAAGGGAAGAAAATGTTAATATCTTCGTCGGCAGACATATCAATTTAGTATTTAAGGAAACTTGAATATCTAAACAATAAATTAAGTTATTTGCGTTAGCTTTGGAATTGTACTTGTAGGTACCCAGTAAAAAGATTTTTATATTAAATGTTGCTCTCATTTGTGCTTCTGAATTCGTTGGACTTTCCTACGTTTGGACCTTTCTGGTGGTGGATCCTTCCTGGTTTGGACCTACCTACTGCTAAATCAACTCTCCTGATCTGGGCTGAAGGGAAAATCCGCCAGTTGTAGTAAGAAATACCAAAATGATTAATTCCAAGGCGTTCACAATAAACCTTTCGAAAATAAGAACCAAAGAACCAGAGTTAACAGAGTTAAACACGTTACATCCGCTAACTTTAATTGGCCCATACTGCTATTTAAAATAATATCAGCACATGAGTGTCTTTTGTCTTTAAAAGATATCCAAAGCACAGAATACATTTGAAGTACTTGCCTCGTTGGGAACAGTATCAACATCACCTTCGTTAAGACCTGTTTAATGAAATATAAGTAGGTATAAGCCATTATACATATCATTGTCGCGGTGAGGGGTTTCGTTTATACCAATATTTATTTTCTGCAATTCTTAAGTTAGTATTCTTATCATGTGAAATAGTGAATACCTCGACAGGGTAGTCAAACATATAGTGTCGTTTTAAATATTCCCCCCAGCTAAATTTTGAACCAAATAAATTAAAAACCCTGGACTAAAAGTGGGTTAAAGATATCACTGAGACATCAGCAACTAGAACACTTCAAATACCAAGTATGTTCATGTGATACCTCATTTCAAAGGTATTTTGAATGTTCTATCATTTCAAAGAAAGGTTTCAGTTTTAAGTTTCGTCAATATTTATTTGCTTTAAATAAGATAGAAAATCTTTCATTCAAAATTATTTCAAGATGATGTAAATTACGCTCAGCTTCAACATAAATAAGGATAGCTTTAGGTTTTTCTTCCAAAGGACGAATGTGAACCATTTATTTTTAACTGTATGAAAGATAACGTGAAAAGAAAAGTATGGCAGTTACCATTGACATATGAAATTAAATACGATCGTAAGTAACTCTGGAACCAACTGTCGAATTTAGAAAATGAAATTACCATTAGATAGTGAACACAATGGTCTTGCGAATAAGGTCTTACATGTCTAAATTTGCCATTTAAAGTTGTAAAGTTTATAACACCCCTAACGAAATGTTTTAATATCCCGGTTTCAATTTTACAGTAAAAAAAGGAGTAAACTTGAGTCTCTAACTAATTTGGTTAAAAAGTTCAGTCAAAAAGTTTACTCATTCAAAATCGTATTTGCATTACAAAATTGTATTGCAATTCCTGTTTCCATGGCTACTATATTACCTTCCCCGCTTCTGGTACTCTCACCATTTATAAATCAAACCCCTACTTTCTTCTCTAAATTAAAAAAATGACAGGTTATTTTAATACATAGTGTTGGAAAATAATTTATATACACCAATATAAACGAGTACATTTTTATTTTGAGTCCTATGGAAATGATGGAAGATATCTTGCACGAGAATAAAATATCCGTAGCGTGCCTTGGATCGTGCCTGCCTTAAGGGGTCCTGTAGGTGTTGCTGGCATCTATCTGCTTCTCTGTGGGGTATCTACCTGCCTACATCAAATTGTTTTGCAAGTTCGTCTGTCGTTAAACGTTTATAAACATGTGCCGATTAACCAAATATCATTTCACGAATCTCAAATAACATTTCCTAGGACTGTTATTGATTATGGAAATAGATACCTTACATTTGTTTTTAATCAGAGATTTAAAAATAATTATTAACTTATTTTTTATCAGTAGGTATATTTTGGGTACCTAGATGCTTAATCATAGAAATCTTCATTCTGTAAAAAAAATATTTTATACGGTTCAGTAAATCTACTTACCTTGCACTGATTTTCGGCCGGTAATAAATGGAACATTACAGTACCTGATGATGTAATGTTCTTTATTCACAACCATATATGTAATAAGGTTATTACTGACTTTTTAGAAGTTTGAAAATTAGTCATTACTAACTGTTGCTACTGTCCATGTCGGGAAGTGATCACTTTCCACCCAAGGGTGGAAATTAAAACATCTGAAAGATACGTGATGTTTGTAATTTGAGTGACGTTAATTTTGACAAGGCATCAATCATCAGAAAAACCCTTATATTTTATATTTATTTATACAGAATCAGTTTACAATAACAATAATTTTGGATTTTAGTTTTTTAGCTAATACTAAAAAAATAATCAACTGCTGTCAGTGTGACAGTCAACAATTATTTATGCCCCCTTTATTAAATAATAATGTCAGCGTCATAGAAACGGATTTTCACTGTCTTCTAAATTGAAAAGTAGTATGAAAAAATATGAATGAATAAATGGAGATATTCCCGTTTTATCGTTTTTTTAGAGATGGTTGTGAATAAAATTGTATACATACCTCGGCGGAAGGTTTCATTCCTGTCTCGCGCTATAGCTTACCTCGGTGCTACGCACCTCGGTTATCTAAACAGCGCTCGACAGTAATGAAACATTTTCCGCCTCAGTATGTAATATACCGGGATATCAAAAATTATCTTGGTCAAGGGTGGTTGTGGAATGTAAAACGTGTGTCTTACTTTAAATTTTTGAATATGTTTTGTTGTGTCAGAATCTGTCAAGTCATTGTGCTGAAATTTTCTAATCTAGTTTTTGAATCATGCCTCTTACCACACAGCACAAAGTTTTCATGATTGAAGCCTATTTTCGAACGGGTGCGCTAGTTAATGGAAATTGGCAATACAGTCAACGTTTGTGTTTGGACAATTATTTTCGAGAGCACTTCCCAAACGTGGCAATATTACCGGACAATTTTTATGCGTGCCTTACAAATTGTGTTGAAGTGTTTCGCGAAACTGGTTGTGTGACTCATAAAAAAGGTGCTGGTAGACCAAGAGTTCGTACAGAAGAAGTTGTCAATGACGTTCGTCAACGTATGGAAGAGGAGCCTGCAAAACCTTTGAAACGTCTTTCTCAGGAAATTGGACTTTTTTATGGAACATGTCATAAGATTTTAAAGAAAGACTTGAACATGCATCCATATAAGATGCAAGCACATCAAGCTCTTCTGCCCGCAGACCACCCCAGACGCCTTGCTTACTGCCATTGGTTTGTCAATAATTTAATGAATGACGATCTTCTGGACTTAACTTTTTTTTCTGACGAAACGTGGTTCCACCTTTCGGGATACATTAATTCTTAAAATATACAAATGTGGAGCAATGATAACCCTCATGTTTTTACTGAATCGCCACTACATGCTCAAAAAATTGGTGTTTGGATGACAGTTTCTTGCAGAAGAATAATTGGGTCAATTTTTTTCGATTTCACCGTCAACGCAGAAAGGTTCAGACACAACTTTTTGGCTGAATTTGTGCAACAGTTAAACGATGATGAACTTCGGTAAGGTTATTTCCAGCATGACGGTGCAACTAACAGCACATACTACACGAGAAAATATTGCTTTCCTCCGCGAGTTTTTTGATGACCGGCTGATAAGTTTGCATACAGAAGTTGAGTTTCCTCCGAGATCACCTTGTTTGACAATTATGGACTATTCTATATTTCCTTACTTAAAAAACAAGATTTTCGCAACTCCGGTAAATAATTTGCTAGAACTGCAACAAAGAATTGTTCAGCAATGTGCAACCATAACGCCAGAAATGCTGCAAAACGCTTTTCACAGCATGAGGAGGCGCGTCAACTTGTGCATCGAACAAAACGCGGGACATTTACAACAATTACTGTAATTTAGTTTTTCTTGTTACTAAAACCGTTATTTCATAATTTGTAGTTCATTATTGTTATACAACTGAAATACATAGGTATGAAATTTGTAGGTTGTTGATGATGTCAGTGTGACAGTGACATAATTATTTCAAATTTAAAGTAAGACACACGTTTTACATTCCACAACCACCCTTGACTAAGATAATTTTTGATATTCCGGTACTAATTCCTAGTAACACGTTACCGGACTGTTATTAGAGAGCTATGTTTTTTGAGTTTAAAACAATGCTTGACATTTATCCTCCTTAGGTCCAGTCTTTTCACCTCCCATTAAGTTCCAGATAACTATTTGGTAGATTAGGATGTGACGTTTCAGTATTTCAATTTTCACAGTCTTATCTGCCAAATAGTTACTGGAACTTAATGAGAGGTGGATAGACTGAGCATAAATTTAGTAAAATTAAAAGTCAGGAAAATATCAATAATGATTTTGTTCTCCTCTGAGCACTCTATTATTATACAACCAGAGAAAATATGATCTGACTTCAAAAAAAGAAGGAATGCCTTTTTAATGTTCGCCACCTTTCATCCCAAGCATGTTAAGATAGTGATGCAATTATATATTGTTAGATTTTAAAATTTGCAATAATTCATTTTTATTTTAAAACGACGTTTACAGTCATTTACACTTTCCGGACTCAGCTCGTGACGTCGTCTAGTCCGTAAAAAAAACTCGTACTGTAATATACCTCACCTACCGGACTTGTTGCGTAATAGTAGATTATGTTACTAGGAGTAGAACCCCTAACCTAATCTATGGAGTAGAAAGCGAACATTATTTGTTAAGCCCAGAAGCTTACACAGCCGATGCATTAGCCAAGGCTGTGTAAACTGGGCGAAACACATAATAAAGAGCTTTATACTCCAAGTGACATACTATGTTTTCTTCAAGCGTGAAAATTAAGTCGGTATTTCTTCAAACACTATGCTTGTAGGTATAAAAAGCGATCTGACATGACCTTGAATTTCAAACTGACAGTTCTGAGAAGTCATGGCTGCATGACTCTCTTTTTTTAATCCGTTGTTATGGTCACACTTTTACTTTTATATACTAGTAAAAAATGAGTATATCTCTTCACTAGTAAAACAATAGGCCTTTTCTATAATACATCGAACATAAAATAATATAAGTATTATTATACTCTTGAAGTAAAAATACTATTACAACAGAATTTGTAAGATTCAATAAATGATATTAGATTTATTACATGATATGTCCGATATACTTCATAATCTTCTCACAAAAATAATTTTATTTTTCATTTAACTTTACTCGCAACATGTACTCGGCTTCAACATGTTAGATGATCTCCTCCTATAGGTGTACTTTAATCAGAATTAGTTTTAAAATCGTGCTAGTTTTTATGGAGTTTATGGAGTAGGTATTTTATAAGTAACCTTTAGCAATTCTCTCAACATTTTGCTCTATTTAATATACATATTGCTTTTTTTGGTGCCTACATATTTTTAAAGTACGACTACAATTACTCGAAAGTATAATAAAATACATGGGAATGAAATAGTTAATATTATATCATTAAAACGTATTCGTATGTAACATTAGCTGGACCAATTAGGACCAACTTGGTGCACCAATAAGAAATACAAGCATATTTATAATCTCTCTTTGTTAATTTAGTATAAATTAAGAGTTTTCTCGGTGTTTTATTTGAAATTTTTACAACTAAATCAAAGTTTGGAATAATTTAAACTTTTTCACTATTAAAAATAGTAGGCAAACGTAAGAATACTGGTGGGAAATAGTCAATAAAATAAGTCGTTAATATATATTATTAAGAGTAATGACCCCAGTACTAAGCCTTGCGGTATTCCATGCTTCACCTACCTGTATAAAATTGGATTTTATTTTTCAAAAAATCTTATATGAACAATAAAATTAACCCTCTAACACAATACAAACTGAGTTTTTCGACTAATAGTTTATGAGAGACAGTGAGTAAAGTATTAAGCATTAAAGTATTAAAGCATTAAGTAAGGACTACAGTGTTGTCAATTTCTGTCAACTTGACACCTTACCCTTCTCAACGTTTTTCGCCATGTAGATAAAATTAGATGTCAGAAAACAAAGTTAGAATCCGATATTATTTTTTGACATCTTAGAAGGCTTGAAAGGATATAAACAAATTTTAAAAGTAATTTTATTAATTTTTTAATGGATTCACACTGTAGTTGAATGATTTTGGTGATTTACACTATAATGTATCTACTTTATTACCAAAAAGAGCTTAAACCAGATTTTAATTCTTTTGAGAAATGTAGAACTAAACAAAAAAGGATAAATTTTACCAGTCCCAGTAAATAAACAAGTTAAATATGTTTGTGTGGATAATAATTCTGTCTGAATAAATAAACATACACATTTATAGCTATAAACTAAGAAAATATACATAATTATAAAGATGCTGTCACGAAATCAGACAAGCTGTATTTTATCAAAATCTTCTTTATCAAATACGTATATTTGTTCATATGAACCATTAGTCAATCCCGTGTATCTGGGACTATAATTATACATAAAAGCTTCTTTCTCCATCTCTTCACTTGGAAACGAACTGGTGCTTTTCCTACACTCATCAACGAAGAAATCTGCGAAATACTGAGATATTCTTACAGCCTCACTATTGTGTGGAATTTGCTTCTTTCCAAACTCAAACTGATTTTTTTCGGGGTGGAACTGAACACCATATATGGGATATTTTTTAGATTCCATGGCTGAAATGAATGCGATATTAGATTCATCTTCATTTGTGGAGAGTATCCTCCAGTCTGACAAAATTCCATGTCTTTCTAAGACTTCTTTGGTTAGGCAATACTGGTGGTAGTTGAAAGTTACGTTGTATGTTTTTAAGAAATATATAATCTCTTCTGGGGCACTTTTATACAGTCTACTATCTTCGAAACCTAAAATTAAAGAAATATATTTAGAGTTGTAGTGAACATATTAAGAAATCAAGCTAGTAGCAAAGAGTAAATTGAATCTAGTTGCTTCAATAATTGAATTTTACTTTATCTATCTATCTAACTATGGAAAGCATCTAAGGAAAACAAAAGATATGTTATGTTAACTGCTGATACAAGTGTCAAACGTAATCATTGCGATTTAAAGAATTGTTCTCAAAATAAAACTCACGTAAACGTAAATTGAAACAATTTAAACTTTAATAACATGGATCTACAAACAAGAATTGGTTTAGTACAATGTTATTACGAATGCGTCAGAAATTACACTGCTACATTACGAAGATTTCGTACGAAAATGCGTTTGAGAGCAGGGCTTTGTCAAATAAATAAATAAATGTATACAGTGTGGTCGTACAGTAAGGAATAAATTCAATATCTCGTAAATCACAATTTTTTTAAAAATGGCTCGGACACGCCGATTTTCTTTTATTTTTTCACTTGTTTTACAAATTTACATTTTTTACAGGGCGACTCAACGAAGCTACGTCGATATAAACTTTAGTATTTTAAATGGAACACCCAGTATTGTTTTACATATTTTGAATGAACTCTTTGTTACGAATACGATCATGTACGGTTTTATGGATCTGTCTCTAATAACAAGTGAGATATGCCCAAAAAAGATATGCAATTTTAGATACTCAAGATCAGTCCTACATCCTACATCAATATACAGGGTGTAAATTTAGTGGAGAATTGTTCCATAACTCGGCAGGCACGAACCATGGAGGAATTTTACGTGACATGTTTTCCTACATGGTGTTTCATGTTAAGGTGGCAGACCCAACTTATATTTTTTTAAATGGATCGACCTGTATATTTTCACATATTCAAAATCTACCCAAAATTCTTAACTCATAGATACCAATATGTATGTACTTTAATGCAGTCGTTTTTAAGATATTTAATATTTTGTAAAAAAAAAAATCAGAAGCAGAATTCAGTTTCAGGTGCAATTATGGTTAAGTTTTTTGGAATTTCAAAAAGATTTTTCGTGCACAAATAGTCAACATAACTGTGTATACTTCTATGATTAAAGCATTTGATTAAATTATACAGGGTGTTAATAAAATAGAAATGAATCTCGTAAACTTAGAACACACGTAACTCGATTTTTTTAAATGGCACGACCCATATTTGATTCCATATCTGAAAAGCCATTTAAAAGATCTTTCTCTACATGTATCACAATATGTGCTTAAACTTAACAGTTTTCGAATAATTTGATATTTTTATTATTTCACGTATTTAACAAGGTTTTATTCACTGATGAGGCTACGTTTCATAAAAATGGTTAAGTTAATAGGCACAATTTTCATTACTATGCCATGGAAAATCCTTACATTGTTTCAACCATCGATTACCAGGACAGATGGTCTTTAAATGTTTGGGGAGGAATTATTGGAACATACATAATTGGCCCACATTTTTTTAATAAAAACCTGACTGGTGACATTTATTTACAATTTTTGCGAAACCAATTCCAGGAATATCTAACTGTAATACCCCTAGCACTAAGAAGGAATATGTGGTTCTTGCATGATGGGGCACCACCCCACTATAGTAGACAAGTGAGGGAAGTTTTAACCGTTGAATATCCAGACAAATGGATAGGAAGGGGTGGTCTTACAGTTTGGCCTGCCAGATGCCCGGATCTTACAAGGATGGATTTCTTCTTATGGGGTTACGTAAAAAAGGAAGTCTACAAAATTCAACCTACAACGCAGGAGAACATGATGATGCGAATTCAAAATGCTTTTCATACAGTAACTGAGGAAATGCTGCGAAATGTATGCCTCGAACAGAACGGAAGACATTTTGAACATTTGCTTTAATTTAGTTTAAAAAGTAAATTTTTTCTAGACTATTTGTTAACATTCACTACTTATTATTTATTATTCTTTATATCCTGTTTTAAAAAATATTTCTTATAATAATCCAATAATTCACCCCAAAACATTTATTAGACAATCTGTTGAAACAATGTAAACGTATTCCGTAGCAAATTAATGAAAATTGTGCCTATTACACAACCATTTTTAAGAAATGTAGCCTCATCAGTGAATAAAACATTGTTGAAAAAATCTGGTTCTTCTTCGTCGAATTAAGTGCTCACTGACAAAATCGTATTCGATTATTGAAATCGTTTTCACTAAATTCTTCCAATAATTGGATATGGTTCCAGTGACATTTTTGTTGCTTTAGAATTTTATTTACTGACGTATGACTATTCCGGAATTGTTTCTTAGTAAACTTCATTTTTTTAAACTTATACCCACTTCTGGAGGAACCATAATTACCAAGTTAGTTGTACGGATTAACAAAATTACTAATTCATTGACACTTTAAATTGTCAAAATAATTGTATGAAGCCAGCCTTCTTCGCAAATTAATTAGATTAGGAAAAGTTGTAATCGGCTCGAATAATAATTATCACGTGAAATAATAAAAATATCAAATTATTCGAAAATTGTTAAGTTTAAGCATACATTGTGATACATGCAGAGAAAGGTCTTTTTAATGGCTTTTCAGATATGGAATCAAATATGGGTCGTGCCATTTAAAAAAATCGAGTTACGTGTGTTCTAAGTTTACGAGATTCATTTCTATTTTATTAACACCCTGTATAATTTAATCAAATGCTTTAAAAATAGAAGTATACACAGTTATGTTGACATCTGTGCACAAAAAATCTTTTTGAAATTCCAAAAAACTTAACCGTAATTGCACCTGAAACTAAAGTCTGCTTCTGATTTTTTTTTTACAAAATATTAAATATCTTAAAACGACTGCATTCAAGCACATACATATTGGTATCTATGAGTTAAGAATTTTGCGTAGATTTTGAATATGTAAAAATATACAGGTCGTTCCATTTAAAAAAATATAAGTTGGGTCTGCCACCTTAACATGAAACACCCTGTACGATCAAAAATATTTTTAAAAGGAGCTCCAAATGGTATAGTATGATGGTGTCACGTAAAATTCCTCCAAGGTTCATGCCTGCCGAGTTATGAAACAATTCTCCACTAAATTTACACCCTGTATGAATTCACTGATTGCTTCTCATACGGATCACATTTAATAATCACCTAGCTAGGCACGTTTATATTTTTATTTGTTCCCAGAAACTGGTTATAGAAACAGAAAGATGAGCAACCTTTGTGTAAGAGCTGATAAAATCAAAGTGAGAAAAGAAAAGTGCACATTTTGGAAAAACTGCAATTCTAAGGGGAACGGAAAGTGTTTCTGTATATGTACTCTGTATAAAAACTCAAGGAGTTCAATTCAATGGAAAAATAGGAATAAAAATGTACTAATTCAACCTGCACTCATAAGACGCAAGATTGTTTGACCATAAATAAGTAATAATACAGTAGCTTTGAGAATGTATGTGAATCATTTTACCTCATACCTTCCACGAAATCCAGCGGAATGGCTTTATTCTTTAATGAACAATCCACCCTTATGTCTTCACCGACGGCGACGAATCCCAGCACCTGCATCCCTAGGCAAGTGCCCCACAAAGGATAGTAGTCCCCTCTGCCGTTGGCCTCCACCGCCAAGGCGTAGATGATCTGTGCCGCCTCCCCGTACCCCCCAGATTCATTGAAGTATGTGCCGCCGCCAGGAAACAGTATCCTGAAATTGAAATGTTAATTATTAACAACTAGACAGTATTACCACAGCTTAAATAACAAAGCTGTGTTCTTTAAGCTGTGGTATTACCATTGAGGTTTAAGTGGAAGGAAACCCATAATGTATGCTTAAATAATAAGTAGGCGGTGTATTTTTCACTAAAAAGTTTTAGATAGTTATGGATATGTAACAGGTGCAAAAAATAAAACTAGAAAGTAATAATAATAGTAGGTTTGTTCCAGCAAAGTGTTGGAAACATGTTGGCAACAAGGGTGCAGTGCGCATGATTGTTAGCAACGGTGTTTGTTATGTTTACAAATATTCTCAGTTGGAACGTCCTAATTATAATAATATTCACTCTCCGATGAACTGTTATCATTTTCATCCATAAAATCCATTTCAATATTTTTATTAGGTTACAAGTTTGAAATATGTTAAATGTTTACTATTTGCACACTTTCTTGGCTAAATTTAAGGAAAGTAACTTAACTTGAGCATACGATTTATAAGTAAAAGTAAATTGTACGCCACACACAAAAATACAAAAATCACAGAAATTAATCTGTACACTGAAAGCTCTCAATCAAATTCACGGTGTCTGTCAACGTCACAGAGGACTCGACTAAAAAGCACAAAAAAGTTTGGTTAATGTTCAGCAATGTCCGTACAAAATTTGCAAACTTTTAAAACAGGTTTCCAACATGTCAGAAAAGTCACTAACAACTGCAGGAACAACCAGCTTATGTAAAATGTTACTGACATTTAGATGCTGGAACAGTAATTCCGTAATGCGCAAATTCCTGACTGTTTCCAACATTTATGACAGGCTGCTGGAACAAACCTAGTATGTTTTGTCGGCGATTAGCACTGAATTATATATATATACGTATAATTCAGTGGCGATTAGCCGTATATTTCAGAGTGCTAATAGGTATAACTTCATTTATAGAGTTTGTTTCGTTTTAGACTCTTCGATATAAGGTGTCTAAGTGTTTCTTAAATTCGATATTAAATAGATGTATTGCTATTTATTGATTCGGATTCTATGATTAGGATCTATGAATAGTTTATAGTGGTATAATTATTGTTCTGTAGAATTCTTTGGTAGTTACATGCATATATTCTTACATCAGAGTAATAAATAAAGGGGAGACCGCATTCCCTATTTCAAAGCATAATGTAAACATGTAACCTCAACCTACTGGATGTTGATAAACAAACAATACATAATGAACACACGATGGTCCCTGACCGTATCAGCGTAGTGGCGTATCAAGCTATATCACCGAAATGCTTACAATATACATAATTATATACAAAAGTAAAGTTCAAAAACACAGTTTAAGAACACATAAAACACTCGGCTTCACCAATTTTTGATTTCAAAATAATGGCGTTACTTGCTATATTAGGTTAATACCAGGCAATGCTGCCACTTCCGGCGCTTAATATCGCTAGAAATTTCAATAATGTATTGATGGATATGGAGAGCCTATAATTATAACACAAGTCACAAAAAAATAGTGGGTAGCCTTAAACATATTACAATGTAACTAATTTGTAAATTGATTGAGGTCAAGAATGTGGTAGATCTTTACATGTTAATCAATGAAAATGATGACGGCTGTACCTAGCTATAAAAATAAAAAAGTAACTTCGGCATCAATGTCAAGGACGTTGCAGGGACCGATGTTTGTAAATACATTTACCTCAAGGCTTCACTTTAGAATGTAAATAACGGTCTCCCCTTTATTTATTACTCTGATATTCTTACTAAACATTTGTAGGTTAGGTCAAAGTTGCGCAGTACTTTTAGGGTAAAACCATAACTTGCGGGTTCTGCAAAATGATCTGGGGATCATTTTACCCATAATAAAGTTGATGGTTGTAACGTATTTTTAGGCTACCCTACATACATGAATTTAGCAAAAAAACCTCATTAAAAGATAAAAAACGATGAGTCCGAGATTTTTCCAAAAAAACACTGCTGATTTTAAATGCATTTAGACATTACTTCTGGGACTCACTCTATAGGGTCTTTCAGCGAAAACTTGAGCCCCCCCTATAATTATAAAAACGGAAAAAAATTTTAATTCTCCGAGACCCGTCGATTTCTATTCTTGGGGGAGCATAGCATTTCTGACAGTCAAGCCAACTTGATATGTTCACCCCCTAACCCCTAACAACCCAAACATTAAAATATCATATGGGACTACCCTACTTCTAACACATCATTTTAAACCTCTTTCTATTGCGAATTAATGGTGCATCGTTATTGGGAATCGGTTGAGATTTGACGGAATTATTGGCTAAAAACGAAAAGTTTACAAGCCGACATTCGCTTACTAATTTCTACAGAAAAGCCCACCAGTAATAAGCTATTTATCTACTACACAACCACATTACTTTCTTTGATGAGTCGTTCAGTTTCAAAAAACCGTCTCAAATTAAAAAAGCTGAAGCAAAACAAAAACATGTATTCCTCAAAATAACCCCCGTTAACTTGCAAACAATAATACGGTCTGTTTTCAAATTCTGTTCGAACGTTACTAAAGACATCCGGTGTTATTAATCGGCATTCTGATTACGTAGTGATGCGGCGGAAGTCTTAGAGTACTGTATGCCCTTTACTTTTTTCGAAATTGTCACGCCCAAGGAGAGTTGTATATGTATACCTACATTTTTCATAATGTGTCTTTTTCGAGTTTAATTTCCACCCTGTAGCTGTACCTGCCTACCTTCTTTGGCTGTTCTTCACTTGATTCACCACCCCACTGACGCCACATATTTGAATAATCAATTATTAATCAATCATCTATTTATTAAAACCCAAGCCCAGTACGTTCCCCACATGGGCAATAAACCCATTTTTAATTTTATGGTTAGCGGTAACTGGAGGCAGGTAAAATCCTCTTCAATCACTAATACAATATCTTATATCTATGAATATACTATGTTTAATAGTACCTAATACAATTTTGCATTGGAAAAATTTTTCAAAGGTATTTTGAATACTTCACTTTGGCAAACTATAAAATCAGTGAAAGACTGTATCCCTTTAAATATGAGTTATCCCTTAAAAAAGCCTCACACCTTTTTTAATGGCATAAAGTTGGTCCCTTAAAATTTGTACCTTTTTCAGATTCAAATTAAAACCTTAATATTGCCTCCAGAAATCCAAGGCAAGATGATGTGGTACAATTTGAAACAGCCTAGATACTAGATAACCATGATTTGATAACTAACGGATTCAAACATCCAATCCCAATTAATAACAGACAGTAAAGTAAACATCACGTCCAGAATGTTTGTGTAGGTGTAAACGAAACAATGAAACTATTTATTTTTTGTCTGAATGTAGAAGTACGGGGGTGGCTTAAATTAAAAAAATGTTTACCCATTTGTGTAATTTACGACTCTTCTGTAATAGTCCTCATTTTGTCCGATCCTGAAACAAAAAAAGTAAAGGATTATTATTATTATATTATTAACCAAATACACCACTATTACTTATTACGCTGAAGACAGACTCAGTCGTTATTTCAGTGATATTTGAAAAAATGGTATACAGGGTGATTCTTATCCTATACGCATAAACTTGGTAAATTATAGCTGAGGACAAATAATGACAAGTAATAAAAAAAATGTAGTAAAACATTTTTAGTTTCGGCAATAATTTTAAAAAAATGTTTACAAAAATTCATCAGGTCATTCATTCATTCAGCTGCTGCAGCTGAATTCACGTTGTTTTATTTTTATTTGAAATAAATTGGTATTTCCGAAACTAAAAATGTTTTACTACTTTTTTTTTCATTATTAGTCATAATTTGCCCTCAGCTATAATTTTCCAAATTTATACGTATAGGTTAAGAATCACCCTGTATGTTAAAGTATATATAAACAAAATACCATAAATATACGACCGGTGTGAAACAGGCGACTAAAGTTGGCGACTAATTTTTCCGAAGATAGCCGAATAATCATGGGCGTGCGGTACTTCGTGGGTATTAATAAATATAAATAAAATCGTAGTAAAAGCTCACAAATAAACGAACAAAAAAAATTGCAATCATATACTTATAAGGTTTCAAAAACTCGCGGACAAAGAGGGTGGTTGGAATAATCCCCATAAATTTACAACAAATCAAACAACCCTAATATTTTAAAACTTCATAGTTCGACTCACAGACGGACGATTTTCTTTATATTTCAAACAAAAATCAGAATAGCCATGGTTATTAATACCTTACCATTTTTAGGGACTCGCATGATCGTTTAGGGTGGTTAAAAACCACCCCAATACTTAAAAAATTCATAGCTCGACTCACAGACGGACGATTTTCTTTATAATTTATACAACAATCAGATTAGCCATGGTAATTAATACTTTACCATTTTCACGGACTCGCATGATCATTTAGGGCGGTTTAAAATATCCCCAATATTTAAAAAATTCATAGCTCGACACACAGACGGACGATTTTCTTTATATTTTATACAAAAATCAGAATAGCCATGGTAATTAATACCCTACCATTTTCACGGACTCGCATGATTGTTTAGGGTGGTTAAAACCAACCCCAATACTTAAAAAATTCATAGCTCGACTCACAGACGGAAGATTTTCTTTATATTTTATACAAAAATCAGATCAGCCATGTTCATTAATACCCTACCATTTTCACGGACTCGCATGATCATTTAGGGCGGTTAAAAACATCCCCAATTTTTAAAAATTCATAGCTCGACTCACAGACGGACGATTTTCTTTATATTTTATACAAAAATCAGATTAGCCATGTTCATTAATACCCTACCATTTTCACGGACTCGCATGATCGTTTAGGATGGTTAAAAACATAAAAACATCACCAATACTTAAAAAATTCATAGCTCGACTCACAGACGGACGATTTTCTTTATATTTTATACAAAAATCAGAATAGCCATGGTAATTAATACCCTACCATTTTCACGGACTCGCATGATTGTTTAGGGTGGTTAAAACCAACCCCAATACTTAAAAAATTCATAGCTCGACTCACAGACGGAAGATTTTCTTTATATTTTATACAAAAATCAGATCAGCCATGGTCATTAATACCTTACCATTTTCACGGACTCGCATGATTGTTTAGGGTGGTTAAAACCAACCCCAATACTTAAAAAATTCATAGCGCGACTCACAGACGGACGATTTTCTTTATATTTTATACAAAAATCAGATCAGCCATGGTCATTAATACCCTACCATTTTCACGGACTCGCATGATCGTTTAGGGCGGTTAAAAACAACCCCAATACTTAAAAAACTCATAGCTCGACTCACAGACGGACGATTTTGTTTATATTTTATACAAAAATCAGATCAGCCATGGTCATTAATACCCTACCATTTTCACGGACTCGCATGATCGTTTAGGGCGGTTAAAAACAACCCCAATACTTAAAAAACTCATAGTTCGACTCACAGACGGACGATTTTCTTTATATTTTGTACAAAAATCAGAATAGCCATGGTAATTAATACCTTACCATTTTCACGGACTCGCATGATCGTTTAGGGCGGTTAAATACATCCCCAATTTTTAAAAATTCATAGCTCGACTCACAGACGGACGATTTTCTTTATATTTTATACAAAAATCAGATCAGCCATGGTCATTAATACTGTTACGGAAGCTCACCTACCTTGCTAGTGAATCTGCCTGTTTTGTTAATTCATTTCTTATTGTTTATAAATTAACATTTGTAAAATCTTTAGGTTGACGTTTCTAATCTAGAATTTTCGTTTAAGTCATAGAATCATTCCATTATGTTCCGGAATCCAAAAAGAGGCTCCCGAATATTCCAGAAGCTTGAAAAATATATAAATACTCGTGATTTCAAGAGGCCGGGGAGTTTTTAATCGAAAGCGTGAGCGCGTTAAGTCGAAACGTCAAACTAAGGAATTTGTGTTGACAGTTGTGAAAAATAGTTGAAGTTTGTATCTAGTGACAATAAAGATTTGTGTTGTTTTGTCGAACAAGCTGGTTTAATCTGTTTGGAGGTTAGACAAACGTTACATTTGGTGTCAGAAGTGCGACGTTCCACGTGAAACGTTCGAAGATTAAAAAAAAAAAAAAAAGGATCAAATAGTAAGTGTATGCCAGTTACCAGATCGAAATCGATAAAAATGGATGAGACCTTGACACAATTAATGGAAATGATGAAGGAAATCAAGAATAACCAAGAAGAAGTGAAGAACAGCCAAGAAGAATTAAAAATTGAAATGAAGAACAACCAAGAAGAACTGAAGAACAGTCAAGAAGAACTGAAGAACAGTCAAGAAGAATTAAAAAGTGAAATGAAGAACAACCAAGAAGAACTGAAGAACAGTCAAGATGAATTAAAAAACGAAATGAAGAATAACCAAGAAGAACTGAAGAACAGCCAAGAAGAACTAAAGAACAGTTTAGAAGAAAGTAATAAAAAGTTAGAAGAGCTAATGAAAGAAAAATTCAAAGATTTTGAAGAAACTGTAGAAGAAGAAATAAATCAATTGAGGAATAGTATGCAAGACGAAGTCCAAATTGTAAAAGAAAGTGTGAGTACGCTGAGGTGTGAAGTCGAAGAGAGAGTCAACGAAATGCAGAAAGTCAACAGTACGTTGAAGTGTGAAGTCGAAGAGATGCAGAAAGAAGTCAACCGAAAATTCACACAGCTGTCCACGACAGGAGTTATTAAAGTTGAAGGTAATTCTGCATCTTCGAGGGTCAAGCCACCAACATTTGATGGAAAGGTACCATGGAGCACATACTTAAAGCAATTTGAGGCGGCTGCCATGGCAAATAACTGGTCCGAAGGTGAAAAGGCGATATCGTTAACTGTAGCTTTAAGAGGTGAGGCTATGGAAATCTTAAGAACGATGCCTGAGCAGAACAAAACCGATTATGAAATGCTGAAAAGTGCTCTCGAAATGAGGTATGGTGAAGCCCACATGCAACATGTTTACCAGGCTCAATTAAAGGGTAGAAGACAACGATTCGAAGAAAATATTCAGCAATATGAGGCCGATATAGCCCGGATGGTGAAGCTAGCTTACCCCACTGCCCCTGTAGAGTTCCAAGAGCAATTAGCTGTAAGTAGCTTCATAGATGGACTGCGACACCCTGAAATCAGTCAGGCGTTGAGGTTAGCCAGAAACAAAACCATTTCCGAAGCCTTGGCGCAGGCGTTAGAAATTGAAGCTGCTCAACAAGCATCCAGACGGGGTCAAGGCAGAGCAAGGCTAATTAAATATCAGCCAGCCGACTATCGAAGTAATGACAAAAATGTGGAGGTATTGCTGAAAAATTTTCAAGATTTTTTTGAACAATTTCCAAACCGAACGGAATCATACCGACTCTGCTACATTTAGCAGACGTAGACCCATACGATGCTGGAATTGCGGGGAGGAAGGGCATCTCAGGAATCGATGCCCTAAAAACACATCGGAACAGGACCAGGGAAACGCCAACTAGCCAGCTTTGAGGGGCGAAAGCTGGTGAGGTGCTACCAAGCCCCACCAACCATGAAGATCAAGGTTACCCGGCTGCACAACAACGGCAACAGCTTGGTAGTACCAGGGCGAATATGCGGCCGGGAATGCGAAATGGTCCTTGATACTGGCTCAAGTCACACCATAGTAAGGCCAGACATCGTAGCCCATTGTAGAATTCAGAAGCCAGACAGAAACTTCATTTTGGAAACAGCAAATGGGGAAGTCATACCAGTAAAAGGCATCCATGTGGCAAACATCTGTTTAGGAACAAATACATTCCAACAAGACATCCTTGTAGCCGACATCACCGATGACGTCATTCTTGGTCTGAATATCATGACTGAGCAAAATTTTATCCTGGATCTTCCCCAGAGACTACTAAAGACCAAAGGTGAAGAAATTTTAATGCATTATCCTGAAGTGAGAAATCTACCGATTAAAACCGTTAAAGCATTAGAAGACATTATTCTACCCGCGGCATCAGAAGTAACTATTGAGGCAATTTGTAACAGTTCGGTGGCTTTTGAAGAAACAGTAATTGTGGAACCAGAACCGGAGAGCAATCTTTCCAAAAGAGGAATTTTAATAGGAAAAACTCTAACACAAAAGAAGAACAACTCAGTGTTGGTGAGAATGTTAAATCTGAAAGACTACCCACAAAAAGTGAAGAAAGGAGAATCCTTGGGAGTTTGTCAGATAGTCGATGTAGTTTTCAAGAATGTAGAATCATCAACAGCACGCTGTGATCCTCGAATACTGCCGGAAATTCTGCAAAACCTGGTTAACCGATCCACGTCATCATTGCCATCGGATGACGTTCATAAAGTAGAAGAATTATTAAGACAGTACCAAGATGTATTCTCACTAACTGAGAACGATGTAGGAAGAACTGACCTAGTTCAACACCGCATAAATACCAGCGGCACCGCTCCAATTAAGCAAGCCCCACGAAGAATTCCATTGGCCAAACAAGAAGAAGTATCGAAATTGTTGAGCGAGATGCAACAACAGGGAGTCATTGAACCATCACAAAGTCCATGGACCTCTCCAGTAGTTTTGGTGAAGAAGAAAGACGGCTCTACTAGATTTTGTGTTGACTACCGAAGATTAAATGATGTCACCAAGAAGGACAGTTATCCGTTGCCAAGAATAGACGACACTCTGGACACACTATCTGGATCTCAATGGTTTTCTACTTTAGACCTGAAAAGTGGCTACTGGCAAGTCCAAATTCATGCGGACGACAAAGAAAAGACAGCTTTTTCCATTGGGACAGGTTTGTGGCAATTCAACGTTATGCCGTTTGGGCTTTGTAACGCGCCAGCCACGTTTGAAAGACTGATGGAAACAATTCTCCGTGGAATGACGTGGAAAACCTGTCTAGTCTATCTTGACGATGTGATAATACTTGGCAAGAACTTTGAAGATCATTTAAAGAATGTACAGGAAGTCTTGCAAAAGTTAAGAGAAGCCCAACTGAAGCTAAGTCCCAAGAAATGCATGCTCTTCCAAAAAGAAGTCAGGTATTTAGGACACATTATTTCTACAGATGGAGTCAAAACTGATCCGGAGAAAACTGAAACCATTTGGAAATGGCCAGTGCCGAGAGACAAACATGAATTAAGGAGTTTTCTGGGACTCTGCACATACTACCGGAAGTTTGTGAAAAATTTTGCCGATATCGCCAAACCTCTGCATCGACTTACCGAAAATAGCCAACCATTTATGTGGACGGAACAGTGTCAGGAAGCTTTTCAGAAGCTTAAAGGCGCCCTGTGTTCTCCCCCGATCCTGTCATATCCAATTCCTGGGAAGAAGTTCATCGTAGACACTGACGCCAGTAATACTGGAATTGGAGGGGTACTATCGCAAGTAGAGGAAGGACAAGAGAAAGTGATTGCCTACTTTAGCAAAGTCCTTTCCAAGCAAGAGATGAACTACTGTGTGACTAGGAGAGAATTACTTGCCATTGTCAAAACAGTGGAGCATTTTCACAAGTATCTCTATGGTCAGCCGTTCATTTTGAGAACCGACCATGCTTCATTGAAGTGGCTCCTGCAATTCAAGAACCCGGAAGGCCAAGTGGCAAGATGGCTTCAACGTTTGCAAGAGTACGACTTCAAAATTGAACACCGAAGAGGACAGAGCCATCGCAACGCTGACGCTTTATCCAGAAGGCCATGCCTTCCTGATTGTAGATATTGCTTGCGACAGGAAGCAAGGGAACAGGACGATTTTCATTGCCGAAGAATTAGCATCCAAGGCCCAGAACATTGGGATAGTAGAAGCCTTGCTAAAGAACAGAGTGAAGATCCAGAGTTTGGCCCAATTTTCCAATGGAAAATAAATAAAATGGATAGACCTGATTGGCAGGATATTTCCAATAAATCTCCATCTCTGAAAAGTTACTGGGCATTATGGGACTCCCTAGTTGTAGAAAATGGCCTACTAAAAAGAGTATGGGAGAGTCCGGACGGTAAAGAAAGGAACTACCAGACTGTATTACCCAGGACAAGAGTTCCAGAAGTTCTCCAAGCGGTTCATAGTGGTGTTGGTGGTGGACATTTTGGAATCAATAAGACTTTGAACAAAGTCAGAGAGCGATTCTACTGGCTTGGGAGTCGTTCCGATGTGGAAGAGTGGTGCCGGCATTGTGAAACCTGCGCCTCTAGTAAGGGACCAAGGACTCGAAGTCGCGGACAGATGAAGCAGTACAATGTCGGTGCTCCATTTGAAAGAATAGCTATTGACATAGCTGGCCCATTTCCTCGAAGTGACTCTGGCAATCGTTATATCTTGGTAGCTATGGACTACTTCAGCAAGTGGCCAGAAATATATCCTATACCTAATCAGGAAGCAATCACCGTAGCAGAGGTTCTATTTGAAAACTGGATATGCCGTTATGGAGTTCCGAGGGAAATCCATTCTGACCAAGGACGGAACTTCGAATCTGAGGTATTTCAGAATGTTTGCCAACTACTAGGTATCTCGAAAACTAGAACAACACCTCTTCATCCACAATCAGATGGAATGGTCGAGAGATTCAATCGAACCATTGAAAATTTCCTGAAAACTGCCGTGAATGAAAAGCAGACCAACTGGGACACCTGCCTTCCTCCATTTCTCTTAGCATATAGAGCGGCAGTTCACGAAACCACTGGTAAAACACCAGCCAGTGTGATTTTTGGCAACGAATTACGTCTACCGATAGACCTCATTGCAAATAGACCAGAACATCAGGAAAATATCAGTGATTATCTCCGCCACCTGAAAGATCGAATAAAGGTGGTACATGAGGAGGTACGAGAAAAGCTGAGAATAGAAAGTGACAGAATGAAGACCCGTTACGACTTACGTGCCAACAGTAGTGGGTTTCATGAAAATGATAAAGTTTGGCTGTACAACCCAAAGAGGACTAAGGGCAAATCACCTAAATTACAGAGATCTTGGGAAGGCCCTTATTCGATTGTGACCAGGTTAAACGATGTCGTGTATAGGATCCAAAGAAATCCTCAATCCAAAATGAAGATTGTTCACATAGATCGACTGACGCCTTATCAAGAACACCATGCGGACAATGGAGTAACCTGATCGAGACGATCAGTTCTGAGAGGGGAGCAGTGTTACGGAAGCTCACCTACCTTGCTAGTGAATCTGCCTGTTTTGTTAATTCATTTCTTATTGTTTATAAATTAACATTTGTAAAATCTTTAGGTTGACGTTTCTAATCTAGAATTTTCGTTTAAGTCATAGAATCATTCCATTATGTTCCGGAATCCAAAAAGAGGCTCCCGAATATTCCAGAAGCTTGAAAAATATATAAATACTCGTGATTTCAAGAGGCCGGGGAGTTTTTAATCGAAAGCGTGAGCGCGTTAAGTCGAAACGTCAAACTAAGGAATTTGTGTTGACAGTTGTGAAAAATAGTTGAAGTTTGTATCTAGTGACAATAAAGATTTGTGTTGTTTTGTCGAACAAGCTGGTTTAATCTGTTTGGAGGTTAGACAAACGTTACAATACCTTACCATTTTCACGGACTCGCATGATCGTTTAGGGCGGTTAAAAACATCACCAATACTTAAAAAATTCATAGCTCGACTCACAGACAGACGATTTTCTTTATATTTTATACAAAAATCAGAAGAGCCATGGTAATTAATACCTTACTATTTTCACGGACTCGCATGATTGTTTAGGGTGGTTAAAACCAACCCCAATACTTAAAAAATTCATAGCGCGACTCACAGACGGACGATTTTCTTTATATTTTATACAAAAATCAGATCAGCCATGGTCATTAATACCTTACCATTTTCACGGACTCGCATGATCGTTTAGGGCGGTTAAAAACAACCCTAATACTTAAAAAATTCATAGCTCGACTCACAGACGGACGATTTTCTTTATATTTTATACAAATATCAGATTAGCCATGGTAATTAATACCTTACCATTTCCACGAACTCGCATGGTACTTTAGGGTGGTTAGAAACAACCCCAATATTTCAAAAAATCGCATCGGACTGTCTGTCGCGGATTCGAATCCCTCTGTAATCATGGATGTTTGTGCGATCATACAATCATGCGAGTCCGTGAAAATGGTAGGGTATTAATGACCATGGCTAATCTGATTTTTGTATAAAATATAAAGAAAATCGTTCGTCTGTGAGTCGCGCTATGAATTTTTTAAGTATTGGGGTTGTCTTTAACCGCCCTAAACGATCATGCGAGTCCGTGAAAATGGTAGGGTGTTAATTACCATGGCTATTCTGATTTTTGTATAAAATATAAAGAAAATCGTCCGTCTATGAGTGGAGCTATGAATTTTTTAAATATTGGGGATGTTTTTAACCGCCCTAAACGATCATGCGAGTCCGTGAAAATGGTAGAGTATTAATGACCATGGCTATTTTGATTTTTGTTTGAAATATAAAGAAAATCGTCCGTCTGGGAGTCGAACTATGAAATTTTAAAATATTAGGGTTGTTTGATTTGTTGTAAATTTATGGGGGTTATTCCAACCCCCCTCTTTGTCCGCGAGTTTTTGAAACCTTATAAGTATATGATTGCAATTTTGTTCGTTTATTTGTGAGCTTTTACAACGATTTTATTTATATTTATTAATACCCACGAAGTTCCGCACGCCCATGATTATTCGGCTATCTTCGGAAAAATTAGTTGGCAACTTTAGTCGCCAGTTTCACACCGGTAAATATACGTGGTATACACATCCCTCATGTATATACTAACTAAACATATACACTGTGTTCATTACGAAAAATCGCCTGTCGATTTTTGCTCTAAGGAAGGTCCTTTTAATGCATACAAAATCATGATGTATTCATTGCCCGGACCCCCAACGACCCCAATATTAAATACTTAAATACGCCCCCCCCCCCTCCTTCTAATACATTAATTTACATAAAACGGTAGGTACTTTGGTTTTCAAGGTACGTTGAATTTTCTGAAAGTTCTTGACAAAATTAGATTTTTTTACTTATTTTTAAAAAAATACTATTAAGCTGTAATAATCCAAAATTCCTTTCTTAGTTGTGAGAAACTGTTCATGCATTTGATTAAATTCTGAAAGTAACAGCGATACAATCTTTGGTCAAATTCTGATCGTAGTTGCACAAAAGTTTGTCGGGAAATGCTTCTGTATTCTCGGGTCATTCGGTTTCTCACATCCTTGATGTTTCTACTCGTATAGGTGGAGTCTTATACACAATTGATTTTAGGTGGCCCCATGGGAAAAATCCAGGGGATAAGTCGGGGGAACGAGCAGGTCATTCCATTCATCTGCATATTATGCATTTACTTGGAAACCTCTCATCCAATCACCCATCCATCTGATTTGTATTTCGCATTGAAAAATTTGATTTTCAATGTGTGTAATGGATGAATTGTATTTTGTAAAATATTCAACTATAGTTGACCAGTAAGGCTCTTGTTAATGAAAAGAGAACCGATAATAGCATTTCTCAAAATAGCTGCCTAAATATTTATTTTCTCAAAGCGCTGTTTGTGGATTTTTCTGTAGATTGACAAATCCATTAAGGTAGAAAGATCATTCGGCGCTGAAGCAACTATTCGTTGTAGATATTTCGTTGTTATTAATCTTTTCAATCACAGTTTCAGAAAACTGTATTCTTCGGTCGAAGTCATCTTCACATAATTCTTGAACTATTTGACATTTTATGTTGATGAAATGTATGCATTTTTGAGGCTTTGTTCACTGAACCAACAGAATCATTTGTTAATAAAGCAACATTTCTCACGGGGTTTTTTAATATCTTGATGAACTAAATTGATCAAAAATATATTTTCTAGAATCGAAGAAAGGCTTTTATCTGTGAAGTTCAATTAATACATATCTAAAAAAATTTTGTTCTCATGTTGTCTTTGCAAACCTAACCTTAAATCAAATTCATAAGTAATATAATCCTAACACTTGTAGATTGTATGGATAATATTATATAAAAATACAATTTAGGGATATTTAATTTTGTTCCGGAAGTACTGTAACGAAATTACAACAATTTTCGTAACACACGTTGAATATTAAGTTGATCCTTATTAAGGATCCTTAATAAAGTGATCACCGGGCTTATATTTCATGTAGTAGCCATGGCCTGTGTCGGACGTGTTCCTGCTTCCAGTGAAATTCACTGCAAACGTTGTAAAAATAAAGTGGTTGCATTTGTGAAGTGTATAAATTGTGAAAGTTGTTATCACACCAGTTGTGCGAAACAGAGCAAATTTGAGTTTATTGACAAAACATATATAAGATGTTGTGATGTGTCTCAAGATAATCCCATGGATGAGGAAACTAACAATAAGTTTTTTGATGCAATGGAAAACTTAGCGTCTTTATCTGACAATAAAATTGACATTAACATTTTTAAATATATACTAAAACATAAGGACGCAATTATCACGGAGCTGCGGGAAAAAAATAAATTATTAGAAGAAAAGTTGTCAGTTAGAGATAATAAAAATACTGTAACAAAAAATTGTAATATAAAAACCGTCAACACGGCTGAGCAGTCCAGCTGTTCCACGGCAACTTTGTATCCCTTTCTACCACCAGTGACGGCGGATGTGAAGGATATAAGGAGTACTACCAAAGAGAGTTTCGACCGTAAGATATCTACTGCTAATACGGCAAATACTTCAAAAGCGTTGAATACAATCAGAACACATAAGCTACCAAATGAATCAGTATCTAGAGAAAGCGTCGATAGTCTTTTACTGCTCAATAAGGACTCGCAACAAGAGAAAAATCATGCTGTTCATAAGAATAATAGGAGGAAAGGGAATCAAGCCCTAGTAGTTGGCAGTTTTTCCGGACCATCATTAGTAGAAGGTGTTGAAAAGCATTTGATTCTACATGTTTCAAATTTAAAACCTAATACGACAACTGAACAACTAACTGATTTTCTGAAGGGCAATTTTCCGGATGTTAAATGTGAATCACTTACAGCTAAATATCCTGAAAGTTATTCTTCTTTTAAAGTGATTGTATCACGGGACTATTATAGTAACATTAAGGAATCAACTAATTGGCCAAAATTGGCCCATGTGAGATATTTTTACCAGCGCAGAGTTCTGAACCCTGTAACTTAGAATTGGCAATGAATTCCACTAATCTGTCAGAAATTAAGATTATTCAGCTGAATGCGCAGAGCTTATTCAATAAAATGTGCAAACTAGAAGTTATTGTTGAAGAGGAAAAACCTGACGTAATTAGTATTGTAGAACATTGGTGTACTACAGTCAATATAGGTTTAATGACAATTCCAGGTTATGAGCTGGTGACTTATTATTGTAGGAGTAACAAAATTCATGGAGGCACCATGATATACATTAGAAGAGGACTACAAGCCAAAAGACTTAATTTGGAATCTTTAACTGTGGAGATGCAGTGCGAGTGTGCCGGTGTTAAACTGGATGTTTGTAATAAAAAAATTTGTGTGTTAAGTGTATATCGACCTCCGTCAGGAAATATTGAAAATTTTCTTATGAACCTGGATGCAATTCTGGAATACGTTAGTAAGCAGCACCACAATATTTTTCTTTGCGGGGACCTAAATATCAACTTTTTAGAAAATACAGCGCAAAAAAATTTGTTTGATGATTTTTTATCTTGCTATAACTTGCATACTACATCAATAACCCCTACTAGAGTGTTTACAAATCGGCTTGGGCAAACTAGTTCATCTGAGGTTGATTATATTTTGACTAATATGAATCTATCCCAATGTAATGTTAATGTTTATGAACCGGGCTTTAGTGATCATAGAGTCTTAAGTTTGAGGTACGATTTTGGTGTTTACTCAAACAGTAATATAGTTATAAAACCGAATATTTTTTATAGAGATACTTCTAGCCATAATCTTGACCAATTTTATAATACATTACAAAACACGAATTTTGATGACGTATATTTCGAAAGCGATGTCGATACGGCCTTTGACACATTCTTTAACATATTTAACTTTGTTTTTGATAGACATTGTCCCCAAAGACGCCGTAACTTAAAAAATTCTATGTCAAATTTCAATTGGATAACCTCCCAAATTAAAGATGCTAGCAAAAACCTTAAAAATCTATATTGGGTGACAAAAACACTAAATGATCAGAATTCTCTGGCTAGTTATAGGGGTGCAAAAACCAACTATAACACATTGTTAAAAAAAACCAAATCTGAATACTATAAAAAATTAATGGACAGTTCAAGTAACAAATCTAAAACCTTGTGGAACTTAGTTAATAATGAAATCGGTAAGTCTAAAGCTCACAACAATAATTTTACAATCAGTATTAATGGTAACTTGGTATATAAACCACACGATGTTGCTGTCACCTTTGGCAATTATTTTGCTGATGTAACTGAAAATAGTTTAGCTCAGTATTATGGTAATAATAGGTCAACTGTATGTACTACTTCCAATATGGTCTGCAATACTTTTTATTTTAGACCAGTATCTACCGAAGAGATATATGATGTTATAAAAAAATTAAAAAACATAAATTCTTGTGGAGTGGATAATATTTCTGCAAAAATTCTCAAATTTGCCAATCCTGTAATAGCTAAGCACATTGCACATTTAATTAATTTATCGGTTACTAGTGCAAGATTTCCTTCGCTTTTAAAAATTGCAACTGTAATACCTATCTACAAAAAGGGTGACATTGAAAATATAGCAAACTACCGACCTGTGTCTGTACTGAATGTACTATCCAAAGTATTCGAAAGAATAATATATGATAGAATTTATGATTTTTTGACCAAATTTAGTATCCTTAATGATTCACAGCACGGCTTTAGAGCAAAGAAATCGACGCAATCTGCTGCTTGTACTCTGACTGAAAACATATATACTGAACTAGATAAAGGTAATCAGGTAGCGGGCCTCTTTTTTGACTTGTCTCGTGCATTTGATTGCTTAAATTTCAAATTTATTGAAGATAAGCTCTTTAATTTGGGATTCCGTGGAATATTTCTTGACTGGATAGTTAATTATCTTTCTTATAGAAAAATGTTTGTTAAAGTATGCGGGCACAACTCTAATCTTCATGAAGTGAACACCGGAGTTCCTCAGGGATCTGTGCTGGGACCGCTAATTTTTATATTATTTATAAATGATTTACCTGCAAATATTAATAATGCAAATGTAATCACACTCTTTGCTGATGACACATCCTTAGCGGTCTCAGCTAGAACGCATGATGAGCTCCGGTTGCTAACTAAAGTGCTGGTTGAGTCTTTCATAGATTGGTGTGAGAAAAATGGCCTAATTGTAAATATTGAAAAAACTGAGTGCATTTATTTTCGAAATATAAATGAAGCTCGCGATCTTTCGTTAAATTTCACTGTAAACAATACAAATATAACTTCTAAAGAATGCACAAAATTTTTGGGAGTGTATATTGATCGCAACCTAAGGTGGTGTGAACATATTAATATATTAGTCAAAAAACTCAACCAGGTTTATTATGCTATATCTAAAATAAGGCAAGTAATGCCTTTAAATTCATTGCTTAATGTTTACTACAGCCTCGTCTATTCTCAATTGATATACAATGTTGTACTTTGGGGTAATGCTTCCGATAGTGAAAGAGTCTTTATATCTCAGAAGAAAATTATAAGGACCATATTTAACATCAGCTCTAGGGAGTCATGTAAGCCTATATTTGCTGATAATAAAATTATGACTTTTCCATGTATTTTCATTTTTCGTAGTCTGCTGTATATCAGAGAAAATATTCATAAATATGCTGTAAGTTCATTACACCACAATTATGAAACAAGGTATTCTAATTTATTTGTATTGCATAAACATAGAACCTCTAAATTTGAATATTGTCCTTCATACCTAGGATTGAAATTGTTTAATCATCTTCCTCTGCCTTTAAGGGAGCTAAATATTGGTATGTTCAAAAAAACACTTAAAAATATATTATTGTCTAAATGTTATTATTGCCTCAGCGAGTATTATGAGGATAGAGATTTTTGACTGTTTGGATATTTTGTTAAATGTATAACTAATATTTTACATGAATGTTTTACTTAATATGTCTCCTATATGTACGTTGTTTATTGTTTGTATATTATATGGACTTGTATAGTTTTACCTTAATGTATGTTTTATACTTCTGTATAGATTTGTCTTAATGTATGTTTATACTTCTATTTTTTACTTGTCCTATACATTGTACAATGTCTAAAAGGATAAATAAATACTATTACTATTATACCCAGGAGTGACAATTGACTTTTTCCATTGTAGAGGTAAAATTCCAGTTTTAAATATTAAATTTATCATATGCATCAGAGGTTTTATAATGAATAAGTGAATTTTTTACTTATTTAACTGGCCCCGAGGTGAATTTTTTTTTAAACTATTTATAATATCTATAATTTCATTTTCTGTTACCAGATTAAAGTATAATGTTGATAAGATACTAGTATTTTTGGTTATAGGTGAAACCTTTACTTTTACTTTTATAAAAAGATCTCTACAATATCAACAGACACGAGTAAATCATATTTACCATACGGGTATGACTCGAGCTCCAGCAGTTTCCAGAAATTTCACGTAGGATGCTGCGATGTAGCTGTCGTGTTTCTCCTCAGGGAAGTATTTATCAACCAAATAGGTTTCCTGGGATAGAATTCCAATTATTGGTGCGTCTAGGGCACAGGTAACGTAAATTAGAGACAGAATCACACTCCACCTAAACATTGTTGTTCTAATTTCACTACTAAATTATCTCATTAAGAGCTCATGGCTACTTATGCACGCTGAGACGACAGATAAGTAATAATTGATAATCCCATAAGATCTAAGTAATCTTATGAATTTTAATCGATACCGAGATTGAAGCAAAAATTTGCATGACAGGTACCTATCAATCAAACCTGCCTGTCATCAATCATATTCAAGAAGTCTTTATGGTCATATTAATGAATACATGACAAAAGTAATGTATCTTATAATATTCGTCATTTAATGGTGATAACATTGTAATTCTCTGATTGTCACCAACACATAACCTTTTCCGAAAATTTTCTACAAGTATTAAAAATTTGATTCTGTTTTCAATGGGTGAAGTGTATCACTTCCGTTGAAAGAAAATCTATATTTACTAGGACATCAAGACTTCCATATGGTGTTCCAAAAAAGGCCTTCCGTATGGTGCTCAGAATTATTCATAATTCGTAATTCGTAACCTGTTATGAAAATTTTCCAACATAAACGCTCTCTATGGGGAAGTAAATATTTTTATTCACAACCATATATGTAATAAGGTTATTCCTGACTTTTTAGAAGTTTGAAAATTAGTCATTACTAACTGTTGCTACTGTCCAGGTCGGGAAGTGATCACTTTCCATGATATAATTCCTTTTTTCTACGGGCGTGTGGAAAGTTACAATTTTCTGCACGCATTTAAGTGTAGAAAATTGCACTTTTCCGCACTAGTGCGGAAAATGTATTACTTGCAATGTGATCATATTATCTTAATTCCAAAAAATCATGCTGTCACTGTTCAGATTTTGACATAAAGAAAAAGGAATGCTTGACACTTCTAATTACGTTGACCTATTTCTGTATAATTGTGTCTGTTCAATTAAAATAATTATTTTTCTTATGTCAATTTTCTTCACGCCCGTAGAAAAAACGTTGTTCCTAACACATGTGGAAGGTGTCTTTTCCGCACTCACTGCTTGTCCGAACTCCGCTTCGCGTCGTTCGGACAACTGCAGTCGCTTGCGGAAAAGTATCACCTTCCACACTTCCACAGAAAATAACTATATTGTATCATGATCACTTTCCACCCAAGGGTGGAAAGTAAAACTTCTGAAAGATAGGTACGTGATGTTTGTATTTTGAGTGACGTTAATTTTGACAAGGCATCAGTCATCAGAAAAACCCTTATATTTTATATTTATTTATACAGAATAAGTTTACAATAACAATAATTTTGGATTTTAGTTTTTTAGCAAATTAATACTAAAAAAATAATCAACTGCTGTCAGTGTGACAATTTATCTATGAGTGTGACAGTCAACAATTTATGCCCCCTTTATTAAATAATAATGTCAGCGTCATAGAAACGGATTTTCACTGTCTTCTAAATTGAATAGTATGAAAAAATATGAATGAATAAATGGAGATATTCCCGTTTTCTCGTTTTTTTAGAGTTGGTTGTGAATAAAATCGTATACATACCTCGGCGGAAGGTTTCACCTGTCTCGCGCTAAAGCTTACCTCGGTGCTACCACAGATTCGTTATTAATCTGTGGTGCTACGCACCTCGGTTATCTAAACAGCGCTCGACAGTAATGAAACATTTTCCGCCTCAGTATGTAATATACTATTATTGCGGTATTTCAAATTCAAGATCAATGCTATGCCATTAAACAATTCAAAAATAAGTATATTATACATAGGTCGTAGGTAAATTAGATATTTAAATATAACCATACGGTATTAATCTTGTATTTAACCGGAACTTAGAGTAGGCATATGTTAAACCCACATTAAAGAGACACCAGCTGAAGGTTTTTTAGGTAAAATTAGATAAAATTAATTAAAATTGAAGGTAAAACTTTAATATTATACTGATGTGCCATCTAACAGTTATTCTCCTAACTGATGTAAAGGATAAAAAACAGATATCTATATTTTTGTGATTAAAAGATAGATTATGTTACATTTTCGATAACTAAGAGGTAAATCACCGACGTCAGAGATGAGCACTTGGAAATTTTGCGGAACCCTACTTTGTCGTAAAAGAGGATCTTTTTACTTTGCTATCATCGCATAGACAAAGGACTTCCGGCTTTACGTATTTTCTGAGAGATCGTATGCCTTTTAGCACCATAAACCTCACTATAGTTTAGATATAAATAGGACACAGTGTCGGCATAGGTTTAGTTTTAATCATCTGCAGATAACGCCAACTTGGTTGACGGAACGCGCGTAAAATGCAGTATAGTGTTTTCGTGTATGTGGAAAACTACGTCAGTGTTAAATTTGTTTAGCGTTTATGAATTCACCAACGTACATGCCACAAAAAGGTATGGGTAGGCATGGTGAATCTTCCCTGCATCCATCCGTGTAATCAACAGCGGAATACAGCCTTCATATCGGTTATATAAATGCTAAATCCTTACAATTACTGGTTCGTTTGTTTCATCAAGAAGCGACAAAATATATCACCACTGACATGTTCGGAAGCTACGGACAAAGCCAGAGAAAGACAGATCAATTGGCTCTTGTTTACAACAACCCACAGTTACCCATTTAAATTTTGATGATTAATAGGTACTGTTTCTTATGAATCACTGATTTAGTGAAAACGTGTCTTTGAAACAATTTATAATATCAATGAAGTAGGTATTTTAGATGCATTAGGTGGTAGGGTAGGTATTTTGTTTAATAAATGACTTCGTAAACTAGTACATACACTTCTTTGTAATTGTTTATTTACTTGAACACACAAATTTTATTTTAGTAAGTATAAGTTTTCTTATAATTGTTAATGTTTTCTAGACTCTTTCCTTTCTCTTCTCTTCTACTCTACTCTTCTCACTGAAATCTCTTTATAGAGTGAAGAGTTTTCTCTATATCTCTATTTCACTTTACTAGTAGACTATCTCTTAAATATTTTTGACACTAACAGTTCACTTTACTAGTCATAATAATCGTATCGCAAATTTTATTTTATTTTCAATATGACAAATGCAAGACTTGGTCCATATCATCTAACAAGCGAATAATACACAATTCTGTTTTTAAGAAATTATAGGTATCTACAGGCATTACCTACAGGCAATATCATAAGCTTGATCTAATCTAAATTCATTGGCTTTCATTTGTTTCATTTAAATACTTATATTAGTATATTTATAGAAATTTTAAAATCCGCTAGACTGATAACGGCGAATTCCGTATAATAAATTTCTAAATGTTTATCCGTATCAACAAAAAAATATATTTTTAATTATTCGAAAACACTTATAGTAACAATAATTGTATCGATATAAAGGAAAAATCATTATCTTAACATAATTTTCCTAAAATTATAGATACAAACCTTTTTTATTATACACATCATGCATCTTATTAACTACATTTTGCACCATATCTTCCGGGGATGCTGCTTGATGCTCCAAATGCTGCCCTGCTTGAAAAAAATATTTTTAATTCCAAGTTATTTTAATTAATTTAAATTAAATCCTAAAATGGCCTTATGCTCTCTAAGAGAGTAGATAATTTTAGCTTGTTTTTGACTTGCAATATTTGCAACCAGATTTTTGGCAACCTAGCTTATAATAATAATAATAATTTATTCGATAAGCATCAATAAAAAAATTATAGGAATTATCGAGTTATACATCCTGTTAAAATAAACCTCCGCTCAACTCCTATTTCAACTTATGAAACACCCTGTATTTTAGCAAGTCTGAAATTTTTGGCAAACCCCCACTTTAACGTGGTATATATATCCATATATATTAAAACCCGTCGATTCTGTCTCGCTCTAAATTCCGTCGCCGAATCCACAAAGTTTCAAAACTATCTCCTCCGAAGAGCGATCGCGGAGCGATCCCCGCGAGCGACCGAAGGTCGCCCCCGGCTTTTCTCCAATGCGTAGGGGTATTTTCGTCCCGTTTCCTAGACGTTTTCCCAATTTAAACGCCTTTTCAAAAAACCTCTGCAAAATTTTAATCAATTAGTTTGTCCTCGCGCCTAATGGCCCCGTCACGCCTGCCGAAATCCCGACTTTTGCGCGGGACTCCCTAGACTCTTTTTCTAATTTTACGGCTTCGAGAACCATTTCACGCTGAAGTTCCGTCCTTTCTCTAATCCTTTGAAATTTTTTTTCGATATCGTACGTCGAGTCCTTCCACGTCTATTTCATCTTTGAAAATCTCGAATCGCGTCCGTCTCAACTTCTTTCTCATTTTATCTGCCGATGTGAGATTGCACTAACGAGACAAGCACCGCCCACGAAAACTGTCAAATTAATTAAACTTCAGATATGTTATTTTTCTACGAGAAATATTGCTAACGGAATCAATAGTACTGACTGCCAAACACTTCTGATTACTAAAATACCTACTGAAGCAAAATGATTTTCCAATTAGAAAATCGGTAAATATTATTTTTTCAGGTTGACACGTATATACAGTTTACGTACTTAAACATCTCAGGGTAAACGTTTGACAACAGGCGCGGTAGCGCAATGGGAAAGTCGTAGTATTGAAAACGTCATAAAATAATAACAGATTTCGCGAGTTCGAGTCACGCTGAAGGCAAATTTTTTTTTTTTTACTTTAGACTTCCAATTATTTATTAGTATTAGTCTTTAGTTATTCTGTTTCATTATCCGTAGCTTTTATTCTTTCTGCACGTAAATTAATTTGGAATTAATTCGTTCATTTTGGCAGTCTGTTAAATTCATCATTTTAGCTTACAAAAGTAAACATCTACAATATTTTTGGTCCCATTAATAAAATTGATAATAATGTTTACTGAAAAATAAATTCTACTTTCAGCACTTAAAAAATTATGTTTTACCATCAAGAATAGAGTACCCTTACAATTCATCAAATATTAAGAAAAATCGTTTAGTTATAATTACATCATTACATTACATAATTACATAATTACATTATCATTCCAGATACAAAATTTCTTTAATATGTATTTTATTAAAAATAATATTGTTTTAGATGCATTTGTCACTCTAAGGGTGACCCCAGGCCGCAGACCTGGACCCCCGGTAGGGCTAGAAAGGGAGCGATTTTCTCCCATTTCTTGTTAGTTATTTATTATATAAAGTGATATATACAGTGATCTCCATTATAATTTCATGGACTCTATATGAGCTACAATGTGATTGGAGTATTTTAAAAAATAAGCAACGTGATTGGCTAGTATCGAAACGTCAAGGTCGAAAACTGGAGCATGCGCACTTACATATCAACAATATCCCAGTTTTTATGCAAGTGGCGTAGAAAGAAAGCGTGTTTTTTGTAAGCAACTTATATTAGATAATTAAGTGAGAGGTCGTTTTTACAGTTGTTATTGCAAGTACTATTGAACTTTCTAGTATTTGTAAAATACCTAAAACCTATTTAAAGAAATTTTAGTTATTTTTTTATCTTTTAAAATTCCACTCAGTCTTAACAATGTCTACATTATGTACACTTTGGTATTACCAAATTGGATTATGGAAATAGGATCCCTTACCACTTCGGACGTCGAACAGCTCAATATGCTGTGAATGAGTCACTCTCTAAAATTTGGGCAAACGTTATAGGTAGGTACATTTAATTTCACTTGCCTTTCTTCATAATTGATTTTGAAATAAACTGTCACTTGTCACTTTTGAAAATTTAATAATAATAATTGACAAATTACCTGATTTTAGTTAACCCCTCATTGTCTGGTATATAATTATTGGTTTATCAAATTCTGTGATTTGATCTGCCCAGGTAGGTAAGAACACGTGAGCAGGCGTTCGCACGACTATCGTTGCTTGGAAAAACCTCGTGTCATTTTCACATTAAACAAAACAGCACGTGAGAATTTTGGTCCTAAGCGCTCTATTCATGTTCGCTATTCTTTGGTCAAAGAAATTAAGAGAAGTAACGTATTTCACTGCTGAAGTAAACTACTCAATACACACCAGAAAAGAGTTTAGGCACAGTTTGTTGTGCATTATATTTGTGATGTTAAACTTAATTTATGACTTACATTAGCAAACAGTAGGTAATTAGGTACTCTCTTTTATCTTATCTAACAAACTTAGTTTTCTTGAAGAGACAAATAGTTATTTAACTTTTGATGCTGATAGGGAAATAATGTTTAATAGGCTCACATAAATAAATAAAGTAAAACATTTAGTTAAGATGGAAGTAGTATTTAATAATAGGTTTGTTTCTCCAGTGACACTCAACGGTTTTCAACCGTTTGAAGCATAAGAAAATTGAAATTGACGTTTTTGCAGAGAAAATCTCAAACTCTGATTAATAATGTCTCTGATTAATTGTTGCAGGTTGCAGGATTTTTAAACTACCACCAAACCGTTTGCTATCAGCAGAGCTGCTCCAAATACCCATCAAAAGTATTTCAAATTTCAAATACCAAATACCATCTAAAGTATTTGCAGTTTCAATTACCAAATACTCTGCTTTACAGAAAGTATTTGAAATACCAAATACTCAAGAGAAGTAATTGAAATTTCGAGCAAATAAAGTATTTCAAATATTCTCCGGTATTTCAAATAGAGGTTTTATTTCAAATACCCAAAAATTATTTTAGGGTATTTAAAATCCTTTATACTTAGGTAACAACGGGGTGTAGAAAAATAGTTCTACAGCTTAACAGATGATTAATGTAAACAACTTCGAGTGTAGTAAGGATACCCCTATATCCTCCATCTGTAAACACGCTTTATATTAAAAATAAGGACTGAAACAAATTAAGCCAAAACAGATATTCTCCTGGCTAATGCCACACCGAGCGCTGAATTAAAAAGCAAAATTTGCCGTATTTTGTCTAACAACGTTAGAATGAAAAATACAAGGTTTTGGATTGCAACGAAAACTACGAGGAAATATTTACATTCAACAACACTAACAACAGTGTTGCCAATGAGTACATACTTACATACAAAGTACAATTAGTACATAGTACATTCAATGTATAGTAGGATAATATGGAATGGAGACATTTTCATGACTCTAATTCTACAATACTACAGATTCTAAGTAGGATTAGGTACATGCATGCCTTTTAATTTTCTTATCTACTTATTAAGAACTATTAATAAATAATAAGTAAGAAAAGAAGTAGGTAGATACGTTAGGTACCTATTTTGCCTAATTTAAATATTCATTCCAGTGCTTTAAAGAGTATTTGAAATGCCATCTAGTAGGTACTTGAAATAGCGGTACAGTATTTGAAATACCGGAGAGTATTTGAAATACCAGAAAGTATTTGAAATACCAGTAATTCTGAAAACCAAATACCAAATCCAACTACTCGACCAAAAGATTTCAAATACCAAATACCGATAATCGAACAGATTTGAAATAAAGTGAAGTACTTATATAGAATAGAATAGAATAGCGAAAGTATTTGAAATACTTTTTCAATTACTTTTATTTCAAATACTGGACAGCTCTGGCTATCAGTCAAACTGGTTTCACTGTGGACTGACACTCCAATGCATACAGAGTAATTTCTGAAATCATTCAAGTTTTGTGATGATATGATTTTACTGTATCTTAAGCAAAGAGTAGAGATAGTCTACTCTTTTACTTAACTACAATTATTTCATTTTATGCTTGTAATATTAAATAATTTAAACACAGTTTATGTGTTATATGGACGATAGGCTCAAAAGTGAATGGTCTAAAAACGGACTTTCCACCTCGACAACATGGTCGTGGCCTAACACCTAATCATATTTCACCCAACCGGTCCAGTCTCTTAATTAAGTCGACTATCTTATTGGGAGAGACCTTGTCCAGGTCTTCTGGCAGATGTTGCACTTTGCCAAATATAAGTATCTGATCCTCGGGCAGGTACATAAAATGTGTTCTGCTGTTTCATCATCTAAGCACAAACGGCACTCAGCATATTCCGCTAGGCTCAATATTTGCAAATAATAGTCGTGTGGTGGAGGTGTATTCAGTCTCCTTTCTCCTCTGATCGAGAACCTTTTCAACTATCATCTATCTGGGCAGTCCCCATGCTATATTAAGGTACCGTTGGGTAATAAGGCCCACCAGGTAATAAATCCGGAGTGACAAAGATGCCAAGCAAATCAACAGTTAGCACAGATTAAGATGTGTAACAGATCCTAATTTATATTAGTTGGTGCCGTGCAACAAGCAGTAATTCCCGCCAGTTTTCTGTGAACACATGTTGAAGTATGTGTTGAACATTTCATTCATCTCTTATAAGAACTATCATTGAATAGTAGGTAAATAATATTTATGTTATGAAACGTAGATTTTGCCCAAATTGGAATTGATGCATTATGATGATATTAACAAACAATTCAACTAGCTTTATTAGTTTAGTTACCAAATGATAACTCAATATAACCTCAAATAGTTTCAAATCTACTAGACAGGTCGGTAAGGCCCAAGATCCCTAGGGATCTTGGGTAAGGCCAGTCACAATAGTTGATTAAAGTAGTTTATTCTAATTTGTTTAGATATGGGGATGAAAAATCGTGACATTCGGGCCAGTTGAAGCGAAGAAATGATGGAGGAGGCTCTCCAACTTTTAAGTCAATTAGTAGAACAGCGTTGCGGTATTCCTCGACGAACGCTCAGGAGCCATCTAAAATCTGGTTCTACAAAACGATTATTGGGGGCGAAACCTATTTTGAATGTCCAACAAGAAAATATAATTCAGGAAAAAAGGCAATTCGTCAAGAAAATTATGTAAATTACCTTAAAATCGAAGTAGTCTCTGAAATATGTCTAATGTCTCGTCGCCGTGGGACACCCTGTATGTTTTCTGCGAATTTACGGCCAATTGTTATCGAACTGAATTATCGAAGATAAACAAGTCTATCTTTAATTGCAATGGCAATATAATTATTATTCAAAAGTGCACAACGCGATTATGACAAGTTGATGCAGATATCGCGATATAATTATTTCAATGCATCAAATAGAAATTAATCTGTGGAACATTTGTATGGGTATTAGGACTAGATAAATTATTTAGATTCCAACTATAATTTTATTCTCAAAACATCTCACACAATTTTGCATTAACTTGACTATCCATTTTGCACATAGTATATCACATCTATATTTGTTAAAAAAAACATTCTGAAAAACGTTTAAAAAATTATAAACTTTAAGGCTATATAGGCTAACTTAAAGCAGACGAAAAATGTATTTACCGATAGTATTGTTTATTTTTTAATTGTTAAAGAGGTTAATGAAGTTTGTATCTATATTATATTCGTGCATACGACACATAAGTACATGTTTCGCTTTATATCTATTCTGATCTGTAATATCAAAAATATTATACCTACATCACGAATAAGTATCGGATACCTGGTCGAAAATAAGTAAATTTCGAAGTACCTATTTTGAGTTCTGTAGAATAGAAACAAAACATTTTCGCCGACGTAACATTTTTGGCACAGTTTCTATGTATATATAAATTACCTAAACAATCTAACCAACAAATTATATTGAATATACAACAGTATTGAGACAATATACCAAATAATCAAACCTTAAAAATAAAGTTTTTGTAGACACAATATCAATAATAACCTTTTTTTGCATCAATAGTTGACATCCTTACATCTAAAGTACATCAAATATGGGGCGAAAATACTGAGGCAACAGCACTGGCTGAACACTGAAAAGCACATCGTGGAAAAGCACAGACTGTTTGACACTTTCATAATCGATGATACCCGACTGCATTGCGGCTCGGCGGATTCGGCGTCGCGGCGCTCAAAATTGAGAACCGAACGCGATAAAGTCACAAGTTAAAAACATGTTATTTTTTTTCAATTTATACCTACAATTAGTTTCTTTGGTAAAAGCGTGATAAATAATTTTGTTATTAATTTAAGATTTGTATTGGGCAGGTGCGCCAAAGTGCACTTATTAGAATCAGTGGCGTAGGTACCCAGAAAAAACCGTGTTGGTGGGGAAGGGAATGGTAATTGGGGATTCATATAACAAACAGGGGATTCATATAACAAACACCAAATCAGACAGAGAGCAGTGAACCATCCGTCCCCCGTCCAAGAAAACAACGGGTGAGAAGAAAGAAAATACATCGCCCATACTGTTTTCTTGCCTGTATCTGTATTATAGGAGCGGCAAATTAATTATTTAACTCGATTAATAAATTACTACTCGATAAATTATTATGGTATTGTACACTTTACCATATTGTATAGTACAGTAGGTACCTACATACATTGTAGGTGCCTTTACCCATGTACGGGTGGGTGTACCATCAAAAATCCGGCACACCCCAGTTTCCGGTTCCCATGATTTTTTAAATTTTGGCAACGTAATTGTTGTCACGTCCTGTATATTCTGAATTTTTGGATGCTCGTCGCACAATATTTCTATATGGCATTAGCCCTGTTTCCAGTTGCCAAGATTTTTTAATATTTTGTAACGAAACTATTGTCACACCCTATATATTCTGAATCTTTCGATGCTCTTAGCATCCTATGTTCTATAGATATGGCAGTAGCAATGTATGTGAAACATCAAATATCCGGGACACCCCTGTCTCCGGTTTCCAAGATTTTTTAAATTTTGGTAGCGGAACTTTTGGAATTTTGGTAGGGTGTTGTCACATCCTGTATATTCTGAATTTTGCGATGCTCTTCGCACAACATGGTCTAAATGACAGTAGCACCGAAAAAATGTGTACCATCGAAATTCCGCGGGATACCCCTGTTTCCGGTTTCTACGATTTTTTTAACTTTTCGTAACGAAATATACTTGTCATTCCCTTTATATTCTGAATTTTTCGATGCTCTTAGCACCATATGTTGCATATGTCAGTATCAATGTATGTGAACCATCAAAAATCCAAGACACCCGTGTTTCCGGTTGTCACGATTTTTTTATCTTTTCGTAACTAAACTATTTTCACACCCTGTTGTATATTCTTTATTTTTCGATGCGCTTTGTACCATATATTCTATATGGCAGTAGCAATATACGTGAACCATAAAATATCCGGGATCCGCCTGTTTCCGGTTCCCACAATTATTTTTTTAATGTTGGTAACGAATCTGTTGTCACGTCCTTTATATTTTGATTTTTTCAATGCTCTTCACAGGATAATTTCTATAGAGCAATAGTTATTTCTATGTACTATCAACAATCCATAATGGTTTTTGTTTTTCCGTATGCGTATATAATATATCCTTGTTTTACGGTAATTTTTTTTTCAAATTAATAAAATTTATTTGGGACAAGAAATGCCTAAATTTATATAAGGTTTTTCCTAAATGAAAAGGATGAAATAGTTAATAAATAAATAAATAAATAAAAGACAAATTAGATATTTAGGTATATCTGTTTTTTGAATTTTTATTATTCATTTCGAATAATGACCTAGTCCACTGTAAGTATTCGATTCTCAAATCTGAATCCGTTGCTATCTTCAGCCACATGGCAGTATTATATAATAGGTAAGCAGGTATACATTTATGAAAATTACTAGAAATTGGCACATTTTTGTTTATAAAACGGTATAATATATTTAGGGCCGGTTGTACAGTTCAGGCTTAACAGAAGCTCAAGCCTGAACCACCTTTATATTAAAAAGTATCAGCTTACTGTGTTGTACCAGTGAAGTTCAGCAGTTGAGCTGAGTTTAAATCTGAACCAGCAAAATCAAGGGCTTAAACCAAGCTTAGCGCAAATATAACCTAACAAAATAAGAGTTGTCAACATTCTATGGAAATTTGTGCATGACGATATGATGTACCACTTAAATTATTAAATTCACCCTCAATTTGTTTGCACGTTTCCATCTTTTTAAAATTGGTATCTGTATCTGACTTTTTGTTTTCTATAATGTGTTTATACTTGTTTACTAAAGATATTAACAGAGCTTCCTCTGTTTAAGAGAAGTTTAACGATCTTTTTCTATCAGAATTCATAACCATACTACAAATAAATTTTAATCAAATAAATACTAACAAATTGAAAAATTCAATATTCCATTTTATCGCTTTCTAACAGTACTTCTATTTTTTATTGGTACCTATCACCTACTTATATAGATAAAATATATAAGGGGGACGTAGTTGTATCATGAGGGGGACCTACTTACAAGCAAATAATAGCCACAATGGACAGTATCGGCGGTTAAATGCAAATTGCCGTCAACGTCAAAATCACCACAAATTGTCAAAAATCAAATATTCGACTATTTGCGCATGCTTATAAAGTTTCAGTATTACCAACGTGCACATATGTAGTTAAGAACTAGGGTTTAACTGAACCTTATTTAAGCTCGTATTGTACAACTGGCAGCTGTTGTAAGCCTACCTCAAGCTGAACCCAGGCTCACGTGAACCGCGCTTAAGCTCACGATTGTACAACCGGCCCTTATAGTAATAGACCTACACTCCTTACTACAGTAACTACAACTCACAACATTTTTTCCAAGCAGTGGAAATGTATTTAAAATGTCTGTATGTAGGTGCTTACATACCTATAATAATAATTTATAACTGTTTTCAATTACTTTTTAATTCAGTATAGCAGCTTAGGTATAAAAAACAATTCTAGTTAGATAAGCGATGTTTAAGTATATATTATAACCACCCTTACCTTATATACCATAAAAATAACTAAGAAACACTACAGAAAACAGCTACCACACCACATATATCTCGACTTAAACTGAGTTTATTTATTATGGAAATATTGAAAAGAAATATTTCGATGCATTTTGTAATGTAAACAAATACTACAACTGCTAGATGAATTAGGTATATGCAGGTATAGGTGAAATGGTGTTGACCATTTCAAAACATATTGTAAACAAATTTCATGGTCAGTCACATGGGCTCTTGAATATTCATCTTAATCTTCATGTTTGTTTAAAATAATATATTATATGTATATGGAATAACGGTTGATTGTTTTCTAAAGTAAAATAGCTAGCAAAAAATGTGAAACATAATAGCACAGTATAATGCTTTAGCAATATACTGTGATAATAGTTTTAAGGTTTTTAAAATCTATTATACCTAATAAAAATTCAGTACCTAATAGTATTCAGGATCAGGCAAAAAGTCATAGAAAAACCAAGTTGTTCTTTTTTAATGGAACACCCTGAATATTTTTTCATTTTTAGTTAGGACGTTCCTTTAAGAGTACACTGATATAGGAGTTGATAGGCCTATCTATAAGGAACATATATGATCAAAAGAATGTGCCATAAGAGTAATGTGTTGAACAAAGATGTAGCACGTGTATCCTAGCAACCAATTTATGTTCTCTTTACAACACACTACTCTTATGGCACAACTCTTTTGGTCATCTCTTCCTTATTATTTTAGATATACCCGTCAACTCCTATATTACTGTATTCGTAAATGAACGTTCCAACTAAAAATAAATGAAGGTAAAAATATACAGCGTGTTTTTCCATTACTTTTTGACTAATACTGTATACCTAATTTTGCCCTATCATAATAGATCTTAAAAACCTTCAAGCTTTTGTGTTTAACATATTTTGTTACCTATCTTATTACTTTAGGGAATAATCGAGCGTTTCCATGCATATACATATCAACGAGACCCTTTAATGTTGGGCGACATTGGGATCTCGGAAACGGTAGAGATCCAGGGTGTCTTAAATTAGAAGTCACTGTTTTTCTGAGGAAAATAGACGAATGTATCTTGTTAATTTTTATATTCTTACAAGTGAAGTCATTCTTAATTTGGAAATCTGGAGTATTACGTATAAAATCAGATGACTAAAATCTTGTCTCAGTCATCTCTCATCAGTTGCTCGCCATAATTGAATTCATATTCATATGGGCTATGGGAATTCATATCGCCTAGTCCCAACGCAAAACCCAAAAGAAATATATGGTTCTAGCATCAGAGTAATAAATAAAGGGGAGACCGTTATTTACATTCTAAAGTGAAGCCTTGAGGTAAATGTATTTACAAACATCGGTCCCTGCAACGTCCTTGACATTGATGCCGAAGTTACTTTTTTATTTTTATAGCTAGGTACAGCCGTCATCATTTTCATTGATTAACATGTAAAGATCTACTACATTCTTGACCTCAATCAATTTACAAATTAGTTACATTGTAATATGTTTAAGGCTACCCACTATTTTTTTGTGACTTGTGTTATAATTATAGGTTCTCCATATCCATCAATACATTATTGAAATTTCTAGCGATATTAAGCGCCGGAAGTGGCAACATTGCCTGGTATTAACCTAATATAGCAAGTAACGCCATTATTTTGAAATCAAAAATTGGTGAAGCCGAGTGTTTTATGTGTTCTTAAACTGTGTTTTTGAACTTAACTTTTGTATATAATTATGTATATTGTAAGCATTTCCGTGATATAGCTTGATACGCCACTACGCTGATATGATCAGGGACCATCGTGTGTTCATTATGTATTGTTTGTTTATCAACATCCAGTAGGTTGAGGTTACATGTTTACATTATACTTTGAAATAGGGAATGCGGTCTCCCCTTTATTTATTACTCTGATGTTCTAGCTCATCGATGAGATTCATATAGCTATTACTTTTGGTAGCCTGTAAAGTTCTCTAAAAATATCATCAGATATTTGAAAAGGGTTACGGGTTCTACGGTATCCACCGTAGAACGTGAAATGTTTACGCGCGTAATTTGAGCACTGATTTCAGTACTAAATTAAAGTCTCGTGTCAGGCGGCTCGGACTGCTACTACTCAACGTTTTCTATGATTCGAACTCCTTCTCTTATACTCCATGGTCGTAGTCGCGTTTCAAAATATATTTAGGTTATGGTTATGTTTATGATTGTTCGATTTTTAATATTTTGATTTCAGTTGACTTTGATAATTTGATATACACCTAGACGCTTTATAGTTTTTAAAAGTATTTTAGAAATCAATGCAGATTTAAAAAATGTTTAGAATAAAATTGTTGAAGTATTTAACACGAAAACAAGTTACGAATAATATAATTCTACTTCAAAATGGTATAAAACTAAATAATACACTTCAGTGCCAATGTATTTCGAGTGTAAATCTCGCACAAAGCTTTAAAAAAAAACCTATTACAGATTCCATAGGTCAAAATCAAGATACAGCCGTTAAAAAAAATAAAAGCATTTCTGATAAAGAGTATCTTGTACGACTAAAAAATGACCCAGATAAATTTGGTACTCCTGATGAAGACGAAATTATTGATGAGGGTGATATACAGGAGGAAAAGTACTTTACGGAGCAACCCTGCCCCTCACAAAAGCTTAGAACTAAACAGTATGCAGATATAATTAAAAGATTAATCAGTCAGCATAAGATTAAAGAAGCAATAGATGTAGTAGAAATAAGAATGTTGAAAGAGGATAGAGTAAAACCTGAAAGTTACATCTTCAATTTATTACTTGGTGCATGTGGAAGGGTTGGTTATACAAAAAAGGCATTTAAATTATATAATGAAATGAAAAGAAGGGGCTTGAAAGTTACAGGGGGAACTTATACTGCTTTGTTTAATGCTTGTTCCAATAGTCCGTGGCCAACAACAAATGGGCTCGAACTTGCTACTCATTTACGTAACATAATGATTGAAAAAGGTTATGAACCAAATGATACAAACTACAATGCTATGATAAAAGCATTTGGTCGTTGTGGAGATATATCTATGGCATTTAGTCTCGTAGATGAAATGTATTCAAAAGGTTTCAAGATCCAAAATGATACTTTTAATTTCTTGTTGCAAGCTTGTATTTCTGACACAGAAGCAGGATTCCGACATGCTTTACTAGTTTGGAGGAAATTAGTAAAAAAAAATATTTCTCCTAATTTATATACATACAATCTTATGCTGAGATGTATTAGGGATTGTGGCTTGGGTGACTTAGAAATTACACAAGATGTTATTAATAAAATAGTATCCGGCAATGATAAATTATTACAAAAAAATATTGAAAATAAAAATAGTGATAAAAAATTGGTTTCAAATAAAATTCAGAATAATGAAGAAGATATAAGTTCTTGTGTAGAAAACGGAGTTAAATGTTTACCTACGGAATCTTACGTAAGTGATGAAAATAACTCATTTCAACCGAATACATCTACCTCAGAAGAAAAGTCATTACAACTGGATACATTGGAAAAAGTAAAAGATCTGAGACCAAATTTAATGGCACGGGTTCCTCATTTAGGTAGTTTAATCTCCCTCTCTGAAGTAAAAAAACCAGAAGAGCGATTACTACTTGTGGGAGGCTGTAGTGGTTTCCTTGAGAATATGGCACAAAACAAGTGCAAACCTGACATTAAAACTTTTACGCAGTTGCTCGACACTATTCCCAGTACTTTGTCATCAGAAAATCAATTAACCTCAGCTATGAATGCATTTAATATTAAGCCTGACATTGATTTTTACAATATGCTTATTAAGAAAAGGAGTATACGTCACGATTTTGAGAATGCAAGGGTAGGTATGGCTGGATGGCTGGAAATTGGAAAACAATAAATATTTGTTTCAAAAAATATTTGATTCCACTAATTAATATATTTCAAGGAAACATTTTTTTTTATAGTCAAGAACATACAAATAAATAAACACTAAATAAATAAACATACAAACTAAATAAGTCTGTCTTTAATCACAAATGTGCTTATAAGAACGTATTTCCAGTGATTTTATAATTAATGTTTCTTGGAAGATAATGAAGAACTAGGTATTTAATTAAAAATTCGGTCCAAATGTAATTTCTGTCGTAAGGTTATGTAACTCGCAAAGCATTGAGTAATGTATACCTACATTTTTCAGCTAGTAACTGGTAGGCAATACAGTATACTCATTAGTATACAATTTGAGATGTAAAACAATTATTGCAAATTTGTGGCAATTACTCGCACTACTCTTACCCCACATTACTCTGTGTGTCTTGTATGTCAACTCTTTGTTTCTTTATAATATACTTTACAACTATTGTTATGTAATGTAATACTATAAATATATGTGAGAGTATTGCCATATAATCTGCTTTTTTTAATAGATACTTTTTAATTGAAGCTAGCTATACACAATATTACATTTTAACTTAATACAAACTTTTCGAGTACCTTGTACCTATACGTAACTTTCAAGAGAAACTACTGGTTTCTAAGTATATTTCTAATGGGATGAAATAAAATGAAAATAATTATTTTGACACTCATTTACTTATTTTAGGAAGTACTGGAATATATAAAGAAACATAAATATCGACCAAATCTTATAACCTATGGTGTATTAGCATTAACATGTCGAAATAAAGAAGAAGCTTTAGAACTGTTAAATGAAATGGTATCAAAAAGTTATGGGTAAGTTAAACATTAATCTGGTCGAATTTATGATTAAAAAAGCCAATGCTATAAAAATCTCAAATGTTTTTCTGAAGATATACCTATTAAATTTTTAAACAAATAACTGAATATCGATGCTCCAAAAAAAAAGCAATAATAAATTATAATTATGAATAAATATAAAAAAAAAAATTGCGTTCAAAATTTAGAAAAACAACATTTAAAATCATATACATATCAATTATCCTTGGATATAACAAACATCGCACATTGTTGAATATGATCATGTGTTTAATTTGGTTTTCATTGGAAAGAATGTCCAAAATTGTCTGTATTATATGTAGTAATTTAAAAATTGCCAGTTTTGAGTTCCGTGGACTAGAATTAATTCTGTGTATATCGTGATTAGATATATAAGCACATCTTTCATTCATATGGCAATCGTATACAAATCACTTGTCAGTGGCTTATTTCTTGCTCTTGTGACTTCTACCTTTAACCATAATTTATTTTAGTTTAAATATTGAAATTTTGGGAGCCATGTTATATCAAGCATGTTATCACATGAATTTTAATTATGTATTGGAAATTATGGAAATATGTGTAAGAGAAAATATTCAGCCTAGTAAAAAATTTATGAGTACACTCCAAGGGTTTCTAAAGAAATGCAGAAAATCATTAAATTCAAAGGTAAGTTTTTATAGTCTCATAATAATAAATGTGCTATATAAGTGTTCTCATACAATTGAAATTCAAAGCATATACGAAAAAAAAAAACAGTTAATAGTCATTTTCCTTTCAGGAATTAACGAAATCTCAAGAAAATGGATTCAAAATCTTGAAAGCAAGGTATAAAACTTGGACTCAGGAAGTGACTCTGGATGAATCAGAAGATGTTCATCCTTGGCAACAATACAGGGAAACAAATGAACAAGATGGAAAATACTTCCGATGGAAAGACGGAACTAGATTTAAACCAAGACATACTTCACTATTTAGAGTTAAAACTTCTTTAAAAGAAAAACGTAAAAAATAAAAATATACATTTTTATGTAAGCTGTGATATTATTATGTATTATGAATCAATTTGTCACCATAAATATTGCTTTCATGTTTAAAGAATGTGGGATACTTTATTAATATCAAACCATACTATTTTTATCCAAACCTATCTATGAAAATACAGGGTGGTCAACTTGGTCGATTTATCGTAAAAGGTAGATTCAAAGATTCAAATGAGCACATATCAATTTCAAGCACAGTGTTTAGTTTCCGAAAACTATTATTATAAAGAAATAAAATAATTCATATGTAAAGGAGCAGCATTGAGCCATGGATGTACATTGCAGGCCAGTTTTGTTGCCGGAAATATTTTACTGCTATACACATTACATATTTAAACAGGTCGGAACTTGATCATACAAACAGTCAATTACATTCAGTTCAGTTCTGTTCAAACAGTAGCACGTGAGGCATACTTTAATGATTGCTGTTATTAATTTATTAAGCAGTATTAGAATTAACGAGAATGGATTCGAAAAAAGAATCTCAATTGTATTCGTATTTCTGAATCTACTGGAAAAAATCTGATGTTTTTGAGCGCAATTTTTAAAACCAATTATTTAACCATCAAATCGCAAAATTACTTGTATAGGTACTACCATATATAAGATTAACTATCAAATTAGAAATTTCATAACTTATTTTCAAGTTAAAGATGGTTTTTATTTTCCTGACACCAGAGTTAAATGGATTTGATATATTTAATGCCTTAATATAAACCACCTTAAAGAAACGTACTTGATTATATCTTACCTGCCTATAATTTCATATAACTTATAATTTACACACCGACTTAATTTTTTGCAAGTTAAAGAAGAGCTTTGTTCAATGAATAGTTTGACAATTTAGGAAATTGTTACATATTTTGAACAAAAAGGTTCCCTAATCAACACTTTTGACACCGAGTTGTCCAGCAAAATATAGCAAAAATAGATGACCTCGTGCAAGTAGCAGTCACTCTTTATGTTATAATGTTAACATAAATCATTAAATTTCTCAAACCTGTCAAAGTTACATCTGATTTTAAATAGGTATATGGGGTATATTAAAAAAATATATTTATATCTCAAAGATGTATTGGTTTTTAATACACATTTTATTTCAATGATACTTATAGTTTCAATTGATGTAGTTTCCTATTCAAATCTTCAAATTTTAATACCTTTCTAATGAAGAAGTCTCCATATCGGTGGGCCACTTTAGTATCAGCAATGTGGATCATGTCATTATCGATATAGAAGTCCAACTGAAATAAAATCGAGCATTATTACTATAATACTATAAAATGTATGAGGTAACTAAATTTAAAAAATTATATTACTAAATTAGGGTTTTTACAGCATATAAGGAGTATTTTTATTTAAATTATGGTTTAGTTGAATTACATGTTTTGGCAAGTGATTAGGGAACATTCTGTGTGGCAAACATTTGGAATTTATTAAAGTAAAAGCTACAAAAATTTCAAATTTGAACTTACTTCAGATCCACTTTGGAATTTTCCTTCCAATCCAGAAGAACCTTTGAACCAAACGACATTCTTCATCTTGTGTTTAAAACACAACAAATGGATAATGAGTGTTTGCATCTCCTTATCCAAATCCCATTTCCCATCATTTAGTCTGTTGTTTTGTGCCATAAAGGTAGCTAGCTTACTCAAAGGCAGGGTTGTATATAACTTCAAATAACTCCTAATTGTGGGCAGCATCTTTTGCTGTGCCACTTCATCCATAAAAACGGCAGTTTGATGTTGAATTGCCTCCTTAGAGTAATCGTCAGGAACTGAATCAATTGGAGGAGGATATGGGGACAGAAACTTAGGACAAGCATATACAAAACTGTTTTCAAACTCTTGCAAATCCCCATACTGCATTTTATACATTTTTTCATGATAACTTTTTTCTCTCAAGGTCTGCTGAATAGATTCATCAATACACTGAGGATGTAAAACTAAACAAATTGCGAGCAAGTGGTACATCTGATCCGTCTGTTTATTAATTTGATCGTGCTGATAAGTTTTCGAGGCAAAAAGCTGCTTGGTGCGTTGAATATATAGAAGGATTGACGAAAATGTTCGGATTGCATCTGAATAACGCCTCATCATCATATAGGCAAACCCTACATAATATGAAGTAGAAATTTGGCATGCAGGTATGTGAGCATATTGCGATTTTTTATGCACTTCGATATTCTCCAAAACTTTAATAGCCTGATAGTAATCACCCAGTAGAGAATGCAATCTGAGCAAACCTACAAGGGAAAAATATCCCAACATCTTATAGAGGGAGTGGCTGCCAAACTCGCCACATACAGATTCGGGATCTCCGCCACTAGCATATACTTCTAACTGTTGTTTAATGTTGCTCTTATCGACAAGAGAATGAAGGACATTCAAAACACAGAGAACATTCCATACTTTGTTGTTCGAGTTCAGGGTTTCCAACTCTTGGGGTGTTTTCTTCTGCAAACGTGCCCTGTATTGAGCAAATGATTGGAATTGGTAGACAAATTCGTCAATAAGTTCCCACAACCAAAGATCAGGCAATTCAAGAGGCACAGGTTCTTCAGCACTAAGAATGTAGTTAAACAGATCACAATAGTTGTAAAATGAATTGAAGCGTTGTTCTAATGTAGGACCTCCTTGTATCCTTGCGTAAATATGGCGGAAGTACAGCTCTTTGTAAAGGATCATAAATACCTGGAAAGTAGAATTAAATTAATATATCATATAAAAACAGCTCAATTATCTATACTGATCATTTCTTAAAGTAGTTTACTTCAAAAATCTGTTGAGTTTGTTCTTTTGAACGTTTAAACGAATTGAGGCGCTTAAAATTCTTTTCAACGGTGGAAAGATAAATTTTTTTTGGTAATAAGTTTACTTCACCATGTTTATGTCCGATCATTATTAATTGTTACACCAACAAGTTGTCAATGTACAGGGGATAAAACTTAGTTTTTTATTGATTACAAAACAAAAAAAAATTTTTAGCCAAGAAATACTATTTCTAATTTAATGCAACACTTAACACTACAACTTTTTATTTATATTGAGCATGACCTTTCCTAGCTTTTAGAATCTTGTGACATCTTAGGTGTTTATTATTATTATTAGTGAGGATTGGCTATTAATATTGCAGGGCACTTTGTATTCTATTGCATTTGGAGGAACTACCCTATTCGAAATTCTGTGTAGAGTAAGTTAGCTGATCATATGATTGAATTCAACACTTAAGCTTGATACAGCCTAACTCTCTTGTCCATATAAATGAATTTGTTAATCTTTACAATTGGCAAATGAGAGAACAACTGGTCTTAGCACAATTTCTAAGAACGTAATGTAATGTATCACGGTTACTGCCACATAGACTATTCTAAACTTGTCCCAAGTGACATCTGTTACATCTGTATTTAAAAAATTTTATTTCAAGCAAAAACTACATAAAAAATACAATTTTCACAAATGATCTAGGATGAAAAATAAAAATGGTGCGTAACTGATGCATACAGTAGACTCTCGATTATCCGAAATAATGTGGACCGGACCGATTTCGGATAATCGAAATTTCGGATAATGCGGAGATTGAGGAAAATCATTAATATGATGTACATATTATGTCTGTTTAAGGCACATTTATTAAATTTCAATTTAAATATATATAACAAAACAAACATAAGTATGTATTTAGATATGTACATACTTAGGAAAAAGTAACCACATATAGTTTTATAGATGTATGTAATAAATCCTAATAACATAATCTGCATTCTATAATGGTAATATATATTCAATATTCATAAATTCAAGAAAGAGGTAATTGGTCATTGTTTCAATTTGAAAGTGTTGAAAGTAATATTTAAATACATATTTCATAAATTTCGGATAATGCGGAGGCATAGCCAGAATCATTTCAGATAATCCGGTTCATGTGTCGTTTCGGATAATGCGGAGTTCGCATAATCGGGTTTCGGATAATCGGGAGTCTACTGTATGTATGACTAAATGATAATAATATACAGTCTGTCCATAATGTAACCCCCCCCCTGCTAACTTTTGAACGAATCGAGTTAGAGAGTTTTAACAAAATACAGGGTGAATCATGTAAAATGAAATTGATTCTGACGATACATTCAATTCTTCAAATTCAAGGATGGCACCACGGGCGCTGTCAACTCAATTTTTTTAAATGGCAAAGTGTGCCGTGTTGCACCTCATTTAAAAGGTAATTCAATTCTCTACATTCTCGTTTTTGAAAAATGACAATCGAGTTATCCGTTCTCTAGTTACAAGCGTTTGTATTAACGATATTTAAAAATTTTGCTTTTATCAAGTCTCCTTGCCTTGCTTGCCACTGTCACTGAAACGTCAATAAGGTTCGAGAAAGTAGTTTAGCGTTTAATTTAAGAGTGTTTGAAAGTTTCTACTCGTTTTTTTCTTAATTTTTTAAGTTATACGATTTGATAGATTTAAGAGAAAATTTAAGAGGAGAGCGGTACTTTAGAATCATGCCGGTGGAAATTTTTCCAAAGATAGAAAGAATAGCAGACAATAACATTCAAATTATTGTATTTCAACAAGATGGACCCCACCTCATTTCTATGGACCTGTTCCCGATTTTTTAAATAACCATTTCCCAGGCAGATCCATTAGCAGAAGGGGCCCGATAGAATGGTCGGCTCGTTCCCCGGACTTAACTCCTCTTAATTCTTTCTTATGGGGATATTTGAAGTCAAAAGTCTACAGAACTCCTCCAGTAAATATCGACGAACTACAGCAACGTCTAACACATATGTGTGTGGAAATATCTCTGCAGAAATTTTAGGATATATCAGGCAAGAATTTCAAAGTAGACTTTTTATGTGCCAAGAAGTCAATGGACAACATTTTGAATAACTTATTTAATTGTTTTATTTTTTGTTTTAATAAATATTTGTTCGAAATTTGTTGTATTAAAATATTAATTAACATTTTATTCATGCATCAGATTAGAAACAGAAACGCTTGTAACTAGAGAACGACTAGGTTAGGTTAGGTTAGGTTCAAAAGTGAGTGGGCCGAAAACCAGACCCTCCACCGCGACCATGTGGTCTATTGTGGCTCACACCTACTTATATTTCACCCAACAGGTCCAGCTTCTTAATGTAGCTGATCACCTTATTGGGTGAGAATTTGTTCAGATCCTCTGGCAGAAGTTGTCCTTTGCCAAATAATGAGTATCTGATCCTTTCTCCAGCGGGGCAGGTGCACAATATGTGTTCTGCCGTTTCATCATCTTCTAAGCATAGGCGGCACTCAGCATCTTCTGCTAGGCCGAATTTGCACATATGATATTTTAAACGGCAGTGGCCCGTATATAGGCCAATTAGAGTTCGTAGGTGAAACCTGCTTAACTCTAGAAGTTTTTTAGTTCTTGTTTTTGAAGGGTTTATTATAAACGCCTTCGAATGAACTAATCGTGGTAGTTCCTGCCAGTACTGGAGGATTTGCTCCTCAGCCCGGGTCAAGAGCGTTGCTTTGGCAGTACTCGAGGATATGCCAAGCACCGGTTCTGGTCCGACAAATTCAGAAGCAGCACCCTCCCTAGCTAGAGAGTCGGCTGCCTCATTCCCCTCATGGCCAGAATGGCCTGGGACCCAGACCAGAGTTATTCTATTTTTTCTGCTCAATTGAGCAAGTGCCTGCTGGCAGCTCCATACCGTTTTTGAGTTGCAACGGTAGGAACCAAGAGCTTTAAGAGCTGCTTGGCTGTCTGAGAAGATTTTTATCGATTTGCGTGTAAGTTGCCTTTGTTCCAGCCTCTGTACACACAATTCGATGGCATAAATTTCTGCCTGAAATATAGTTGCATAACTGCCAAGGGATGAAGATATTTTCACCGTTGGGTTGCAACTATATACTCCGGCTCCAACTCCCATGGGTGTTTTGGATCCGTCTGTAAACCAACAACTATCTGCCCTTAATAGGTCAGCCTTATTCCGATCCCACTCATCTCTTCCTGGGAAGAGAATGTGAAAGGGCAGTTCAAGGTTGGTCTTTGCAGGCATGACATCTGAAATCATCTCCAGGATACTGTGACTTTCCATGTCATCCAGCAGCCTATTGCGCTCCATGGTGTCAGACTGCGGCATGTTAAAAGCTGCCTGCTTTAGTCTGTATGTTGCCCATCTGGCCTCTCTCTCCAAATATATATGAAGAGGAGGTAGGTCCAGTAGGATTTCCAGAGCTGCTGACGGTGTGGAGCTAATTGCTCCAGTTATGGCCAGGCAGGTTTGTCTCTGTAAACCAGAGAGTTTGAGTTTGGTCCTTTGTTGTAGTCCTTTGGACCACCAAACTATGGAGCCGTATGCGATCATGGGTCGTATGACCGTCACATACAGCCAATATATTTGTTTGGGTCCAGTGCCCCAAGATTTCCCACAAATTCTTCGACAAGTCCATAAGGACAGTCGTGCCTTGTGGATCATTTTTTCCAGATGGGAGTTCCAATTAAGCGACTTATCCAGTACTACACCCAGATACTTCGCTTCCTCCGCAAATGGAATTATTTCACCAATTAAGGAGGGAGGTCTTAAGTTGTCCAGCTTCCTTTTCTTGGTAAACGGTACAATTACCGTTTTGTGAGGGTTTACAGACATCTGCTCCCTCTTACACCAACTCAGTACTGTCTCTAGTACCTCTTGGAGGGTGAGGGAAATTCCCTCTTCAGAGTTTCCTCTGATTAAAATGACTAGATCGTCCGCATATGCTTGAACCTCAACCTCCCACACAGAAAGTATGGCCAGCAGGTCATCCACAAGCAGTGACCAAAGTAGGGGGGAAAGAACCCCCCCTTGTGGACACCCTCTTGCGGCCCTAAATCTGACCGTTTCTTCCTGAAGGGACGTCGTTATAGTTCTATTTTCTAACATAGCCCGAATCCAGCCACTTATGGTTGGGTCGACTCCCCTAGCAGTGACAGCTGTATATAGGGAGTCAGGCAGTGCATTGTTAAACGCTCCCTCAATGTCAAGAAAGGCCGCCACTGCAATTTGCCTACTCTGCAGAGATTGGGTGATTTTAGCGACTAAGTTGTTGAGGGCTAGTTCTGTTGACTTGCCGGTTTGATAGGCATACTGGTGGGTATTAAGAGGATGAATGCTTAACACACTCGTCCTAATGTGTCCGTCCAGTACCTTTTCCAGACTTTTCAACAGAAATGATGTCAGGCTAATGGGTCTGAGCGATTTGGGGCATAGGTCTATTCGACCTATTTTAGGTATGTATACCACCCTCACTGTGGACCAACTGGATGGTATATAGCTCCATGCCAGACTAGCTCTGAATAGTCTAATAAGAAACGGTATGATGATTTCCAGTCCGTTTTGGAGCAGAGCCGGAAACACACCATCCTCACCGGGTGATTTGAATGGCTGAAAAGATTTGATAGCCCACTCAATAGCTGGTCTTGTGATAACCTTCCTGGCCACCATCCAGTCATTTTGGTTAGGTCGTTTAAATCGGCCTTCTGGTAGTGGTAGTTGCTGGTTATCCAAAATCGAACTACCTGGGAAGTGGTTTTGTAACAAAAGCTCCAAGGTTTCCCTTCCAGAGTTCGTGAAGGTTCCATCAGGTCGTTTTATCGACCCAAATTCCCTTGCCGGATCTCTAGAAAGGATCTTGTGGATTCTCGTACTGCTAGGTAGATCAGATATACTCTCGCAGAACTTTCTCCAAGATTCCCTTTTTGCCCAGAGATCGAATAACTTAAAGAAATAAGAAAAAACCTGTAGAAACTTTCAAACACTCTTAAATTGAACGCTAAAACAAACGTTAATACAAAGGCTTGTAACTAGAGAACGGCTAACTCGATTGTCATTTTTCAAAAACGAGAAAGTAGAACATTGAATTATCTTTTAAATGAGGTGCAACACGGCACACTTTGCCATTTAAAAAAATTGAGTTGACAGCGCCCGAGGCGCCATCTTTGAATTTGAAGAATCGAATTTATCGTCAGAATCAACTTCATTTTACGTGATTCACCCTGTATTTTGTTAAAACTCTCTAACTCGATTCGTTCAAAAGTTAGCAGGAGGGGGGTTACTTTATGAACAGACTGTATAAATAAAATATGTGGTCCGTTTATCCTGTATACGTCACAGACTATGTTTATTTTGTCAATTTCAAGCGCGATTGAAACCCCTGTTCAATACTACTTGAAGCCATATTCCTGTGCTTGCGTGGCTTATATACGTAACTAATGACCTAATCTCAAAATTAAGTATTGTTTGTTGTATTATTAATATATTATAACTGTTGAGTTTACTTTTTAGTTTTCACAGGATCATTAATGAAGTTTTTCATTCGTCACGTGATTCTTCAGTGATTCTTGTTTATAATTATTAGCTCAATTATTAGTAAATAACAACATAAATTAAAATCAGGAATAAACCTGTTGATAGTAATAATTTAAAAGCAATGAGTGAATATGTTCATTAATACATTTTTGTCCAAATAATCACGATATTTTACAACATTTTATTTTACCGACTATTAATTAACAATAAATAATTAAAAGTAATACAACTGGAAATTACTAATTATTTACATTGCAAATAAAAAATGTTATAAAGGGAAATGAACATAAATCAATATGTATGAATAGGTTATTGAGCATAAATACCAAGATAATCTATCATAATTCAAATGAATTGTTTAGAATTATTTATAACCAGAATGAAAAAGAAAAAAGTATTAATGACTATTCTGTACTAGATTACTTTAACAGTAGTCTTATTTTAAAATGCAACATTAATATACAAATCAATAAATGAACTACTTACCTACCACCTACCAGACATAAATTTTTAAACTATCAAAAGATCAGTAAAACGTTGCAAGTAATAATTAAGGTTGATATCATCCAAGATAAATATCTTATAAATATAAATCTTACCTATCTTGCCGAAAACAAGGTAAGTAGGTACGTATTTCTATAAATTTACAAATTATCAAGCTACATTTTACCAGTTTCCACAAATGGAATTTTACAAAAAACAGCTGTTGGATAAAAGTGAAGAAGTAAAAGAGAGAATTAAAGAAGAAATCAAAGACAGAGGTGATCAAGTAAAAGAAAAAATTAAAGATGTATCTGTCCAGGGAACTAAAGGTACCTAACAAGGTGTTACTTAACTAATACTTACAGGGTCACTATCAACAAGAGCAGAAACTTCACTTTCTTCTGGCCATGGTCTTTTATCAAAATAGTCCTCAGTTAACTTTGGCCAAGAATGTTCATATAAAGCTTGTAGTTCAAAAATCAAACCTTCATTTACATTATTTCTGAAGTAGATCAAAAAATTTTTTACTCCTTCTGGCATCTTCACGTGTTGTCTGTTATATTCGTCCAAAGTAGGATCACCAGTATGTCCTCCATAGTCGTCGTAGGTATAATCATAATTCTGTAATACAAAATCAAGATAGGCATTTTCAGTTTTAATCAATGTCAAGTTTATAATGAAATTTTTACTGAACTATGGGATTAATTCCAGCAAAGCATGTAGGTACGTAGTTATAGATAATTATTTTAAAATAGTTTTAAAAAATTACACATGGCAATTGCTAAGAAATGCCTTCAAATTACAGGGTAACTAGGCCTGTCTGAAACCAGGTTTCTTTTTAATTTTAATTAACTCTAATAAGTTACCTGATCATAATCCTCAGTGAAACCTTTAGACATTATTGATTATTTTTAAAGATATACCTAATATTCAATTTTAATATAACCAACAAACAACAAACAGCTTGTCACAACCATAGACCATAGACTAACACACACAAAACAAAAAGAAGAAATGAGATTTCTGTAGAAAAGGAGGGCAACACAAACTGTCAGTGGCGCCCTCTTGTCTGGCACTTTTTGGCGAGCGGGAAATTTAAATATCTCAATTTACCTTAATATTCCATTAATAATAAACTCGGTACATAATTTTTTTGCTACATATCTAAATAAGTAGAAACTTATTTAGATATGTAGCAAAAAAATTATGTACCGAGTTTATTATTAATGGAATATTTAAATATTATGGGTTTTAATGAAAAGTAAAAACTGAAACTTCACAAAATTATAATATTTAAATAATTTTCAAGAATAATATCTCGTTATGTAATTTTTTTGACTTATCTAAATAAATATGTAAACATTTAAAAATATTAATAAATGATAAAAAATTATTGTACTTACCTACATAATTCTTATCCAAAAATAGATATACACATATATATGGTTACATTATTTAATATTGGATAATATTCACTGATATAGGTTTTTACATTTTTATACCGTATAATAATTAATCAAAGCAAACATTTTTTAAATATATTTATTAAACAAAGGGATGTAACAAAAAAGTACTATTTATAATATTCTAAATAAATTATATGAATGAATACATTTGTATGTACAAATATTGCTAATGGATGAGCTTGCTACTAACGAACAAAATATATCGATAATGTTGGAGTCAAAAATTTATCTCTGGAGAAAGCGATCAGCGAAATGTTCATGGGGAAATTCAGTCTCGACTGCTATCCATTTCATGAGAAGTACGTTAAACTCTGACATACAGTAATAAGTAGTTGTACATGAAACAAAAATGAGGGTTGGGTTTTCTTTTATAGTAATAGGGTTAATGTTTTCTACAAAACTAAATATAAAAATATTTTCCCTTGGTAGAACAGACAAAAGCAGGTACGGATTTATGTATTTCTATAGTAAATACGTGTATCTAGTATCTAATTTTAATTATTTTACTTCCAGAACATAAAACCACTTTTATTATGGGTTGGGTTCGGCCAACTGGAATTTCACTTACGAGTAAAAATCAAGAATTTCAAAAACAGTTTATAGTTACGTTATATGATGTAGGTACTCAAACGATTAGGTACTCACATACCTATTATTTAAGCTATAATCTGGTCTACTACCTACTGACTATAGTAATTTTTTCAAGTATAATAAATTGGGGTTATGATCTATATTTACAAGAATTGAAGAAAAAGATTACAAAAATATATAAAGTAAAAGATATAATACCTACTTACAGTTACTTCAAATTTTGTAATTTTTATTCCAATTTTCTGTCTTTGAAGATATACATCACTCTTAAAAAAACATAAGTAAAAACTAAATCACCACCATTTTAAATTTTAACTGCCATCCAGCGTAGGCGTATGGGCGTAAGGCGTAAGGCAGAGTCGTAGCCGTCCGTAGCAGCCCCGACCGGCTCCGGTGCTATACAAATATGGAAGGTTGTCATTTATAGTGAATTTTACATGTTTTCTTGCCTAAAATTGCCAAAAATGGCAACCTGGCATGTCTGGCACAGGTTGCGGACTTCATAATATTAGTTATATATCCCTCTAACACAACTTAAAAACATGATATAACTTAAAAAGAACTAAAAGAAGCAAAGACAATAGTAGGATAGCTCTCTAGTTTGCCGACGTACCTACCCATATTTTAGTTCATGACGTTGTCGATTAGGGGCAACGATCAAAAAATCTCAAACACTTGTTACCACAAATTACTAATTTGTGTGCTTCAATTTATTTGAAGGGTTACAATATCATATTTTTCGTGTTATAACAACGAAGGTATGCAGCGAACATACTGTTTATACTTCTGTAGGTTCGGTACGATTTGTGGTTTTTTCTGAGACTACGTGAAAATATTATTTCGTGAGCCGGGCCGGGCGCCGCCTTAAATAAAGGTTAAAATTAAGAGTTCAAAATCTCCCTTTGTTCGATTTCGAAAATAAGTCAGTTATTGACAATAGAAAATAAAGTAGCTATAATAATAGCAATAGCCCTGTTCCTGCTACTGATCTGTAGTTCCTGCAGGACCAAACGGAAACTAGTTTTGATAGCAATTGAAACAAGGTGCGTTCAGAACCCTGTTAATCATTCTGAACACAGATGGACCTGGACCCACTGAACTATATATAATAACTATAGTTCAGTGCCTGGACCATATACGGATAAAAACAGATTATTAAAAAAGTGCAGTTACAGAGATATAGTAAATGTTCATTTATTTCGGCGTAATATATAAAGAAATTGTTCCTGATACCATTTATATTCTTCAACTCCAATCCACGTTTTTAATAAAAAAGAAATATATTACATAATATGTGCATGTATATTGCATGCATATATCCAATAATATGCAAGTAATGCCACAGTATATTGCTTAACTACACTACTTAATATTATATGTGCTACTGCGGTAATGCTGTCCTATTCAGCAGTCCACCATCTCTATATTAAAATGAAAAAAGATATTTTACATTAAGCAGATTAGCAGAGATTAACTAATCTCAGCGATTAGGATTAGGTAGGTATCATAGATAAGGATATTTTTCTTTATCCTATGTTAGGTAGGTATAGGTACTTAAAAACCAAGGATTTCGGTAGTGTAAAATCCTTGCTTAAAAATATGATGTTTAAAATATGTCAAAAATGTGTTCCCGAATGGAAACATGATTTTCGCTGAATGACTCTTACCCAACTTAAACCGGAGTCCAAAATCCGAATTCCGAATTCCGAATTCCGAGTGTTTTTGTTTTTGGATTGGTTCAGTACATAGATTACATATGATTGTTCAGTTCAGTCAGTACTATCACACTAGAAAACAGTGTTGCCAGAGTGGTACAATTGTACCAAGATCCCTTAACTAGTTAAGGGATCTTGCAATTGTACCACATGTGGTACATTCTTATAACGAAAAATATACAGTGGTACTACATTTCTAAAAAGCCCCAAATGTGGTACAAAATGTATGACAATTCAGACAAAATGGATTAATACGGTTAAGTAAATACCGAAAATCGAAACTGCTTGAAAAATGTCCCGCGTCATCGCTTGTCGTGCTGCCATCTGTCGTTATGAGTTAAGTTAAGTAAATCTCGAATCTCGAAAATTGACATTACTTAAAACTGTTGTCGCGTGGAGCGCTGCCATCTTCCATCTATCGTTTACTTTTACTGTGCAGTTTTTCAAAATTAAATATGATTAAAAATTATCTTAGGAATAGGTTACAATTGAAACCTGCTTAAATTCAATCTTACTTTCTGCAGATATGCTAGGTAATGAAACGTCTGCTACACTTGGCAACTTTCAAATATCGTTTTAAATAGAAAACCTTCATATACCTAGGTAAATAGAAGAAACGTTTAAACTTTATTTATGTTTATTTGCTTACTCTTTTAGCAGTAGGTATTGAGTCTGTTGGTCTGTTCTTCTTTCGTTTTCTTTTGTATCTTTTTTTATTTAAGTTAATAAATAATATGACTTACAGTCACATCTTTTTTTTGGCTTTGCAGATTTTAAAATTATTTCTTTATGTGGTACAATTTGATTGAATGTGGTTAATTTCCCACAATTTGTGGTACAAAATCATTTAGCGACCTGGCAACACTGCTAGCAAAGAACATACTCAAGACTCAAGGACACACTAGTATCAGTATCAGTCGAGATATCAGTATTTATTTCAGTAATTCACAGAAATTGAATAGTTAATAATGTTAATTGTTAATATTCATTATACCCTTTTAAACTTTTAAATTCTTTCTTAAGCATGATGATTATAGCTTAATACAGAAATATAAATATTTTTAATTATTACTTTTTAGATAATGTTGGCGACTGGATTTAGTGGTAATATTTTATTTATGTACAGTATTAACAATCTTAGTTAATCTTTATTTATTAATTGTTTAAGAAATATAGTAAAGGTGACATAATTTTATGTCGTAGTTTTGCGAAGTTTGCTAAGTGCGGAACCCTTACCAAATAAAGTTGTTGAAACCAGACCAGACACATTTACTTCAAGAGAAATACATTCCCGGGAAGATGGTCTTGTACTGTATTTACCGCCGAAAAACGTACAGAAAGGGGCAAAGGCTAACTGCGAAATTGTACTACATAGGCCAACGACAGAGACATTGCATCAAATATTCAGGTATGAAAAAATAAGATCTTATCAATATCGAATATATCTACATTCCTACACTTAATTTTTTAATCCTAATTTCAGCTTGTATCGAACCACCGATCTAAATGAAGCAGAAACTAAATTTATTACATTTAAAGATAAATTACCAGTATTCATAGAAGTCGCCAAAGAGGTTAGTTTGCATCGGTTAAAAAGTATTTGGTAAAATTTATTAATTTTATTTTACAGATGTGCAATATTCACGGAATACAGAAAATCTGTGATACTCTCTCAGAACATCCCTCCTGGACGCTTGCCCATTTAGCTGCACGTTTTGCACTATATGATTCATTCGGTAATCCAAAGATCAATTGCTTTCTTAACAGTACAGATGTGGACACTGGTATGTCTCCATTACAAGTTGCTATTAAAACACAGAATTTAAAAACTGTTCAAATAATGGTGTCTGCAAATTGTTCCTTAGAACATTTAGATTATGACGCAAATTCTGTTTTCCATTATGCAGCTAGTACAACAAAGGAGATTATTTCGGTAGGTGACATAATATATTACTTTTACATTCATGATTCATAATAATTAAAGAAATTAAATAACGTTTATAGGTAATATGACTATATTCCATTCTGGTTTTGTCAAATTGTGTATAATATTTAAAAAATAAGAATAAAATACTACATATCTATGTTCTAAATATGTGTTTTAAAAACAAATAGACAAAATGCATCCTTTTGTAAATGATAGTACTTACAGTTGAAAGTAATATATAAATATTAGGGAAATAACAGAGGCGACTATAAAAAGAAAACAGTGCTCTATTTAGTTATGTGAATCCCTGCTGACATATCTACAAAAAGTAATTGTGAGAACACTTAAATAGAAAATTAATATTGTAGATAACAGATTACTTAAATATATTTAGCAGTATCCAACTACAAAAATAAATTATAAGTACCTATATAGGTATTACCACCAAAAAAATATACCATGTGGTGATACAGTGTACTAAAAGAATGATTTTAAACTATGACATTAGGCCGCCAAAGCAGTCAACAATATATTTTTAAAAATAACTTTGGATTATGTGAATCTATGTCTATATAAACATTAAGCTAGATATTTATATAACATGGACATAGGATGGTAGGAACGAGCTATCTCGAAATCTAAAATAGAATATACATGTATAAATATGTATGAATATTAAATGCATGACACATCCGTTTAATATAATTTATGAAACTTTAAAATGCACTTTTTTATTAAATATTCTAAAAAATGTGTTACTTTTTTTCATTTTATTTATGTAGGTATGAATAGTCATTTTTGTGAACGTAACCTTACTTACCTTTACATTGATCATCTAAAAACTCATTTTGTTGATGTTATAGATAATTTCTACTTATTTCTACTCAATGCTTTAACTTCTGCTTGGATAAGAAATGTCTGTTTAATATTTTTTTTAAATAGGCTAAACCGAGAAATGTTTTGCTTAAGATATTTCCATTGTCATTTAAAATTGTTTCAATTAATGTTAAAGTTAAAGTGTAAATAAAATTGTATTTATTGAAATAACTAGGATTACTTAAATATCCAATTTACAGGTTCTTGCACAAGGCTCGCCTCCTAGGTGTCTAAATGCCCGCAACAAGAATGGGTACACCCCCCTTCATATGGCGTGTCTTGCAGATAAACCTGACTGTGTCAAAGCTCTCTTATTGGCTGGTGCTGACGTAAATATAGCAGCCACCAAAGCTGAATCGGAAAATGCTATAGAACCGGGTTACGTTGGAAATTTTCTTCAGGATAACCCTAACACGCTGTTTCAAAAGGATATGAAGCATGGTGGTACTCCTCTGCACTGGTCTTCTTCTCGACAAGTTATTGAAGCACTAATTGATGTTAATTGTCATATTAATTCCCTTAATTTTGAAGCCAAAACTGCTCTCCATGTTATGGTCGAAAGAAACAGGTCAAATTTATATTTACATAATATCAAATAAATGAAAACCATTTGTATCGAAATTTTGTTTGTTCAGAGAATATTAGAAAGACGGCTATGTTTACCACTAACTTTTAACTGTCGGGGAGTAGAATAAATTATTGAAAAATTATATTTTACTATCGACTCATATTTAACAGAAATATCAAATATTTGTGTTTTTCCTTGTGGCGTTGGTAAGCCAAAGTCTCCTTGTAGGTATATACATTTTTTCTTGGGGAAATATCTCTTGGTTTGTTTTTATTTTTCAATTTCACTAATATTATTTCATAACTTTTTGAGAAAAGGAATTATACTGTATGATATACTTAGTTTTTAAATTTATAAATTTAATTTGAACATTTTTTAAAACAAAGGTTATTTTTAATTATGTAAAATTTTCTGTAAAATGTCTGAATATATAGGCAGAAATTATATCGTGCAATTGGCAGAGCAAAATCTTGATATGTAATATTTCCTACTACTTATTGATTTTTGTTATTATTTTAGGTTAGAATGTGTCGTGGCTCTCTTAAGCAGGGAAGCAAATGCAGATTTAGGTGATAAGGATGGAAATAGGCCAATTCATTTAGCAGTTAAAGGTGGAAATATATCCATAATTCAAGCTCTTATCGTATTTGGCGCCAATTTAAATGTTTTGAATAATGCAGGTGAAACCGCTCGACATTTAATTAGCAAAGGTCAGTTTTTAAAATAGTATATACTTACATAGTAAGTGGAGATTAGTATTTAAAATTTATGCCAAGATATACTAAGAAAAAATATTCAATACTTTCAGAGTCACAGCCAATTCTAATTACTAAAATATTTATTTATATTTTAAATAAATGGGTTGGTAAATAAAGCAGCAACAATAAACAAGCATGAAATGTTAATATAGCAATATATTTATTAAGCATTTCTCAAATGGACAATGTCTATTTTGAAAATTTGTAGTTTTCGAAATATTGGCAATTTAACATTTTTCTGTCGCAAAAATGCTACCTACGTATTTTTAAGTTTAGTTACATTGGCTCAGAGATGCACTAAGGTAAACTAAATTACTTGATTAAAATTAATTAAAATTAGGATTAGTCAAATTAAACAAATTTTGGAGAATTATTCGAAAAATTTCAGTAGGTAATTTTCTAAAGTAATTTTGAATTTTCCAGAATTTACCCATATCTAAATAATTCTAAAACTTCCGTTTAAAAGTATAAAATAAAAAGGTTACTAATCAGTCATGTACATTTTTTATGATAACCCTGTACATTGATTTAGTAATAATATCAGTATGATTATTAGAGTATCTATTGGTTATCTGGATATCTTATTTTGGATATCTGGATATCTTCGTTATAAGAAATATTCAGATAAAAAGTAAACAATGTATATTAGGTTTGTTTGACTAATATAAACACATTATACAAGAGGGATCCGTTACTTTTAAAAAATGAATACATTTCTATATAGATTGACAAGCTATACCAATAAATGTTAATTTATGACTCTTTTCGCCACCCTCTCCTAAACATTCTTTTAAGGTCAATAGAGTGACAAGCTTCAACTGTTTTTCAGATGATGTAGTGCCTAGACGAATAAATATTAAATATTCAAAAATCAGGTATTGAATTAAACATGTTTCACTGTTAGACTACTGGATATTAAATAGAAAAATTAAAATTAATTTTACAAAACATATTTAGTTGGTTTTAGATATAATAATTATATAATTTTTAATAGCTATAGACACAATTAAAATGAACATTTTTCAAATTCATAATTAGGAATGCTAAAAGTAATCATATAAACTATATAATAGAAAAGGTAGGTCTAGTTTATTTTATTGATTTTAAATGTTTTCTTGTCTTTGTAATAATTCTAAATATTGAAGTCAGTGTTCACCATTTTGTGAAGTACAGACACAGACAGATGGTAGAAACAGAAAATTGAATGTTTATAGCTTGTTTTATTCTGGTATCGTTTTGGCAGTAACTGAGTCACTTTTGCGGTCTCTCATTTTTACAAATTACAGCCAACACCAAGTTTTCTATAAGTTTTCTATCCATATCATCTTTGCAGACCAAGAAGCCAAATTGCTTTATTATCTTCATGCAGTTGGCGCAAAACGCTGTCTACCTGACTTACAGGGTTGCACAGAAGGTTGCAAATATAATGGTTCCTTTGAAGGAATTCCACCACCAAAGGTAAGCAATATTTTTGTTTTATTAATAAATTTATCAGTAGCTTTATCAGGAATTATAAAGGTAGTATAAATAATATATTTTATAATATAAGTGTTCTGAATCAAAATCAGTATATAATAATCAGGATATTCTTCTAAAAACATTTTTTCTAATTATTTTTGAATATATAGAGATCAAAATGCAATAGGTCATATATAGCAATAACAAAAAATGTCAAGATACTTTTGATTATCTCGTTTACCACGTTTATTATATTCATGCTAAAGTCCATTTCACAGTTATACAAACAAACTTAAAAAATGTTACATCACGTGAAATAATCACAGTTAACCGAGTGATTAAACTGAGAATAAAAGAACTCAGTTGACCTAATCTCAGAAAAGGTCAACTTTGACCAACTTTTCCATTCAAACATCACCTTTAATTAGTTCATGGAAATAGCTATGAACAAACTTTTATTCATTATAAATATATTTGGTTTATAGAAGTATTATGATTAATTAACACGATTAACAACTTATGTTGCTACTTAAATTTAGAAAGGCCTCCCAAAATATAATTTATATTTTGTGTGACTGAACTTGGTTAAATTTCTAACCCATTGTTCAATAAAATTTGAACTTGCACTGAAAATTTGTGGTCTTCAAAATAAAACATAAACGTTTCTTTCTTCCTATTGATGATTAGATAAATCTATATATAAATAAAACAGGAAGTTTATAAGTACCTATCAGTCCTTATCCATATATATTAAAACGCGTCAATTCTGTCTCGCTCTAAATTCCGTCGCCGAATCCACAAAGTTTCAAAGCTATCTCCTCCGAGCGGGGATCACGGAGCGATCCCCGCGAACGACCGGAGGTCGCCCCCGGCCTTTCTCCAATGCGTAGGGGTATTTTCGTCCCGTTTCCTACGCGTTTTCTCAATTTAAACGCCTTTTCAAAAAACCTCTGCAAAATTTTCGTCGATCACCGTTCGGTGAGAGAGATGCGGCTAACGCCGGCGTTTGTCCTCGCGCCTAATGGTCCCGTCACGCCCGCCGAAATCCCGACTTTTCGCGGGACTCCCTAGGCCCTTTTTATAATTTTACGGCTTCGAGAACTCCTTCACGCGAAAGTTCCGTCCTTTCTCTAATCCTTTGAGATTTTTTTTCGAGACCGTTCGTCGACTCCATCTACGTCTATTTCGTCTTCGAAAATCTCGAATCGCATTCGTCTCAACTTCTCTCTCATTTTATCTGCCGATTTGAGATTGCACTAACGAGACAAGCGCCTCCCACAAAAACTGTCAAATTAATTAAACTTCAGATAGATTATTTTCCTACGAGAAATATTGCTAACGGAATCGATAGTACTGACTGCCAAACACTTCTGATTACCAAAATACTGAAGCGAAATGCTTTTCCAATTAAAAAATCGGTAAAAATTATTTTTTCAGGTTGACACGTACAGTTTACGTGTTTAAACGTGTCAGGGTAAACTTTTGTCAACAGGCGGGATAGAGCAATGGGAAAGTCGTAGAAATCAAAACGTGATAATGCTGATTTCGCGGGTTCGAGTCACGCTGGAGGCAATTTTTTTTTTACTTTTTAATTCCAATTATTTATTAGTATTAGCGTTTAGTTATTCTGTTTCATTGTCCGTATTGGAATTAATTCGTTCATTTTGGCAAATTCATCATTTTAGCTTACTAAAGTAAAAAATATCGAAGATATTAATTTGCTGCAACAATTATGACAGCAATATATTTTTGGTCCCATTGATAAAATTGATGAAAATGTTTACTGAAAAATAAATTCTATTTCCAGCACTTAAAAAATGATGATGTTTTACCATCAAGAATAGAGTAGGTACCCTTACAATTCGTCAAAATATTAAGAAAAATCGTTTAGTATAATTACATCATCATTCCAGATACCAAATTTCTTTAATATGTGTTTTCTTAAAAATAATATTATTCTAGATGCTTTTGTCACCCGAAGGGTGACCCCAGGCCGCAGGCCTGGAACCCTGGTGGGGCTAGAAATGGGAACGAAAATCGCGACAGCGATTTTCTCCTATTTCTAGTCATTTATATTTAAATCATGTGGCTATAGGGTATACCAAAATAATATATAAAATAATAAATATAACATATTTTTCTTTCGTGATATAAAATATGTTTTTTACATCAAATTTGATTCATTATAAAGTTCTAAAAGAAAGTATATCGTTTGTCCACATTTAGTATTTTAAACTAAAAGTATTTGCAAAAAAATTAATGAGACATTTTTAAATGATTTACTAATTTTTTTTAGGTTATTGGACCAACTAATCGGGATATCCTCAACCTGATGTTGTCTGTGGCAGGTATGGAAGTGGCATCGAATAAACACAAAATCAGATTTCCGAACAAAGGTAGATTGTTGAGTTTGGATGGTGGCGGTATTAGAGGATTGATTCTGGTACAGATGCTCTTAGAATTGGAAGGAATATTAGGGAAATCTGTCACTACTTGTTTTGATTGGTTGGCTGGGACCAGTACTGGCGGCATTTTAGCTTTGGGTGAGTGTTTTTTCTTTTCGAACAGACTAAATTCCGTTTTTGTGACTCCAAGACATGAAAACAATTGTAGTAAAGTTAGAAACATCTGCTTTAATTGTTAAAGAAACTAGACAAGCTGAAGTGTTTATATGTGTAGAAAAGTATTAAAATTAAGAAAATAATTCTTTGCACTACAAGGGAAAAAGTCTGAGCGACTATTTCTAGTTGTTGCCAAGAATCGGACACTCCGTTCGTAATCCAACAGAAAAAAAATTGTGGAATTGCCTTTGCAACAATAAATAAAGTACTATATTTTCCTTCAGACTAGGAGTAAGAGGAGCCTTGAACTTTCAGGATATGTTTATCATATCATTCTTGAAAACTTAATGGTGTGCTCTTGAATAGTGTTGTAAATGAGGGAACGTTCTCGATTGTGCTTGGAGAATATTTGCGAAGCTTCAAATGAATTTGCGCGCACCTTCCCGGCCGAGCATTTTGGAGCACATATGGAGAACTTTCCCTTGAATATGCTCAAAAATTCTCGGCAAAATGTTCAATATGTGCTCCAAAATGCTCGGCCGGGAAAGTGCACGCAAATTTATTTGAAACTTCGCGAATGTTCTCCAAGCACAATCGAAACACATTGTTCAAATTGCCGCTAAGAGATAAAAGTGGCAATATTGCGACTTCCGACCTATTTCCCGAGAATCACAGGTGGCCGCCAGCCCGCCGGTGCACCACATAGAATTTATCTCTTTCTGTCGTAATAATTGGAAATGTAGAGTAAACAAAGACGACGATTGCCGATATGTTACCGTGAAAGTACTTACTTTGTTTCTACTGATTACAAACTTTTCCTCTTGTATCGAGCTTTATTTGTATTTACTCTTTTTTATAACCATTTAACATAAAATAGTTTTTTTTAATAATAAAGGTGAAAATATTGAAAAAACTGGTAATCTTCTGGAGAACATTGAGAAGATTCAGAAAATTCTTGAGATTACTGAGAAAAATCAGAATATTTACGAGAATATTGAGAATAAAAGAGAAAAATTTGAAACATTGACAAAAAACGTTAAAATGTTATTCAGCTATGCTGATAATAAATTCTCGGGAATTCCTAGTTTATGCTCGTATTTTCTCGTTTATTCTGGTTTGTGCTCAATTTGCGTTCTCCAAAAATAAATGCTCGAGCATTTTCCATCACTACTCTTGGAGATGAATGCCTTTATGATGTATCAAATATAAAAGGTCTTTATTGTATGAGAAGACTAAAACTGCTGATTGAATACCAAATAAATTTTTTTCTATCTCCTTTATTAGTTAAATGATATATATTTTAATATTTCTGATGTAAGATCACGTTATCACCGCCAATGCCACGTTCCATTTTGTCACTAACAAAAAAGCATTGTTCCTAAAAACAAAACGATGAAATTGTTATTCATCTCAGGATTTTTAATGAAACACATACCTGAATATGCCGATCATTTTCCTTTGTCATAAGTTATCGATTAATATTTTCATTATTTTCCAAGTGACGTGCTACTATCGGTTTTACCAGTTTTACTACACATTTTACACAATTTTACGAAACTCAATGAAAATTTACATAAGTATGTCCCTTCAGAGCAAATTGTTTGAATTACATAAACTAAGAAAAAGGAATTGAGTTTCATTATGAGTTTTTCCTAAAAATTGCAAAAAAGTCAATTCACAAAGAAGGTTTCTTGCTTTGGACATAATTGCCTAATATTTTCAGTAAGTTACTGCTAGGCAATGCTGTTAAAAAGTAACTAAATTATTTAGGAATATTTTGTGTTTAGTGCCTTACTCTAGAGGACAGGGCTTAATTATTTTAAGGACAGTAAAAACGTATTTAAAACTGGCCTAATTATTCTTTGACAATTATAAATTTAATAATGGAACACGTTTACTGTTTCATATTAGGCTACTAAATTAGTGACGTGCAACATAAAAATCCGTAAATTGCAGTAGACCAGTACGGTTTTTAATTAAAATGTTCCAATTTGTTCGACCAATTAATTGTATTTTCAGTGCGACATCTAAATTTTGGTTGCCTAACTTCAGACTGAATACATTTAATTCACCTTTTGACTGCTTCATTAAAGGCGCATTTAAATTAGAGCGAACAGAAGCGAACGGACGAATTCGTTCGTTGTCTCTGTTCGCCCTAATATATGCAGAAACACGGAAGAGTTCGTTCGCTCCTGTTTTGTTCTCCATACAAATTACGGAAGCTTATAAGCAAACAAATTCGTTCGTTCGCTTCTGTTCGCTCTGATTTAAATGCACCTTTACATTGTTAAAAATAGCAAATGTGTTTCTCCTTAGGTATAGTATCTGGGAAAACAATGAAAGAATGTCTTTGCTTATATTTTCGCATGAAGGAGATGACCTTTATTGGAAATCGCCCATATTCCAGTGAAGCTCTGGAGAACATTCTGAAAGAAACTTTTGGAACTGAAACTGTGATGTCGGATATTAGATATCCTAGAGTAATGGTAACAGGAGTTTTAGCTGATCGAAAACCTATAGAATTACACTTGTTTAGAAATTATACTAGTCCTAATGATATATTAGAAGTAAAACACGATTCACCTTATGAGTTACCTCCACCACCAGAAGAACAGTTTGTTTGGCAAGTTGGAAGAGCCACAGGAGCTGCACCTACATATTTCAGGTAACAAATGCTAGTTGAAATTTAAGTGTTTATTCAAACACATTTTAAAAGATGGCATTAAACCCAAAGATGGTTTGAGTTGTTTTGTTTAATAATGGATTAGTTATGATGAGACACCAAGTTTTACAGAAATATATTTTCTATAGTAATTCAAGTTACAAAAAAATGTCAGTTCTTCACTGCAAATCTGTTCAATGACGTGAAGTGTAAATTATTAAAAATACCAGTTCCGCTCTAAACCCTCAGCAAGTACATAAAAAACAGTGGTTTTTAGGTATACTTGTGTTCTTGAAATATATTCAGTTTTCGTGTTTTCAATTTACAAGTAGCATAATGTATGGATACATTTTTATTTTATTATATTATAATTTTTTTTTCTATCTAATTAATGTGGTTCTTCGGTAATAAGCAGAATATTTTTAAAAACAAACTAGCTCTGATCGATCCTTGGTTTGCGTTTATATGTTTAATTCATTTTTAGTTTATTGTTATGGTTTTCACTACCATCCTCAAGGACATTATCTTTCTAGGGCATTTGGACGATTCCTCGATGGTGGCTTAATAGCCAACAATCCAACTCTAGATGCACTAACAGAAATCCACGAACATTGTCAGGCACTCAAAGCTAAAGGCAGAGAAGAGGAAGCTTGCCCAGTATCTGTAGTAATCAGTCTTGGAACTGGATTAATTCCAGTAACGCAAATAAAGGAAATCGACGTATTCCGACCAGAGAGCATATGGGACAGTGCTAAATTAGTCATAGGAATATCAGCTTTGGGCTCTCTTCTAGTAGATCAAGTAAGGGGCATATGCATTATGTTTTCTTGTAATAATGGCGTATTTTCCTTCAATCGAAATGAAAGTGGAAACCTGTATTTTTATAAAATATATTTTTTTTTATATTTATTAGGATAAACATTATTAAGATTGAATCGGTAGAAAATGTTTAATTCAATTTTGAAATTTTATTCTATTTCGTAACGTCACTAAGCAAAAACTCGGGAATATGTACCTATCTATAGAGGCCACACTGATAATATGTGGCTAGTTTCAGTTTGTAACGACGTCAAATGACAGTCGACATTTCAATAATTGACATTTGAAATTTCCTGTTTGTGTTTGGCTTGACAACTTGATGTGTTGTATTGTTGTTTCCTTGTGAAGTAAACTTTTATTAAACATGGAGCAAGGTTTTGTAGAGGTTAAGTCCGACAATTTACCGGTTATATATCCTTTTATGATAAAGATCCTATAGTTCCTTTCATAAATAAAAGGGATGAAAATTGTAAGGTTAGTATTTAACTTAACAGTATTACTGCAAAGTCGATTAAATATATTCAAAAATTACCTTTACAAATTATGATGTTTTTCTATTACTAATAAATAGTCTTGTATAATCAGTCACAGGCAGAGACAACAATTCACAGGTAAAAATATAAACTAAAAACCTTGTCTCATGTTTACCATGATGTTTACCCTAACCAAACAATTCAAACATAAACAAAAGTAAAGTTGTCACGCAGTGACACCAACCACACAAATGAAAATATCCTAGAAATCACTAAAAAATGGCGCAAATTTTGAATTTTCGCTTAGTGACGTCACATAGACATCGCACACAATAAAAAAATAATTTATGGACTTAAATGAACCCAATATTAAAATTCCCGAAATACGTATCTCTTCTTTTTCCAACTAATTTCCATTGCCGATGTAAAAAAAAAAATAGGAAAACACAATGGAATTTTATTTGAATTATATTATATTAGAGGATTTATTACACATAAGCTGTTAGCAGCAAATATGTAACTCCATATATTCACTTGCTTTTAGTATCGCAGTTCTAGTTGCGTATTATATTTTTTCATATGCAAAATGCCTGCATTGCGGAAGGTATAAAAAAATATCCTCGAGTAAATTGAAATTTATAAATAGTGATTATAGTTTAACATATTAAAATATTGAATTTATGTGATTACTTCTTTTTTACACCAACTCTGCATAATAAAAATCAACTTAAACATTTTTAAGTAACATAGTTTTCATTCATTGAAAAATAGTTTCCAATGGAAACATAATTAATAATTAATCTGAAAATCTGAAATATCGATTGACAAATTCGCTCCATGAATTCATGAATTACAAAGAATAACGTTCGTAATACCCAAAGCAGTTTCGACTTGTAAGTATTTTGGAATGTTCTTGCGATACGGACTTGGACAAGCCGTGTCGCTTTAAATTGGAGTTATCATCGATCTCTATCTAATTTTATTCGCTCTCTCCATCTGTCTCCTCTTAATATCTATACTCTTTGCTATCTATATATTTTAATTGTTATAAACATTTTGCCATTCTAAATCTATATCCATAATTATTAACACTAGAATTTATTTCGATATATAGGCGATTGTTAGTATATAACAATAATAACGAGTTATCAGTATAGTATTTCTGTTCTTATCATGTGTATTTTCTTAATTCTTCTCAGGTAACTATTTATTAGTTATTTAAGTTCTATATACATTATAATCCTAATAAATAACTTGTAGTAAGTGTGAAATTTTCCCATAAAATATAAAATAATTATTCCCTACCCGTCACAAATTTCTACATCATCATTCATTAAAATAAAAATATATTTTTTAAGGCAACATCAAGTGACGGTAGGGTAGTTGATAGAGCCAGAGCATGGTGTTCCATGATTGGTGTCCCTTACTTCCGTTTCAACCCTCAATTGTCAGAGGATATTGCCATGGATGAAAAATCTGATGAAAAGCTGTGTGGTATGCTTTGGGAAACGAAGGCCTATATGCATGCAAATATAAATGTCATGAAGGAAATAGCAGATATTTTAAATAGAGGTTAAGAATCTCGAATTTAGACCAATTATTAATTTATATGTGGCTGTAATATGTGCTGTTATACCCTATTATTAAAAATTACCATTTTTACTTGATTTTCATAGTTTAATGGTTTTCCTGAAAATAGCATTAAAACTACTCAATTAGGAATTATTATTTTCATTCTTATGCTATTTTCATTAGAAACACTTGTATAGTATTTATTTTATTTTCTATTGTTATTGCTATTATTGAAGTATTATTATGAGATTATATCTGTTAATTGTAGCTTTGTTTTATTCCTCTACAACAGTAACAGTAATAAAGTAATCACAAATATCATATTAATCAGTGATATTTATTGCTCCTTATTTATTATTTGTTAGTTCACTCTTTATACAGATCATAGTGATCTATACTATAAATTTTAACATTTGTTTTTGTTTAACTAGCAGAAAAAATATCGGCTACCTAATTTTTTGGTCAAACACTTTGATTATATATAGACGTCACACCTAATAGGCTAATAGGTTAGGTATAGGTAGTAAAAAACCTAATTTATATTCTAACAAGCTGGGCCGGTATTATATTTTTCATTCAACGATTCAATACTCATTAACATCAAATTACTTCCAGATTTTCATCTACAATTCAAGGTCTACCTCAACCTCAATACACACAAACATACTTTAACAATGTCTTAACTATAGTGCAATTTAAGATGTTTTTCTAATATTAATTCCTTTTTAAATTTACTTAAGGGTAGTGGATTCCAGTAAAGTCGAGGAATATGTCTCGGCTATGTGTCTGAACTGTAATGTGTTTAGAATTTTAAGTAATAATTCGGGAAGTAAATTTAAGTAAAGTCGGGAAATGATATAATATATAGGGAGTTCCATTTAAAATAAGCAAGTTGGTGTCGACTTCCGGTTATACCGGGAGTGCCACAAACGTGAAGATATTTTAAAGAAGTAGGCCCCACTGACTTTCGTAAATAATCAAATTTTCAGAAATCACTCTGTACGTACTTTTCCATATATCGATCACGGCCCTTCCCGGCGGGACACCATGTATGTCTTTTTATAAATACATCATTCAATTCATTATGGCTGAAAACGTTTTTCCAACAAATTTTGTGCATTGCCTTATCCAATCAGTCGTCAGTGAAGAAGTTTCATGCCTTGTGCATGCCAAATAGCATCTTTATACTTGTGTGTAAATGTTCAAATGCATTATATTATATTTATATGCAATACTTATCAGTTAATTAGTATTGGTTTGATGGGACGATTGGATCATAATAAAGGTGATATTAAGAAAATATGCAACATGATGTATGATTATTTGTTTTTGTAAATGCTTGGTGTCAGATAAACTCAATGTTAATATTTATAGTTTAGTTAACAAGTAAATTAACATTATAATATATATACACAATTGATTTCTACTCAAAAAATAATTTTTACATATTTTATGTGTAACCATAATAAAATCCTTCCTCATAAGCTTTGTACATATCATTGGAATTCCTTCTCAGCCTTCGGCCAATAGGTTCTAAGTCTGAGTAGCATTTAGGAAATACTCTCTCTATAGCATCGATGGCTTCTAATTTTGAGATGTTTCTAACTGCAAGCACAGAACTTAAGGCTTTACTTTTAACACAATCCTGATGTGCTTCTTTTACATTGAATGGAGATGCATCTCCACTACTCCAAGCTGACAGAAAACTGCAATGAGCAAGGTTTGCAGCACGAATCTCTGTACACGCCAAGTGGTCGATATTTTTGAAGTCTAGATTATTTCGACAGAAATCAAACATGTGGATCATTTCGTGGGTTAAGACTCCCTGTATTATGCCCTCGTTTCTTACCACATTTTGACATATGATTACCTGAACATAAACAGCAAGTATTGAAATAAGAAATAATTATTTGATTTAAACATAAGGCCACATGAAACATAAACACTTACTTGATTAAGAATAGGATCATATCCTCCACTCACGGTGGGATCACATTCTTCACAAGAAATATGTCTCCGAATGTCAACAGTGCAGCCTGATGCTTTTAATGCTCCCATCATAAGTTTTACTAAAGGGCTATCTCTGACACATTTATATACGTTTCTTTCACATTTTATTTTCTCTATATTTTCTTTTCCTTTACCTTTCAAAAAATCAGTGATTGTTGAGCCATTTGCTGGTCCTCTTCGATCAGGGTATAAATCGTAGCCCCATTGACTCGCATCGTCAGGAATACTTGACTTGTTTTGATTAGTACTATTTGGCGTTTTCTGGTCTTTAGTATCATTATTTTTCGGTAAGTAATCTACGAAAGTCATTACCATAAAACTTAGGTTAAAGAAAAAAAAAATTTAAACCACTTTGAAGTTAGTGATCATTTAATCGATTTAATCTGTGGGTCTGTCTCTATTTGTGGTCTGTTGCATAGAATATCTATAGTCTGTTCTATTCCAACTCTGTTGTCTTATAGATATGCTGTGGGTGTGTGATTTGCATATATATAATACTACTATATCGCGTATTTCCTATGTTAGCCCATAAGCGGTTTCTCCGAAAACATCAAAGGACAAAAGATATAGTGCTATACTGTTCCAGAGACCCTTTGTTCGATTTGCGCATGCGCAGATTTTGTCGATATCCATGGTTACGGAAACTGACACATTGCTTATAGGTTGACAGACTTTCCAACTTTCAACTTTTTTTTAAAAGAAGTCGGTAGACAGAGATGCAGTATTTATGATGCATGTTTATTGGAAGTCGCGAAATTCGTGCGCATGCGCATATTTGACTAAGGTACTCTCGATAAGGATAGAGATTGTATGTCGGCGCCGTGTTGTTTTCGGAATTTTTGGGCCTCTACCCGCGATATAGTAGTATTATATATATGGTGATTTGATTAGTATAGACTTTAGGTTTGTTCCTGCAGGAGTCCAAAACTGTCAGAAGCATGCGCATTATAAATCTAAGCGTTCCAACAAGAGTCGAACGACAGTCCAGGATTTCTTGTCCTCTGTTCCAGCTTGAGTCAGGGCAGTTTGCTGATAGTTTGAAAAGTTCACTGATTCTTCGGAAACTCATAGTCCGGTGCATGCGCAATGCACATTAACCAAAACCATTTACCAACTTTAACCTCAATTATTGTACGCTGTCTATTATTAATATTATAACTCAACAAACAATAATTATTTGTCAGAAACGGATGATATTCCTCCATAATTTATAGGTTAAAAAATTATTTGGTTATTGTTTATTGTACTCTTCTTCTTCTGCTATTAAGTTCTCTAAAAATCCGGTGTTCCAGCAAAAATCAAAAACTAATCTAAGATCAGACATGCGCATTAAATCACAATCCCTGACTGTCAGGGATTTATCAGAGATTCTATGCAGGAACAAACCTTTTGATTAGTGGGAGTCACAGAAATAAAGACAACAGAATGGAGAAAGTATATTATTTTTCATAGGATTTCTGTGGCTACAATACAAGGATTTTTTACTTTAAAAATCCTTGACTACAACATGGTTTCTTGGTCCGGTGAGGAGTTTGCGCATTGAGCGCAAATGGTATTGGCGATTTCCAAAATGAACACCTTCTGCATGAAACTATTTAAACTTATTTAAAAGATAGTTTTGGAAGGCTTTATAACTAAAATAAAGACAAATAATACAGATTTAGGTTTGTTTAACATAATCAGTGGTTTGCTTGTGACTTTTTGGTATTGCAAAGTTAAAAACGACGTGGTTGATATTTGTGCGTCTTTCGTCTTTCTTTTTACATTTTAAAATGGCATTCACAACAAACCAGCACAACATACAACATAAACATAACCATTTTGTTGCAGTATACTTTTCTATTATTTGTCTTATAAAAAAAGAATATATTTATTGATTTAACCATGATTTAACAAGCGTTTAACAAAAAACACAAAGCACTACACTTTTTCTACCCATGATACTTATTTTAGCCCAAAATTTAAGAACAGAAACTATTTATTCCAACCCTCAAATGATAATTAATAAAGAAGCATTTCTAGGGCATAAACTGCTTTTATCATTGTTTTTGTCCTTTATTTCACCCATGAAAAAGGAGCCCGAACTGGGTATATTTAAAATGGTTAAAATAAGAGGAGAAAAGAACAAATGAATTTAGTATAATAAGTTTAGTCCAAACAGCGCGCTGTTTACTTTAGGTTCGCTATCACAAACTGCTTATCTCTGTCATGCCACGACAATGGCATTTACGTGAAATTAGGAGTTTTTCTATATTAATTATGTAATTGTCACAAAATAAATATAAAATTTTGACAGAAACAGTAAACAATATAAAAGAGACAGACGAACGAAACTGCCGATAGTAGTAAGGACCAAGGAATTTATATTATTATAATTCCTTGGTAAGGACTGATTAATCAGTAACATCCAATCATATTATTTGGTTATCACTTATGTGACGTCAGTGGATTCCCTTTAGCGGGAGATTTAAAATATTGAGATTGGAATATCTTCTTTGTTTTAATTTGACAGCTTTAACTTTTTAACATAACCTATATAATATGTCACATTATTGTCATGTAGAATATCTCGGTTGTCTTTGGAATGGCATCACTGTCATCAGTCATGTCATATCATATCAAAGTATTTCTGTATCATATCATAGTAATCTGTGCACTGATCAACACAACACAGATATTTATCGTCAAACACATATATAAGTACTTTAAAATCACATTTGATTACATTAATATACAGTCTCTGAAATAATATTGGGCTGGATATTTTGACTGAAAATGTTTGAAATTGCATTATGGGCAAATTTGACAATAGGGGATCCACTGACGTGTTACGAGAAATCTGTTGAAAATGACCTTCAAATTTTTTAGAATGAATTGATCAGCCCTTCAGTGACACCATATGAGTAACTATATATAGTCATATGAGTGACACCGAAACAAATGAATAACTCAATACCATGTACTTTTTTTCAGTACGTATTTTATCTTGGAAGTCCTATTAAATTCGGACTCCTTCTCTTTATACTTCATGATTTCACCCTAACAAGCAACATGAAGTCAGTATAATTATAGCAATTGAATGCTAATTGCTAAAGGATATGATATGAAATCCAAAATTTTTTACTTGTCTTCCACGCTCTTTGTTTACAATTTGCAGTGCCCTCATCGGTAATTTGAATCCCCAATATACATATAAATAAGCAAGCAAGTTACATATAAATTGCATTGTCTGTTTTTCTTTTATTGAAGTAAAAGTTAGAGTGTATGAAGAAACTCGGTATACTATTGAGCTCTCATAAATATCATACCACTTCATGGTGTGTCCGAAGATCCAAGAAAAATACAACAATAATAACTTAATACCACGTACTATTTTTCAGTATATATTTCATCAGACCAAACCCTTTATAAGTTCGGACTCCTTCTCTTTATACTTGTTGATTTACATCATGCAGTGGGGATATTTACATTACTTATAATTTTGTGTATTATTGTGTATTTGTGTATCATTCTTTGGGATACATTATGATCAACGACATATAACAGGCGGAAGCCCGAGTACTGGTTCGGCCCCTGCTGTATAGGGTGATTCACTTTCGAGTGTGTAACATGGGTATCTCGCTTATTATAAAAGATAGATTGTAGGTTTAAATTCGGCAAAGTTGAGGAATTTTGTGCTCAATAAGTTGGCGCAAAGAAAACCCCCATTATATGCTTTTGTTTTTGAGTAAGAGGCAAAAAAAAATTTTTTCCGGTTTTCGTTTTCTGGCCATAACTTCTATATTTTTGAAAGTATTGGCTTATCGTTTTCACATTATTAGGACACTTTCTTGAAACGAATACAATCCCGTAAACCGTTTTTTAAAAAAATGTCACTTCTAGTTCTAGAAAGTGAATCACCCTGTACGCAGTATACTTGAGAAGAAAATAATTAAATTAATTTTACTTTTGTAGATTTTTCAGTTCGAATGTTTACTCATATGAAGTTGAAAACCATATCTTACTTGTTTGTCTAAATGAAACAATACTTGGTTTATTAAACATTTTATTATTTTTTATTTGAATGTGTCAAATACAATGATACATGATTAAGTTCCACGTCCACATTTATTATATTTTAGTTAAGTAAAAAATATGATAAAATTTAAAAAGAAAATTACAAAACATACAAAATAAAACCAGTTGTTACACACATTAATATTAGGTAATTCTGATGAATCCTATACAGTCTACAACAAACATCTATACATTTTGTTTGGATCGACGAAAATCCCACCTAGCACCTTTCAGCCATCCTTCTATTAGCCTTCGGTGGAATTTTCGTGAATTATACTTTAATGAGGGGTGGTCAAGTTAAGGATGAGAAGGGTCGGCTACAATGTAAATGGCAGTGGGCCTTTGGCCTTTACAGAGGATGTTTAAATTCTCTTACAAACAAAGATTAGGAAGCTTCAGCAAATTGTTAGACATTATGCTTGTCTATCTTTCCTTTAATGATCCTGTTGTTAAAATTTTATGGCAGGTTTCATGCGGTTGCAGAATACTTTTAAAATTAGGTACCTACTCATAATTTCAACCACAATTTGTGCGTGCTTCAGTTTTATTTATTTTTAACCTTTGTCTGAAAGGGGCTATTAGTGTGAAAATGTAGAAAATGGAGGTCATGAGTTGTTATATAATTGATGAAGAACTATTTAGATGGAATAATATTCAAAACGATTTTAGCCTAAAATTGGTATTCTTCTCTACTGCCTGTTGCGGCGAGGAGCTGAAACAAAAAAAAAAACAGCTAAGTACCTAGTAAAAAAGTCGAAAAGTGTCTACTAAAAGTAATTAACTTTCAATTAACATAGATGTTCGCGCATATAATAGGGTGTATTGTTGAAATGGGAAGATCTGCTTATAGAGTTACCTACTTTTGGAAGGACAAGAACATACAGATTTGCAATACCTACTTCTTGTATTTTAATCTAGATTAATTTCTTCATATCTTTATTATATTTAGTAGTGACCAATGAAGGAAATTTGGAAAATAATAATGAATAACTTATGAGATTTTAAATATACATTGTATAAAAAGTATATTTTTACTCTTCTCAAACTAATTTTTCATTTAAAAACTTTATTACTTAGTGGAGGGAGATGCCAAGAACAACTACGCCAAGGACTATGTGCCCCTATTGACATATTATATTTCTCGGGCATCTCCATGGAAGTCGCTACATCTTTCATCGAGACGAACCACCAGGCAGCGACCGGTTTCACACTTATTCTGTACTCATCAGAGTCCCATAGGTAGTGGACTCGGTGAACGATGTTGCGACATGATTGCCTAAAGGGCATATATTAATTATGTTATATTGGTAGTACCAGAGAAACACATGCGGAAAAGAGATAGGTGGCTATCTGTCTTTCAATTAGACAATAATTGATAGACGGATAGAAGCAAATACCAAAAGAGGACACTACGGTGTGTTTCTCACCACTACTAATATAACAGATGCCCTTTAGGCAATCATGTCGCAACATCGTTCATCGAGTCCACTATCCCTAGATGAAATTGGTTATTTCATCTCGGCCACTGCCTATTGCACTCTGATGAAGGATGTAGCGACTTCTATGGAGCTGCCGGGGTATTGCAATGCCAGTCGGGGCACATAGGCCGTGGAGTAGTTGTTTTCTGCATCTCCTTCAAATAAATAGGAAGTAGTATTGTCTTCCTCAAAGACAATAAAGATAGTAGATATACTATAGGCGTTCTGCCTCAAAAACTCCATGTAAAAGCCCATAAGCCAAAAACGTGGTCAAAATTTGTTCCCAGATGAATGCGCAGACGCTTTGAGTTAACTGGAGATATCTCCACGCCCCCAGGCAATCAGATTTCAGCATTCAGACCTCGCCCCCAGCCAATCAGCTGTCAGACCACACCCCACCCTTGAGAGCGGTCCTGGGTGACCTTGAGCCGCCTTGGGCGGTCCTGGGTGACCTTGATCCACCACCACGTGGAGGCCACCTTGGGGGATCCACGTGGAGATATGAGCAGTTAACTCAAAACGTGTGCGCATTCATCTGGGAACAAATTTTGACCACGTTTTTGGCTTATGGGCTTTTACATGGAGTTTTTGAGGCAGAACGCCTATAGTATATCTACTAAAGATCACTCCTATAATGTCTAAATCTGTCTGTTAATATACTAGCGAAGACGAAAAGAGGGCATTATTGTGTGTTTCTCACCACTGTTAACATAACAGATGTATTTATTTCACTAAAATATTCCTCCAAACATTAATGGTTCCCTTCAAATATAAGGATGCTGGTAGTGGGTTTTATTTTCGTGAGGCTTTTATTTGGTACAGGAATATATTCCGAACTACGTTACCATTCAGGATTCAGGATATTAAATTTGATGGTCCTTCCATCTAGGTCTTTGTAAAGTAGGTACCACATTTAGTTTTTGAATAACGTAATCTTTACCCCCTATTTCTTCTAATTCACAAGTTAGCAGGGTAGTAAACTAATACAACGTTTCTCTACAAACGGGGATAAATACAAATAAAATATTTCTTTTTAAATAGTCATATAACTTCGAATAATAGTAAATTAGTTCATCGATTTCATTTTTTTTTGCATTGCATATTATTCTCAATAAATATTTATAGCCTTTATTATTTGTTGTATACAGAGTGGTTCATTAATATTACAAATAATTGGATTAAACAAGTCCAATTTTTTTGTCTAGACTTTTTGTATTTAGATTTTTCAAGAAAAAAATTAAAAAATTCAAAATAGGAAAAAATCCACTGACCAAAATGTACGAAGTACATCCATATCAGTCAATCCACAAAGTATTAAACTTACTAAAAAGCAGTGGCGTGACGTGCCACCTTTGCAGTTCTGGGATGCCTTCGGAATGTTACTGGTATAAATATGTAGATAATATTTAATTAGGTACCTACATCACATGAATTTTTGATTCATCACATGAATCACATTTTGTTATTTTAAATAAACCTGGGTTATTTCAAAGGAATCACAAGAGTTTTTCCAATATTCATAAAAAACGATTTTTTATAATAACTCTGTTTTACATTGAACAATTTCTCTAAATCTTGTTAAAAAATCCACCTGTAGGTATTCGCAACAGTCAACGAATGTTCTGTTCGTAAACGTAAACACGTTTATTGAAATAAAATCGTCAGTTATAGCTCCATTCCTACTAATATATTTAAAAAAATATGCTTTGTTTAAAATATTGCTGATATGATTACGATACCCATAAAATGAACAATGGCTACATAAATGCAAATGTAATTTAATAATAGATGAAAAAAAAAATGTTAATTTAGATAATTAAATATTTGATATTATATCTATTATAAAATTAAATAATTCATTTAATGAAATACATAAACCAGCATTTGCATATTGCAAATTTCCAGCTAATATAACGTAGCTTTTAATGCAGTTTTTATGTATAATAATTGCATGGCTTTGTAGTAGTGAATCCGGACATTTCTATTTAAATTAAACATATTCCTCTCATGAATGACAATGATATATACCTATACACTTTAAAATTACTAAAAACATGCGCCCACACACACACATACAGGGTGCCCTAATAGCTCATGCTACTATTGCCATCACCAGTTTTTTTTTTCAATAAAAATAAAAATCCGGACTTTTTATTTTATATTTAAAAAAAAAATTAATATGTTCAACCACACGAATACTGTTTCTGACGTTTCGACCCAAAAAATCTATCATGAGTGCTTTTATTGTTAAATCTGTAATAGGGCCTTATCTTTTAGTATGAATTATTTTAAAGACTAATATTTGTCCCCTTAAATAGGTAATAAAAAATCCAAATCCGTATTAGAAAAAAGTAAGTTGGTAAGTGATATCTCAAATGTTAAACGTCATTTCAAAAAATTGGTGGTAGCATTTTGTAGATAGGAAAAAAATGATGATGTGTTGGTCATTTAACTATTTTTGCTCACGGATATAGTTTCCGTGTTATACCTATTAAGCGAAATAGTTTTTCGGAATTTTTCATATTTTCCCAATATTTCAAAATCTAAAAGGCAATTTGGCAACATTGTAAACATAATATGAATCGTCATCAGAAACGGCAACATCTCTCTAATTTAATCGATTTCGTATCTTTTACAGTTTTGGAGATAGCAATAGTGGCACGTGCTATTTAGTTCAACTTGTATAGTATACAATACTCTATCTGTTCTGGAAAAAATAATCAACTTTAACATTTTTGGTAATAAATTTAACCAAGAGATTAAATTTAATCGAAATTTTTTAATTTCTGGCTAAATCTGAAATTATTGTCAAACAATAGCTTGAAAAAAGTTAAGATAGGATGTGCAAACCGTTTTGCTGGATCTCAAACCGTTTAGATTTTTTTCAGGATGTCAAAGTTGCAAAATGTCAATATTCACCTGTCAATATTTCAAAAACAGTTGAAGATAGGTATAGGACATCCTACATGAAATGTATTTAAAATTTTACTTAGAATCACGAAATTATATAATATATAGGGTGTTCCATTTAAAATAATCAAATTGGTGCCGACTTCCAGTTATACCGGAAGTGCCAGAAACGTGAACATATTTTTAAAAGGTAGGCTCCACTCAAGGATTGTTAACTGTTTACAGGATTGCTCGATCGCTCAATTTTGTCATCCGCCTTTGTGACGTCATAGAAGATATATGCAATCGAATTGTCAAAATATACCCATTTTGTGTTTGTTATATTTCATATTTGCAAGAGAATTTTCGTATTTGAATGATTATTAATATTATTATTTATTAAAGTTTGTAATAACAGTATACAGTGTACCTATTTCTACAAGTTCGAGATCTTTGGATCTTTGATGACGTCACAATTATGGATTACATTGTAGTATAGGGATCGAGCAATCCTGTAAACAGTTAACAATCCTTGGGCTCCACTGACCTTTGTAAATAACCAATTTTTAAAATCACCGTGTACCCTTTTACATACTCTTTTCCATATATCGATCGCGGCCCTTCGCGTTGGAACACCCTGTATATCAACCCCTATAATATCAGTGGACTTGTCAAAGGACATTTCAGTCGACGTATCGGTAGTAGGAAGAAATATTTGTTATGAATCAAAAAATAACAACTGATATTTTTTTAAAGTTTTCCAATGCCAATTTAAGGCTCCCCAAACCAACGCGAATTATTCGCAACGGATTCGTGACGGAAAGTTCGCAGCGAAATTCTTGGCGGAATCCTCAGAGAACCCCACACCAAAGCGAATATAATCGCATCATATGCGTCATATTTTCAGTATCGAAAAGGTTGATTGCTATTGCTGAAAACGAAAAATAAACAATTTGTACTTGTACTTACATACTTACCTATCATACAAAAATATGTATATATCATCGGATGAAGAAGAAGCATTTGTGTTGCTTGCATTGGAAGTAGACAATTTAAGGTAAAATTATTATTATTCTTTAAAAATAAATGTGTTGATCATATTATATATCTAACCTTAAGAAGAAAAGAAAATGGGTTCACGATATTAATAAAAAAAGACGGCAATATAGGGAATTTCATACATTAATGCCGCAATTACGAAAAGACGAGAATCTATGGTATATTTTTGTTACTTTTTTCGAATATTTTTGTAATCGTCATGAGAAAGGTCGTCTAATATAGGATACCTTCGCACTAATTCAATGATTTTTTCCATTTTATTAATTACTTTCTTAGTTAAGAGACTGCGAAACTACTACGGATCCGAGAAAAAACGCAGCCACTTGCGAACAAAAACTCTGTACGAAATAAACGCAGACAATTCGCAGTCTAAACGAAAAAAAATCGTGTTGGTGTGAAGGTACATATTTAACGCAATGGAAACAATATGATGCGAATCGCAAGCGGTGCGAACTTCCGCAGGTGCTGCGATTATCCGCGTTGGTTTGGGGGACCCTTTATAATATGATCTGATAAAAATCTTGGTGCTCGAGAAAAACTTTATACTTCCTGGTCTAAGAGAAATACAGTACAATTTTTGTTACGTTATTTCCCAAAATAAATTTTATAGAAGAGAGGCCCAAAATACATGAAAAACAGGTACATAGAGACAGCAGAGAACATATGAAATTATTTCAAATAAGTAAAGCATCCTTTTTAACAAATATCTTTTATGTGACATATGAAAGTTATTATCTAAGAATGCCCTATATTTGTAATACTCGCTGTTTTTCCCATATACTTTCTCTAGGATTACTTGCCTAAATCGATACTTTTTTAAATTATCAATTAGCTCTAAAGAATATTATTTTACCAGGTATGCGTCTCAGAATAAATCTAATTTTGAAAATTGCAACTCACAGAAGAAGAATAAAATTATTTGTCGTAACAAATTAGTCTGTTCAGTTGAAACAAACTAGTAATGCAAATTGATATTTTACTTACATCAAGAGCACTTCTTTATGAGAAAATTAAAGTGACGGAAATGTTGGTATACATTATTTATAAGGACGAGTGTATGTTGCGACATAAATCCAGGTAGACATATCAGACTTGGAATGCAAATGGAAGGAAAATCGATGAGTTCCACGTTTAGAATATGGAAATGAGGTAACTGGATGACTTAGGACAGGAGTTCATTCACACATGCAGCATTTTCTGTTCGAAGCTTCCGCGTACCAGATGTTTCATATCAAAGTAGTCATCGACTCATAGTTGTTAAAATAATTGTTGAACTTCAAATTGTTATCTGTCCTACACAGACAAAATCTACTTACTTATACCAACAAAATGTTTTAGTTATGTCAGTAGTAGGATAGTATAGTTTAAAAAGATTCAATTTTTGCCTTGAAAGGCCCTGTACATTTTTTGTAATTTGAACAGAACGAAAGGTAAAACTTGGCAATCTGAAATAGCATAATTTTCCATTTAATTTTGTTGTTGCTGGCGGCGGTCAGATTGGACAGTCTTTATTGGTATTTATTGATATATAGAATACATAATGACGTTTTTATAATTTTTTTATGTAATATGATAGACTTTTGAGATATGGTTTGAATGTAGAGAGAGAGAACGAGAGATAAAGAGAGGTGGAGTGGAAGATGGACCTCTAAGGAAGGTGAATAAGGAATTTGCTGAAAGCAGTAACTTATTTTATATATTAGATTGTGAATTTGCAATAAAAAGGGCTTTTATTAACTTACAAATAATAAAAAAACAACAAACCTAAGAATGTATCTGAGTCAACTATTTTTTGCAATAAAATATTATTCAGGTATTTCCACAAAAAAAAATCGATTTTCCTTCATTTTACAAATGACTAACTCCACCAGTTTATGAAATAAGTATCAAATAATATAAGCGTGTAAAGGTTTGGTGAGAAGCCCAGTAGTGTCTTCATTCTATTTTTTTTAAACTAAGTAAACTATATATTTTTCTAATGCGCAAAAAATAAGCCTTTCAATGATACCTATAGGCTGCTACTGTGGTTTCCAAGAAAACCGACATAATTATGGTGTATAGCTCACGATGACTATATAGAAAAATAGATATCAGCCCAAATATTGATAAAAGTCAATTTTATATTTTCTCTATCTGTATCTTCCTAAATAACCGAGTTTAGTATCTCGAAAATGATCGGTATATCGGCCTTCTGTTTTTACAGATGAATTGGCATAAAAAATCGCTAAGAAGGTGCCTCAGTTTTCCTAAAGACTGGAACTGAATACCCTGTAAATACTCTACTTTGTTGCAGTCCATGTCTTAATGATTTTCATGAATGACTGAATGATTTCCATTAATCATTAACTATACACGGTGTCCCACCTGGAATCAATATATCAATCCTCGATCAATATATGGAAAAGTACGTACAGGGTGATTTTGAAAGTTTAATTACAAAGATCAGTGGGGCCTACCTTTTAAAAATATTTTCACTGGCACTTCCGGCATAACCGGAAGTCTACAACACTTGCTTATTTTAAATGGAACACAGATTTAGCCAGAAATCAAAAATGTTCGATTAAATTTATTCTCTTGATTAAATCTGAAATTAGTGTCAAACGATAGCTTATGAAAAGTTAAGATAGGAATGTAAAAACCGTTTAGCTTGATCTCAAACCGTTTAGATTTTACAGAGTGTCAAAGTTGCAAAATGTCAAATTCACCTGACAGTATTTCACAAACAGCTGAGGATAGGCATAAGACATCCTACATGAAATGTGTTTAGAATTTTACGTATAATCAGGAAATGATATAATAATATAGGCTGTTCCATATAAAATAAGCAAGTTGCTGTCGACTTGCTGTTATACCGGAAGTGCCAGAAACGTGAAAATATTTTAAAAAGGTAGGCCCCACTGTCCTTTGTAATTAACCAAAATCACCCTGTACGTACTTTTCCATATATCGATCGAGCCCTTCCCAGTTGGACACCGTGTATAATAGAGTGTTGTACCTAAAACGCTGTCATTACAATGCATGAAAATCAAAACTTACTGAATAACTTTCCATCAAAGATTAAAAATACCTTCTGGAAATATATTCCGAAACTGGAATAATTAAAATGTATTGAACACAAAGATTTAAGATCGCTTGATTCCTTTTATCCAAAGTTCAAAGTTGAAGATTGTCTTATCAAAGAGAGTACATGTTGGCACCAATTTGTTTGTTGTTGTTAATGTTTTGTTTTATTTTTAATATCACCATTTTGTGTATTCAAACTACATATGCATGGGGTCCCATTTTCGATGTCTTTACATGGGGTATCTTGGTTATAGCTATAAAGATGAAACATTAGTAAATTTTTTGAAAAGTAATATGATGTAATTAAAATTTCGCTACCTTCTTTGGCTTTTAAATTATGGTCAAAAATTGAGTTTCAGCTAATTCGGAAATATTCTCAATTTCTTTAACAGGAAATATTTAACTCTTTTATGAACGTACCAACGAAAATGGAATTTGGTATGATTGACACATGGTACGTGAAAATGAAACAATTATTAACACAGAAAATAGTATGTTTGTAGTGGCGAGATACAGTGAAATACACTGCAGTGCCCTCTTTGGGTCTTTGCTACTACCTGCCTGACAATTATTGTCTAATTGACAGACAGATAACGATCTGCAGAAAAGCAGATGACATTACAGCGACCTCTATTGTCTTTGAGGAAGACAATCCTACATAATTATTGGAAGGAGATGCTGAAAACAACTACTCCACGGGCAATATGCCCCGACTGGCGTTGCATTACATCAACATCTCCATGGATGTCGCCACATCCTTCATCAAGACCAAATACCAGACAATGACCGGTTTCGATCTTGTTATGATCTCATCAGATTGCCATAGGTATTGGAATCGATGAATGATCTGGCGACATTGATTGCCTAAGGGGCATATGTGAATGTTTGTAGTGGCGAGATACAGTGAAATACACTGCAGTGCCCTCTTTGGGTCTTTGCTACTACCTGCCTGACAATTATTGTCTAATTGACAGAAAGATAACGATCTGCAGAAAAGCAGATGCCATTACAGCGACCTCTATTGTCTTTGAGGAAGACAATCCTACTTAATTATTGGAAGGAGATGCTGAAAACAACTTCTCCACGGGCAATATGCCCCGACTGGCGTTGCATTACATCAACATCTCCATGGATGTCGCCACATCCTTCATCAAGACCAAATACCAGACAATGACCGGTTTCGATCTTGTTATGATCTCATCAGATTGCCATAGGTATCGGAATCGATGAATGATCTGGCGACATTGATTGCCTAAGGGGCATATGTGAATGTTTGTAGTGGCGAGATACAGTGCAATCAATGTCGCCAGATCATTCATCGATTCCGATACCTATGGCAATCTGATGAGATCATAACAAGATCGAAACCGGTCATTGTCTGGTATTTGGTCTTTATGAAGGATGTGGCGACATCCATGGAGATGTTGATGTAATGCAACGCCAGTCGGGGCATATTGTCCGTGGAGTAGTTGTTTTCAGCATCTCCTTCCAATAATTACAGAAAATAGTAATTGTACATTTTATTATTATCTATTAATGGTAACAACAACAAATGATTTGGTTATACTTTTGGTTGATTAATAATTTTAATATTGGCGATTTACTGTTTTTAAGTGGCTTTAAGAAATCTTTTTATGTTTAGGTATTTATAACAGTATTTTTCTTTTAAAATATTAATTTATCATATCTATTGTTAGGTACTTTTTAAATGTTTGAGTTAATTATGATTCACGAGATGGGCGATTTACACACTGAAACGGGTCTTTATTTACATGTAGAATCGTCTAATAAAGCTTCGCCCACTGCTTGTGAATTTTATAAATAAATATGTACATTGAATTTAAAATATAATCATCTTTTGTTACTTCCTCAATAATTATTTTTAGTAAATCAACTGAAACAAATTTACGTAGTTAGAAGCAAACAAAAAGTAAATTCCACGACTTCCTGGTACTCTAATATTTATAAAAAAAGACCGTTTAATTTTAAAAGAATTAAAATTTATATAAACGATGATTTAACTTGAAGCTCCTGTTTATTTTTCATGAAAGTAGCCTGGTAATATTTCCAAGGGAAGAATGATGTCAAACAGCTTTATTTCATTTGATCATGAATTACCCGATTCTTAGCTTTATTCCCTAATAACCCGAACAAGCTAATGTCGGTTCAGATATTTCATTTTTATTGGCAATGACGAAAATGATACACGAGCAGATCCGCTTCCATAGTGAGTGATTATTATTGGCCCTGTGATCGACTTTCGGCAATATATTATTTATTTCGGATTTCCAGTGTACACTTTATTTTCTAGATTATAGCCGTGTGTGTATACGTGGAGTCTGAACTGAATTTATGTGACCATAAAAAAATGATTTATTATAAAATATGTAAGGGAAATTCCTTATACAGGGTTAACATGACGAACATGGACTGTCCATAAGAGCGGAGGGTCATAATTCAAAGTGTACAAGTGTTATACAAGGTGCCCATTATCTATCTCCTTACATGGCTAACTTTGATGATAGTGGAGATAGAGAATTGTTTAAATTAGCAAAATTGGGCAGAATTACAAGAGGAATTCAGTGCCTCCTTCAGATTTCATTTTAATTTTCAACTTTTCGAGATATTTTGATAAAACTAAAAATCGCCAAAATTTTTAAACTCGAATATCTCGAAAACTATAAAAGATACAAATAATATAGAAATACTGTGTGATAGTGTTTTTTACGTGGAATTCAGCGGTGATATTGAAAATTTCACGGGTATCTTAGTTTTTCAGAAAAAAAATAAAATTATGTTTTTTTAAATGGCAACCATAGTTGGCTATGGTATCAATAAAAAGCTTATTTTTTTCTGATTTTAAAAATATAATATTTAATATACCTTTCTCTTTTCTTTTGTTTACTGTAATGAACAAACAATTTATTAACATAGTAAGCTATGAAAAACAAACGTACATCAGTAAACAACAATAAAATATAAATGTCAGATCACACTAAAGTCACATTATAAACGTCAAAATTAAACGTTCATCTTAAAATAGTTATTGTTAAATGTACACAAACGAAGAAAAATACGATTTATTAAATATTATATTTTTGAAATAGGAAAAAAATAAGCTTTTTATTGATACCATAGCCAACTATGGTGCCATTTAAAAAAATATAACTTTATTTTGTTTCTGAAAAACTAAGATGCCCGTGATATTTTTAATATCACCGCTGAATTTCACATAAAAAACACTATCACACAGTATTTTAATTTTATTTGTATCTTTTATATTTTTCGAGATATTCGAGTTTAAAATTTTTGTCGATTCTCAGTTTTTCCAAAATATCTCGAAAAGTTGAAAATTAAAATTAAATTTGAAGGAGGTACTGAATTCCTCTTGTAATTCGCCCAATTTTGCTAATTTAACCAATTCTGTATCTCCACTATTAACAAAGTTAGCCATGTAAGGAGATAGATAATGGGCACCCTGTATACTTATTGAATTTCGGACTTTAGTAATAAAGTTAATTTGATTGATTTGATTTGATTCATAATATGGTGTATGTTGGTTTTTTCAATTTTTTCAAAAATTACTGTAAATGTTGGTATATCAAACTTGAGCATTTGAATTGGATCTGAAACAGGCAAAACTGGTTTTGGTAAAACTGGATAAGTACTATTATTTTAACTAAAATTTGAATATTTCACAATTTTGTGATATGGAACATATGTGGGCTGACTTACAATGGTTTATCTTTCTAAGAATTTTAATTCTATATACTTATATATTTTGTCCCACGTAAAATTCGTTCTTTCTTAGCTATCTTATTTAATATTTTTTAAAAAATGTTAAATACAACAGTTCACCGAATTATGGAAGCCATCTGCAGAAAATATTTTTCGTAATACCGCGTGTTTATTTTAGCTTGGGCACTATGCAAATTTGATTTTTAATATAGAACACCCAGTATTTTTTTTGCATCTTCAGGAACAGCATGCAATTCTGAATTAAAAACATGTAGTACTATATACCTAAACATTTCGAAGATATTTGACATTTTATAAAAAATTTCACAGGGTCAAGGGTTTGTAAGAATCTTCGTAACTTTTTTCGTATAGGAGAACCCTTTTTTTCCTTTGACAATGTACAAAAAACAGAAACTGTGCTACCTGCTACATTTCAAATAAATTCAAAGATATTATACCAAGTGTTTCTTTTTTCAAGTTACAATTCAGTGAAACTTTTATATTTACCCGTTTGTACTAAAATGTTAAAAGAAGAGAACTATGAAAAAATAAATCTTAGGTGGGACATCCTGTATAGTATGAGTCGTCAACAAGCATAGAAAGTATGCGGGTCTCACACATCTATAATACTTACACTATTTTTTTTTATTCCAAAACTTTATTTAGAAAACTGGTTTGTCATTCAGAAACAGCAGAAACAGAATAGTTACAAAACTGCACAAATCATTTGAAATATTAATCCTTTAAAAATACCGATCGAATAGAATAGTGCAGTGCATATCGTAAAATATTAATATCTCTGGCATCTGACATAAAATTAAGTAATACCTAAGCATTTCACAAACTCAGCACATTCAGAAAATAAATGAGGTGTGTCATCCCTCGTCATACCCAGAAATATTTGTTCTGGATAAAATTATTTGGATAGAAGATTTATAGCCGCGTCAGTATATGTTATCAATCATTTTAATCCCATAAATGAAATAACAGCGTTAGTTGACTTTATTAAACAGCTGCGAAACACGAAATTATTATTGATTCCATAGATAACTTGATTTTAACGTCCATCGGTTCTGCTACAGATACAAGATTTTCAGTGCGAAAATTGTGTTTCAGAGTCGGGATACCTACAAATCCGCATAAATAATGCATAAGGCATTATTAAGCATGGAAGTGCGAGAGGGAGCAAGGGCATATTTGCCAGCATAAAATACTTATTGATAGAAAGAAAAGCGTACTTTTCACACACAATAAACTTTATTTTAACTTTACTTGGCCGTTGGATTTAACACAGTAATAGCGAATTTGGCTGGCTTGCATTTTTGCATTTAGTGCGTACTGAGAATAGCTCCATCCTTCGTTGTTGAAGATGATATACAGCCTTATTCAGAACTTATCTCTAAAACTTTGAGGATATGTGCATTGTGCATCCTTAAATAAGAAATCGATATCACCAAAAAAATTTATAATAAAAGATTTAGGATTTTCCGTAAATAATGTTTAAAGTTATACCATTATAAAGGACTACGTAGCTGGGCAACTGTACTTCAACACATCTGATTCTTTTCTACCACATTCCTAAGAATGTGATAAAAAAAGTAAACACGTTTTTGTCTGGAACGCCTGGTTAAAACCGACCGTCAGTCTATCGCGGGTGTAAGTCCCAAGGTCACTCCATTACAGTGGACCAGTATCCAGCGGCGTGCAATGAAAAATTTTTAAATAGTTTTAAGACCCCGCCAAAAAAATTTTTTTTGCACTACCACATTTGTACATGTATGTCGAACATCCCCAAATTTTATTATGGATAAGTTCTGAATAACCCTGTATAATAAAGGATAGAGATATTCCCAGTTGGCACTAGGGCGGTCAGTCGAATTCGCTGTTAGTGTCTTTTTGGTTTTCGGTACTAGTCAAATATTTTAAAACAAAACTTCCCATTATTTAATAACATATTTTAGCAGGAAAATTGTCATAGCCAGTAGAATTACAATTTTTTTAACTTAGAATTGTTTCTGTTATTTATTTTTCTGTAATGGCTAAGATCTATAGAGTTGATAAATACGTGTGCGGTATATAGATTTTCTCTTTGTATATTACAATTTGACTCTAGCAATGATTTAGCTAAATTAACAAAGTACAAATTGAAACCATTCACAATTGCACCTTTGTTTGTTCTTTCATTATCGTTTACTTTTAGTATTTTTAGTATTTCATGACCTTTTTATTATCTTTAATAAGAAATCAAGCTAGTAGCACAAAGTAATTGAAATCTAGTTGCTTCAATAAATGGATTTTTACTTGTATCTGTGGAAAACAAAAGACAACTCTTTTGTTTTCCATAGATACAGTAAAATCCATTTATTGAAGCAACTAGATTCCATTTACTTTTTGCTACTAGCTTGATTTCTTAAAATAATTATATAAGACTAAAGACTAAATCGCAAAGAATACGTTTGACACTTGTATCAACTGCTGATACAAGTGTCAAACGTAATATTTGCGATTTAGAGAATTGTTCTCAAAATAAAACTCACGTAAACGTAAATTGAAACGATTTAAACTTTAACAACATGGATCTACAAACAAGAATTGGTTTAGTAAAAAAATTGGTGTTTAGAACACGACCAACAACGCTGGAAGAATTAAAAGACTCTATTAGGGAGCAAAATTGCTGCAATTCTACCAGAAATGCTGAATAATGCTGTGTACAATTTGGGGTAACGATTGGCGATTACAGCAGCAAAATGGACGACATATCGAACACTACGACATTAACCAGTGTTGGACATAAGAAATACCTATTTAAGCAATCGAATTTATTGCACATCATGTTATTAACTTAATTTGTTAAAAATACTTAATAAGCTGAAATATATCTCTAATAGCGGTTTTACACAGTCCAATAAATTCATAAATTAATTCATGAATTTTTTCATGAAAAAATTGATGAATTTATTGAAAGCGTCTGAAGTGTATTACACAGTCCAATTTTTTATTGTAAGTAATCAGGAGGGTCAACCTTTAAATAATTGATACCAACTTCTAAATTTGACAAGTCAACTTTCTGATAAATATCTGCTATGCTTTTCTCAACAAAAGGTAAGAGTATAGGTATAAACCATGTCTATGGTATAATCTCTAAACAAATTCTCTTGGTATAACCTATAACCGACACAAAATAAAGTATTTGATCTGTTGGCATTGGTGTTGGTACTGTTGGTAGTAACATTGTAAATAAAAACGTAGCCAGAATTCACTAAAAAATTGTTGAAAAATTAGAGCCAGTTCTATTTTGACAATTTATTCATCAATTTATTGTCGTCAATTTATTCGCGGCAATTTCGTGTATTACACACGTGAATTAATTCAAGGTCAAAAACTTCATGAATTTATTGGACTGTGTAAAACCGCTATTACTTTATGATAACCTTGTATATATCATTCAAGATAACAAGCGGATTCCCATGATTTGGTATAGCAATTCCGATATAAATAAAACTGGCAATTAAACAAACAAAAAAAAAAACAAAAACGATACCGTTACCTTTCTTACCTTTCGTTGGCTTGGCACCTTTTGCTTTGCACTTCTTCGTGATTTGCCTATTCTGCTCGCAGGATGCATCGCTATTCACTTTCAGCTTATCATTTCTTGTCATCTGACTTTGGGCGTTGCAGTCACTCCATGTGCCCTTTTCATACCGGCACGCTGAAACAAAAAACTTGAATCAATGCAATGTATAATTTTTGACAGTCGAAGCTTCCAAATGATTCAATGAAACAGATAACAACAAAAACAAAATATAAGTAACAATGTAACTCGAGAAATGAATCCCTGACCAGACCAGATTAAACCAGTTTCTTTAATTTACTATAATTTACTGTAACCTACGCCGAGCGCATTATTTTTCACTGAAATTCTATGAACCTGGCGCATTATGACAAAGATGACGATGGCATGAATGAATGTGAAAACTCTTACTAAATTTCCTTGAAGACTATTTAAAAACTATTTGTCGATAAAAATATTATTGAGATTCTTTCATTCCTAAAATAAAAAACAATGAAATATGAAGCAAAAAAGAACAAAATAAATCAATAATTCTTCAAATAGAAGCGTTTTAAATTAAAATTGAATTTCTGTGGGCGGTGACAATACATTAAATGTAAAATAAATAGGCAACTGCCTAGTTCTACAAATTCTCTCAGGATAAACAAAGTCTTGGAGCAAAGTCCAAAGAGTCTGTAAATCAATAAATATAATGGTGAATTTTAATTTCATCGCGTCACTAATTTTTCTGGTATTTATTTTAAACTTAACCTACTTAACTTCACTAATATTGAGTAAAGGAGGTAAGTAAGTAGGTATTAATAATTATTTTAGTTCATAATAATTGGTCAGTTGACTTTTATCACTTATAAAGAGTATCAACAAATTTATGTGGTTCATTCAAGAACCAATAAACAATAAGACTATCTACCTAATGAAACGTGTAATGATAATAATAATAATAATAATAATAATAATAATAATAATAATAATAATAATAATAATAATAATTCTAGTGAGGTGATCATAAGATCAATGTTCTTGTGGTGACCTTGTATTATATTATTTCCTCTTAAATTTATACTTAAGTACCTATATGTTTTTTAATCTTCCTGTATATTTTATTATAATGCTTAACCTTATACGAGAAGTAAAACAAATAAGTTAATGGATGGTAAACGGATTGGTTTTAGATCAGCCAAGTCGCACTTAATGAAGTAATGGTACATTTATAAACATCATCATCATCCATTAACTGACTTTCCTCTAAGTTTTGCTAACTCAGCCAGCAGTATCTGCAAATAACAGCTTAAAACTTTCAGGGAAAAGTTTACATAATTTATTTAAACTCAATAACTTGCTTATACAAAAAATCAATAACGAAGTCGTGTGTAAGATAAACTGAATTTAATTTAGAAAATGGCGGTTCTGTTGCCGAGTTGCTGAAAGTCTGCCTGCGTTTTTAAATTCAATTTTATAAACCAACCAATCAAAATTCATTAAGGGATTCCACCATCTTCAAATATTAAATTTAAAATCGCATCCTATTAATGAGCTAAGTCTACGCGTAATTTTAAGATAATTATACCTACCTTGTAACATCCTGTCCAAATATACCTAGTTGATGATTTCTTTATTATTAGCGATATAAAGTACATTAATTAGGACTAGTTGTTATTTCTTTAGTGAGTTATTAACAGTAATTCAAGTCCCTGAACTAAGCATTTTGGAAATATTGAAATAAAAGCATATTTGTATATACAGTTCTTTTATTTGAAAACGAACCACCCTAAATATCTTTTGATTTTGATGAAATTTGAAAATACAAAAAACATGTCAATTAACATATCAAGGGGGACGTTTAATTACATATTGGATTTCATTTTAGCTTTCACCCCTTCCTCCACAGCCACCCTCAATTTGAAATTTCAAACGGTATCCCCCAACCGAGTGATACATCGTTGAAAAGGGCAGACAATTCCCTATTCAATCTCACCAAAAAATGTTAAATCGATTGATTAGTTTGGGAGTTAGAAGAAAAAATGTGAGAAGTTCTTTCGAAACTCTTGGCTGTGTATTTTTTTGTTGCATATTGTCCCAGTTTCTCCAAACTTATGCACCAATTATTATATCAGATATTTATGAGCGACGTTTTTGTCTGGATACCTCACATTAAATATTCTGGTGGTCCTACGTACACAGATAGCTTCCAAAGAAACTTTGTTATCAAAATACCAGACAGGGAAGACTGGAATAATGGTCCCCCAATAACAGCTCAAATAGTCTGGTATACAGACGGTTCCAAGACAGAACAGGGAGTTGGAGCCGGGATTTATGGGACGAGACACAAAACCAAGATCTCAATAAGTCTAGGCAAATGGGCAACTGTTTTTCAGGCTGAAGTAATGGCCATACAATGCTGTGCTAAGGAGGCGATAAGGCGAGGCACGGATAACCGTTCGATTGCCATTTTCTCCGATAGTCAAGCGGCGATACAGGCAATAGGGTCCCCATAAGTTTCGTCAAAACTCGTGTGGGACTGTCTGAATACCCTGAAAGAGCTAGGGAGCGAGAATAGAGTGATCCTAGCTTGGGTACCTGGGCACGAGGAGCACAAAGGTAATGAGGAGGCAGACGCACAAGCCCGAGAAGGCGCATCAAAAGACCTCATAGGACCAGAACCCTTCTGCGGCATAGCGAAGCCATGCATTAAAACATCCATGGAGGAATGAATGAGAAACAAATCTCTAGAATGGTGGAGGAATCTGCCACAACTGAGACAGGCAAAGTTATTCATTAAAGAACGGACGCCTAAATTCACAGCAGATCTGTTAGGCCAGAATAATAGTAGGTCTCCTAACAGGACACTGTAGGCTAAATAGGCACATGAATTTTATGGGACTATCAGAAGATGCAACTTGCAGATTCTGTCAAGAAGAAAAGGAAATCTCAGTACACGTACTGTGACTGTGCCAGTGTGAGGGCCTGACAAGACTGAGATTTCAAATACTTGGGGAAGGAAGACCAAGAGCCAATAGCTACATGGAAGAGCCTCTATCAAGGCTGTGGAGTCTAATGCAAAGAACAAAGTTGGACAGAGTGCTCTAAATAGGTTGGGAGTGCCACAATAGATCTTCTAGGTCGCGGTGGACCAGGCCAGGGGGCCGACTCCTATATAAATCTAATCTAATCTAATCTACGTACACAGATATTTTCAGACCCAAAACGAATATCATTTAGATTCGTTCTGCTAAAGTAGGTATAGCCCTTTTTAAATGTCCAACTGAATTAAATAATTGCGAAGGCAATACGATAAAAATGACATTAAAAATAACTCGTAAAAAAGTAGCTAAAACAATGTTTTTTTAATACAGGTTGGTATTAAAGGATACTCAAAGTTTTATTTATTCTACTATTCGTTATACCTAAATTCACCTTCTCCATATTTTTCATCTCAGTGCTTATATGAAACAGCTTATGTCGAACACCACATGTTTATCTAAAATACACAATTTATGAGAGTACATTTTTGAGCTAGTCATAAATAAAATGAGATAAGTAGGTAGATATTTCAAATGTAGATATATTATGTGATATTTTCACACAATATAATAATTTTTTGTTAATAGTGGAATTATTTTTTCATCAATTTAGTAAATATTTCTGCGAGCATGACTAAATAAATACCTCTCTCCACACTGGTATATTCGAAATATTTCGCTAACAAAATACAAGTTCAGTGAAAAACTCATCATCCATACCCTTAGACGATATTTTCACGAGCTCTTTCTATATACATAAACGTTATCCTTTTATCCTTACATAAATTTCCTGGCAAAAGCCCTTCCTTCGGTGCGAAACTACAATAAGGATCGTAAAGAAGGAAATTGAATCGACTAGGCATAATAAATTATTTAGTGAATAAAACGGGAATACCATCAAGTATTCTCACCTTATTTATTTTCTCAAAAAAGTCTTTTGCAATTACCTGATAATTAAAAGTAAGCTTAAATAAACAAAACTGACGTAAGAACTACTGCTAATGGATACATTCTAAAAATCAAACATTTTTTAAATAAATACATACTTAGTAGTGGTGAGAAACACACCATAGTGCCCTCTTTGGGTCTGTGCTACTATCTGTCTGACAATTATTGTCAGATGGAGATGCCGATGTAATGCAACGCCAGTCGGGGCATATTTCCCGTGGAGTAGTTGTTTTCGGCATCTCCTTCAAATAAATACATACTTATTAGATTACACTTGGAAACTTTATAATTAGGTATATAAAAGTAAACCATGTTAATGTACGGAAGTAGCATTTCCGTATCAATCCAGTAAGTTGTAAATAATATTTTTATACTTCTTTAAAATTCATTACATAACTTAGGACTGCTTTTAAAAGTATCGCTACGCTGATTCTACTTTTAAGTATAGTGTAATTCACATTTTATTTTAAAATTCTAGTTATCCATATAACATCTAGAACTAAGGAATCAATATATGTTCTTGCAAATTTGAAAAATAAAAATGTCTTGGATTTATGGCTGAATGCAGACGCGACGTCATCGCAGGTGTATTTGAAAACTAAGTCAAATTTATTTTAGTTACAAGAAACAAAGCCGCAGCACAAGAAGAATAGCAGCACTTAACGTAGAAATTAAAATAACCTTACTACAATAATATTGTTCCTATTTCTGGAGTTCTAAAGATAAGTGAGACTTTTATAAACAGTAAAAATCTTTATTTAACACTTCAAATACAACACGACAGTTGTACAATATCTAATAAATACTCACTTAGTTATTTTACTTAAGTCAGGTTTCTTCACTTGATCCCTCTCCTATTAAGACTGACTGACTGACTGACTGACTGACTTCTTCGCTTGCACGCCGTGGCCTTTATATAGGTGAACTAGGCTTCTAGATCCTTGTAGAAATTTCCATGGAATACTCACGAATCAACATACCAGGGCAGTTCAATAATAAATAATCGACAGTCAAGATATTCGAGAGGTATTCGATAAGTAGCGATCGTGACGTCCAGGAAATGTGCACAAAATGGCCTACCTCCCTTATTTGAAGGCCTACAGGGTTGAGACTTCGCCCTTGGAGCACCCCATAGAAGTCAGGTTGCCAGATTGTGCACAATTTTCCTATCTGGGGAAAAATAGATTTGGCAACGCCGCAATCCGGAACTGTGTCGGCGATTTTGTAACAATTTGAATATCATATACTATAAATAAGAGTCGGTTTTTCAATGCTTGGTTAACACGGTTTAACCAGTAGTTAACCTAGCTGTAAGTTTAGAATGTGATTTACCTCAAACATTTTATGAATAACTATTCACATCTAAACTTGTAGTTAGTTAACTCTAGGTTAAATTACGTTAACCGAGCATTGAAAAATCAGCTCTAAACCAATTACCTAAAAAAATGACTGTATGAAAATGAGTGTATAAAAATGTTAAAATGCCTCTATTAATTTTTTTAGGATGCATTTTTTTAGTAGTTAGCCAACCTTCACAAGTCTTTGACATTAATATAAAAACATAAAACACACCACAGAAGAGTTTAGTGTGTCGATCGTTTAACCCAGAGGTGCTGGGTTGACATCCCCGTTCCGCTGGACAATTTGTAATTAAATTATCTGTACACGCATATTAACGCCTGCTCGCGGGGCGGATTGGCAATCCCCCTGGCGACATGCTTAGGTGGGAAGAATGTCAGCTTGGTGTTAATGCCAGAGATTAACATCGGTTGATGTTTGATTGTCCCCCCTAACTAATGAAGTTTTCTAGCTTTCCCTCTTTCCAGCATGGAATGGTGGTTAGGGTTTATAACGAATTACTTTCAATAAAAATAACGAAATACTATGTTGTAAAAGTGAAAATAGTTATCATTTCTGTGTCACTTCACTGGATTATTAGGTCATTTTCATGCCATCCCAGAATAAGCACTTTATTCTGGGATGTCATTAAAACTTTAAAATGTTAAACTAATAGTGCAGAAAGGTTTTATTTTGTATTTTGCTAATCGTAAAGTGTTTAGGCATTTTCGAACGTCGATTTATTACATAAATAATACCTATGTATATCGTTGGAATACCCATACTTCCTATTAGAAATAGTATAGGAAGTACGTAGGCGTATATGAGTACGAAAAGAAGAATAATCAGTATTACCAGGTACATTTTTTAATCTTATTTTCTTTAAGCAGCTCTACACTTGCCCATATTTTCGAATAGACGATTATTCGTTTCACAAATTTTTTGCTGAAATGTTTGTTGAATTGCAACGAGCTAAAAATATTTGATAATATACGGGGTGTTCTATTTAAACAACCAGAAGGTAAGTAACTACTACATCTCCATAATGCGTCGCTCTAGCACTATTCTGTTAAAAAATGTATTCGTTGTTACAGGATTTTCTTCCGATATCTCAACATATCTCAAGACAAGTTGCAGTTACAGTTGATTCGAACATTTTTGGGTGACCCTGTAACCATATGGGTAGTAATTAATGAACTGGAAGGAACCAAACTCCTAGGTACATTACTCGAATTCAATCTATCTTTTTTTACTGGTTGTATTGATTTATATGTTAAATAGTTTGAAGATAATTGAATGGATCACTAAAGGTGTCTGAACCAGGCTTAAAAGTTTTATTTCAGATGATGCCCACTACTTAAAAATAATAATAATAATAATAATAATAATATCTCTACCCCTCATTCTAATCACAAAGATTAGCCCGAAAGTCTGCGACTTGTGTGGGAGAGGGGGCGGCATATTATTATTTCGCGGCCCGCATTTGCGCTTCAGGAACGACTTACGTTGGTAGGCCCTAACCACCATTCAGGGCTGGAATGAGGGAAACCTGGAAAACCTCATTAGTTAGGGGGACAGTCAAACATCAACTGATTTTAATCTCTCACATTAACACCAAGTTGACATTCCTCCCATCCTAGCCTCCAAGCATTGATCTACGAGTAAACAATTTAATTAAAAATTGTTTGGTGAAGTGGGAATACATGATACACGTCCGTATCTTAAATGCGAATTTTCCGTATATCAGTTGTATGTACTTACATAAATTCGACTTTTAGATAGAAACATATTCGTAAGGTAATAATTCTCCACATCAAAGCAGCGAAAACATTTGTTTGATTCTTAAAAACTGCGCCGTGAATAAACCTCGCAATTAAAATAATTTCAAAGCTGGGATTACACATTAAGTAAATGGAACACTCGCCGTGACGTCAAAGCTTAATAAGCTTCAATTTGGAATTATGCAGCCCCTAAAAACACATTTTATGTGCTATGCTACATTAACCAATTTTTTAATCCAGCCTTATTACCCAACTAGCCTGTTTTATGATTTTAATATCCAAGCTTACGACTACTGTGCACGGTGCCGTGTTCCACATATTTTAAGTTTTATGGTATTTAGAACTCTTATGGGATTTGAAAATAATTTTGTATAATAAATAATATTATATTGAAAAAGTTGATGGGTGTTAAAATAGAATTTATTTCTTCAATAAAAAACAAACAAAAAAGGACTTTCAGCCTCCTTTGATACTAACTTCCAATCAAAAACTAGTAATATTTACAAAATTAGTGTTATAAACAGCTTCGTAGACAGGGCCATTTTGCTACTATATAAACTGTTTCATAAAGAAGATATAATTTAAATAGTAAGTAGTAGTAGAGTAAAAGAATTTTTTTGGGGCATTGTTTAATTACTCTTATTTATGTGAGTATTATGGCAAACATATTTAAAAAACAACCCTTGACTGATCCGTCGGCTCAGAGGTTGATTACTAATTTTTTGTATTTTTCAGTTGTGGCATAATACCCAAATAAATAAGAATAACATAATTAAAAATAAAAACATTCTTTTAAGTAATTTCTACCCACTACCATATATAAATAAGTGTATTCGAAAGAGAATACATATACTTAATAAATAACAAAAAAAAATAAACATCAAATTGACATAGATTTACAACCTAACTATTGGGACCCATAGGACCCATATTTATATATGGGTCCTATGGGTTCTTCTAACACAAACCAGTACAAAAATCAATCAAAATAAAGATTACTAATACATATCGGCCCCATATATATCACAAATATCAGAAAAAGTTTATAAGGAACTAGGTAAATATAATATGCAATTAGCATACAGAAATGATAATAAAAAATAAATAAATTATACTCAACACTGAATCCAGTGGATAACTTAAATCAAACCCTTGTTGTTTATAAAGTTGGTTGCTCAGATTGGGATAAATGTTATATTGGACAAACCCAACAATAGTTAAATAAACGTATAAATCAACATAAATTATCAATTAGAAATTAGATCCGTGTCGTAGACACGGATAGCATAGTGAACTAGAATAACATAGTAGACATTGTTTGAAGGGTATTTCAATTCTCTTTACATCAGATTCATCACATCTTCACGTCAGAAAAATTAAAATCGAGTCAATAATTTTCGAGTTACAAGCGTTTCAGTGCCTCAGTGAAATGACCATCGTTTACTCTAATGCTTAAATGTTTTAACCGAAGAATGTTAATGTAATAGAATCTAAGAGATTGGCATTCTCAAAAAAATGTATCTATAGGCATTAAATCGGGGGTGTGTGATGGCTTTCGCAACCATTTTAATATTTGAAAGGTAGGTGTATCAATTTTCTACGTCGTATTTGGTAAATAAAAATCAAGTTATTCCTCTTCCAAACATAAGTACAATTATTGACTGTTTTATTTACTTACTGTATTCGAGAAGTCGCTAGTTTGACATTTAAGCTATTTTGCGTGCTACAGTTTTCGAGTTTATTTATTTATTGTTTATTTAGCAGTGGTTTATCGTTTATTATCGTTTGCTTAGTTATCGTTAGATCGATTTTTTATCACTTATTGATTATTGTATTTAGGTAATTGTTTTATTTATTATTTTTCGTGGTTTTCTATATAAAATGTGTACCTATTATTGAAGAAACGTGTTTTTATTGTTGCAAATTAATTGAAAGCCAATACATTCCCCCGAATTAACATCTATCGATAATTTTTTTTGAGAAAGCAAACTTCTTAGATGACATTAAATTAAAAATTTAGAGTGAAGGTCAATGGTCATTTCACTCGCCGATTGAGACACTGAAACTCTTATAACTCGAAAACGGATAACTCGATTTTAATTTTACAGCAATTAATGTGAAGAGAATTGAAATACCTTTCAAAAGATGTGTGACATGGTCTACTATGCTATTAAAAAAAATGTGCCGACACCGACTCTGGCGCCATCTATCAGCTGTCACAATTCCGTTGGCGGTTAGAAAGTAGTAGTTTTGATACCATTCATTCTGCATTTTGTTTGAGGTCGATATCTCAACTCGATAAAAAGTCAAGGTGGGGGGCGAGGTACTTTAGGGGCGGACTCTATAAATAGAACGAGCATTTTTGTATGTCACGTCGCAATAGGGCTCAAACTTTTTCCTAAAGTTATCTAAACGCGTTTGAGGAAAGCGTCAAACCGATATGATGCATTTTGCATGTTACTGATACGAAATCTGAGCACGAGCTGAAAATTCGAAAACCGCGCGAGTTTAATATGAATTTAATGATGCCAAAAGTTGCTCGCCAACTGCGACGACCGCTGAAAATCGCGCTGAAAATTATAAATTCTCGTGGTAAACGTTAGTTTGATCTCTTCTAACGCACACTATGGTAGTTCCTAACTTAACCACCGTTCTCATATATCGATCTCTCGTAATATTGGGAATATAAATCAGCCCGCTTTTTGTGATTATAGCGTCCATTTTGCCTCGCCCGGGGGTGCAATAAATTCTGCTCTCCCGACGCTGTTTCATGCTGCTTGATGAATTTTAAAGGATAAATTACAAATTTGCATCGCCTTACCGTAAAATTGTTTAGAGTCAAGAAACTATTTTATGGTTCAAACTAAGGTTCTTTTTTTGAGTACAGAGCGAGGCATTTTCGATATTATAGTGGCATCTCAGTTCCTAAAACTTTGATATAAAATTGACGGCGCATTTTTTTAAAACAAATTTAACTGTTATAACAATAATCCGATGTTTCCGTTCGTTTTTAAAGTTATAAATCCATATTCACTTTTGTTTTTAATTTTCGGGAGTGGCTCAATAGTATCACAAAGTTCCACATGACGTCATAAAACAAAAAAAAAAAAATTTAAGTCTCATAGAGCCTAACACGACGCACATTTTCAAAATGCGTATAGTCATATAGGGTGCTCTATAAACCGGGGCCATATCAAACTTATGTTTTTTTACATCAGGAGGAACATCAACCAGAGGAGCCCATTCGAGACCTGAGCGTCAGGATTTTCGAGCCAGGCATGAAAAGCTCCAGGTACGAGGCTTCTGAGGATAAAGCTAAAGAAACTTACTGTTGAATCAAACTGAATTAAGTATGAAAAACTAGTTACTTGTTGTTCAGTTGTTGTTTTTAATTCGGTTTTGGAATATATAGAAGTATTTGCTCATCAGCTTTTGTTTCAGTATCTCGGACTAATGCATTATTGATGTTAGGTGGCACAGAACGTTTGTAATGGTATAATAATGAATCGTTTAGTTATCTTTTATTCATTAATTTGTAGATTTTATATATTGAGTTCGATACAGTGTGGCCAGTTTTTCTGTTTCAATATGAAGATAATGTGTTTAACCATTAAAATAAAATCCTGATAAACAACAATAAAAATCAAACCAACATGTACGATTATATACATTTCATTGACCGAAAATATTATAATAGTTTTTGTTAAAAAAGATCTAGAAAAAGAGTCTCCTTCGTCTAAAATGGCCCTAAAATTTACGTCCAATTTACATTACATACTTTATTAACATCTTTGTTATTTATTTGACATTTTTTAAACTTACAGGTTTTTCACAAAGTTCGCCCCAGCACCACTTTTATTTTGCAAAATATGTCAACTAAATTACATTACGTACTCACATGAAGCTTACTAATATTTTTTGAATTATTAAAATTAGAATCACAGGCTAAAGCTATTGACTATCTAAAATTTCGTTATGAAACTGGTCCTAACCATAGCAAACCTGCGCATTCACCAAAATGTTATATTTCGACTTGCTCATTATGGCCGATCTCTTGAAACATGTTAAATGATACACATATATACAAGATATCACATAAATCATAAAGCTTTATTTGAGAGAAGTTGCACTACGATTTTTTGAGAATTTATGTAATGAATACTTAAAAATAAACAGTATTACTATTAAAACACTACTAAAACTCTATAAGGTAAAGGGAGGAGAGATGGACCACCATTTATAAAAATTAAGATAATTCTTCATTAATCAAAGGACAAATCTGCAAATTGGTACATAAAATAACTAAGCTTTGGTACTCTTTTTGGAACACTTAGAAAGTAAGAAATATTTATCATTAAAACTAAAAAATAAATAATTCTCAGACTTGTCAACGGTCCATCTATCCTATCCTATGGAGGTGAGATGGACCATAGTAGGTAGGAGAGATGGACCTCACTACTTTTCCTTTTTTCTATTAGCTACGTTTCCACACTTCTGGCAAATGTTAAAACAACTTGTGCAGCTCTCGTGCAACCAGCGCTTGCACAAAAGGCATTGTGACCAATCGTCTTTCTTTTTCGTTAAACGATAATCTTCACTGCAGCCAACACTCTTATTTTCTAAATCGCTGAAATGTTCATCCGTTCTAGAATAGTCATCTAATGTCACATGGCCAGATGTCTATTTACCGCTTTCACTGCCAAATTGCGGCCAGCTTTTTTCTTGCATTGTGCCTTTTTTTTTAAATAAATTCCGGTGAGGTAATAACTCCTGATATTTTTTTAAGAACTCTTTTTACAGCTATAGATACGATGGGTATGGGGGTAACTTCATCTAGAGCTTTTCCAGGAGCTATATCTTCAGTACCTATCTGTTGATTTGTTAGGAGTGGTTTGTTGGTTTTGTATACCAGAGGTACTTGGTTGGGAAGATTTAGGTCCTGCTTGCACTTAAATGTAGTTTTGGGTAATCCAAATGCTGTAGCGGCTTCATTGCCGCTAATTTCGCCATTTCTGTATGCATTTACGGCATCATTTAACGCTTGAGAGGTTCAATATCCTCGTTCAAGAACATGTCTTTTACATATGTACTTATTAAGCATTGTACTAAAGCAAAAAGTTCTCCTCTCCCATATTGGTTCATCTATCCTCAAATGGGAGGGGAGACGGACCACTCGGTAACAACTAAACGGTTAAAAAAAAGTTTTAATATTTATTAGGGTGAAGTTATCCACAAATTCTCATCCACAAATGCTGACGTGGAGGAAATTTTATCCGATATAGGGATATAAGTAGTACGGTTAACTGTAAATGATCGCTACGCTAACCATCTTTCAGACGATCTGCGTATGACCAGTATAGGTATGATACTCGCTCTGTGTCTTGTTTCAAAGAATTATTTTTTTATCCCACCAATTTTTATCACAGCTTAACAGAATATTTATTTCAATATTTTCAAGCAAATATAAATACCTGAGGAGCCGAACTTCATAGAAAATTAAATTATTTTTCATTTTTGTGGATTGTCTTCGATTTGTTATTACATCCAATAGATCTTTTTTCTTAAACGCCGACGTGTACCCCCACCAATATTTTTTCACAGTTTAACAACATATATATCAATGTTCTCAAGCAAAAATTAATGCGTGAGGAGCCGTCCTTCATAGGAAATTAAATTATTTTTTATTTTTGTGGATTGTCTTCGGTTTGTTAGTACATCCAAAAGATCTTGTTTTTTCTTAAACGCCCACGTGTACCCCCACCAATATTTTTTCACAGTTTAAGAAGACATATACCAATGTTCTCAAGCAAAAGTTAATGCGTGAGGAGCCGTCCTTCATAAGAAATTAAATTATTTTTCATTTTTGTGGATAGTCTTCGGTTTGTTAGTACATCAAATAGATCTTGTTTTTTCTTAAACGCTCACGTGTACCCCCACCAATATTTTTTCACAGTTTAAGAACACATATACCAATGTTCTCAAGCAAAAATTAATGCGTGAGGAGCCGTCCTTCATAGGAAATTAAATTATTTTTTATTTTTGTGGATTGTCTTCGGTTTGTTAGTACATCAAATAGATCTTGTTTTTTCTTAAACGCCCACGTGTACCCCCACCAATATTTTTTCACAGTTTAAGAAGACATATACCAATGTTCTCAAGCAAAAGTTAATGCGTGAGGAGCCGTCCTTCATAGGAAATTAAATTATTTTTCATTTTTGTGGATAGTCTTCGGTTGGTTAGTACATCAAATAGATCTTGTTTTTTCTTAAACGCTCACGTGTACCCCCACCAATATTTTTTCACAGTTTAAGAACACATATACCAATGTTCTCAAGCAAAAATTAATGCGTGAGGAGCCGTCCTTCATAGGAAATTAAATTATTTTTTATTTTTGTGGATTGTCTTCGGTTTGTTAGTACATCCAATAGATCTTGTTTTTTCTTAAACGCCCACGTGTACCCCCACCAATATTTTTTCACAGTTTAAGAAGACATATACCAATGTTCTCAAGCAAAAGTTAATGCGTGAGGAGCCGTCCTTCATAGGAAATTAAATTATTTTTCATTTCTGTGGATAGTCTTCGGTTTGTTAGTACATCAAATAGAACTTGTTTTTTCTTAAACGCTCACGTGTACCCCCACCAATATTTTTTCACAGTTTAAGAACACATATACCAATGTTCTCAAGCAAAAATTAATGCGTGAGGAGCCGTCCTTCATAGGAAATTAAATTATTTTTCATTTTTGTGGATAGTCTTAGGTTTGTTAGTACATCAAATAGATCTTGTTTTTTCTTAAACGCCCACGTGTACCCCCACCAATATTTTTTCACAGTTTAAGAACACATATATCAATGTTCTCAAGCAAAAATTAATGCGTGAGGAGCCGTCCTTCATAGGAAATTAAATTATTTTTCATTTTTGTGGATTGTCTTCGGTTTGTTAGTACATCCAATAGATCTTGTTTTTTCTTAAACGCCCACGTGTACCCCCACCAATATTTTTTCACAGTTTAAGAAGACATATACCAATGTTCTCAAGCAAAAGTTAATGCGTGAGGAGCCGTCCTTCATAGGAAATTAAATTATTTTTCATTTTAGTGGATAGTCTTCGGTTTGTAGTACATCAAATAGATCTTGTTTTTTCTTAAACGCCCACGTGTACCCCCACCAATATTTTTTCACAGTTTAAGAAGACATATACCAATGTTCTCAAGCAAAAGTTAATGCGTGAGGAGCCGTCCTTCATAGGAAATTAAATTATTTTTCATTTTTGTGGATAGTCTTCGGTTTGTTAGTACATCAAATAGATCTTGTTTTTTCTTAAACGCCCACGTGTACCCCCACCAATATTTTTTCACAGTTTAAGAAGACATATACCAATGTTCTCAAGCAAAAGTTAATGCGTGAGGAGCCGTCCTTCATAGGAAATTAAATTATTTTTCATTTTTGTGGATAGTCTTCGGTTTGTTAGTACATCAAATAGATCTTGTTTTTTCTTAAACGCCCACGTGTACCCCCACCAATATTTTTTTACAGTTTAAGAAGACATATACCAATGCTCTCAAGCAAAAATTAATGCGTGAGGAGCCCTCCTTCATAGGAAATTAAATTATTTTTCATTTTTGTGGATAGTCTTCGGTTTGTTAGTACATCAAATAGATCTTGTTTTTTCTTAAACGCCCACGTGTACCCACACCAATATTTTTTCACAGTTTAAGAACACATATATCAATGTTCTCAAGCAAAAATTAATGCGTGAGGAGCCGTCCTTCATAGGAAATTAAATTATTTTTCATTTTTGTGGATAGTCTTAAGTTTGTTAGTACATCAAATAGATCTTGTTTTTTCTTAAACGCCCACGTGTACCCCCACCAATATTTTTTCACAGTTTAAGAAGACATATACCAATGTTCTCAAGCAAAAATTAATGCGTGAGGAGCCGTCCTTTATAGGAAATTAAATTATTTTTCATTTTTGTGGATAGTCTTAGGTTTGTTAGTACATCAAATAGATCTTGTTTTTTCTTAAACGCCCACGTGTACCCCCACCAATATTTTTTCACAGTTTAAGAACACATATATCAATGTTCTCAAGCAAAAATTAATGCGTGAGGAGCCGTCCTTCATAGGAAATTAAATTATTTTTCATTTTTGTGGATAGTCTTCGGTTTGTTAGTACATCAAATAGATCTTGTTTTTTCTTAAACGCCCACGTGTACCCCCACCAATATTTTTTCACAGTTTAAGAACACATATATCAATGTTCTCAAGCAAAAATTAATGCGTGAGGAGCCGTCCTTCATAGGAAATTAAATTATTTTTCATTTTTGTGGATAGTCTAAGGTTTGTTAGTACATCAAATAGATCTTGTTTTTTCTTAAACGCCCACGTGTACCCCCACCAATATTTTTTCACAGTTTAAGAAGACATATACCAATGTTCTCAAGCAAAAGTTAATGCGTGAGGAGCCGTTCTTCATAGGAAATTAAATTATTTTTCATTTTGGTGGATAGTCTTCGGTTTTTTAGTACATCAAATAGATCTTGTTTTTTCTTAAACGCTCACGTGTACCCCCACCAATATTTTTTCACAGTTTAACAACACATATACCAATGTTCTCAAGCAAAAATTAATGCGTGAGGAGCCGTCCTTCATAGGAAATTAAATTATTTTTCATTTTTGTGGATAGTCTTCGGTTTGTTAGTACATCAAATAGATCTTGTTTTTTCTTAAACGCCCACGTGTACCCCCACCAATATTTTTTCACAGTTTAAGAACACATATACCAATGTTCTCAAGCAAAAATTAATGCGTGAGGAGCCGTCCTTCATAGGAAATTAAATTATTTTTCATTTCTATGGATAGTCTTCGGTTTGTTAGTACATCAAATAGATCTTGTTTTTTCTTAAACGCTCACGTGTACCCCCACCAATATTTTTTCACAGTTTAAGAACACATATACCAATGTTCTCAAGCAAAAATTAATGCGTGAGGAGCCGTCCTTCATAGGAAATTAAATTATTTTTCATTTTTGTGGATTGTCTTCGGTTTGTTAGTACATCCAATAGATCTTGTTTTTTCTTAAACGCTCACGTGTACCCCCACCAATATTTTTTCACAGTTTAAGAACACATATACCAATGTTCTCAAGCAAAAATTAATGCGTGAGGAGCCGTCCTTCATAGGAAATTAAATTATTTTTAATTTTTGTGGATAGTCCTCGGTTTGTTAGTACATCAAATAGATCTTGTTTTTTCTTAAACGCCCACGTGTACCCCCACCAATATTTTTTCACAGTTTAAGAACACATATACCAATGTTCTCAAGCAAAAATTAATGCGTGAGGAGCCGTCCTTCATAGGAAATTAAATTATTATTCATTTTTGTGGATAGTCCTCGGTTTGTTAGTACATCAAATAGATCTTGTTTTTTCTTAAACGCTCACGTGTACCCCCACCAATATTTTTTCACAGTTTAAGAACACATATATCAATGTTCTCAAGCAAAAATTAATGCGTGAGGAGCCGTCCTTCATAGGAAATTAAATTATTTTTCATTTTTGTGGATAGTCTTCGGTTTGTTAGTACATCAAATAGATCTTGTTTTTTCTTAAACGCTCACGTGTACCCCCACCAATATTTTTTCACAGTTTAACAACACATATACCAATGTTCTCAAGCAAAAATTAATGCGTGAGGAGCCGTCCTTCATAGGAAATTAAATTATTTTTCATTTTTGTGGATAGTCTTCGGTTTGTTAGTACATCAAATAGATCTTGTTTTTTTCTTAAACGCCCACGTGTACCCCCACCAATATTTTTTCACAGTTTAAGAAGACATATACCAATGTTCTCAAGCAAGTGTTAATGCGTGAGGAGCCGTCCTTCATAGGAAATTAAATTATTTTTCATTTTTGTGGATAGTCTTCGGTTTGTTAGTACATCAAATAGATCTTGTTTTTTCTTAAACGCCCACGTGTACCCCCACCAATATTTTTTCACAGTTTAAGAACACATATACCAATGTTCTCAAGCAAGTGTTAATGCGTGAGGAGCCGTCCTTCATAGGAAATTAAATTATTTTTCATTTTTGTGGATAGTCTTCGGTTTGTTAGTACATCCAATAGATCTTGTTTTTTCTGAAACGCCGACGTGTACGCCTACCAATTTTCTTTCACAGTTTAACAACATATATATCAATCATGTCTTCGGTTTGTTTCCTTATGAATCCTAATTGTTTCACCACCTTTCACTCTCATGAAATTCTGATAAAAAAAAATTTAAGTGTGAAATTGACTTATTATTATTTGACTTTATATCTATTTTCACCAGTCTACGTTTTGATTTTACAGCTTCTTGCGATCTTCTGGTATCCGTACTTTATATGCTTATGATTTCTCTGAATAGCCAACCAAAATTCTTTCTTTAAAACGCGATTCGAATTTTCCTTTGGCTAGATTTCTATTCGAAGTAAAAACTTTCCATCCAAGTTCTCTCAAATGTGAAACAATAGGAACTCTTTCTGTCCATTTTTCAAAAAACGTTTTCCCCATTTAGATTTCTTATAAGACATCTATTTCTTATAATAAGTTGAAGTTGCTATTATAGTTTGTGCCCAAAATGATGGAGGTAGACTCGATTGAATCAGTATACATAATTTCCATTTCAATAAATGTTCGATTTTTCCTCTCAGATACTCCATTTTCCTCTGGTCTATGTGTTACGATAAGCCTTTTTTAATTTCTTAAATTCTATTCCTAAATAGTAATTGATGTCTCCCAAAACCCTTATTTCGAACTGTTGCATTACATTCTTGAATTTTATTATTTGAGAAATATTTTGACAGGCAATGATAAGGTCTTCGACGAAGATAGACACGATTCACAAATTTTCTCCATGCTTTGTGCATACACAAGAATCTGCAGTAATTGGCATCAAACCTAATAATGTAAGTTTCACATCGAAACGCTTATGCCACTGTCTTCTACCTTGCTTTAATCCATATAGATATTTTTAATCGACATACCATATTATTCCCCTGAGGAATATAATAAAAGGAAATTTCCTATGAAGGACGGCTGCTCTCGCATTCATTTTTGCATGAGAACATTGATACATGTGTTCTTAAACTGTGAAAAAATATTGGTGGGGGTACACGTGGGCGTTTAAGAAAAAACAAGGTCTATTGGATGTACTAACAAACCAAAGACAATCCACAAAAATGAAAAATAATTTTATTTCCTATGAAGGACGGCTCCTCACGCATTAATTTTTGCTTGAGAACATTGATATATGTGTTCTTAAACTGTGAAAAAATATTGGTGGGGGTACACGTGAGCGTTTAAGAAAAAACAAGATCTATTTGATGTACTAACAAACCGAAGACTATTCACAAAAATGAAAAATAATTTAATTTCCTATGAAGGACGGCTCCTCACGCATTAACTTTTGCTTGAGAACATTGGTATATGTCTTCTTAAACTGTGAAAAAATATTGGTGGGGGTACACGTGGGCGTTTAAGAAAAAACAAGATCTATTTGATGTACTAACAAACCGAAGACTATCCACAAAAATGAAAAATAATTTAATTTCCTATGAAGGACGGCTCCTCACGCATTAATTTTTGCTTGAGAACATTGGTATATGTCTTCTTAAACTGTGAAAAAATATTGGTGGGGGTACACGTGGGCGTTTAAGAAAAAACAAGATCTATTTGATGTACTAACAAACCGAAGACTATCCACTAAAATGAAAAATAATTTAATTTCCTATGAAGGACGGCTCCTCACGCATTAACTTTTGCTTGAGAACATTGGTATATGTCTTCTTAAACTGTGAAAAAATATTGGTGGGGGTACACGTGGGCGTTTAAGAAAAAACAAGATCTATTTGATGTACTAACAAACCGAAGACTATCCACAAAAATGAAAAATAATTTAATTTCCTATGAAGGACGGCTCCTCACGCATTAACACTTGCTTGAGAACATTGGTATATGTCTTCTTAAACTGTGAAAAAATATTGGTGGGGGTACACGTGGGCGTTTAAGAAAAAACAAGATCTATTTGATGTACTAACAAACCGAAGACTATCCACAAAAATGAAAAATAATTTAATTTCCTATGAAGGACGGCTCCTCACGCATTAACACTTGCTTGAGAACATTGGTATATGTCTTCTTAAACTGTGAAAAAATATTGGTGGGGGTACACGTGGGCGTTTAAGAAAAAACAAGATCTATTTGATGTACTAACAAACCGAAGACTATCCACAAAAATGAAAAATAATTTAATTTCCTATGAAGGACGGCTCCTCACGCATTAACACTTGCTTGAGAACATTGGTATATGTCTTCTTAAACTGTGAAAAAATATTGGTGGGGGTACACGTGGGCGTTTAAGAAAAAAACAAGATCTATTTGATGTACTAACAAACCGAAGACTATCCACAAAAATGAAAAATAATTTCATTTCCTATGAAGGACGGCTCCTCACGCATTAACTTTTGCTTGAGAACATTGGTATATGTCTTCTTAAACTGTGAAAAAATATTGGTGGGGGTACACGTGGGCGTTTAAGAAAAAAACAAGATCTATTTGATGTACTAACAAACCGAAGACTATCCACAAAAATGAAAAATAATTTCATTTCCTATGAAGGACGGCTCCTCACGCATTAACTTTTGCTTGAGAACATTGGTATATGTCTTCTTAAACTGTGAAAAAATATTGGTGGGGGTACACGTGGGCGTTTAAGAAAAAACAAGATCTATTTGATGTACTAACAAACCGAAGACTATCCACAAAAATGAAAAATAATTTAATTTCCTATGAAGGACGGCTCCTCACGCATTAACTTTTGCTTGAGAACATTGGTATATGTCTTCTTAAACTGTGAAAAAATTTTGGTGGGGGTACACGTGGGCGTTTAAGAAAAAACAAGATCTATTTGATGTACTAACAAACCGAAGACTATCCACTAAAATGAAAAATAATTTAATTTCCTATGAAGGACGGCTCCTCACGCATTAACTTTTGCTTGAGAACATTGGTATATGTCTTCTTAAACTGTGAAAAAATATTGGTGGGGGTACACGTGAGCGTTTAAGAAAAAACAAGGTCTATTTGATGTACTAACCAACCGAAGACTATCCACAAAAATGAAAAATAATTTAATTTCCTATGAAGGACGGCTCCTCACGCATTAATTTTTGCTTGAGAACATTGGTATATGTGTTCTTAAACTGTGAAAAAATATTGGTGGGGGTACACGTGAGCGTTTAAGAAAAAACAAGATCTATTTGATGTACTAACAAACCGAAGACTATCCACAAAAATGAAAAATAATTTAATTTCCTATGAAGGACGGCTCCTCACGCATTAACTTTTGCTTGAGAACATTGGTATATGTCTTCTTAAACTGTGAAAAAATATTGGTGGGGGTACACGTGGGCGTTTAAGAAAAAACAAGATCTATTGGATGTACTAACAAACCGAAGACAATCCACAAAAATAAAAAATAATTTAATTTCCTATGAAGGACGGCTCCTCACGCATTAATTTTTGCTTGCGAACATTGATATATGTGTTGTTAAACTGTGAAAAAATATTGGTGGGGGTAAACGTCGGCGTTTAAGAAAAAAGATCTATTGGATGTAATAACAAATCGAAGACAATCCACAAAAATGAAAAATAATTTAATTTTCTATGAAGTTCGGCTCCTCAGGTATTTATATTTGCTTGAAAATATTGAAATAAATATTCTGTTAAACTGTGATAAAAATTGGTGGGATAAAAAAATAATTCTTTGAAACAAGACACAGAGCGAGTATCATACCTATACTGGTCATGCGCAGATCGTCTGAAAGATGGTTAGCGTAGCGATCATTTACAGTTAACCGTACTACTTATATCCCTATATCGGATAAAATTTCCTCCACGTCAGCATTTGTGGATGAGAATTTGTGGATAACTTCACCCTAATTTAATATTTTAGGTTCTATAAGACATTAATGCATATACTTACAGTTTCATTAACAAAAAAAACATTTTAGACTTACCTAAGTTGGTTAAAAATAGAAATATATATCTTTAAATACAATTTTCGCCGAGGCAAAATCTATTTTTCTTAAAAAACTTCCACATAAATGCTGGAAACCACGTGATCGCTACTGTATCAAGGTGAACTGATCGAAACGCAAAACAGACGCCTGTCAAATGTTGCGGTGGTGCCTTAAATTGCAAAATATTACCGATGGTCCGTCTATCCTCCTGGTCCATCTAACCTCCATTTACCCTATTCTATATAGAATACTTAGGTACTATACTTAGGTACTGTTGTCAAATAGATTAGGAATAGAAATTCATATAATCTTTGCATCTATTAATAAATATAAATATCTATTAATCCGTGTTAATATAGAAGTAACCAATTTTTATAAAAATCGCATTTCTCTAAATAATTGAGATAAAACATATTAATATATAATAATTTGATATTGTCATTATATGATCAAATCATAATATTAATATAAGTATACATATGATACAATAGATACTTTCCCAACATATACATATATCAGATATTCAGAGAGATATATTCAAAGACAATCAAATATTAAATTTAAATTCTCTTCGTACCGTACTTTTACTAACAGCGACACATGAAATTCTGAAAACTAATAAACCTCAATATTTGCTGTAAAGATTGAAGAGACTATAGAATGTAAATAATGTTCATACGAGAAACAGATTGTTATTAGCAATCCCCAAACATCCCACACCTATACCTAAATAATCGCAGTTTCTCATAGAATGCAAGCACATACTATGGTCTCTTACCTCCTGAATTTACCCACTATTCAATCCTAAATTTTAAGAGAAAACTTAACGTACGTTTAGTACAATAGTGACAAAAACAATCACGCAGAATGGAAATAAATACGATTATCTGATTGGCAACTGAAATGTTTTGGAATTTTGTGAAACTAAAATTATTATTATTATATATTAAACAGGAGCTCACAAATTGTGTATATATATTAAGACATTCTGGATATACAAAAAGAATTATAGGGATAAATATATGATTGATACATATGTAAAATGTTAGACACATGACAATATTTAGGCACAGCACATTTAGAAAAAGTAAAATAAAACCAGAGCTATTGACATATATTCAATCAGAAAAGATTAGAGATTAAGATTATTAAATTTCAAAAGGAATGAATAAGTAATTGAAAAGTTATCAATGATTTATTAAAATTCATATATTGAATTGTGAGAATTAAGGACATTTAAATTATAATCAAATAAAATTTTGACAGATAGTAACTAGATAAGAGAAGGTATTTTAAAATAAAATGAGGGATTTGTTTTAGAAAATAAGGATAGTTAAATAATAAATTAAGTAATATAAACTTGTTAATTAAATAATAGAGTAGTTTAAAATGTATTAAAAAACAATTTAAAGTGAATTGAAGTGTTTAAGAAAAGACTATTAAGTGCAAAAGAGTGACTAAAGACATGGGTAAAATCGAAGTTCCATGAAAAAGAATGAATTGAAATTGTTGCTAAGAGATAAGGATAATAAATTTTGAGAAAACCGAAGCGGCGTCCTTTTTGGGAAAACCAAGATAAAAGTGAAATTTGACGAGAAATTTAGAAGGAGAGAGTGTTAAAAATTTTATGGAGAGATAAGCAGGGATAACAAGATAACCTCAAAGTAAGTTTGTTGTCAAATCACTTGCTTAAAATAAAGGTACAGCTGGAGAAAAGATAGCAGAGATCTACAAGCAGAAATATTGAGATTATATTTTCATTTAATGCATTAATAAGACGATTTAAAACATATAGCTATAACATATCTAGATATAAAGTCAGGCCTGAAATAGACAGGAGTCTAAATAAGTACTTACCGTAAAGGAGATCCAGAGTAATGATCCAGAAAGAAGAATAATATCCAGAATTTGTTACACAAATAGGAACAATTTTAATCACAGTTTTCATAAATAGTAATATTTTAGTTTAGTTAAGCAACATAACCTGCTTGTGCAGAATTTATATAGATGTGTACAGTTATGTAAAGTTTTTAATACCAGATCTGCAAACAGTAAGAGGTTAGGCAACCCAAATTACATAAATTTGTATAGATCAGGTTTTGTCCACGGACATATGTTTATATTTGATCATAATAAAATAAGGATTGTTAAATTTAACTAGATGTTTATTTGCTAGAACAAATTTACAAAATACTTTTAAAATTAAAATAAAAAAAATTTATATTAAATTGAAAATATTACAGTCAAGTAAATATTTGTAATGAACCCCACCTGAAGAAGAGTCAATCATTGTTCTAAATTAATTAAACAATTCAATAGATTCAATTTCTAAAAAATTTATTAAATTAAATAACTTTGAAATTACTTAAAATAAAAACAAAATAGAGTGAATATAGGTGAATAGCTGAAAAGATGGAGTTGTAGATTAAGGAGGTAAGCATAATGTTTTCTTATGTATAACATGGAAATTGATTAATTGAGAAAATTAAAAATTACGAAAATTTACTATAAACTAGAATATAATTGGCGCCCAACACTAAACTCAAATTTAATTAAAATAAAATTAATTTAAATATTCAATAAATGATATAAATAAGTCGAGGCAAATATAATTTAACCCTCAAAAATAAAGGAGTTAAAAATTATAATATATATATCTATATTAATAGTAATATTGATATAGGTAAGATTATCCCCATTAGGTTAAGTTAAATTATATACTATAATTAGCGATACTTCGCCTTTTCGATGTAATATTACGATTGTTTTCATTTATATTGTTATAATTATCGAACTCTGAATAAAGTTGTATTATTACCTATTATTATTATTATACCCCATTATAATTGTATCAAATCTGGGAACGTTTATCCTACATGAATTATACCCTACATATTAAATATTCTGTGGGAGTGTTTTCAACATTTTTCAAACTACAAAATTCAACCAAATAAAGTATTATTGCCCTAATTTTACCGCACTTGAATAATGATTATGGTTATCATTACTAAAAAATTATTAATAATTAGTACCTAGGTAGCCTATTATGCTGATGTAAAACGCCAAAATGTAACATATAAAAATGTTTCTACCACCAATAATTAAGATATTTCGTGTTTGTTGTGAATAAAAGTACGACGAGAAAATGCGATTTTTCTTTCTTGATCACGCAAGAGTATCTATAAAATTTGCTTCTACTTCAAATTGAAAAAATCCCATTACAATATATTTGCAGCTTGTCATGAAATATTAATTTAACATGTGGAAATACTTATATACAGGGTTTCCCACTGGGAACTCCATCGATCGATAATGGGAAAACTATGATAAGGAGAGGTAGCATATCAACTTCGATTGGAGGTCATTCCGCTAAAATATTTTCAAGGAATTAGCACTTCCGGTTGTTAAGGACATTAGGACATTAATAAATCACTTTTTGTTCGTGTTGGACTTTGTTTCTCTGATAAATAAATGATGGTTTACAATAAGTGTTCAAAATGTTGATCATTTGCTTCCTACAAAGATTACATCGTCGGTTCATTGACTCGTGGACCCCATGGAATATTCCGGGAATAGCTTCTACATATGTACAACTGGCCATTATTCTTGCTAAGAAATCTTCCTCATTACAAATAAGCGTTTTGTAGACTAAAGATTTCAGGTGAACCCAAAAGAAAAAATTCAGGGGGTTGAGATCCGGAGAACGCGCGGGCCAGGCCAGGGACCTCCTCTTCCAATCCATCGGCGGAGAAATTGCTGGTCCAGATACTGGTGCACGTTCAAACCAAAATGTGGAGGTGCCCAGTCATGATGAAACTACATGTTATTTCTAATATCTAAAAGGACATTTTCTAATAGTAGAGGCAAAACATTTTGAAAAAAAGGAAGAAAAATATCTGCGTTCAAACGAGGAGGCAGCAAATGAACTAATAGATTCTCTCCAACAATATTACCCCACGTGTTTACAGAAAATTGTTGCTGGTGTCTTCTAGAGACCACAGCGGGAGAATTTTCATCATGCCAAATGTGGCTGTTTCTACCATTAAAATAACCATCGCCCGTGGAACATGCCTCATCAGAATACAATACTATTCTCCCGAAGTGAGGTTCTATTAAGTTGTGACCCAAAAACCATTGGCAAAAAGTTGTCGATCTGGATAATCTTCAGAATTTAAAGCTTGTACCCCTTGTAAATGGCTCATTCATGACTTGGAGGATACCATTGCAACAATTGGTGTGCAATTGCGTGAACACTTGTGGATTGATTTTCCTCCACATGGTGTAGATTCTTCTTCTTTCTTCAAATTCAACTGTACGCGCTGTTCTTGGACAACCACCGCCACCAAGCTTTTGGTTTCTATTTTCTCTCAGGCGACGATGGATGGAAGCAAAGGTTGTATGATGATGTTGCCGGCGTTCTGGATATATCCATCCATACAAGCGTGCAGCTTTTCCTCCAGTACAATTTGCTACAGCATAAGCAAGGTGTATATCGGTAAGTTCTTGGAATGAGAAATTATCGTCCATTTTTAATACAAATTTTAAATTAAAAATCAACTAAGCTCTGATACCAACTAAATAAATCACAAATAATACTACGATCTTAAAATTGGCATCTTTGGAATGTTTATTGCGATAAAGAAATATTTTTTCCCAACAAGAAGCGCAGCTTAAACAAAAAATGTTTAAGGAAATACAGTGATGTCCAACTAAATCGAGAATTAATTTAGTTACGAGTATTTGGGTATGATTTAAACCATTTTATTGCTCTACAGTCCAAACGACTCATTTGCGGACATTATATTTATTAAACAAAAAACGTTTGTTTTCCCTTTAAAGGTTATCGGTATGTTTTTAGTACACCCTGTATATGTGAAAGAGACCAAAAATGATTGGTATTGGTATCTATTATAAGATGTCCCTGGGTTAAACTTTCTGCTACTTCAGTGTAGTGCCTTTAGAACCTTCTCCTTTGGAGACCCCTGCCTTTTAATCTATTTAGAGAAAAGTGTGCTAGTGTACCTACATCAGTGTGAACAATGTTAAGTGGCTAATAAAGGAAATCTAGAGCAAATTACCTCAAAAATTGCCTTTTTATCGCTAATCTATATGTCTAATAATAGCGTGAAGCCATAAAACAAAGGATAACCATAGTTAATTCTGTCATAAATTTTATAGCGCTGTAACAGTATTAAGGCCAATGTAAGAGCGGCCTGAATTAAATTATACTTGTTAAATCTGAAGAAAAATGCCCCTCAATTACTTCTTTGTTTACCATTAACTTTAAGCAATAGCTGTAAATAATGATTTAACCTTTATAGAGCCATTCGAGGATTTAACTAGTTTTCCATTAGGACCATATTCACAACAGCTATTAACAGCAGGGATACTACATTATTGAAAATGTAACATGTCTCCTTGCCAAACTGTATGAGGATCAAGGGATAGAATATAGAATATCCTATAAAGTTAATGTATATTGGCCAGTGCCATATATACCTTTTTATCCACACGAAGGGTGCGCATTTTTGTTGTTTTTGCCGTTTAAATAGGCAGGACAGTCAGTTATTTTAATGGTTCTAGAAATTGATATTCATTCTAGTGACGAATATCCAAATGTTAGTTAGCGTTGGTTCCAACATTGGCCAAAACCCGTACATCGTCTGTAGGGTGCTTTAGACCAGGATTTTATGGAAGACGCATATCTCTCGGATATGTTGCAAAGCCGGAGGTCCCTTGTGTATACGCTGATAGTCAACTTAAAGGTCCCTATCCCACGATAAACTGGGGGTTCCGCAAAATTTCCGGGTTAGGGGTTGCTCCTCTCCTGGCGTCGATGATTCGCCTTAGTCGCAGAAAAATAAGTCGACGTTAAATAACCGAAACAGAAAAATAGTAAAGGGAATCCATCCAGAGTTATCTGTATTATCAAAGTATGTCGTGAAACAAATATTTCAGCAATAAAAAAATTTAATATGCAACTCACAGAATTTATACCACTCAAAATTTCAAAACAACATTTAAAAGTATAAAAAACATTGAATTGATGAAAATATTCCCAAAAAAATCTCAGTCAAATCCACAAGATATGACAAATATAAGAATTATAATATAATAATTACAAAACTCCATAAAACTTGACGTAGTGCTTCAATATTAGAAAATATCACTCTAAATCATACATCTCTGACCTTATTAATGGTAAATTATTAATTCAAGGCATAGTTATCTATATAGAACCCGCAGCTTATTAATATGAGGACGTGGTTAATTATTACTCAAAGGCAACAGTTCGTAAACTTTAAAGTTTTCGAAGGGTCGCTAAAGGTGTTTATCAAAGGGATCTCAGGGGTTGGTTGAAAATTAGTAACGTCGAGAAAGTATTCATTAAAGATAGACAGACTATATTCAGAATTTATTTTCCGTAATATGTGTATATGTATACAGGGTGTTAGTTAAACGTACGGCAAAAATTCAAGGGGTTATTCCTTGGACTATTCTAAGGATATCCTTTGATTATTTTTGAAAAAGCGCTTTGTTGCGAAGATATAGGGCGAAAAAAATTTTCAACAAATAACAATTTATTACTAAAAATTTCATGTAACATTTCTGAACCTACAAGAATTGTTCAAAATGGCTACCTCCAGCTCGGATGCAACCATCCAATAATCTTCTCCTCATAGACTCCCGAACTCTTTCAAAAACACCATCAGGGTCTTTTCTTATTGAGTTACACCCACTTGATACGTCCAGTGTAGTACGCCATACTTTTATTTCACCTACATTAATAATGTGAAAAATACCAAAATTGGATTTGTTGAACATTTTTTTCGCCCTATATCTTCGCAACAAAGCGCTTTTTCAAAAATGATCAAAGGATATCCTTAGAATAGTCCAAGGAATAACCTCTTGAATTTTTGCCGCATGTATCCCCTAACACCCTATATATATATATATATATATATATATATATATATATATATATATATATATAAATAAAGACAATGTAATTATTTTAAAATTTTAAACAGTTAAGGAAAATTAAATGTAGTAAATAAATTTTAATGGATATGGGAAAGAAAGGAAAAATATTTTTAGGTTTTCATATCTATCATATTATTATCTGTAATGATGGTATATTGGTATGATTAAATTAATCAGTAAAACGTATACCGCCACGGCAGCGTAGTGGACGTAATGTACCATAACGTTCCATAACGTAACGTAACTTAACGTAACGTAACTTAACGTAACGTAACTTAACGTAACGTAACGTAACTTAACGTAACGTAACGTAACTTAACGTAACGTAACTTAACGTAACGTAACTTAACGTAACGTAACTTAACGTAACGTAACTTAACGTAACGTAACTTAACGTAACGTAACTTAACGTGACGTGATAGTGATAGCATTTTTAGGTCTTAGGTTTGATAGGTAGTTAACATAGATAAAACACATTGTATATACTTTCAAAATAATTTATTACACAAAGAGATATATCATTAAAAACTTTAAGATCAAATCAGTTGATAAAACTAAGTTTTTAGGGATTATTGTGGATAATCTTCTGGGGCCCATCTTTCATGGGCGGCTCGTATTGTCAATTTAAGAGAAAATAATACATCGTATTATGATATTTCTCGGATTAGGGATTCTATGCCTGCATCTATCTGCATTTCTTAATGTGTACTATAGCCTCGTGTATAGTCACCTGAGATATAACTTCGTGTTCTTTGGTAACTCCACAGAGAGTCAGAGAGTTTTTATTGGACAGAACAGCATAATTCGAAACATATTTGGGGTTTCATATCAGAAAGAGTTATGCAGGCCTCTTTTTGTGAGACACAAACTGTTTACATTTTCTTGTATATTTATATACAAAATATTGCCGCACATAAGAAAGAATCTAAAAAAAATAAAGAAAAATAAATTCAATCACGGCTATCAAACCAGGCAGTGCAAAATGTTATATATTCCTAAGCACAGGACAAAAAAATTGAGAAATCCCAGTTGTACATGGGCATAAAGTTCTATAACCACTTACCGCTTCAATTTAAAACTTTATGTGAAACTACTTTTAAAAACAAAATAAAAAGGTTACTCTTAGAGGTTTATTATAGTGTAGATGAGATTTTTAATGATAATTTAGTGTAAATCTGTTATCTGACTTGTTTTGTGATTTTAACGACTTGTCCGATACATTTATATGTCGAAAGGATTAATAAAGATTTATTTATTTATTTATTTATTCAATGGGAGAGGTGCCATATCTACCCGGCGAGATTCGAACTGGAGACGCAATATACCATTCTGTTAATCACTAGTTTCCACCCAGCACGTAACATACAAGCTAAGTTGTTGGTCACTCAACGATTAGAGCCAAACATCTTTTAATTCTCTGTATTATTGAAGAAAAAAAGAAATTTTGTTACATAAAGGCCGCTTTCGAGTAGGTACCTAAGTTACGTGATACCAAGAATTGTCGGAGAAATTCAGATGACTTAAATCCACTCAGTTGAACGTATTACTTATACACAGTAAAAAAAGACAAATGGTAAAATTACTAAATGGTAATCGTAAATTGCTGCAGTGTTATTTTTAACACGAACTGGGTAGTATAATAACTAAACCTTTAGAACTCATATTACACGAACGATATACCCGCCAAGTTTGTAGAAGTACTCATAAATTGTAGTAAAATTTATAAAACAAAAACGGAATAATTACACGGTGAATAATTAACTATTACACATTACCTTGTAAAATCTACTGTGTTAAATTACTTTTATGTAGTGTAATAATACACCGATATGTCTAACACTGCCAAGTGTGGACTATATACACACTGATGAGTGTGGATTCAGTGTTAAAATCAGTCGGATTTTTTTACTGTGTACATACATATTTCCTGTCTTTAAGTCAACAATATAATACACGAGAAACTCTGAGCTATCCACCCGATACAATAGAGAATTTGGGATCGAGATCAAGATTATAAACAATAAATTATTTATTTAGTCAATATAACTGACCTGACATAACTTTTTCAAATTCAAGTTGTCCTGTATTCAAGTTACCTACCTATTTACTGAATGTAATCAAATTTACTTCACTAGATCCAAATCTGTCTTTAATATGAATTTTTTTTGAGCAAATTCCCCAAATTTGTATGAATAAAAATCGAAAATATTACCTACCTACAATTATTTCTTTGCTCCGAATTAAAATTAATCTGTCATACTATCAATCATTAATAATTTGGAAAACCTCTGCGTGTTTCATTTCTCAGAACTCGAAAGGAGTAAACTTTAGCAGTTATTCAATTAAAATTCTATATTGATTTGATTATGTTTTCGCGCAAGCAAACTCTGGGCGAGCAGCAAATTTATGAAGGGAATTGCTAAACTTTGGCCGCAGTACAGAAGCTGGAAACACAGAAAGAGTAGTGCCGCCAGTTCCTCTATTTTTGAATATTTTACCCGTTGTCTGAATAACGTGGGTAATTTTAGTTTGAAACAACTAGCTCTACGTAAGATGGAAACTTAAACTGCCGCCCAGGAAATCTTTTCATAGGATTTAATTTATGATAGAAGTTTGCTAATGTAATATTACTTACCTTAATTTTTACTAAACGAAGTTGGAAGAGAAGAAGTTATTCTTCTCAGAGTCTCAGCAATTAATTAAGTAAAGGATGATAAGTCTATGCAAGTAAATAAAACAGTCTAGGTGTGTTGGTAAATTAATAGAAGTATGAAATATTATTACTAAACCTTTGGTGAAAAATAAATACCTAGGCGGTTGCTGCGGTTAAACTCCAATTAACGTTTGGTATACTTAATATACCTATTTATCTACTCTCATTTCTTGGTGCCTAAATTTTAATTCGTATGAATCTGCTGGGTATAGTGCATTACCGAATTTTAGAAGGTTATTTCAAAATTTTATTGTGATTGGTTTTTAAATAAGTAAATTGGTAAATGTAAAGCTAGCTACGAGTATAACCAATTTCATTGCCGAACGTTCATATTGTACGCCAGGTAATAAAGTATCTATCTATCTATCTACCGGATGGTTATGATTTTCTTGTACAATTGTAATGCTATTCTATTGAAAAATTGTGATAATCTCTATTCCATTCATTGAATGAATTATCCAATATTATATTTTCTAAAAAATGACTTTGGCTTTATATACCATCATCATCATCAAAATATATTACTATAAAATTATATCGATTAATCTTATTTTGTTTGCTATATATAAAAAATATGCACATTTACAATGCGCATGTATATGCATATCCAATGTTCTCCAAACTAATTATTATTGACCATGGTAATGTATCAGTATACAGGGTGTCCCAAGATAATGTGATACATTTTAATGGCTTATAATTTCAACGCAAAATGAGATAACGACGAGCGGTTTTCATTGGTGCTCTTAATTTTACAAAAAGTTTTTTTTTTGTCATTGGTACCAGTTTGTTTTACTTCTACAGGTGCTCGAAAGAAAATAGCCACTTTTTAATTCAAAATTGTGATCATTTTTAAATGGAACGCCCTGTAGATTATATTACTATTCGATAGAGACACTTTTCCTCTTTTCAAAAATGTATAGTTTGTTAGAGTTATACCAAAAAATAAAGGAGTTATTTCAATTTACACACCAGTCCTTTTCAATAGACCATAAGATTGCATTTTATTTTTTTACATACATTTCTATATTATGGTGGATGCGCCAGTGGAACTAAATATCGTCAGTCCGATGAAATCTTTGAAGAAAGTTTGAATTATTTGCTTGGTAACCGTGAGTTTTCCCTAGGGTATACACCATATTTACTAATACTTCTTTAGAATAATTCATTTTACCCCAAAATTTTACTGCCTAACTTCAATTGAGGATTGACATGTAATAAATTGTTGTTTGATAGTCGCTGAATATGTTTATTTAGACAAAATTTTTATGTCTACAAAAAACTATGGACTTTAGTTATAGAGAAAGCTCGACGAAAGTTGTTACGGTACAAAAATATATAGGTTGTTGCATATATTTTTTGTTATATTTTTCAATACATGTTCATTGACATGTTTGCCATGTTTTTTTTCGCCCTATAGAACCCAGATCAATATTTGGCAAAGAATTTAAAATATTTGCTCTTGCTCAAAGTTTGCCTTAAAATAGAGTTCAGTAGTTGCTAACATAACCGGAAAATTTCAAATTTCGTAAGCAATTTATATAGACGAAAACATTTTTAAAGCTAAATCTCTCGGAAAGTTAGGCATTTGGAATAGAATTAGTATACACAAAGACTGTGAGTATAAAAATATATGGTTATATTTAAAGAAGTAAAGTTGGTAGATATCTGATTAGAAAAAGTGGAACAACCTGGATATCTGTGGTTGGGAAATTTTCCAAATAGAACATTTCCCGTGACATTTTTCTAAAATCAAATAAATAAATGGACAATTCATGTCAAATTTTAATTCGTTAACAAATGCGTAGGTAAGAACTGTACATATTTTAAACGTATTTGTTTTTGTACATGTTGAATACAAATTAATTTTTCGTGTCAAATCTTATGAGAACAATTCTAGCAGGATAATGGATAACTACGTTTTAGATGATGTAAATTATCCTACAAAAGAATAGATAACAAAAATCTTTTTACAAATGGTTTTAATAGACTAACAAAATATCCCTTATAACAAAAACAAATTCCAACTACAACATAATAATAACGATAATAACAATATAAAGGCAAATATGTGACTCTCAAATATAGTTTGGAAAAAAATTTTCATTTTAAGTTAACAACATGAAAACATTATACTACCCTCCTACTAATACTTATAGTTTACTTATACTTATAGAGCTTCGAAAAAATAGAAAAATTAACATTGCAAGTCAATACTTATTACTTATTCAGTGAAACTTATTTTGATGAAGTGATTTCAATAAGGCAGAAAAATATTTATCGCAAATGGTATCTTTTCATTCTAAAATTGAATGCTCTTGCATTTAAACATTTAAAGTAGCATTCTTTTTAATTTTTCAAAGTGAGTTTAAAGCCCTAAAACAACACAAAAAACACAAAACACATGCGCGTATAAGGGTTACTTATTAGCTGCAATGAAACACTGGCATTACATTTTTTCATAGCTGACAATATAATTTTGCTTATTTTACATAAAAGGACCACTTTACTGCACCCATATAAATCTGCGAATGCACGTAAATTATCGATTTTTATGGCGCTAACATTGCTTTTATCGAACTTCGAGTGCGAGTTTCCAATAAGCATATATTGTCGTTCCTGCTAGAAAAACAGAGAGGAAAATTCCGGGCTCTTTTAAGCACAGTAAAAATAAAAGAGAATTACGTATTATAGTTTATTTGACCGCAATTTAAAGAAAACTGCAATTTTGAAAAATACAACTTGTATTTTTTAGATGATATTTACAAATTGACACTGACGTAGATTTCCACATAACACCAAAACACTATAGTACACACCACACGCGTTTCGCCAACCAAGTTGGCATCATCTGGAGATGATTAAAACTGAGTTTTAATCATCGTCAGATTTGGTGTTATGTTTTTGTTTTGGCGTTGTGGAAAACTACGCCAGTGTTAGCTTCACACGAAAGGTTCCAACCCCCTTCAACCCTTCAACATTTACAAATTGTGTAACACCCTGTGTATTTGTACCTATTTGGATACAACGTCCTCTCACGAATATAGTAAAAACAGATTTTACATGTTTTAGAATTCAAAATACATTTGTAAAATTGTAAATATCTCCATTCTTACACATGGTGGATTCAAAAATATAAATCACTTAAGGGGAAATCTTCCTTAATTGCAAAATACACAAAAAAGTTATTTGTAGACATTATCTAGAATTGGAGAAAGTGACAGATACAAAGCCTGTGGCACTTGGAAAGACGTAAATGTTATATATTTTAACTGACAACATTTATGTCAGTTTTGGAAAACCTCATTTACCGTAAAGGGTACCAGGATGAAAAGGAAAAATAAGAAGATAGGTATTATATGTATAATAGATGTACGATATTATTTGTATGAATGTTATATCTATAGGGATCTCTCTGAATGATATTCCATAAGATTTTATAATAAAATAAATAAAATCTATCAAAAAAAGCAATGATTTAATCTTATATATCATAAGTGGCTTATATAGAGGTATACTGTCTTAAGACGGGATTAAAATTGACTAAAATCGCCTAAAATAATTTGAAGAGATGAGAAAGTTGAAAGAGATCTTTCTGTTTGAAACAGAATTTGATATCCAATTATGATCAGCACAGCAATGTAAGGCTGTAGTACATATTGAAATGGTTTTTAGAAGTAAAAGTATAATTTTACTATATAAAAATTATACATGAAAATGGCCTAAATATGTGTATATTTTAGGCAACTTTCATGTATAATTTTTATATAGTAAAATGTCGGTTTTACTTATAATCATTTCAATATGTACTACAACCTTACGTTGATGTGCTGATTATAACTTAACGGTCAAATTCCTTTCAAAAAACCGAAAATTACATAGTACAGTTATATGTTTTCAATGCATTTTAGGTGATTTTAGTCAATTTTAATTCCGACCTTAAACTATAAAGTGTATTTAGTTGAGGCACCCACACGCTAAAACTATATAGGTATATCTATTTTTACATGGGACTGAGTATTTTCAATTAAACGTAGAAAATGAGATATTTGGCGCGAAACTATTAGGCAAGAACTAATTTTCGAAGTGAGTACCTACGTAAGAGTTTTCAAATTTTAAATACCACCCGAATTTTAAAGAGATGGCATCATCTAAGTATAGCTTCTATATATCTAAAAATCTCCTATGGAACTTCTATAAGCTCTTTAAAAGCACATTAAAAACCGCAAGCTGCTGATCACATACATATGAAAGAGGATATAAGCGTGTGAGCCTCTACACTTTTCATCCAGTACTTGTAACAAAAGAACAAAAGAATAATTAATTCGAATTTTATCGTCAATCCGGCGAAGATCAAATGCAAAATTAATGAAACCGGCTTCAGGCTCGGATTAGAGCCATAAATTTCCACTTTACGACACCGGATTTGATTAAAAGCTTCAGAAAATTTAATATGTCACCGATGATTGCTACGAAAATAATTGCAACTGTAAATTTACTCGGAGTTAATTCCGGCTTCATATTTAGTAAGACGCACTGGGTGATAAAAATGAAAATTTAATGTTGAAGTTTTGACGTTAATCTTGTTTCACAGCTCGAAATATTTTCAGCAGCTACGATGCCCAAACAAGATTGAAATTATTCCCCAGATGCCTGCAGGATGTAAATTATCGGGGTAACCTAAATGTGTATAATGTTCTCGCATCCCCAACCCCGAAGCAAATAATTTAAAATCTAATTTCACTTCGCATTGGAAGTTAATTTGATCAAAGTATCGGCGGAACGCGAGGAAAATTGAAAGTCTCTTTGCAATGGAATAAGTGATAGGCATAAATTATACACGAAGTCTTCAAATCAAAACAGTTTTTTTATAATTTTTTCCATGGATCTTAAATCTACGCAGAGATAAACACATTTTAATGGTTTAAACTTCAAGTCAAAATGAGATAGCCACGATGGTGCTGGTACTCTTAATTTTACAAAAAGTTTTCTTTGTCATTGGTACTAGTTTGTTTTACTTCTACAGGTGCTTGAAAAAAAATGTCAGTTTTTAATTCAAAATTGTGATCATTTTTTGAATGGAACACCCTGTAGATTCTATTATGTCTCGATAGAGACACCTTATTTGTTATCGAAAATGTATAGTTTGATAGAATTACACTAAAAAATAAAGGAGTTATTTCAACTTACACACCAGCCCTTTTCCATAGACCATAATCGGTATAAATAATGTCCGTCTAATACCCTTCACCATTTCTTCCAGCACAGCTGAAGGGTATCAGACGGACGACTTTTCTAAAGCCTTCGATAAGGTAGACCATGACATGTTACTAAAGAAGTTAAGTTCATTTGGACTTTCTAGAAATTTAATCGACTTAGTTGAGGCCTATCTTTGTAATAGGGTTCAATATGTGGTTTATCGTGGTTGTAAATCCGTCAAGGTGCAGGCTACCTCGGGAGTTCTCCAAGGTTCGATCCTGGGTCCCCTTTTATTTAGTTTATTTATAAATGACATTATGGAAGACTTATTTGTGAACTGTTTACTCTATGCGATTTAAAATTACTTTACAGGATTTCTAATCTAAGCGACTGTGGTTTGCTGCAGAAAAACTTGGGCTTAATTGATGCCTGGTGCGTTAGAAATAATCTGCTTTTGAATCCTGATAAGTGTAATATGACTTTCTCAATGAACCGAAATTTAATCATATATAATTATGAACTTAATAGAAAAGTACTTTGCAGACCTGGAACCTTTTGAGATCTTGGAGTCACGTTTGACAAGAAATTAAACCTCAGCAACCATATTTCAAATATTACTGCCAAAGCTTATAAAGCATTGGGTTTTGTGGTTAGAAACACGGTAAATTTTGATAACGAAATGCCTCTAATGGTCCTATATAATACGATAGTTCGATCTCAGATGGAGTATGCATCAATAATTTGGTACCCAAACTATGCGACACATATTGATAGTCTTGAGAGAATTCAACGCCGTTTCTTAAAACTTGTGGCTTATAGGACAGATGGTGATTATCCTGCGAGAGGTTTTCCTCAGTCAGAACTTTTAGACAGATTCTCTTTAGATGCCTTATTAAATAGACATAAGGTTTGTTTCATAACATTTCTTTTCAAGATGGTACATGCTAACGTAGACTGTAGTCAAATATTAGGTATACTTAATTTGTATGTCCCTAGAGAGACATCTCGGCAGTCTGATAGTTTTTACTTATCAACTCCAAGAACAAATATAAAAAAATATTCGCCGCTTTACAATATGTGCAATATTTATATTAACGTATCGGAATCTATTAATATTTTTGCTTGTACATTATCCTCTTTGAAGAGAATAGCCTTCTAGATTTCCTCTTATTTCTTGTGAACTAGTTTGCTGTTTTCTTGCAGTGTCACCTGACTGGTGTATATTTTAAGTACACATTGATTTTAATTTTTTTTTGTATGCCTCGATTTTCATTATTCTATGTATTTTATCACTTAGATATTAATATTAGTTTGTTTTACTATGTATGTTACTCAATGTTCCTATTTTGTTATTGGGTCATTAGACCTGTTGAGTAGTGAAGAATAAAATAAAAATAAAAGTAGTTTTTTCCGAAGATCGCATTTTATTTTTTTTTTACATTGTTAGTACAGAATAACGGTATATGACGAAAGCTAAGTCAGTGTTTTTTACGACTAATACAATATAATTTGTATTTCTGATAATTCCGTAAACAAAAGTTACCAAAAGCTTTTAAACGTATCTGCGATAAAAATCAAAACAAAATTGATTAATTTACACACCTCATATAATTAAAGTAGCAGGGATATTTCAGTAAGAGTATATTTTATTTTAGTTTAGCTACCTAGAAGATTTTAATTGGTGTTTTTTTTTATCAGAGACGGGTTTTAAAACAACAGTTGTTGGAAACTGATTGTTTAAAAATAAAAAATAAACTAATTAACATTAATGATTAACTTTTGTGTTTCCAATTAAAACAGTTAAATTTCTAATGGAGTGCGGAGAGTGCTGCAAACGTGACTCCAGGCAGCAGGACTGTTTTGTCGTTTTAATTTCGAAATTTTCCCCAAACCAAATTAAGTACCTGCGACACTCGCTTAATTAAAGAAATTAATGACTATTCATTCACGTTCAAATGCTTAACAAAGTTTAGAAGAAATTTTCATTGCGACTCGTTTAATTTGCCATCTCATAATATCGTCTATAGAAAACTTTCGCTTTCGAAGAATAAGGGCATCTGTATGAAATAATAAGTGCGTCCGGGAAACTCATATTTAGAAAATTCAGAATTCGAAGATTTTTAATTAAAACATAATTCACTTTCCATTCCGAAGTCTGGCAATCGCCAACTTTTTTAATTTCAGATTTCAATATCCTTTGATTGTCCCGTTTGATCGTTTCTAAGAGAAAACATTTTTAGCAACCACTCAAAGTCAAACCGTGTTGTACCATAATCAATTATAAACCTATTGTAAGTACTTGAAATTAATACAATTATTATTATTTGTTATTTTTCTTAAAAACTAGAGTAGGGGGTAAATGTAAATGCTTCGAAAATTTGTCTGTAGATTCACTTCTATAACAGAAAAGTTTCAACTTGTCTAGTGGTAATTTCCACTACTGAAGAGTCAAATTGAAGACGAAACGAGCTTGAGAGCGCCTCAGTCAAAACTGGGCTTATTAGGGTTACCAACTCATGTCATTCAAAAAAAAGTACAAATTCCCTGGCAAACCTGTAAAATGTCGGATTAATCTCAATCAGTGCCGAAACTTCTGGCGCCACAGGCGCCATAGGAAAAAAAGGCGCCTTTGAAAACATTTTAAAAAGTTCTGGCACGTATTAGCGAACCAAATCCGGTTTCCCAAAATCCCAAAACATGTTTTGCTATAGGAGTAACTTATAGCTTATATCTCATCAGTAGGACAAAGTAGTTCTAGAGCTAATTTGATTATTAACATGTGTAGTTATTTTAGGTCTAGTGATATTTGGTTTAAATTTTCTTTGTCTCTGGTTTGTGACGTAACCTATCTAAAGGTTTTATAAATACAAATTTTCTTTTCTATTCTAATGTTCAAAATATCAGCAGGAAATAGTCATAGCCCAAACAAGGTCAAACGAGAAATGCTTTAAAAAAAATACCAACCTACAGTCACTCTTCCTTCCGTCACTCAATCTTTCACTCTTGCACCTGAACGGATTCTGTCAACTATCGGTGACTTAAATGAAATCTAAGTTGTACATAAATAGACAAAAGGTATATATTTTTCTAAAATGAACGTCGTGTCTATTTTTAGCCATTTTTGTAGAGGATTGTCTTATAAATGTATTAATATAAACATATTAACCTACCTATAATAATAAGAAAGATATAGGTACATCCAAAATAGTAATGTAAAGATAATAATAACGAATTAAAAGTAAGTACATTATTATGTAACTCGTCATTTAAATAAAGTGAAAATAAAGCGTATTATTGGAATTATGTGCTATACTTAGTTTCTATATTATTATCTAGAAACATATTAATTGGATTATTTTCCTCCAATATCAAATATCTAAAATATCAGTTAATATAATCATGAGAAATGTGAAGCGTTTCTCTATTTTTTAAAAGTCCTGGCACAAGTTTTGTTCTGACAAATTTTTAATAATATATTTTGAATAACAGAAGTCTCTTTAGGAAGTATTTGCTTACATGAATCTTTTTTGGTTTGATGTATTAGTATTAGGAATTAATTTAATGCAAATACGGTATCTTAACTTCATGGCTGTCTCTAGATATCTGTTGTAAAATTATAGTATGCAGGGAGCGTAGTGCAATATGGGTCTTTATATCAGCTGACCACAGTAAATCCTTAGTTAGTTAGAACGCAACTTTATCAAAACAAGTTGATCCGGGTCCGACCATGACAAATCCAAAAGCGTCCGTGGTCTTTATGCGGTTTGGCATGCCATATTGCGACCACCCATGCTTTCCATCCCATATAAGCACGGTCTAAAGAGACTCCGAGTCGGAATTCAGTTTCACTGTAATTCCCAGTAGCACGGGTGATACACGTAAAATATGTAGCAGATACATCTATCGTTCTTGTCATTTCCTAAAGGATGTTTTTATCTCACACCAATAAACAAAAACAAACATCCTGCTGTATATAATAAATTGGTGTTTAAAGATGTTGAATAATTGCAGGGCAGTGGATATCAAAAATTATTTATTTGTCCTAATAAAACTTATGCGGGATCATAGAAGTCCATAATTGCAGGTCTCTCAGGTGTCTATCCTTGGATCATTTAATATCTTTTGAACACTCACAAATGACTTGCACTAGGCTTTAAAATAATATTCTGCTAATTTGCTTAATGGACACAAATGATACTAACGTTTTATGAAAAATAAGTTACTTAAGTCAATTCTACAGGTGAGTTGCTCTACTGAGTTGTATTGCTAAATGTTTTTTTAGTGAATCTTCGGTATAAACACAACAGTAGAATTGACTTTTTTTTCATATTTGAATTACATATTGTTCAAAATTACCGACACAGTGCCCCAGTACGACGTTTCCAAATCTAGTTTTCCCCCATACCCTTAAGGAAATTGTGCACAATCTGGCAATACCGCCTCTCAATCCTCTAGGTCTTCAAATAAGGAAGATACACCATCGGTACTTATCGAATACCCCTCGTATAACTTGGCTGTCGATTATTTATTGAACTGCCCTGGTAGTTGAATTTCTACGAGGATCTAGAAGCCTAGTTCACCTATATAAAGGCCGGGCTTACCGGTAAGAGTTAGTCTTAATCAGGCAGCGATCAAGAGCAAATTAGCAATACTTGGCGTGTTTTCGGCGTATAATTAAGGAGCAAAAGTGTAAGACGGAAAACATTACAGTTCAGGTTCCTACGCATCCTTAAATAAAATTATTTTATATTACTCTGGAACACCATATTTTCATAATTGTCATTCTCAGTGTTATGTTTACACTTCAATTAACGATATTTCTGTTATTAAACAATACATGTTTCGAAGTAAACAGGTGATAAATGATGCTTGTAACACGTTTAGCTAAATACAAATTAACTCACCTTTCTTGCATTTTTTCTGAATAGTTTTGGTAGACTCGCAGCTGGTCTGGTTTCCTTTCTTTAAAGTCAACATTCGAGATCGCTGGTTAGTCTTCGGATCGCACTCTGTCCATGCCCCCTTACTGTAGCGGCATTCTTCTGAAAAAGACGGAAATAAGTCAACATTGGCTTCGAGACGATACAACGCCAAATAGAATGACAATTCGCTAAACTGAATGCTATTTTTATGTAGGTACATTCATGAGTATATTTTTACTAAAATTCATTCGCTTGTTTATAAACATTATATTTCAATAGATTATAGATAGGATAGACAATAGGCATTAGAATGAAATTGTTATGAATTGGATTTTGAGATTGCACTGCGTAAAATGCCACTTTGGTAGTAAGGTAGTTTGTCAAGTTTTATTTCCAGCCTTATCCTAAGTGATGATGATGATGACTATTTTGCATTTATTTTTATATTTTCTTGTTACCCCCTAAATTCTAGTTAGATTATATCTCAGCAGTCGTCATCGTCATTCATGGTCATTGCAAGTGGTTGATCTAAAGAATAGCTCGATTGTGATGGCTCACACACAACCTACTCTACAGAAGTACGTTGTGGCTCACATAAGTTACAAACGACATGGATAGATCGCGTTTTCGCGATTCGAAAGAATAAATCTGCTTTGTTGCGCTCATTTACTAACATTATCTGTTACACCGAAAGGTTTATTTTAATATGATTTATTTGCATATTATAATAAAGTTTTTTTATAGACTGTTTTGTTAGTTGTTAGTTGCACTATTATTTTAGTTTCTATCCTAGTTGATTTGTACTAAGAACTATGATTTTCTTATTGATGACTAGATGTAGGTATGTATTGATAACATAATATGATGAAAGAAATGAAAAATGTCGAAACTTAACAAAACACATTGATATAATTCACAAATTTGTAAAAACTAAACATAATAATGAATAGCACTTTCTTTAGATTTTATGATTGTAACATTTTGACTACTAAGCTATTCATTGATGTGGCGGAAACTTTTCGGTTTAATAATTCTTATGGTATCCTTAACAGACTACCAATTTTCAGAATTTTTTAATTTTGTCCGATATAAATCGTTATTTTACTGAACTAATAAAAATTTTTAAAGGACTAATTATGATAAAAGGAGCCATTATATTATCGAGCAATGTAACAGAAAACTGCCTGATCCAATAATTAGTTTCCTTTCATCGACGTTTTTGATGTTTACAAGGTTTGGCCCTTACATCAAAATTAGTTTACACATAGGTCCATTTCTCCCCTTAAACTAACGTAATCTGAAATGCCTAATTTTGTTCATAATTCGGACGGCTTTACGGAAGTTTCGAGATGGAAATTGGAAGATCCTTTCTCTATGAAACACGTGTAATTACTTCGCAGACTATCCTAAATAGTTTATATTCGTTATGAAACTATAATTTCTCAAACCTTACGTATTAGTTAAACTGCTCGTACAATAAATAATTTTATCTATTCACTGACCACTAAAGAAACGGATATATTACGTATTTTATTAATTACTATTAATAAAATAGATGTACTCTTAAAAAATTAAAAAAGATGTACTCTTTTCAGCACTAATAATTTTGTACTACTGACGAATTGATGTCTTCTAATCTGGAACAAGCTAATAAGCTTATTGTATTTTATACATTTTTATAAAAGTTAATCGTTCTTTTTTCTGTAAATGATTTTAGCTCTAGAACTATGAGTACATATTACGAGACATATTATTATCAAATTCTTAAGTTAGCAATATGTGATAGAACCACGTTGGAGATTATCATGTCTTGACGTTTCGGCTCCTGCTTTGGAGACATCTTCAAGAGGAAAATAGAAAGGAAGTATGGACATTGAAGTCTCAATCTGTCTTCTTACAGAAAGAAAATGATCAGGATGTTGAGATTCTATTCCGGGGTGTCACTCTGCCTATACTCTTCATATTTTACCACTGATAGCCTCTGTAGATTTAATCTGCCAACTCCTCAAAAAGACAAGAAATCGAGTACAGAAAGTCGAGTAAGAAATCATAAATAGTACGAAAATAATTATTTGTTCCTTTACTGGTGTACAAATGAATACAGGGTGTCTCACCAGGCACTGCATCGATCGATATCTGGAAAAGTACCAATTCGAAATATTTGAAAATTTGGCAACATTGTAAAATCTCTAAGGCGAACGCAACCAAAATATCTAGAACTCTCCAGAAATTCCGGTTATACCGGAAGTCGACATGAACTTCGTTATGTTAAATTGGATGTATTATTGCATTATTGATAAAACAAATTAATGAAAACTTTAAAAACTTTGGTTCCGTCAAAGCAACAATAGTCTTAATTTTTTAAATTTTTACTTTGACGGAGGCAAACTGTTTAAAGTTTTCAATACGTTCAATATAATTGTTTCTCTATATTTGGTGATGGCACTGATGGTTTCAATTTTTGCGGATATCGAACAGCAAATGTATCACAAGTTCTTGTTAAAACTTTATCACGTTCTCCAAAAATAATAAATAAATTTAAATAATCTTTGTTTGACTAATTTAAACCCGCTCGCATAATCACAATAGTAATTATTTATAACGAGTGTAAATTATACAGACACAATACACAACAATATATATTTACACATGCCAAACCGATTTTATTGTTTTTGAAATGTTTATGTTGTAAATTTGATTTACATTCTAGATACGATGAAAACTACCAAAATAGTAAAAATTTGCAAATATCTTCAAAAGTAATAATAACAACACTAATAATGCTTATATAAAGTGTTAGTTAAACATGCGGCAAAAATTCAAGAGGTTATTCCTTGGAATATTCTAAGTATATTTTATCCTTTGATGATTTTTGAAAAAGCGTTTTGTTGCGAAGATATAGGGCGAAAAAAATTTTCAACAAATAACAATTTATTACTAAAAATTACATATAACATTTCTGAACCTACCAGAATTGTTCAATTGTTCAAAATGGCTACCGCCAGCTCGGATGCAACCATTCAATCATCTCATAGACTCCCGAACTCTTTAAAAAACACCAAGGTCATTTCTTATTGAGTTACACTCAGCAATTATCCGGTCTCTTAAATCGTCCACATCTTCCACTGGCCTAGTATAAACTATTGACTTTAGATGGCACCATATCCAGCGATCTCCGTATGTTGCTGTTAAAAACTCTCGAGCAACTACACTAAAATGAGGTGGTGCACCATCATGCATAAACCACATTGCCTGTCTTGTAGCTAATGGTACATCCTCCAAAAACTGAGGTAGCGTTTGTTCCAAAATCACTCCGATAATAATAATAATCACTCCGAAGTATCACGGGATGTTGGTAAGAAAAAACAATTCTTTTTTCTTACATGTCTTTTACTTGATACGTCCAGTGTAGTACGCCATACTTTTATTTCACCTACATTAATAATGTGAAAATAACTACCAAATACCAAAATTGGATTTGTTGAAAAAATTTTTCGCCCTATATCTTCGCAACAAAGCGCTTTTTCAAAAATCATCAAAAGATAAAATATCCTTAGAATAGTCTAAGGAATAACCTCTTGAATTTTTGCGGCATGTTTAACTAACACCCTGTATATGGCTCGAAAGAGAAGTTCAATGTGCACAAGGTAGACTGGAACAATACAGGGTGTTAAATTTGAGTTTAAAAAGTTATGGCTGTTTAAAATTTCCAAAATATAACTGGGAAACTAGAACACTTGGTATAATATTTTTTAACATATAGATACACCATAATTTAGCGCCGCTTATGTTCTCTAAAAATACAAAAAATCAACTTAATATCACTTTTCCGGATAAAATTGCGGACACTCTTGCACACCATAGCATACGTCACTCTTTTTCTTTAAATATTAATATATCTCAAAATGCGTAACTGCTATAGCTATAGGGGAATGTCACATATTTTGACATTAAAATTTTTCGTAGAGACAAAAAATGCAATAATATACAGGGTGTCCCATTTAAAATAACGAAGTTCATGTCGACTTCCGGTATAATCGGAAGTGTTGGAGAGTTCTACAAATTTTGGTTACGTTCGCCCTAGATACTTTACCATGTTGCCAAATTTTCAAGTATTTGGGATTAGTACTTTCCCAGATATCGATCCACGCAGTTCCCGGTGAGGCACCCTGATATTGCTGGGGGATATCTAAATTCTAAAATTAAAATTACTTTTAATATGCAGATATGCAATGAATCCATTAATAATAAATACACGTTTTGTACTGTTTGATTAAACTTTTGTTATATTTTTGTTTCGTTATTAAATTGGAACGAGTTAAATTAAACAAATAAATAATAACAATGCAGGGGTTTACTTAAATAACAACATAGTAATAAACTGATAAATGGATTGCAATAATAATAAAATAATGCTCCGGTGAATCAATTATTTGTTATTTTTTGTTATTGTTTATTTAGTCGTTATAATTTGATTCATTCTCGTATAAAAAATTACATTGTAATTTAGAAGAGTAATTTTATGTCAATACAAAAAACAATTCCTATATCGAAATATATTTTCTATGAAAAATGGATATGGAAATTAAATAACGTATTTTTAAAAACTTTAAATATTTTTATACACTATGTCCAGTTTAAGATAAACTCTATGGGCATCTTGGAATTTATTAGAGATACCGAGTTGGTTAAGCTGGAAAGAACGTTAGGCAATTTCAGGTCCAAGAAGAATCCAGTGTTACATTTCCACGAATTCCTTCCCTTATGTAGATACAAGGTGATAAACAAAAAACGTATATTTTATTCAAACGTTTATAGGTAGTTTATTGTAAAAGATACATATATCAAATTTTCAGAACAGGGGTAGCAGTTAGCAAGAACTTTATTGAAGAAGATTTTTTTTAATGTAATGTAGATACTTGTTTAATATTTCATAATGTAAAAGATGTAGATGACACTATTAAAAAGAAAAATGTATTAAAGATAATAAGTTGAGGTTTTATGAAGATGTTGGGAGGGGGCATATTGCACGCAAAGTGCAATCAATACACAAGGTGTGTGACCAAAAATAATTATTTTTAATGTAATGTAGATGCTTCTTTAATATTTCATTATTTAAAAGAACCACTATTAAAAAGGAAAATGTATTAAAGACAATAAGTTGAGGTTATGGGGGTGCATACTGCACGCAAAGCAGTGTCCTGTTTCCAACATATCTTAAAAATAATGTTACCCCTTTGCGTACCTAGGATTATAAACTTTAGGTAAAGGAAAATTATAAACTTTATTGAACCATAATATCTGATAATTTTATTAATAATTTATCTCTTAGTTGACTTGTTGACTTAATTCCTATATAAAGAAAGAGAATAAACATTATTTTATACCATGTTGGATATTATACTGCCACATTACTTATTGCTCACAAACTTTGTGATTTATACAGATAATTTTTGTTTGTGAGAATGTAGAGGAAAATCATGAGGAAATCACACCCTTGTTGACTTGATTTGAATTAACCAATATGCCTAATTATTCCTAAGTTGTTTAAAAGCAGCAGCACAAGCGTGCGTATTATAAGAAATTAAATACTCCATGGAATTTCAAGAAACATTTTTACCAAAATTCAGTAAAATGGTAATTATAATGATTTAAAGCCGGATAGGTACTTTCATAAAAAACATACCTAAATTAAAATTAAGTATATTAGCGAAGCTATATTGTTTAAACTGTCGGAATAAATAAATATTTACTATGATTCATAGTTTCTTTTGAGATTACACCACCTGTAAAATAACAAAAGAAACTATGAATGAATTATGAAATTATGAATCATGAAAATGTACCAAAAATAAGTTACAGACATTTTAAACATTTACTAATATCATTTTTACATAATCTTAAGAACTACGTGGATTTAATCATTTGAGTCATATCATATGCGGCATTTATTTAGGTAGATAAAATATGTTTCCTTCACAATCAGATTTTGCCCTTCAGCAGTTTATTGAAATTTGCTGTGTTCAACATTTTTCTAAATTATATCCACATTCCGAAGCAGGTAATTAAAAAATATATATGAAAAATATTTTCAGACCTATATATTTTATATGTTAAATATTGCTCTTATGAAATTTCCATAACTAGACAAAAGTAGCAGTTTTGAACGAAAATTATTTATCCTACAAAGTTGCCTGTATCATTTGATGATCTCCCAAACTCATACACGCCTGTGTCACAGGCACTGTTTTAATTAATATAATAAAATTTAATTAAGATGAACATGCAATAAATTTTATAAGTATAATTAGCTCTGGAAATAAAGGGGCTCGCGCAGAATAGAATTTTTGATGACCGCCACGTTTTTATGTGTTCATTACGGCCAACGTAAATATTAAAGTTAATGGTTTTAGAGTTCAAACAAGCGTGCAGTTCACAGACAAATATATTGGCATAAAAATGTTGTTTCTGGGAAAATATGGTATCGCAATTACATTCTGGTATCCATTTTATTTTCCGAACCTGAATAGTTACTAGTCATATACCAAGTGTTCCAAACTGTATGTAACAATCTGCTCTTTTTACAAGATCTGCGTTTCTATTATATTCAATTAAAAATCAAGTCAAGCTTGAAAATAAAATGGACCACGCCCTGTATATTTAACATATTTTGATAATTATTTGGCTTTTTTTACGTATTTAATTACATAAAATAATGTAACAAATGGAATGCTCGTAATTTATAAAATCCGCTATTCAACTTGATTTCACACAACCTGTCACTATTAGCAGTGACTATAGTCTTTCTAGTCACTGCTATTAGCAATACTATAGCAACTCATAAAAATGAATTCAATAGATATCTACTTTTTATTTTCCTCAACGAGTAAAATTTTTTTGTATTTTTTTTGTATACATTCCATGGCAGCATATTTTGTGCAACAATTGTGGAGAAAAAACATTTACAATGCTTTATGTAAAAGGTATGAAGGAGTAAAGAGGTTTTGCTACATATCTCGACAACGGATCGATCAATTAAAAGAAAAAAAAGCGACATGTAGAGATTAAAAAGACCTTTGAAATAAGGTATTACTCGATACCCTTTCCCACTTAAAATTTTTAAGAAGGTAGCTCCCGCTAGCAGGGAGTAAAAGGGGACGCGTCAATTTGAATGAAAAGTTTCCCCTTGATAAAATTCTTCACGTGTTTCGGGATTTTTCAAAGAAATACACAGCTATCGAGAAAATGAGGGTGGGAAGGTTTGAAATGAACCAATATCGCCAACATTGAACGTTGATATAAAACTTTGTAGAACATAATATGGTACAGAAAGTGTGCGGATATTATTTTTATATATAGTAAATACATAGTAATAAAATGTATAAACCTACCCCTAAGTAAAAACCTCCCCTAACCAACAAAAATCCCAAAAATCAAACCAAATAATTCCTACCCCAAATAATAAAAAACCACCCCTACCCAAAAAACTACCCCTAAATAAAAATGACCGTAAAACAACCTAGGAGCAAAATAAGGACAAAATCAAAAACCACCCCTAAAACAAAAACCCACCCCTAACAAAACCAGTCCAAATCAACCCCCAGAACATCCTCCACCAAATAATAAAAAATCCACAAACCACCCCTTACCTTTAAACCTCCCTGAACGCATCCCCAATACCACAACCTCCTACCATAAACAATAAAAAATCCTACAGTCTTAAACCCCAAATCACCAACCTACCCAGTACTATAGCAACATCAGCGTCAGATGCACAGTCAAAATTACCAATGTCACCCCAAGGCAATTACTTCTACAGTGGAGAGCCTTAAAGGATCGGCAAAGAGATGTCGTCCATTCATCGTTCACGTAAAATGTATAGTTTCACATACAATATTACATACATTATATCTCTAAACATAAATTTGACATATGCAGATCTGTAAAGTAATTTAATTTTTCTATGCGTAACATGTAGATCAACTCAAAAATGGGTTTTTAAGATTTACAGAAATTATGATTCCAAGCAGTGAATTTATTTCAAGGTAAAAGTGTCAAGATGAAAATATCTCAAAAAAATTTGATGGTAGAGATGAATATAATTTTATAAGTTATGTATTAATCAAACAATATCACTCTAATATAACCGGCCCTAATCTGATATAAATTTAAATTAATTATAATTAATAACCACAAAATGTCTACTCACTATAAAAGAAATAAGTAAGTAAGTATGCGAAGTTAAAAATTCTACTAAAAATGGTTTCTTTGAATAAACCGATTAGTTTTACATAGAAGACAGAGAAACCCAAATAATTTTAATATGCTCGTGCAAAATATATTTCTCTAATTCATATTGAATAATGTATTAATTTTATTAAATTAACTCCCATTAGTACAAATTTAATATAAAAAATGCAATAAATAGTAATAAATGACTTAGGGACTGCGTTGAATGTTCTTTTATCAGGGCAGCCATAAAAATAAATCGCTAAGAGTTCATTTAGGTCGGGTCATCATATAAATTATCAGAAGGAAGTTTCGAGACTGGAATATTGTAGACCAAATTAAGGCGTTTTATAAAAAGTGCTTAAGAAGCTCTTCCTCAAAATTTATAGCTTGCAATATCTATATATCAATGAAAATACCCAGCTATATTTTCATTGCGAGATTAGTTGGGGTTGTTTTAGTTTGATTTTAGATATTTACTTTCTGACAAAATTGATTCTGTCTCCGACACCACCTACCTTAAACATACGATATCTTTAATATATCTGAGAAAAAAAAACATATTATATAAGTTTAAGTAAATAAATGGAATATATACAAGGGAAAACTGTACCACGCGCTTTCAATACCTTTCGTAAATATACTTAGTTTATTTGAAGGAGATGCCGAAAACAACTACCCCACGGGCTTGTGCCCCGACTGGCATTGCATTACATCGGGGCACATTGCCCGTGGAGTGGTTATTTTCGGCATCGCCTGTAATGGAACCTGTGGAAAAGCAGGTCGTTATCTGCCTGTCTATTTGACAATTATTGTCAGACAGGTAGTAGCAAAGACCCAAAGAGGGCACTACGGTGTGTTTCTCACCACTACTAACATACTTAATTTACTGACAAAACAAATACTTCTTTTTATTGGAAGGAGATGCCGAAAACAACTACTCCACGGGCAATATGCCTCGACTGGCGTTGCATTACATCAACATCTCCATGGATGTCGCCACATCCTTCATCAAGACCAAATACCAGACAATGACCGGTTTCGATCTTGTTATGATCTCGTCAGACTGCCATAGGTATTGGAATCGATGAATGATCTGGCGACGTGATTGCCTAAGGGGCATAGTGAATGTTTGTAGTGGCGAGATACAGTGAAATACACTGCAGTGCCCTCTTTGGGTCTTTGCTACTACCTGTCTGACAATTATTGTCTAATTGACAGACAGATAACGATCTGCAGAAAGCAGATGCCATTACAGCGACCTCTATTGTCTTTGAGGAAGACAATCCTACTTAATTATTGGAAGGAGATGCCGAAAACAACTACTCCACGGGCAATATGCCCCGACTGGCGTTGCATTACATCAACATCTAGTAGTTGTTTTCGGCATCTCCTTCCAATAATTAAGTAGGATTGTCTTCCTCAAAGACAATCCTATTTTACAGCAACCTACATTTGCCACAATGTTGCCATTTTAACAGCCATTGTCTGTATTTATCTTTGGATACAGCAACATTCCTAGAACTTACAATCATGGAAGCGGGAGAATACTACACTTTTAAAAAGAGGTCGGTCCACAGGTTTTGCATTGCACACTGCATTTGTTCAAAATAAAATAACGTAAATAGTAAATTTTATACGTCTAAAGCGCTATTAGCATTCGAATTTAAAAAGCTTATGATTGATTACTATATTAAAATTATTTTTGAATGTTAACGTATCATTAAATATAATGCCAAAAATTGTAATTCTTTGACCGCTAAACTTATTTAATTATTTGATTGACTCATCAGAAAACGAAAAGATATCACCTCTATCAGACAGCTAATAGGTACGTAAATGTGTTAATAAATATGAGCAAAATTGACCACGATATTGAAGCACATCGGTAGGAATGTTCCGCCACTGTTTAAATTAATAATGTTCGATCGCCTAAAGTTGCGTAAATGCATATTAGAATTGAATAGCCAGCCCACTCGTCGATTTCAATCTGATTTCAGGAAATTCTCTACTGCAAGGGCCCTCTTACCCTTACGGAATATTATCAGCGAAATTGAAGTTGAATCATATTAAAGGAAAATTTTCCACCCCGATATTTCAACACTCACTTGTGCATTTTTCAATCGCCTGAAATAACTTTTACTCTGTAGGGTTCTGATTTAATATTGATATAAGTAACATGAAACTTACAAATTAATTCCGTAAATGAATATAATATAAGGTTGACTTGATTTTCAAATTATAATAGCTTTTAATATGACGGTCAGTAAGCGAAGAATAAATCTGAAAATTTCACACCTTTTTTAGCCAGTCAGGGGTGTCAAATTTAGGTTGTTGCCAACAAAAAAAATTTAGCGGATATTTTTTCACTTTAGAGTACGAAAGCAAATTATAGCGAAAATTTCACACCGCCATATTTTAACCAATCATAGGCTTCTTTTTTGTTCAGTTACCATGCCAACTCAAAAAATTTCCGGAAATTTTTAACGTTGTGTCAAATTAATAAGTGGAAATTTTTCTGTCATTTAAAATGTCAAAATAAAGTCGTGGGAGTTGAATCAATACATTTCCTATGCTCGAATTTAAGTAATATTCTCAAAATTAAATTATTTTCCACCAATATTAATAGATCAAAGAAAAATATAATACGTTTTTAAGTTATTTATAAAAAGTTCATGTAACTAAATTTGGAAAATGATATGTTATTTCACTAAGATTTCGCATTATATTAAACATATAAATTTTGAAGTAGATACTTCAGAATAATTATCAAAAATAAATGATGTTCCACCAATATTAGTAGATCAAAGTTAATAAGAAACAAAAATATAATATGTTTTTAAGTTATTTGTAAAATATGTATGTAACTAATGTTAGAAAATGACATTTTATTTCATTAAGAAAACTCACATTTTATTAAGCATAATATTTGCAATGCTCGAAGTACTTCAGAGTAATTATCAGAAATAAACGTTTCCTGTCCAAAGCGGAACATTTTCAAAAATACAATCTAATAAATCAGCAAATTGCACAAACACAATGACACGATGACAACTGGTGGAACTTGACCAAGGTACCGTACTTGACAGTAGTAAAAAATGTTTGTTATTGCTCATGGCTCACTATGAGGAATGAATGTTTGTCATTCGTAATTAAAATGTTCAATTTTGGCATAATATTTATAAAGTAATGGTGTGAAATTTTCTTACCGAATATCCCACGTGCTTAAATTAAAAACCGGAAATTTTTCCTCGTTCATGAATATTTTAAGAAAATTATCCCTCGCCTGCGGCTCGGGATAATTTTCAAAATATTCATGACCTCGAAAAAATTTCCGGAAATAATTTAAGCACTAGGGATATTATAAGTGAAAATTTCACACCGCCATATTTTAACCAATCAGAGGCTTGTTTTTTGTTCAGTTATCATGCCAACCCAAAAAATTTCTGGAAATTTTTAACATTGTATCAAATTAGTAAGTGAAAATTTTTCTGTCATTTAAAATGTCAAAATAAAGACGCGGGCGTTGAATGAATGAATACATTTCCTATGCTCGAATTTAAGTAAATTTTTCAAAAATAAATGATGTTCCACTAATATTAGTAGATTTAAGTTAAGAAGAAAAAAATATATAAGACGTATTGTCTTTAAGTTATTTATAAAATATTTATGATATTTTATTTCACTAAGAAAATTCACATTTTATTAAGCATAATATTTATAATGCTCGAAGTACTTCAGAATAATTATCAGAAATAAATGAAATTTCATTTCCAAAGCGGAACATGTTCAAAAACACAATCTAATAAATCAGCAAATTGCACAAACACAATAACAAGTGGTGGAACTTGACCAAGGTACCGTACTTGACAGCCGTAAAAAATGTTTGTTATTGCTCATGGCTTACTATGAGGAATGAATGTTGTTTGTCGTTCGTAATTAAAATGTTCAATTTTGGCATAATATTTATAAAGTAATGGTGTGAAATTTTCTTACCGAATATCCCTCGAGCTTAAATTAAAAACCGCAAATTTTTCCTCGTTCACGAATATTTTAAGAAAATTATATAATTTTCAAAATATTCATGGCCTGGGAAAAATTTCCGAAAATAATTTAAGCACTAGGGATATTATAAGTGAAAATTTCACACCGCCATATTTTAACCAATCAGAGGCTTGTTTTTTGTTCAATTACCATGCCAACCCAAAAAATTTAAAATGTCATTTAAAATACCAAAATAAAGATGCGGGTGTTGAATGAATGAATACATTTCCTATGCTCGAATTTAAGTAATATTTTCAAAATTAGGTAAATAATGTTCCACCAATATTAGTAGACCAAAACTAATAAGAAACAAAAATATAATATGTTTTTATATTTATAAAAAGTTCATGTAACTAAACTTGGAAAATGGTATGTTATTCCACTAAGAGATTTCGCATTTTATTAAACATAAATTTTAAAGTAGGCACTTCAGAATAATTATTATCAAAAATAAATGATGTTCCACTAATATTAGTAGATTTAAGTTAAGAAGAAGAAGAAAAAAATATATAAGATGTCTTTAAGTTATTTATAAAATATTATGTAACTAATGTTAGAAAATGACATTTTATTTCACTAAGAAAATTCACATAAGCATAAGCTTATTATGCATTCTCATTAAGCATAATATTTATAATGCTCGAAGTACTTCAGAATAATTATCAGAAATAAATGAAATTTCTTTTCCAAAGCGGAACATGTTCAAAAACACAATCTAATAAATCAGCAAATTGCACAAACACAATGACATGATAACAAGTGGTGGAACTTGACCTAGGTACCGTACTTGACAGCCGTAAAAAATGTTTGTTATTGCTCATGGCTCACTATGAGGAATGAATTTTTGTCATTCGTAATTAAAATGTTCAATTTTGGCATAATATTTATATAGTACCTAATGGTGTGAAATTTTCGTACCGAATATCCCACGAGCTTAAATTAAAAACCGGAATTTTTTCCTCGTTCATGAATATTTTAAGAAAATTGTCCCTAGCCTGCGGCTCGGGATAATTTTCAAAATATTCGTTATTTTTAAATTATTTTGACTTCGAAAAAATTTCCGGAAATAATTTAAGCACTAGGGATATTATAAGTGAATATTTTTTGACGGCTAAGAGATGAGTTTAAAAGTGGCATTATATGTTGAATTTTATCTAGAATTTCTAAGGATTCTCTATTCCGTAACGAAACATCGTCAATTATAATCATAATTTAAACGTGAAAACACCACAGGTTTTTTGAAGGTTAGACCTGTATACGTCAAGCTTTCAAAATCCGATGAATAAATTATGACATCAGCCTCCTTCGCAGTGTTAGTTTCATATTTTCATGACAAAAAAATAATATGATATTGAAATTCTAAATACATTTTTCCTTGGTGTGGAATTTTCTTACCGAATATCCCAAGTGCTCAAATTAATTGCCGCAAATTTTGCACTGGGATTTTATAAATGATTATTTCCCTCATCTACAAAATAATATAACTAGGGGGAGGGGATAGTTACGCCGGAAAGATGTCTTTCATTTAAAAATAGCAGATTTTGCCGAAAGAAAAAGAGAAAAAGAGCAGTAGCAGGAGTAAACTGGTCGATTTTGTTGCCAAAACAACTATTTCATTATTTTCTGTAGAAGCCATATTATGCTATAGGGAAAACATTGGAGTAATTGAGAACTGGAAGGCAAATAATTTCTACAGAATTATCGACACTATAAAGGGTTTACTAATTAACAGATTTTCTACGGAAAGTATGGAACTTGTCAATTCAATGGATTATTTTTTTCAGTTATATTTTGAGGGTTGAGTCAAATTAATCGAACATTACCGCGGCACTTTAAATATTTACACCCTGCCCTGAAGGCAGAAATGGTTATTTTAAGAAAATATTCTTCAGTTTAACGAAAGGGGAAGTATTAGCTGTGATTCATGAAAAAACATATAACAACAAATATACCCCAATATCTACAAAATTTTTAAAGTTGCCATTATTCTGCCCATTTCAAGTGCAGCGTGTGAGAGATCTTCTTAGAAGAATTCTAAATTGTGTCTCCCTTTTTCATAAAAAAAGACAACTCAACTTGTGTTCAACTTAGACAGAGTATATTCCAAAAAACATCAAGTCATTTTTCTTACAAGCTATTTTCTTTTTAATGCCATTATCATTATAAGATTTTATTAAGTCAATCAATAATATATTTTTTTGACTAAATACCTAAATAAATATATGAACAATTTCAAAAATCAATAACTAATATAATAAATACAATATAACCTATAAAGATTACTAAAACCTTAGTGATGTACTCGTAGTATATCTACTACAAATATAAGAGCGATTCTAAAACTCTAATGCATATTTTATAAAATAAATCTACTGTAACTGATTTTAGACATACGATTTTATATCATTTAATACCGGATACACAGGACTTTTTAATCCCATGTAACGCATCAGGCGTATCTCTTGTAAATATCTTTATTTCGACCATTTATGGACCCTGTTACAGAGCTTTATTCAAATTTCACCCAAGGAAAATATTTTCTTATTATCCCTTGGTGTTGTCTTAAAATTAATAATTTCAACGAATGTTGAGGGGTAATTCCAGGAGTTGGTTTGTTATTCATAATTATGATAGTACTTAGATATGCACCCTAAAATGGTCAACGCCCTTATCTGGCGATGGAAATAGGTACATTGGGGGAAGTGCAATCCAGAATACGAATAATTGTAGGTAACGGTAAACATTATTTGTTTATATATTTTATTATAGGTATTTCAACAGGAAAATAAACTAAGATGTTGATTTGGAATGTTTAGACATGTTTAGAGTAGTTTCAATTACTAGTCTTTAACTGCTCGACGTAATTCCTCTGCAGTTTCATATGATGGTGCATACACTTTGTTTTTTAGATAACCCCACACAAAAAACTCCAGTGGAGTGAGGTCCGGTGACCTAGCAGGCTATCTTATTATTATTGGTACCCACTTTTGAACACATGCATCTTATACATGGTTCAAAAATGCAAAAATCCAATCTGGTGCCCTTAAGAAAAACAAAAGTTGAGTATGTTAGCGCAAAATCTAGTAGACCTCAATTTTTTCAGGAGACCTAGAGATATTTTAATATTATTGTACATATATAGGTATTATTTGATATTGAAATAATTCAAATACACACATGTACGTAGTTCTTTTTATTTACGAGTATTTTTTTATAATGGTCCCATAGTTAAAAATATTTTTGTGGACGGCTAACTTTTCTTTTAAAGCTGCTAAAGTTAAATAGCTTAAATAACAAATCAAATTTTGATTCAATTAAGACAATCGTTTAAAATTTATAAATTAAAACCCTTTGTATCTCGGACAATACATTTTTGGACCTGTGTTCATAAAAACTTTTCTTCATATTTTTGTAATGAGGATGCTGTTTAATTTTGAATCCAAAATTTCTACATATTATAGAGAAGCGAAATATACTTCTCATTGAATTTTGTTGCATACAAAACATGCGATGCCTTTGAACTAGAAATATGTAGGTGATAGTATGGATTGTATACGTAAGGTATACTTACTTCAATTGCTGCATCGCTTACAGATTTAAAAGTTATTTGTTCTTCTAGCGAACAAAGATAGAGTTAAAAATAGAGCTATAAATACATCAGTGGCAAGACCTTAACAGTGTTGACATAAAATCAATATCAAGTTTATAACAAAGTATACACTCCTCTTATTGATGACTGAACAGAAAAGTGTAGCGGATAAATAAAAAACAATACGAACACTTTCTTGAAGTTTGTATGAATTATGCTCTCACTTGAACGGCAAACAAAAGGATATCATCTAAATAAATTGGGGATTACAGCTTTATCGGCTTGTTCGACAGGTTTGTACTTGGGTGAATTAAATTGATATTTGATAAATTGATGTAAAATTGAATTAAATAAGAAATCTTGAATATAAATAATACTTTTTTAGATAAGTTTATATTTAGTACTGTAATATTAAAATGAAAAGTTACATGCAATACACTAAAGTTGAAGTAAGAAAAACATACCAATGAAATATTAAAGGACCTAAGGATCTTTATACCTAACATATTTACGGCCTGACCCGTCGATTTTCTATAATTTTATGTATATTTAATTTTTTTAAAGGTAGGTTAGTTAATACAGCTGCACGTATTGCAAAGTAAACTTTATTTTTTAAATAGTACACCCAGCATATTTCGAGATATCTATATGAAACTTTCTTTTATGAACTCAGTGATATATTATTTGTTGCCTATCTCCAATAATAAGGGAGACATATCCAAAAAAATTGTGCTATAAGAGTAATATGCTAGAAGGGGAATGACACACTTTTTGTGAATATCTCCCTTATTATTAGAGATAGACCCATCAAATAATGTATGACTTTATTCGTAAAAAATCGTTCCATCTAATTATGTCAAAGCATAAAGGATGTACTATTTACATTCGGGTAACTTTATTAAGCCATCTTGTGAAAAATTAAACAAATAAATATAAGGGCGGCAAAAATATAAGAAAATCGAGGGTTGCGAGCGACGGGAAAATCAATGCGTTACTTTTGCTATTCACTGCATGCAGCTTGCCTTTTTGCTTGTGAAAATATTAGTATATTTATCATAAGCTTATGGTAGGTATATGAAAACTTCATACGTACGTATATTAAGAAGGGTCAGTTTTAATATGGCTTTTTCCTTTACTTAATAATTGAATGTTTGGAGATGCTCAAATGTGTGTAAATATTTTGGATTGAACTTTCTGAAAACTGTAAAATTAAAAATTAAAAAACGACCCCATTTGACTTTTCTGAATACTTAAGTTGTCTTTTGTATTTTGATATCGAAGTGTCAACCTAGACAACTCACCAAATGGGCTGTGGTGAGTAAGGTATTCCCTTATTTGGGTCGTAGAGGAAAATTTGCATTGGCATTGGCGCATTCGCCATTTATTAGATATGTATATTTTTGTTAAATATCCATGAAAAACGAGTGTGAATGTAACACGGAGCAATAAATTATTGTAACAATATTTGTAACAAGCTTTACCGAAAAATCCGTTATTGTGCATTATCACCATCATGGTAGAGTGAGCATGGATTATCTTGTTTCGAGTAAACCGTATAATTATTTATACTACAACTTTAAGAGTCAATTTCGAGAACTGAGTTTTCTTTCAAAAAACCAGTACCTACAAAGGATACTAAAGTTTAAATAAGAATTGTTAATTCTTAACAAATACCTACGCATTTAATATTTTTAGAATTAATATGATGCTAATAGAATTAGAAAGGAAATAATTAAAATGCTTTAACACTAACGTACCTATATAGTTTTGATAAATCTGATGTTAATTTTAATTATCTCCAGATGATGCCAACTTGGTTGGCAAAACTCGCGTCGAGTGTAGTATAGTGTTTTGGTGATATGTGGAAGACTACGTCAGTGTTACCTTCACACCAAAGGTTGTAACCCCTTTCTAGAATATTTTCGAATACACCAGTATAATCCAATACTGGTCGCGGCCTCTGCTCATAGAGTGGTTTCTGATTTTTTCTTTTATATCCTGAAGCTATACCTTTGCATTCCTATACAGATTGTGGGTACAAGCAAATAGAAACTTTATTAGATCAATTTGTTTCAATAACTTCAATAATAACATGTTAGGAAAGTCTCTCAGATTGTTAACTTAATATTTGATTAATAGCTATTTGAATCAAATAATTATATTATATTTGTTACGTCTTGTTACATTACATTCATTCATGGACGTACGCGTGGTAAATATCTAGATATAAATAACATTCTTGAATATTGAAATATTGATTATATAAAGATCCTATTGCAAAAAGAGAGTTCTAAACATTCAGGCGCGTAATAATAGGGATTGGTAAAACGAATCTAGATTATTATAATGTAAGAAATCTACATCCCAAGTCAAATATGATTCGTATTTTATAAAGTATTTACTCAATCACAGAGAATAAATCTTTAAAGGTATAAATATTTGTTTAAACACGTTGCTGATAAGACATTCCGCCCAAATTCTGGTAATATACAACTTTAGTCGAATTTTATCAAGACATTTACTTGTAGTGAGTCGAACTGCGTGAGATTTATTACAGTTAGGCTCTTACGTTTTCCGGAAATAGATTACAATCCAAAACGGTGCATCAAGACGAATTATCATAGAAACGAGCAGAAAGATAAAGTGTCAGATGGTTAATTAATTATTTGGGGGGTAAATATATCCATTAAATTTTAAAGCGTGTTTTATTTACCGTTCAGATAATCATGATGTCTTTTATAAATTTGTATTTAGTTAATCAACATCTGCTATGTAACGCTACGATACTATATGATACGGCTCGAAAAGCGTTCGATAAGCAGTTACTGAGTGGTATGAATAAAAACGAAGTACCTGCTACTACTACAAGTATTAGTATATTCTACTTAGTATTTACTTCAAAACGAAGGATTTACTAATTTCCGGTAGTATCTACTTTACTTGACATAGAACATACTTCACCAAAAAGTATATACTCCATATTATGAAGTATCTACTTAAGAAGTGTAGTACATTTTTTGAAATATGTAGTACTTACTTCCATGTTTAAAAGTTTTTGAGAAACGGTTTCAGGTTTGTATGTATTTATAACACCAACAGTCCTTTAAGATGTCTTCGGATGAAGGAAGTGTGATAGAAGAGTAACGAGTAACGAGAAAGTAATGTTTTCCCTACTAAACCAAGATGAAAAATATAAAATACAAACATAAAACATTCTAAATTGATGGTACTTAGTTGTTTACCTAAATATTTGACGGTATAGGGTATCATAGTCGTAGCTTCTTGTAGTATATAAATTTTATTTCTAGTATTTGAGCCATTTTTAAATAATCACTTAAAATTATTGGTTAAAATCGAAGTATCTACCAGTAAAAAGTAGATACTTTAAGTCGTAGTACGTGCTACTATAATGTTTAGGAGAATGCTATTTATTTTTAACATTTTTTCCGGAAAAATAGAAGAAAGTACTTCGAAATGTAGTATCTATTTCGATTTGAAGTAAATACTACGTAAAATATATTAATACTTGTAGTAGTAGCAGGTACTTCGTTTTTATTCATACCACTCAAATATTTCATGGAACTTCATATTTTCAGTTATACGTAAATGGTATAATATGATATCTTAATTCAGGATAATTTTATTCAATTAATTGGTAACTTCTGAATCAGTTGCTAATTTAAGTAGTTATTGAATATATTATACCTAAAAGGGCTAAGAAATTATGTAGGTACTTGAATTAGTGAGCATATTTTTCGCTTGAAAAGATAATAGATGTACTAAATAATAATGCTATATATCGTAGAAATCCTTCTTTGTATATCTTATCTTTTCTTTTTGTAAAATTTTCTTATCTTAATAAGATAAGAAAGTAAAAGCCTGGCAAAAAAGAATCAGTCAGAGGATGATTTTTTCAACATATATTTGCCATTATTACCAACTTGGGACACACTAATAAGTAATATACTATATATTATAAGCTGCTAATTCCGATATACAATGAATATATTATTTATATACACAATAAAAAAGACAAATGGTAAAATTACTAAATGGTAATCGTAATTTGCTGCAGTGTTATTTTTAACACGAACTAGGTAGTATAATAACTAAACCTTTAGAACTCATATTACACGAACGATATACCCGCCAAGTTTGTAGAAGTACTCATAAATTGTAGTAGAATTTACAAAACCGTGTGTTAAAAATGAATCAATCCGCCATAAATACGGAATAATTACACGGTGAATAATTAACTATTACACATTACCTTGTAAAATCTACTGTGTTGAATTACTTTTATGTAATGTAATAATACACCGATATATCTAACAGTGCCAAGTGTGGACTATATACACACTGATGAGTGTTTATTCAGTGTTAAAATCAGTCGGATTTTTTACTGTGTAATATAATTTAGTTTTCAGCTTTTAATTTTTAAAAAGGTATTTTAAACCTATTGCCTACTAAAAAAACATAAGCATATATTTTTAGCGAACTTACTTTTTTTACCGAATTAGAGAGTACCTAAGAAAGATTTGGAAATTTTACTTACATTTTACAGACACAGAAAAATGATTTATTTGAAAGAAAATCAAGTAAACCTGTTTTTTTTTTAATAAAGATTTCAGATCAGTAAATAACCTACTAATCAAACATAAGCATAAACTTTTAATATATTCTAATTGCACACTGCCTATCAACAACTAAATTATTATATGGTCTTGCCTTGAGTGCTCGTGAACCATTCTTGGATGAGAATGTTGAGATATCAAGTGATTTTATTTTGTTGATTGATTTATTTGTTGTTGTTGATTTGTTATTTTAATCTTTCTAATTTCTCTTTCTAACATCGATAAAACTTATCTTTGCCAGAAACTCAGTGTAAAATATTTTGATTATTTTCAAGCAACCACTTCTGAAGAAATATTAAAATTATTACATAATAAAACTTTACTGGTTTAATCAAATATAAAATAGTTTGAACAACAAACTAGGTTTATTAGGTGATTCTTTTTATTTATGCACGTCTGCTAATGGTTGAATAAATTATTCATAAAAATGAAGTTTGCCTGAAATATTATCATCATAAATAGAAAACGCAAACATCGTCGCGGTTCATGTCACAAAAATTAACTCTATTAATCTAAAAAGTCCTAGTTTAATTTGGCGGCGCGGTACAATTTCTACAGCGCATAATTTAAACACTCCGAGTCAAGTATATGTCACACCAAATTGCTTCTGAAAGTTTTATGGAGGCAAGTGCGGGCTGCATAACAGCGTTAATAACACGCAAAACTGCAACTTTAAACCAGTTTAATGGACGAAAATGTATCCGCAACTTAAAGCAAAAATCTGCAAAACTTACCTTCTCTTAGAGAATTATTTGACATGGAAGCTCTTAAATTACAACGTAAGAATTTTATCTCATTACTATGGAATAGAGGTCGGAATAATCCGGTCTATTATTCTACTTATTCTATTCTTTTAAGAATGTACTTAGGCCGGAACTGTATTACCCGTATACAGTAAAAATATTGGCACGTTTTAAGCTTGAAGCAGATATTTTTTCTTGTATTAAATTAATCCATTCCGTATGAAAACGTGGAAGATTCTAATAAAGGAAACATATTCAATTTCTCTTAGAGAAAAACTTGATTTGCCAGATTTAGAACAGCAACAGTATCTAATATTTTAAGAATAATCACGTCACACAATTATTCTGAATAAGAAGCATTTATGCCTTAAACTCTGGATTTTTAGATATCAGAAATGGATTTAAAAGTTAAAAAGCAGACCCTTATCTTTAGGAAATCATTAAAATAAGTTTACTAAAATAATAAAATAGCCTCTATCCAGATCTATCTAAATAACTATCCAGGAGCAAGAAGTTCACTCTGCGTCAGCCGTTATTTTATATTTCGCCGTAATTCAGATTTTGGAACCTGTCAAAATTATCATATTCTTCGAGTCTAGGTTATTACTACATGTGAGTGTATGTATAAAAAATATGTCTCCTTTTGTGATTTATTTCATAAATTAGTATATTAGTAAAAGTACCGTTTTACATAAAGTTTATGGTATTATAAAATACAATCTCGGTAAAGTAAGTGCTTTTAAAAGATTATCCTGAACAATAATCATTTTGCCATTGCGGATTCTGCTTTGCTGAATATTGATTTGCCGCAGGATCTTTAGTAGCAGAGTAACGGGGAAAATCTAAATGAATTTCCACATAAAAATGCATGCGTAACATATTTCATATGACTTGTAAATAAATACAATAATTACATTTTTATATTTAATAGGTAATGGGTTTTATGAGTTTCATTAAATCACTGCCTCTCAAAGATATATTCTGTCAAATAATAGATGCAATGGGGGAAGTCAGTAAACAGTATTGAAAACCCATAAAACCGCAGGTCCTGACTTGAACCGTAATTATAGGTCGCATTTGTTTGTCGTATATGACTTTTAAATATATGTAAAATATATCAACTTCTTTGTACATTACAGATACCTTGCAGAAGAAATGATTTCACATATAGTCTTAATAAATACATTTATAACTTATTTCATAAATACATAGTGTTATGTATCTTTTAGAACTCTTTTCATTTTAGAAGTTAATAAGCAATCTAGATATTTATTTAGAAATAAGCTAGGAGGTTATAATAATAACAATATTAACAATCACAGATATAGTTAGTACAGGAGTATAGAAGAACCGAATTTCCGATAGTTGTTATCTAAGTTTTACCCCAAGAGACAAATAACTAAATCTTTTATGCAATATCAAACATGCATTTTACCTGTAGGAAAGTATATATTATGGAAAGCAATTATAAATCCAACAAATGAATTGTATACAATATAAATAAATGTAGGCAATCATAGCGGTTGGTGGCGATTACGAAATTCTCTTTCCTTGTGCTATTTTCCCCGAATCCAATTTCCTTCAAGAGTTTAAATGTTCTAACTGTAGGTTAGCTGAAAATCATCTTGAAACCAGTAATAGCTTTTGACCATGTGGCTCACATTCCACACAAAAATCTATTTAAGTTATGTTTTCTATATTATTTATTGGCTTATTATATTAGCTGTTTATATATTTGTTTATTGTGATTGAACAAAAAAAATTACTAATTTATTAAAATTTTAAATTAGTTAGAAAATACATATTATTAATGAAATTATAAAAATTTTATGATTCAATGAAGTTTAAATTTTACTTGTCGCCTATAACCAAGGTATGCAAAAGAGTAGCTTTATTAACTTGTCTTCATGGTCATTACCGTAGTCACGGCACAGCCATTTTTGTATCGTGTTGTGTGTTTCTATCCAAGTAAAGTTAGTGTAATTAGCCGTTCAGTGAATAAAAATTCGCAAAACAATGTATACAGTTCAAAATTTCCTTCCAAAAATCAGACTATAAAGCAAAAACGTTAAGTTAGAGCCCGCCCCTCTTCTGTTGATAAAACAGGAATATGATTTATCGACATAAAAATTTTTTTCAGATAGCGAACCTTAGTGTCGCGTGGGTCAATTATTGTCAATTGTTATTTCACATAATGCCAATTTTTAACACGGAAAGGAACACTCTCTTTATTTTTATATTTCTCTGTGCATAGCTCCTAACAGCAGTCCAGTAAAGTGTTGCTAGGCAACAACATTACAGTATCAGATACCTACTGTAATGTTCCATTTACCAACCGGAAGTCAGTGCAGTGTAAGTAGATCTACTGGCCAGTATGAAATAAAACTTATTACTGAACTTTACGTAACTATTCATATCACGTATCCACTTCCATCTCATTCTGGTTTTATATGCATTTAAACACAACCCGGTTTAAGCAACGAATATCCTCAGACAATATTACTTCGGTGTTTTACGCCATTGGGTATTTGCCTTGAACTTAATTGATTAAAAATAAACAATGAAATTGGTAATGGACGGAAAATGTAAATATCCTCGTACGGCACTAGGGAGTCGATGTTTTATTACACCACTGAAACCTTATATTCAGTTGTGTAAAGTAACCACACCCATTAATTTCAATTAGAGAAATGGAATAATCAAATTTTGTATTGGGTAAAATTAGACTGTGATTATAAGCTGTGAATATTGGTACCAAAAAAGGTGTGGCGAGACCGTGGCCCACTATGAACAATAAATACAAAATGTATTTAATGATTCATATTATATAAATTCATATTAATAAAATTTATAGGTGAAATTATTTTGGGGTCTCATCAAAATATAAAGAAGACTATATTTTCTAAATACAAACGTTTCGATGACTTACTTTTCCAATTACTTTGAAATTTATATCTATGTTTTGAAATAAGGCAAAAGGCAGAAGTAATCCAAAAAGACAAAGGTAACCAAGGTTTGTCATAAAAATTATGACAAACTTCAATGACACACATTTTTCCTTGTTAAATATAATTTAAATGGAACCTTAGAATATGATTTATAATAAAAGATAAGTCGACAGGATACTTGAGGTCCTGTAACAAAAGCCCACGGTAAACGTCAAGTGGCCCTTTTGTCTGTAAGTTAAATATATTTCGAAGGCAACATCTGGCTCAAATAGATAGATTTTGTAGAACCATCTCTGGTTCTGTAGCAAAGATGTCATTTGGGTCATAAATAGTATTGAGAATTGTTCGGGCTTAACAGATTTAGTAAAACATTTTATGGATGTCTCATTCCGTGCATCCCTGGACACGGAACAATGTTGAGGACACAAAGCGCCAATTGGGCGTAACTAATTAAAGCCAGTAAATTGTAAAGAATTATGGTGGTACTTGGAAGTTCTCCGAAGTAAGATTTTTTGTATGTTCATAGAACAATAGTACAAAGGCATAGGTCGACTTGGTTTTTCAGGGGGGTTTTCCAGGAATAATAACAGTAGAGTAAGTCGTAACCCCCTCTCACTTTGAGACGAGGATAATATCGAAGGGTTTTAGGTCACTAGCTAGTAAACAGTATTTTGATTGGCCACCGTGACAGGAACAGGTCATGGTTCGCGGTTCTAGACAGAGAGAAGAAACGTACTTTGACAACCAATGGGATTAGTGTTTTTAAATTTTATAGCAAAGAAACTTTACTTGGAAAGTTTCGACTGAAGAGAAGGGAGTCTCCCACGAACTACTTCGGAATAGGTGGTTGTTTGTATTTATTTGGGGCTTCTCCCCACAGTATGAGGGCACACCACACAGGCAGGGTAAAGTACGTTTCTCGGGCTCTAAGTAGACGCCGTTAGTTGTTTTATCTAGAATCATTCAGTTTAGAGTTCAGTAGTATTGTATTCATTCGTTTTCTCAGGTCAAATATTATTTCAGTATTTTTCATTGCTATTTTGTTTACGTAAATTTTATTTATTTGTTATTAAAAACCCTTGCCTAAAAGTGCTGTGTTTTCATGCAAGTCCGCCCAACTACCCTCTCAGTGTTAGCATATAAGAAGTGTCCCAGGAATACGTCCCACGGTAAGTCAATACTCTTTTTATACGTCAATCACAGCATATCTCGAACCCAGCGACAGAGAAATCGATTCCGTATTAAAACTTTAGACTCCCTTTTGAGATAATTGAATAATTAAGTAAGTTTCGTGAAGCCTGTATAGTACATCGGCCAGCCTGTTACAGTCCTATTAGGTATTAGTTGTCCTAGTTACATCATGGATAAAAATTATAGGTGAAAATATGGGTAAGTAAACTTTTAAAAAATAATTAACAGGAACAATTTATTGAGTGAATAATTTCAACTGTTTACTATCGTTGAACACATCCAATGTATCATATACGTTGACGTTGACTTAATAATATTATGTTAGGTATATAAAAATTGATTCTCAGCACAACTATAGCGTAGCAGAAGTACCATTTTCATAGCAAAAAGTAGCAAACCCAGTGCTACTTGATCCGCTTTTGTTTAAAGCATAATCCACATTAAGTGGTTCACAAGTAAACAAGCTGGACTAATTGCGTCCGCATTGCCTGCAGACTTCAAACAATTAAATCTGAAAATTTGATTTTATCCTCAACCGCTCCGGATATCTATCTTTTTTGCAGATGATATAAAAACTGAAGTTTTATAGGACGAATTATTTGTGTTTGCATTTCTCCATTTCGACGCTGATTTCAATCTACATAATATATCTCTTTTTCCCTTCCTATAAGGGGTCAATATAATTTTATCGAATCATATCTTCCTCCATAAATCGGAAATATATGTATCACGGAAACTTCAGTGCCTCACAACAATTTATCCCAATAATGTGGGGGGCCACATAAATGCAATGGCGTAACCATGGGAGATGTAATGACGCACGGACGCAGTGCGGGGGTGATCCTCCCCCCGGTTCTGGAATGGGTAATGATTATATGAATGCTTTATGGTAATTTCTCCTTTACATATAGAATTCAGTTTGCACTTTCAAACAACTTATGTGTCAATAGTTATTAGTGTTAGTCTAACACTCATAGTACACATTAAACTGAGATTATTTACAAAAAAAAAAAAAAGAAAAATATAAACACGTATTCGAATGCTGATATTCTAAATTTATTATTAATTGATGGAAATTGAATCAAGATAATAAATAGAACTTGTAAAATGCTTAATGAGAGATGCTCTCATTTACCACCAATGCGTAGACATAAATTAAGCAAAATTTTATCCAACATTTTATTTTATAAAACTGTTAACCTACGTAAAGTATTTGCACGACTGAACTATTAACAACATCTGAGTTAAGATATGATTTTTGTCATTATCCCTTTTGAGTATTTCGTGTTTGTAGTATTCTGTGGTCTTTGTCTTCCATGGTTTATTGTACAAGGTGGCCCGTTTAATATGGGCCTATACCTTATCTCAGAAACTATAAGTTCCATGGGAAAAAAATTATATGAAATTGTTTTTTTCAAAGTTATCTTCAATTCTTTAATATTTTCAAATTTATGACCTGCTTATATACAGGGCGATGAAAAAGTTCCTTTTTTTTAAATAGCACACCCTATATATTATTACATTTTCAGAAAGCCCTTTTAAAGACAAGTTCAATGATATATGACATGATGGGTCTGACGCCCACCGTTTCAGAGTTATTGAGAATTATCTTCAAGAAATAGCCCATATTAAAATCGTGCTAGAAAAGTTAATAATTAAGTTTTTGAGCATTAACTTGCGCCAAAAGATTTCTAATTTTATTGACTTTATTATGTAATTACTCAATATTCAGTTTATAAAAAAAAATTTACCGTGTTGCCATATTTCGAAAACCATAAATTCTCACGATTTTTTCAAATGGAACACCCTGTATATTGTTACATTTCTAGAAAGCCCTTCTATCGACAAATTCAGAGATATATGATATGATGGGTTTGTATCCCATCGTTTCTGAATGATTATCCTCAGAATATGGGATTTTAATATTGGCTATTTCCCGAAGATAATACTCAATAACTCCGAAACGGTGAGCATCAGACCTATTATATTATATATCATTGAACTTGTCTTTAGAAGGGCTTTCTGAAAATATAATAATATGTAGGATGCGCTACTTAAAAAAAAGTATTATCTTCGGGAAATAGCCAGTATTAAAATACCATATTCTGAGGATAATCATTCAGAAACGATGGGATACAAACCTATCATATCATATGTCTGAATTTGTCGATAGAAGGGTTTTCTAGAAATGTAACAATATACAGGGTGTTCCATTTGAAAAAATCGTGAGAATTTATGGTTTTCGAAATGTGGCAACACCGCCACATAAGTTGAATATTGAGTAATTACATAATAAAGTACATAAAATTAGAAATCTCTTGGCGCAAGTTAAGGCTCAAAACTTAATTATTAACTTTTCTAGCACGATTTTAATATGGGTTATTTCCTGAAGATAATACTCAATAACTCCGAAACGGAGGGCGTCAGACCCATCATATCATATATCATTGAACTTGTCGATAGAAGGGCTTTCTAGAAATGTAACAATATACAGGGTGTTCCATTTGAAAAAATCGTGAGAATTTATGGTTTTCGAAATGTGGTAACACGGTAATTTTTTTTTTATAAACTGAATATTGAGTAACTACATAATAAAGTCAATAAAATTAGAAATCTTTTGGCGCAAGTTAATACCCAAAAAGTTAATTATTAACATTCCTAGCTCGATCTTAATATGGGCTATTTCCTGAAGATAATTTTCAATAACTCCGAAACGGTGGGCGTCAGACCCATCATGTCATATATCATTGAACTTTTCTTTAGAAGGGCTTTCTGAAAATGTAATAATATATAGGGTGTGATATTTAAAAAAGGGAACTTTAGTTCATCGCCCTGTATATAAACAGGTTATGAATTTGAAAATATTAAAACATTGAAGATAACTTTGAAAAAAACAATTTCATATAATTTTTTTTTCGATGGGACTTGTAGTTTCTGAGATATAGGCCCATGTTAAACGGGCCACCTTGTACATGAATCACGAAAATTAAATTTTGATGAGTGTGGTCACCTGCTTTACAATTTTTTAAAGTTTATTAAGGTATAGGTTGCAACTTCTTTATTACACATCCATCCTGTACAGAATCCAGCCACACCACTGGAAAGACACAACAGTTTCAAGACTCTATACGGCCATCTTTCGAATTCAAGTGTCATAAAAATTCGATTAGAATCATTAGGCTTTCAGTTATTGGATCCTCTGGCTATAAACACAAATCTCGTGGCATTATCAGACCCTCTTTATTATGGAAAATTATTCATATAATTTTAACGATTTCAATGGGGTCCTTTATGCCTCTAGGCATTATTTCGTTTCCTCTACTTTTCTCCAAGATAACCGAATTGTTTCCAAATGGTGAAGTAAGGTATCTAGAGATCCTATTAAATGCTTGGAAGTCAATTATTTTATTAAGGGCTAAAATATAGTCACAGCCTGACAGAACTTTGAAGAAATGTCCTTTTAAATGGTGACATTTACCCATTTTTAAGGTAGATAGAACTTTAAACTTGAATAAATACCACAAAAATTAACTTTTGATCAAGAATATGGTTTTATTTGAAAGAAAAATACATGGCATTAATATTTGAAAATAATTTGAGGCATTGGCCACAGCGGCTATTATTGACAAAGCGCATTCTGTCAGTCCAATTTTGGGTCACTTTTTAAAACAATAGTGGGTGAATGTCATAACACGGACAATGTTGGCCCAAGTAGCCCCATGGGAAATAATCTGGAGGCGTCAAATCTCAGGATCTGGGTGGCCAGTTGATAGAATCCATTTCTTGAAATCAACTTATCATCAAATTTTGTTTGAAATAAGTCCATAGTTTCGTTGGCCGTAGCGCCATCCTGTTGCATCTACATCTCGTCCGGATCAATGTCATCAATGTTTAGAAAAAAATATTCATTGATCATAGTTCGGTAACGTTCTCCATTGGCCGTAACGTTAGCTCTATCCTCATTTTTAAAGAAATAAGGTCCTATGATGAGGTCCCAGCAGCGTGTAAACTGCACCAAACGGTGCATCTTTCTAAATGTAATGCAGGCTGTAGGATCTCTTTTGGATTGGTATCACTCCATATCTGGAAATTCTGCTTGTTAAAAACCCGTTAAGCCAAAAATGACCCTTATCACTAGACAAAATTTTGCGATAAAACAACGGGTCAAATTGCAACTGCTCTAAAGCCCAATCAGAGAAAGAACGACGCAAGCGATGGTCTTGTGGCTTTAATTCCTGCATCAGCTGTGTCTCATATGGGTGTAGGCCAAGATTCTTGCTCAAAATTTTCCATGTAGTTGACGAACAGAGCCGCAACCGCAGCGATCGACGATGAATCTATAACTTTGAATTTTCTTGCACACTTTCGTTTACAGTGACGACATTTCTTCTACATACTGGTAGCCTCTATCATTTAGAGATCATGTGGTACCGTTGAGTGGCAATTTTGTCCCTCAACACTGGTACAGAATTTAAACACAGTGCGATGGATGGTTTGCTCAGATGGATGATTATAGGATTGTTTTGGTTCTAACAAGATTCAGTTCTGAACTTTACTGAGCGTGCAAAGTTTGAATAAAACCTTCGAATTTTTAAACTGCCCGTGCTCAGTTTCAGTTCGTGTGGGAACCAAAACAAGCTTTATATTCGCTGTAAAATTCACGAAGTTGTCTATACGTTTCGCGTATCGACGACTGACTTTCAAAGCTAATTTGAGTAATTTGATAGCGCTGTTCAAGCGTGAGTCTAGTTAAGATGATTTGCCACTCTGTACTTATTCACTAGAAATATTGAGAAATTACTTCTATAGCGCGCAAACTGACAGCTGATTTCACAACAATCGCGACTGAAACTTCTATCATGCTTAAAAAAACCTTTACAATTTATTTATCTCAATATTAGATCATCGGCTAGGGGCAATAAAATGTTATGAACTTTTCATTTTAAAATCGCAATTGATGCAAATTTAATGCCCCTTTTTAATTTTCAAATAGAAAAAAGAAAAAAGAATAACTGCTACAAACTTTGCTTTGCTTTGTTTTTTTCTAAAAGGCAAATTCACAATTGTTCCAGCTTAGGAATAAGATTTTAAAATATGATTCTTTATAAAAGTCACTGAATAAAATAAATTGTCATCATAATAAGACACTGCAACTGGAAACAAGTATGTGTATTAATTTTTCTATGAATTTTAGACACCACGTCTTTGCAAAGTATCAAAGCTTCATGAAGGTTATAAAAATTATGACTATCAGAAACCCTGCATTAATATATTGCGCAAATGAAGTTTATGTTTCAAGTAGTACGTAGTATATTGTAAAGAAAATTGTATAATTTTTAAAAAATATATATTAGAAGTACCTTCCTAGTACTTCAGAGCAAACTAGAAATTGCATTATTTGCACCGCAAATATCCGAATGTGAGCTAAACTATTTCTGAGGAATGCACTTCAATTCACAATTAAATTTATAGAATTATTTGGAAACTGAGTAGTTTTGTACTAAGAACAAACTATTCCAATCAAACTAAGCATATTTTTAATCTGGTTCTCCTTTATCTGAAGGTTTAATAGTTGCATAAATTCATTGCCACTTCAATGCATACACAACGCACAGATAGAAGCTTTTATTAATAGAAAGAATAAAACTTGGAACTGACAATGTAATTGTTTCTGTTTCTTTACATAGAAATTGATCAAAAAAGTGAACTAAGCGATAAATTATTAATGAAATTACCAAATATTAGGGTTTAATAAAGTTTCCAACTATGCACCCCTAGATTGAATTACAACGTTATACAACAAATTATTACGTTATAGGTAACGAGGAAAATTAAAAACTTTATTGAACCATAATATTTAATAGTTTCATTAATTTAGTTAACTTTTTGGCTTAATTCCTGTATAAAGAAAGATATAATCAGTTAAATAAGTCAACATATAACATTAAAAATATACTATGACAATGTAATTTTATAAATGTATATTATTATTCCATTATTATTATATAAGATTTATAATAAATAAATTGTAATCCAGAATGCTATTATAATGTAATAAAAAGTAATTCTTTTAATGTAATAAATAGTCCCTATTTATGCTGTATCCTACCTATATGTAGGGAATTCTAAAATCCTCTAATGATTTTTAAAATCATTAAGTATATAAAAAATGTAGTACACTTTAATTACAACAATGGGCGTTCCGCTACTTAGAAATTAAATAAATCTTCTAATTTTAGAGGTTTTTGAGGTATTTTTTGATGCAATTCTCCTGTTATATATTTCCTATAAAATTTTTATATAGTACAACCTGCACGTTATTGATGACCAAGTTATATAAACTGCGAATAATTATTCGCAAATTATATCGTGAAAAAGTATACGTTTTGACATGCGTATATAATTAATAAAAAACACAATGTTCCCAATTTATCTTTCAAAATCCCGTCAAGCGTTCAAAAGTTTATGATTGATGATAAATAAACTTTCGTGGCTGGATGTATCATTTTAGTTACGTTTTGTATAACTGCAACCCAACTGATTTATGACTTTTGTGATGTTTTCATTGCTTGGCAGTTATGAAACTCATTTTCCTATATTAAATAAAACTTACTTCAATAATAAACCAGTTTAACAAAAAATTATATCTATATCCGTATGAAAATGAACAGTATCATATTATTCCGACAGAATTAAACTATTTTATAGATTTTGTCGAAATTGGTAAATTTAAACGAAAAGCAATTTTTATGAATATAAATTATATGAGCATTATCTCGCTTTTTTTAAACGATACACATGGCGTTGAGAATAATGTTTACAAGAATTTATTTTATTCGACATGTATGTATTTTCTTTATACAGGGTGTTACAAATTCGCTTCTCACCATTGGGATCTCAAAAACTATAATAGATACGAATAAGCTTAAATTGGAGTAACGTTGATCAAGTAATCAAGACTAACTTGATTCGGTTTTGAAATATTTGAAAAAACATTTTGGAAATTGGTTTTCGTTTTTATTTATTTGAGCAAATATCGAAAAATATTTGCTCTTGGAACAAATTTGTTATTTCAAATTAACCTCAAATAAAAATTTATTTATTTAAAAAAACTTTACTACTACTACTTACTACTTTTTTATTTTAAACCGCTTTGATCTAGACACATTTCTGATAGGTTTGAGTTTATTTTACTCTTATTGTTAAATTAATTTCAGAAGACATGCTGAGTAATTTATTCCGAACACTTGGCGCCTATTAAACTAATGTAATTAAAATATTCCATAAATTTTAACATCATTCAGTATTGAAAGATTAACGTGTTTGTAAGTTAAATCAAATGTATATGACACAAACTTTCTTGATTTATATCGCCTGATGTAAAACAGAAGCTGAAGACAAAAAACAAATGCGGGAGCCTTTTGGTTTCTCTATTTGATTTCAGCCTCAAAATGGTATATACAGTGTGTCCAGTGTAAGATGATCTGTGTGGGTATCTTGGAAACCGTTAGAGATACGAAGATGGTTAAATGGGAAAAAAGTTGCATAATTATATGCCCAAGTTATAACAATTATTAGATTTCGAAAATTCCCTTCCATTTGTTAGATACAGGGCGAATACTGAAAATGTGCGTTTTCTATAAATCGCTATATCTCGTTTATTATGAGAGATACATCTAAGATATTTGAAGGTTAGGGGTAATAACTGGCGAGGATTTTAATAATGATATTGAAAAAAATCTAAGCCTACTAGATTTTGAGATAATGTACCTAACTTTCGATTTTTTTATGGACGCCATATTGTATTTTTGCATTTTTGAATTCCTCATAAAAAATGCTTTTCAGCCATATGTAATATGTTTATAATCGGTTAAGGGAAAAGTAGAAAATTACGTTTTTTAATTCGGAATGAGGTAGGCCTTGGCTTATGCATTTAAATTAAAGGAAAACTAATTTCTTTATTATCATATAATGTCTTAGAAATTTAAATTATTGTTTAATAACATTAAACGTAACAAAGAAAACAAGCAACAAAAAATGAAAACAGGACTTTACAAATAATCAATTAAAGTAAATGTTCGAATAAACCTCCATTCTCCTGGAGACAACATCTGCATCGAGTCAGAACTGCAGCACAAGACTTTGTTATCATATTTGGAGTTATATCATTTACAGCTTGTTGCACTGCTTGCCGTAATTCCGCCTCATTGTTGTAGGACCTTGCATACACCCTATTTTTTACATACCCCCACAAGAAGAAATCAATAGGCGACAGATCAGGAGCCCTGGCTGGCCATCTTATTGGTCCCTGGTTTCCTATCCAACTATTGGGATACTCCATATTTAAAAAATCGGAAATAATGTGTGCATTGTGTGCAGGAGCGCCATCTTGCTGGTAAATCATATCCCGTACAGTAGCAAGAGGAAGCTCCATTAGCCTTTCTGTTACTTCAGTTTCAAGAAGATTTAAATAAGTAGCAGAGGTCAAATTTTCATGGTAAAAAAAAAGGACCAATAATGGAGGTATTAATAATACCTATCCATACATTAAATCCCCATCTCACCTGTTGTCGGATTTCCCGGTGTAAATGCGGATTTTGGTCCGACCAGTAGTGGGTATTTTTTCTATTGAACATGCCGCAATTGGTAAATTTGCTTTCATCAGACCACAAATTTTTTTTCGTAAAGTCTGCATTTAGGGTACATTGTCCGATGAACCATTGACAAAATTCCATCCTCCTTGCATGGTCGCCTTCTCGAAGCCCTTGGCTGGGTCGTTCACGGTATGGATGGTATTTATAACGTTTTAAAATTACACCAGCTGATGATCGAGAAACGCCTACATTGTTTTCAATTTCACGTAAAGATATGCGGGGATTCTCAACTACGGCTTGTAATACAACATTTTCGTTGTTTTCATTAATATTTCGGTTTCTCTTTACTTTATTAAAACTGCCATGGTTTATTAAATTTGCACGTATACGCCTAAATATGCTTCTTCCCGGCTGACGTCTTTCCGGATAATAATCAAAATACATTCCGGCAGCTCTATCACTATTTCTTCTGCAGAGAATAAAACATTCCAACATATCATATTTGTCACTATTGGAAAATGAATTCATTTCTAACTTTTAATAGAAAATGGAAACACAAAAACCTTTAACAATAACTGTTTGACATTTACACAAATGTAGCAACAATGACGCAGTTGTTTTGTAAACATGTCAAAGATATCAGCGCCTACTTATTCTGCTGCGATAGTAGAATAATAGTACATAATATGGCTGATCGATCTAGGCCTACTTCATTCCGAATTAAAAGACGTAATTTTCTACTTTTCCCTTAACCGATTATAAACATATTACATATGGCTGAAAAGCATTTTTTATAAGGAATTCAAAAATGCAAAAATACAATATGGCGTCCATAAAAAAATCGAAAGTTAGGTACATTATCTCAAAATCTAGTAGGCTTAGATTTTTTTCAATATCATTATTAAAATCCTCGCCAGTTATTACCCCTAACCTGCAAATATCTTAGATGTATCTCTCATAATAAACGAGATATAGCGATTTATAGAAAACGCACATTTTCAGTATTCGCCCTGTATCTAACAAATGGAAGGGAATTTTCGAAATCTAATAATTGTTATAACTTGGGCATATAATTATGCAACTTTTTCCCCATTTAACCATCTTCGTATCTCTAACGGTTTCCAAGATACCCATACAGATCATCTTACACTGGACACACTGTATACACTGCGTATTTTTGAATCAAGTGCCCATCGTTTAGTCATCTCCAATGGAGAGGAAAATGGATTACATCTATATTTATATGAATGGGAATGAATCCCAAATGCTCTGCCGATAAAAATATAATTCGCTGCGATACTTTTTACTTTCAAAATTATTTCGGTTAGCCAAGTGGTCCGATTCTTGAGTCGTACTGAAATAATCTTGTGCGAAAATGAAGTTAATAAGACGAAGTTTGACAGTTTTATTGCTATTAGCGATTCAAATTACCGATGAGGGCGCTGCAAATTGTAAACAAATATGGAGGAAGACGAGTAAAAATTTTGCATTTCATATCACATCGTCTAGCAATTTAGCATTCAATTGCCATAAATATAGTGACTTCATGTGCTAGTTACGGTGAACTAAAGGATAAAAAGAGTGGTAAAAGCAGTCAAACATCTCATAAATACTTCGTTGCTACTTATACGACTTTTTTGGGTTGAAATAGGTACCCTAGTTTTTGTTTACTTACATTTTGGGTTAAAATAAGTGTGGTAAACTGTATGGTGATACCATATTAGTGCTTGTTTTTTGTTAAATAATCTTTACATTAAAATATATTCGGTTTTTATAAGACTAATAATAGAGAAGTATAGACAAACTGCAACAAAGTGATATGTTGTGTAAATAAAGTGTTCCCTGTTAATAAATTGTTATATACCTTTTGGAGAAATGAGTAAGAAACAGTTTCTTATACTAAGGACAAACTTTTACCTATCTTCTATCTTCAACAGTCCTATTGACACGTTTTGTGGAATGACACCCATAAACACGGCAGTTTGTGTTGTGCTGATTTCTTTTGAATGCCATTTGAATTGTAAAAATAAAGATGTACAAAAACTAATCACGTCGTTTTTAACTTTGTAACACCAAAAAATCACAAGCACCACTAAATTATTACGTTAAACAAACCCAAATACGTGTTATTTTCATTATATCAGCAATAAGCCTCCAAAAATTAACTTTTAAGTAGGTTCAAATATTTTCATGCAGAGGGCGCATTCATTTTTGGAATCGCCAATAAAGAACTATCAGCTACGTCACTTAAGTAATTCTCGCATACGAATGTGTTCTCACGACTTGCGAATCGGGCCCCCGGTGCCTAATGACGGCCCTGTATCTACCACCTATTTGTTATAAGAACCCGCTCTTGATAAATATTTCATTTTCCGCCCACTATTTTCTATGGGCCGTACGCTAAAACGACATGTCACTCGCTCTCCCTAAATATATATCGCGGAACAATTGCAGCGCTGAAAATACTTAACCCCTTTGTGTGTTTGTTTGCGAGATGTAGTGGAACGAGCTGGGTTGATTTAGATTGAAATATCTAGGACGCAGATGAAACAGTATAACTATTCCTTCCTTAGGAAATGTCTCTCTCGTTATAATAGAATTTACATAAATGCTGGGTGTTTCAAATTTGATGAAATATATCTCATGGATGTATACGTATGTCTGCGGATATGTATCTCTTGAATATAATCCCTTCTGAGGATGTTTTGAAAATAATATTCGATTTCCATTTTTTTTTTGAAAACTTCACATATTTCCACAGAACTATTTCATCTTAATCCGATAGCATAGGTACTTATTATTTTGACGTATATTTGATTTCAAGGAACATCACTATTTCAGTATTCAACTATATCTATTTTCACATTTTTTTAGAAATATCTAGGCCTCTATAATGTCTTTCTATAAACATAGTTTCTTAATTATTAGTGGATCTTTATATTTTCAAGGGAACACAGTGCATCATATGATATGATACTGATATGATATACTGATATGATATCAAATTAAAGTGTTAAAATCTGGTTTTATAAATTTTCATTGCTAGAAACAGTTATTGTGATATCTATATGTAGAGCTTCCTCAAAGACAAAATACACCAAAGAAAACAGATGTTACCCAGCTGCGTCACAGTTATTGTTTGCATTTTTTCAAAAAATTAAAACTATTTCAATTATTATAGTAGTTGTTCTGTTTATAAATATTATTAACTGATTTTAAAGAATATAACCTGAAATTTATAAAGGTAACAACCTTCATAAAATTCATACAAAATTATAAAATTCCCGAAGATAAGTTTTGCTCTCATTGGTAATAAGAGTTAGGTTCTTAGGAGTAGAAGTTAGTTAAATCTGAGTAGGTCAAAACTAGACCCTCCACTGCGATCATGTTGTCTACTGTAGCTCCAATAATAAGGGAGATAGTATAATTTGAGATCGCATAAAAGATAAGATAAGATAAGATAATATAATTTATCAAGTTGGTGGCTTAGAACTTAATGTCTCGATCGCCTAGAGGTGGTGGGTTTAAATCCGTTTAATTTTTAACGTCTACTCGTATATTATGGTTTGTTCGCAGAGATAGGGATATTCTGGAGTTATTCTGACATATTCTAGATGGTGACCCATCATTGGCCCAGAATGTCTACAAGACATAGAAGTTTCTAATTTGTTGGTTCTCGTCAGTACACCATAAATGTAACAACGTGTAATGTGCCTGACAGTAAAAGCCTCACCTTACCTAGGATTTGGTAGTAGTAGTGAGAAATACAGTAGGGCCATCTACTAGTTCGTGTTACTAGGTATTTGTCCGATTAGATTATCAACTGACAGTCAGTAAGCTGATCAGAAAGAGATCGTGGTACTATCGTATCGTACAATGTTAATCAGAAGAAAATCTACATTTAAATAAGGACAGATATACAGAATGTTAAAAGAATTAAAACATATGTTTATTTCATAGGCAAAAAACAATAGAAGATAGAAAATAATTTTTACTCTGCTGCATTTCACTTAAGAACATTTAAAAATGCGTTATTTACACTTTTTCTGCATCTCTGAAAATAAGAAAGATTCACAGAGCCTTGTTGAAATAGGCAACATTTCAAAATCACCCTGTAATTCGAAAACACATGACAATAAAATTAATCTGATAGCATCATCAACTCGGCCTTGGAAAAGTAGATAGAGAATGTGACATTAATTTGTCCATAACTTTACTCTTTTTGAGCCATCCTGAATACCCATAAAACATAGACTGCTCTGTATTATCTTTATAGAAAACCAGAAACTCAGGGGTCACTTCCATTTCCACCTATCTATGCATTATAAATGCACTGGAACTGCGACTAAAACGTGATAACAGTGGATAGCTTTCCTGACGGCACCGCATCTACTGAATATTAATTTCAGGTTAGCAAAGGACTTTGCACTACGGGCTGAGTAAATGTTAGGAAAGATTAACCTGGGGTTACAAGCCGTAATATAACATTTCCGAATCGATACCCTCGTAAACCAAACAGAACAGGACTTGGAATAACAAAACATGCTGAGTTGTACGCCTTTCGAGGTTGGAGATTTTTTGCGAATTACATGATTTTGTTTGGGTCAATTAACAGCGTTATTAAAGAGAAAACATGAAAATAAGTTCAGTGCTGTGGAAGAAAACAAATTTTATATGTTATTCGAGATATGTTATACGAGATACGTTACGAAAATATATGTTAAAATTCAAATGCGACTGACTTTGAAGAATTATTCTATTAAAATGTATACCCTATATAAATGTATACAAGGTAGACCGAATTCGATGAGCCTTGGTGTTTTATCAAAACTATGACATATTGGAAAAATCCTATACAGTGAGGACATAAAGTCCGTCCCCCCCCCTCTAATTTTTGAACCACTGGGTAGATTGTTATGAAATTTGGAACGATAATATATGACTAAATTCTGCATCTTTTGACACATCAATGACAGCTCTGAATGTCAAAGTGACAGCTGGGGCGCAATAGGAACATTTTTTTAAATGGAAATGGGGGTCGAGTAATAACTCATTTTGAAGCTACTTTTATGCTCAAAACATCCCCCAATTTTGAGAACATTTGGTTCAGTAATTTCCAAATAAAAATCAGTAATATCAGTTTATAACATAATCTTTTTACCACATAATCACTATAATAGAACTTACCAATGAACATTTATTTGTCAGGAAGTTCGTGGTGGTCATTTGCAACATCTTTTGAAGTAACACGTGTTTTCTAAATTTGTTTCTGCCTTTACGTTTAATTTAAATTATTTCATAATTTTTTAATTTAGGTTATTTTAGGTTAGGGATGGTTTATTGTTATTTGTTTACTTTTAATTTTGTATAATTTACAATAATTTGTAATATGTATGTAAAAAAATGATATAGCAGAAATCAATATTTACTGGTTTTTATTTGGAAATTACTGAACCAAATGTTCTCAAAATTGGGGGATGTTTTGAGCATAAAAATAGCTTCAAAATGAGTTATTACTCGACCCCCATTTCCATTTAAAAAATTGTTCCTATTGCGCACCCAGCTGTCACTTTGACATTCAGAGTTGTCATTGATGTGTCAAAAAATGCAGAATTTAGTCATATATTATCGTTCCAAATTTCATCACAATCTACTCAGTGGTTCAAAAATTAGAGAGGGGGGGGCGACTTTATGTCCTCACTGTATTTGATTCCTGTGCTCGTTTTTATCTAAAACGATGGTGCAAACCGCAACCTTCTGCCTTTTTTATTTTAGACATACTGACCGTGTCTGAGGATTTGTCGCTTTTGACTGATTTCATTCTTTATAGTGTGTGTGATAAAATAAACTGGAGAAAAAGTTTGCCAGAGTATTCAAGTATAAAGTGTTTTTGATGAGGAAACTAGTTAATACAGTTTAAGTGAATTTTCAAATGTAGTAATCTATAAATATTTAGAACACTTCAGGGTAATCTATTAACGCCCTGTAATATAATCTTTGTAAATGATTTGTGGTGCAGCTCTATGATTCATAGTAAAGTTTAAGTTTTCCTTAACACTACATTTGAAATATTTATTTTTTGTTTTATGAGTATTTTCAATGCGATGTAATTTCAAAAGAAATAACAATTTTGCCCACATTTATTTATTTAGTCAGTCGTTTAAATAGAAAATGTTTCTTAAGTACACATAATAAAATTTACAAGGAAATTCCTCGGACAACCTTAAAAAAAACAATTCTTGTCCCCTACATCACTTCCCTCAAAAGATATAGGGCATTTAAAGTAGCGTTGCCAACTCAAGCGTTTTATAAATCGGGACATTTCATCCGAAAATTCGGGACATAATAAAAAAATTGACTCGGTTCAAAAATAAAAAAAACTATAAAATATTTTTTAAAATAAATATTTAACTAAAAAAAAAATAAGAAAACTCTTAAACAAAATATGTATTATTGATATTTAGATACTAAAAATCACAAAAAAAAAAACAGCTCAACGGAAAAATAAAAGAAAAAATTGACATTCTATCAGTATTATAGATACGTAAAGCCTAAAGTTTTTCTTTAAATTATTTATTTCTTGAAAGAATATTTTGACTGATTTTTGGCAGCCTTTAAAATATTTTTATTATTAAGTGTGTATTTATAAAATTCCTCAAAAGTGAATTTAAAATTTGTCTTTATTTGGAGTTCAGCTTTAACATGGTACATGGACAATCGATTCCTTTCTTCAAAATGCTCATGGCATGAGGGGGCGTGGTTTTAACGATAATGCCACGTAAATCTGATCTTGCCAGATCTTGTTTTATCATGATGACTAGACATTGGGCTAAATGCGAGATGGACCGCAGGACGTGACCACTGAAATCAGACTGAATTCGGAAATCCTAAAAATGCGGGACTAAAGGCGTCCAGCATGATGTACGAGCGGGACGCGGGATGAAAGCATGTAAAACCGGGACATCCCGCAAAATTCGGGACGGTTGGCAATCCTAATTGAAAGTTTTTTATATTTTTCCTATATCCGCTATAAACAAACGAGATTCTTTCATTAAACTTAGACCTACCTACCTACCTTACCTTATAATCATCATAAAAAATTTCATCCAATTTTTATTGAAATATGCTATAGAGGGTACATTTATTGTATAGGGACTTCGTAATTTTTAGACCATTCAACATGTTTTGCTCTGCCCGAAACTTACCTGTTCATCTAATATTAGTAGAAATTTTTTTTCTAACGCTTTAACATCAGTTTCCGTGACAAAATTGTTTTTAATGGTAGGTATGGGTCATTTAATAATAAATATAGAAATACATATAAACAAATTATATTTCGCGCTATTTCCTAAAGATTATACAGGGTGTCCCATCGAAAAGTATCACATTTCGTCGCCTTATATCTCGAAAACTAAAAGAGGTATCGGGATGCGGTTTGGACAGAACGACTTAGGATTTTTGGAAGTTTTTTTTGGCGCTGTTGCCAAATCTCCAAATATATTAGTAATTTTTTTATGGAATACGCTCCTCTTTGGAATAAAATTACTTGCTTATATTAAATGGCACACCCTCTGTATTTTGCCATAATTAGAAAGTTTAATCACTCTACTTTTCAAAAAGGTATGCATTGTTTACATTATCTTGAGAATAGGAGCCACAAAATTAAATTTGTTAGAAGTACTCTTATTTGGGTTATTTCGAATGAACAAAATACCTCCTTCTTTGTAAAGTTAAGTTTTTGTACACTTATTTTAAATAAAATACCCTATATATTTTATCATTTTAATATCTCTGATCAAACTTGATGTGGCACTTAACTGCATTTGCTTTTTAAATGAAAAAAAAAATAGAGAGAAAAGAATAATTCTTTAATAATCGGTAGGAACGAGTTTTGTTAAAAATAATAACAAAGCACAATAACAGTAATAAAAATATCAGATAAAATAATCAAAATAACTATAAATAAAAGCTACTTGAATAAGTTAGAAACCAATTTGTTTTAACTGCCCACCATTTACTTCAATATACATTTGTGCATCCTTAGTAGTAAATGATAAAAAGTGTGTGATCCTTCTAATGTGAACATTTTTATATCTATACTTCAAATATTTGACACAATTGAAAATACAGTTTATTATTGTACTTTTGTTTTTCATGGCTAATGTGAAAACGAAGACCAGCTTCACAAACTGTTCCAGTAAGGGGTGCTCCCATTAAACTGAATTTTGTGGCGCCAATTCTCATGATCATGTAAACAATGTATATCTTTTTGAAAAGTAAAGTGATTAGGCTTTCTGATTATGGCAAAATACACAGGGTGTTCCGCTTAATATAAGCAAGTAATTTTACTCCAAAGAGGAGCGTATTCAATAAAAAATTTACCAACATATTTGGAGATTTGGCTACAGTGCCAAAAAAACTTACAAAAATCTGAAGTCGTTCTGTCCAGACCGCATTTCGATATCTCTTTTAGTTTTCGAGATATAAGGCGTTGAAATGTGATACTTTTCGATGGGACACCCCATATAATAATGGCAGTAAGCCAGCATGTAGCACGTAAGAAAGTTGTTTTTCCTAACTAATCTTCACTAGTTCACTCTACTTATGTTTGATTGTATGTTTTCTTTACGTGGTATCTAGCGACATTTAAAAATTTTAGTGTAAAATTATATTGGTGTTTTTGGAGAGCAGAAGATAATAAAACACCGCAAAGGATGTTGAAACTCTAAAAGTAGTTCTATGAAAATTGGAGAAATAAAAAGACACCTGGATAAGTGAGGAAAACAGATCAAAACTGATAATTTACCGCACTTTTTACAATGATTATCAAAATAAAACATAATGTCTACTATGGCAATTAAAACCACAGAGTTGTGCAAAGTATTTGTTGCACAAAATAAATTGTTGCATGTGAAAGAACTGGTCAAAATCCGGATGAACTGATTTAATCAGGGACTACATACATATTTCCTTTATTAGGTTAATTTACAAACTAAATGAATGCTCCAAAATTATGGTACATCGGAGTGCGGTTGAATATGTAGCTAAATTAATTGAATTTTCGATAATTATCTGAACCCAAACAATTTTAAATGTAATTACTAAATCAACCACAATAATTTGTAGGTCTTCCTGATTAAATTTACTAGTTGGATATTAAAAACGAAGAGTAAACGAGATCTCTTTCCATGCAAATTGCAGCTGAACTTTAAATACTGCATACTAACAATGCTTTATAGCTGAACATTAAAATAAATGTAAAACTTGAAATTTACTTGATTAATTTTAATAATATAATTTTTTATTGTTAACCCTTGATGTTTGGCATCACAAAACTGTGATTTTATCTTAAGTGTACGCCATAAGTGTACGCCCTATCTTATGTGTACGCCTAGTGCTTTACGCCTTTTTACCCTAAGCTTTTTACTATAATGTCAATTTTTGTATTTATATTTTTCAGAAAGTTCAACTGAAAATGTTCTTCTCAAATGACGTCTTGGAAAATAAAGGACATAAGGAAAAATAAGAGATGGCGACGCTGTTCAAAACAAATCATGAGATTATTATCAACGTGTATCTAAGAAGAACTATTTATTTTATATAAGTAATACTTTTATACAACAGTAAAAAAACTTTATTTAACACTTCAAACACAACACTTCTTGTACAATATCGAATTAAATACACGCCGAAAACACTTAGAAAATTACAGTTATTTCACTTAAGTGTAGCTTCTTCTCTTCATCGCTGTCCAATTAAGACTGACTTCCTCGCCGGCACGCCGCAGCCTTTAATATAGATGAACTAATCTAGATCCTTTTAGAAAATTTCCATCGAATACTCACGAATAATCCACATCCAGGGCAGTTCAATAAATAATTACGCCAGCCCCAATTTATACGAGGGGTATTCGATAAGTACCGGTGGTGACATCCAGAAAATGTGGACAAAAGAGCCTATCTCCCTTATTTGAAGGCCAAGATGGTTGAGACTTCGTCCTTGGGGGTTGTCCCTGGCATCCCCAGAGGCAGTGTTGCCAGATTGTGCACAATCGCACTTGGGCATAGTGTCAACGATTTTCTAGCTAAATTGTTTTTCGTTTTAATATGAACTTAATGTTTTATTTGCGACTCGTCAGAGTCACTGACATTCGTTTAGTACCTAGTTTCACGTTTTAGTGCTTTATTGATACTTATATGTGTTTTTGAAGTTTCTTATGCTCATATGCATTATTCTTAGACTAGGAAACAAAGGGGACTCGTAATCACTGACATGAGCGTGAAGCAAGTTGCCACCAATCTTAATTGTAATTCTCTCTAATTCCTTCTCGTTCCTATTTGTACACTTTAAGGCAGAAAAGGCACGACAATTTACTATTACTTCAATCTCACAAAAAACACAGTTTTATTCCTATACACACTAGAATCACAAAAGCATAAAATACTAATGTTTGCCACCAATTGAGGGTATCTCCCCTCTTTCCTGGTTTGAGGCATTGTCTGTCGAAAGTCCCGGGACGGTCTTATGACATTCTGCAAGGGGGGGAATCAAAATTAGAGGGATATCATAGGGTCTAGTAAACTATATTCTATAGTGGTAGCAGACTCCCCATTTCCTTCTGGCGCTTCTAGGGAAGTAGCACCTCATCAATATCATGGTGAAAATTTTTTTTTATTCTATGAAGAACTATATTAAGAAACATATTTTGTCATATGGGAAAAACTTTCTATTAATAAAAGATTATATTATTGATTGTCAATATTGTACGACTGTACTCCTAGTTAATAAGATTTTCCAGGTTTCTCTCATTCATGCACTAAATTATGGATAGGTTTTACCAACTGAATTAATTTTAGAGTGCTAATATAACATAATATAAGTAATATAATATGCCGCCTCCTCCTGTTGAACACACGTATCTTTCTCGATAATAATTGTAATTAGAATGAGAGATAGATATGTCATTATATTATTATACTAGTATAATATTATTAACATTTGAGTGTTACACACACATAGTTAAATGTACATATTTGTCTCATCATTTAATATTAGTAGTAGATACTAATATAAAGCAGAATAATTTAGAATGCCATCAGACTATTATTATTCGAAATAGAACTACCAATAGCAAATTTATTTTATACAACATGAATTATTTAAATTAAAAATGAAATATATCCACAAGGGACCAAAATGGATACATTGTATATTGAATGTCGGTAAAATAGCAGCTGTGGAGGCATATTAAATTTCAATGATTTGAGCAAACCACAGCGTATAAAATACAAATTTATTATTCATTTTCTGCGTTAAATTTTCAAATAAACACAACGCAGTAAAACATCGTCCTAGTATTTAAATTTTTTAATACATAATAATATTCAAGGCAGGAAAGAAAACAAACAACACCAACAAAATTTTATCGTCTGTATTTATTTTTAATTCAGAGATAAGAAGGCATCGTGCGTCATCATACACTTTCCTCCGATTTTGTATATATTATACTCACTGTCGTATTGATAACCGTAAATTTTTTATTCTATCTGCCACAGTCTGGTTCAAACCTGCCAGAAGCAAATCTATTCACACAAAAATATGAAAATGTAATATAACGATGATGATGATGATGAAAAATACGATCAGCATCTATAGTAAGATATTATTTAAAAAACTGTAAAAAACTGATAAAAGTGGTATAAATAATATCAGTGTCTCTCATTGTAATCACTCCGATTATGTTAAATTTTTACTATTATTGTTTTTTATTACTTTTTTTTGTTAAAATCCAGTCGACCGGTTTCCTGGCTCCGATTCACAGGTTGGGCGTTGGTGGTTACCGGTAGCTACTACCCACGTCCGTGTGGTGAGTAGCTACTGGATCCGGGAATCGAATACCCTGAATAGACGTAATGAACCCAGAATGACCGCCTTCTGCATTCTTCCGGCTAGAAGATCTGCTGAATATCGGCAAGCGGGTATGATCTTCAGTTCCGAAAGCAGTGTATCTCGGGCTCCACCGAGGACTCCTATAATCAGTACCACAAGCTTCACAGTATGCTCTGGATGGAGTCTGCGAAGTTCGAAGAAAAGGTCTCGATATTTCGTCCGTTTCTCCTCCTCTTTCAAGGCAATGTTGGTCTCGGCAGGAGCCAAGAACTCGATAATAAACATTGCCTGGAGCTGGTGGTCGAGGAGGACTACATTAAGCTTCTTGGCTCGAATCTGCCCGAGAGTAGGAAATGAGTAGTTTCAATAAATTCTGTACTTTTCATTCCTCACAATGGACTCCATATCACCCCAACCGTATAGCAGCACTGCGGTGTTTCGTTTATCTCGTACCAGATAAAAATATAAATTAATATAAATATATAAAATATAAATTAAAATAAAAACTTATTATTATTATTATTATTAATTTGTTAATATCCAGTCGACCGGTTCTCTGCGTTTCTTTCGCTCAAAGTTGAACAAACTGACAAAATGTATAGAGGCTAAAATGGAAAATAAAAATCAAATAAAAGAGACGTATTTCATGGAAACAGTTTTGTAGTTTTTTAAAGTTGACATTATGTTTCTCCAAAAAAGTTGAAAATTACGATTTTCTCTAAAACTATTGAGGTTAGATACTTTCTGATAAAAATTGACCTAAAATTGATCGCACAATTAGTTAGTGAGTTTTTAGTAGAGCTGGAAGTGCGTCATAGTTGAAAATATTTTCATTGAATTTACGTCCAAGCACGTTCTAAGTTTCGGCTAACTGTCGTCCAGACACACCCTATATATATTTGAAGTATTATTTACAAAAGCAAAAGTACCTAACACAAGTAAAGGAATTTAAAATAACAATAAATTTCTTAAACAAAATCTATAATCAGGGGCGGATCGGGTAGGGTAAACCGGCCCGGGAAAATCAATACCGGCTTGGCCCCGTATTCAATGAAAATATTTTCATTGAATTTACGTCCAAGCACGTTCTAAGTTTCGGCTAACTGTCGTCCAGACACACCCTATATATATTTGAAGTATTATTTACAAAAGCAAAAGTACCTAACACAAGTAAAGGAATTTAAAATAACAATAAATTTCTTAAACAAAATCAATAATCAGGGGCGGATCGGGTAGGGTAAACCGGCCCGGGAAAATCAATACCGGCTTGGCCCCGTTTTGCTATAATAGGAAAAAAGTTTTTTGTTTCAATATACATACTTTGAATATAATAGAAGATTTGTTTATCCGATAAAAATAAATGTTCAATTAGTTTTTAAAACTTTAATAGCGCAAATAAAAAAAAATACTGAAAATACAACCTCAAATAGTTACAAATACACTGTGGCCCATTAAAAACCAGGACACCCTTCTAAAAAATTTTTGGTAAGTGAGATTCCAATGATTTTTATTATATATACATATTAGACTCCTAGATGTACTTGTTGAACCTATTACGATGGTCCAGCTGCTAATCTTCAGCCTACTACCTACGTTTTTTTAAAAGATATAGCAGGCATTGGACACTAATAATTATTGTTAATCTAGAATATTGTTACTTTACTTACTTCACAAATTAATAATAACGTTAAAACAACACTTTAACACTTTACAGTAGTCCCCTATATCCCTAAATGCCTAAAGTAATTTAAAAAAACTTAATTGAAAAAAAAAATCGTAGTAGGCTGAGGATTAGCAGCTGGACCATCGTAATAGGTACAACCAGTACATCTAGGAGGCTAATACATACATAAAAAAATTCATTGGAATCGCACTTACCAAAAATTTCTTTGAAGGGTGTCCTGGTTCTTAATGGACCACACTGTATAAAACAAAAAACAAATATAAAAAGTCAACATATAAAACAAAATTATATTTTTCAAAAATAAACAATATGTTATTGCATGAACTAGACATTGCAACAAAAAATCTTTCTTAAAAAACAACAAACTCAAAAATGTAACACTAAAACATGATTAAAATATCACAAACAAAATAACCCACTGATAATTCTTTGGTAAAACATTTGTAAAAAAATAAAAAATCTAAAACTAACTTTAGTTCAGATCACAAACATAAGAGAAACCACCCTATTTCACTAAAATCTAACCAAAATCTGGCAAATCACTGGCCAGAACCACATCGTAATTAAAAGTAATTATTTGTAACTATTTCTTGTGGCATTCTCTAAAAATAGCATTTCAGGAATAACAAAAGTATTACAAAACAAACCTCTGTAAACAAAGGATCAGGCAACAACAAAGATTGGCATTCAAAGTCATGGTTTTCAAAGAATGTATATGTGCTATAAGTTTCAGAAAAGCTTTTCATTCTTAAAGTTATTAATCCCATATTTGGTCTTAAGATACAGACAATCTTCCAATATGATGCAAACATTGGACCAGTTATTAGTTCTACCAGCTGTACAGCCTATGGGTGACACTAGGTCCATTCGTTTGCTCGAAAAGTGTAGCACTGAACTACACTAATTTTCCTATAAGAGTTTAGTTCTCGTAATTGTTTTTCTAAGTTATAATAATCTTATTTGCATATCCATTTTGTATTTTATTTTTTGTTTCATTTAAAATTTACTATGTATTTTCAAATTCATATTACTACTCAATTTTTATACTATCGAATTTTGTGCCACGTTGGTATTTGTCAGTTTACTCAGTCTATTGAGAGACTCTATGTCATAAAATAAATAAAAAAAATAAATTTTGTTCTGAAGTGAACATTCAGCATGTGTCCTTTACCATTTTTTAAATTAGGTCGTTGCCGTCACAAAGTCCTATTATGTTATCCGACGAGTTTGGATCGAAAATATGAAAAGGCACGCGTTTGAAATACAGAAGTAATTAAAAACGAACAGGATATAGAACGATAACCGGCCCCAATAAAAGGAGAACGGGAGCCAATTATCGATAGCCGCAGGAAAACAATCAACCGGTGCTGAACTCATTACTGGAAGTGGAGGCAAAAAATTTTCCAAGCTTATATGGTCTGCGGACTCTACATTTCTGGTTTTATTAGGTAGACTAGGACTGCGGAATTTGTAATATTTCTTTTTCAGTTAGTACGGGAATGTTTAATCCAGTTCATTTAAATTATCCCGAAATTAATGCTTTTAAGTTTAAAAGCAACTATTTTCGCAAACCCCGTAAATTAAGTTTGCCCGCACAAAAGATGTTGATAATCCTGTTTGGTACCTATTATTATTCTAATCAGATTTTAAATAGCTAGTTTCTACTGATGCAAAATATCGTTATTTTAATATACTAATTTCTGAGGAATATTTGTAACTATATACTTATTACTTTTAGTTATAGTAATCCTTATAGACTAAGAGCTGGTGGCCGCGAAGGTACTACGACATTACCTCCGGCTGGAATTTTGTGAAATGGTTGGGGGACCATGAGGAAGTGCTATCTGCAAGGATTTTGCTCAAAACCCCTGCAAAGGACACGTCAGACGACTCAAAAATGAAAAAACCCTTGCTCAAAAAATTATCATACCTCCGGCTGAAAATTTGCACATTACCTACCTGTTTAAAAGTCACAGATAACGTATGTAAATCGTATCGGTCGCTGCCAAAGAGGTGTCAAACGCCCTTAAAGTTGTAATTTTTTTTTGTCAAAAAAAATTTTTCTTACCTCCGTCTGACGTTTTAACATATTGCAGAGACCATTTTAAGCACATTTTAAAATGTTCAGACGAAAATACCGCTGCGAAGTCCCCCTACAATGTTCACAAAGTTCCGACCCACATGTAACGTATATTTTTTTTCGAAAAATTATTTTCATTACCTCCGTCTGACGTTTTTACATATTATCGTAGAGACAATTTTAAGCATATATTATATAAATCGTCAGACGAAAATACAACTGTGGAATTCCTCTGCAATGCTGCGAAAATCCAGCCTACATCACTACATATTGGGGTATTTCAAAATAAAGTAATTTGCTATTTTCTGACTTGGCATCCCGTAAAAAGTTTACTGACGATGAAATAGAGATTTTGATCAAAGATGAGCGCTCTAGGTGATGTGAAGCATTGTCCGCAATTGTTTTTTGCTAAAAAATGACAAAATTACGTAGAATTTTTGTGACAAATAGGTCAAAAAGAAAATTTTTTAGACGAGATGGTATGTTTTAAGTTTTTTGAGTCATTTTGAAACGAAAAACTTTCTTCACATTATTTAATAAAATCAAACGTTTAGCCAGAAAAAATTCAAACATATTGAAAAAGTGGGTATTCTCTAAACTTATTCTCCAATTAATTTTTCATGGCGAAACAGTTGATTTTTACGACAAGTGGGGAGAGATCTTTTCTTTTCCGAATGGGGCAATTTATAACAATTTTCACTTTTTATTGTACAACAAATTACGGCTATTACAAAATAATTTGTGTTCCTCCACAAAAAAAGAGTTAAAGTTTGCAGACTACTCACTTTTTCAATTTGTTTGAATTTTTTCTAGCTAAACGATTCATTTTGTCGAAAAAATGTCAAGAGAGTTTTCTGTTTCAAAATCACTCAAAAAACTTAAAAAATACTATGAAGCCCGTTAAAATTTTATTTTTTACTTATTTGCCACAAAAATTATTTTTTATTTTGTGATTTTCCATAAAAAGTTGGATTGCGCTGAATCTTTCACTGTACGGAAAATTCTCATATTTTGGCAGAATCTTTTGGTTCACTTAAACTAACAATTTCAGCTACAGCTCGTTGAGAAAAATTTTTTTTTATTTTTTGAAACACCATAAAATGAATACCGTATATTGTTTCAATATTTTTTTGATTTATTGAAATGTTGAGATAATAAAAGGAAGTCAATTAAGGGAAAAATTTTGTGAAGATGTAATTTTCCTATTACTTAATATAGTGTTAATTTATATAGTATTTTAAGTTCTGAAAGTAAACGTGACTGTTGATTATCGTATTAATTCAAGAGATGTTTTTGAGCGCTTGGTAAATTTATTTAAAAAAAAAGATACTAGTTATTAGGTATTAAATGAATAAAAAAAATCTATTATCACTTTAATCATCAGATTCATCATCGCTGTTGTCATCGGAAACGTGAACTCGTCATCAAATTCGTCCTCTTCGATGTTGGTGTCCCACTGATCTTCCTCATCAGCGCGTCCAAGAGTGAATGAGCTGGATTTTGGCGGCATTGCAGAGGAATTCCACAGTTGTATTTTCGTCTGACGATTTATATATATGCTTAAAATTGTCTTATATGCTTAAGAAAATTTTTTTTTGAAAAAAAATTACAACTTGAGGGCGTCTGACACCCCTTTGGCAGCGACCGATCTGTGACTTTTAAACAGGCAATGTGCAAATTTTCAGCCGGAGGTATGATCATTTTTTGAGCAAGGATTTTTTCATTTTTGAGTCGTCTGACGTGTCCTTTGCAGGGGTTTTGAGCAAAATCCTTGCAGATGGCACTTCCTCATGGTCCCCCCAACCACTTCACAAAATTCTAGCCGGAGGTAATGTCGTAGTACCTCCGAGGCCGCCAGCTCTCCGTCTATACTTTATATTTCTTAACGATATTATTAGTTTTCTGTTTATGCGCACTGGAGTGTAAATTCGGGTGGCATTACTGAGTTTGAACTTCATTCTATTCCGCTATATAGATTAAGTACAAATAATATGTTATCAGTATTTAGTAATATTAAATGCCCGTTTTACTAATTTGTATAAAGTGAAACTGAGTTAATGTACCTATAATAAATAAATTAAAATTTTTATAACAAAATGCAACTGCGCAACCTGTGCAACTAATCCTAATAGATGTCATACTGAGGATGCCGTTGAATTATTGTGAAACATCTTATGTTAGAAAAAGGAAATGCTATTGTTTTTGATGCTTCATATTTATCTAGAGAAATTAGCAAATGTTTCCGTGTTTTAGGCCTTCTCTACAGTAGGTGCAACTGATTTATTATTGACTAATTTATTCTGAATCCTAGTTATATATCTTCCCAAGTCAATTATGGGAGACTAACCCTATAAACTAATAGGTATCTTGAAATTTTGTTGGGCCTTTGCTATCGGACTGAACTATTTTGAATGGCGGTTTTATTTAACGGTTTAACTATTCTAGTAGAACAGATGGTGATAGAATTTTCATAGAGTTCAGTCACAGCTTAATATTATTAAGCTGTGGTTCAGTCATATAAAAGGCAACACTGTTAATGATAATAAAAATAATCTAGGGAAGATATTAGTAAATAACAAAGATAAAACAGAAACAAGAACAAATGAGATACGTAACATAAAATGTTAAGTGCATGAACTTGGTACTAACATTATAAAAAAGGTGGGCTTTAAATCCTACGTATTTACATATAAAAATCAAATTTCTTGGCAAATACTCAACAAACTTCTTCGTGCTATTTTTTTGAAAGAGAAACTTAAAAAGTTTGACTGGAATTTTCCATTAGGGGCCTGCCACTAGCTAGACGTAATTTGTAATCCCTTAATCTATATTTTGGCCTGTGGTGTCGGTAAAAAAAGTTTACATATAAGTAGTCCTAAACACATGGACTTGGGAAGTCCATGTTTTTTTATTTTTCATATATGAACTACATATATTATCTGTATGTAAATCTAAACGTGTGTCCTAAATTGCCTTGTTTTCGAGATACAGGGCATCAAGGTTTTTATAAAACAACGTTTTTTTATTAACATCTTGAAAACTCTTTCGCCCGTTAGGATGAAACTTGGTATGTTGGTTTGAAGTAGTAAGGGGCTTATTTTAGCATGAAAATATTAAAATTATTGGTTCCATTGCCAGGAGTACTCAGGAGGGTAACCTATTTGAAATTTATGGGAAGAAACATTGGACGCCATTGGTTTTTTTACAAGTTTTGGATTTTTTTTAGCTGAAGCAATTTCAAGTACCACTTTTTTGTTTCTTGTATTTTTTCGTCAAATTAATCTATCACAGTGCATGTCTAAATGTTTATTATGTCAAAAGTAAGAAACAACTGGGATGTGTCCATTTTTATATATACAGGGTGTCCACCTAGTGCGCGTAAGTCCAATATCTGGGTTAATAAAAGAGATAACTTAATTTTTTTTCTACAGGGTTGTCTAATATCCCGAGCTGCACAAAATGAAAATATATTTACATATTCAGGGTGTTCAGTTTTTCCTGGACAGGTACCAATTTCGTTTTTCTAAATGGAAATATATATTTTTTATTGCTTTTTCGAACTAAACCCTTGATTTTAGTAGGACTTTCATCAGCCTTCCCTATACCTATCTTCAACTGTTTTTGAAATATTGACAGGTGAATATTGACATTTTTGCAACTTTGACACCCTGTAAAATCTAAGCGGTTTGAGATCAAGCAAAACGGTTTGCACATTTCTATCTTAACTTTTCATAAGCTATCGTTTGGTACTAATTTCAAATTTATACAGGAATCAAAAATTTTCAAAATTTTCAGAAAATTTTAAATTTTTGGATAATTCTGAAATTAGTACCAAACGATAGCTTATGAAAAGTTAAGATAGGAATGTGCAAACCGTTTTGCTTGATCTCAAACCGCTTAGATTTTACAGGGTGTCAAAGTTGCAAAAATGTCAATATTCACCCGTCAATATTTCAAAAACAGTTTAAGTTAGGTATAGGGAAGGCTGATGAAAGTCCTACTAAAATCAAGGGTTTAGTTCGAAAAAGCAATAAAAAATATATATTTCCATTTAGAAAAACGAAGTTGGTACCTGTCCAGGAAAAACTGAACACCCTGAATATGTAAATATATTTTCATTTTGTGCAGCTCGGGATATTAGACAACCCTGTAGAAAAAAAAATTAAGTTATCTCTTTTATTAACCCAGATATTGGACTTACGCGCACTAGGTGGACACCCTGTATTTTACATTTATATATATTTATATTTTATATATTTTATATAAATACGATTTTTTATAAAAACCTTGACACGTTTGTTGACTTGTTTAAGCATCAATGCCATATTAAAAATTAATATATAGCATATACAGTTATTAAAAATTTACTGTTTTGAAATATTTAGTAGTATATATAATAAATATATATAAATATATATATAATAGTAATAATATAATATAATAGTAGTAGTATATTTTCCAGTTAACCAACAAAATAAAATGCTGACGCTCCATCTGAAAAATTCATCAATATTTTATTTGTTTCAGTTTCACATTAAACTTAATAATTCCATAAAAAATAATTGTTCTCGTCACTATTTTTATTATAGCTATAAAAAGCAATGGAAAGCAAAGTAATTAATATACATGACTTTATTACAAAACACAAAAAGCATGTGGTAGTAACTCAAACGCCACCAATTATAACGGCAAAAAGTTGACAATACGAAATCTATTGTGAATGCAAATTTACCACAATAAAAACTTTTCAAGTACCTACATCAGACCGTATCTGCCTACATAATTGCAATCTAGAACTCGTAAGTATAAAAACTAGTAACTACGTAAAAATACAAAGAGGCGTATACACATACAAGTATTACTGCAGCAGATATTCAGCCCGTAACCAGGACAGAACATAATTATCAAGTATCAAAGAAATCATGCAACGAGCCCAAACCTATTAATGAAGTAAATCTGCAGTTGGAACGACCCCAGCTATTTTACTTGAATCTGAGGCGAAGGATTTGTTTTACCTAACAATACTATTAGTCTGTCAATGTAGCGTTTTCTGGTTTATTTTGCATCATTTTTAGAGCTAAAAATGTACTCATAAATAGAAGCATTCCTATTTGTTTGAAAAATAACCTCTTAAGAATAAAGGATGTTTTAGTAAACTTTCATAAAACATAAAACTGAGTAACTTGCCATGTGATGTCTTAATGCTGATGCAATTTAACAAGCTATAATGGCAAATAATAATATTAATAATAATAATAATAATAATAATAATAAAAATAATAATAATAAAAATAATAATAATAATAATAATAATAATAATAATAATAATAATAATAATAATAATAATATGGCAAATTATTTTAGTCAATGAGATTAATTTAGTCAACTGGTTAAATTTGACGTAAACATTTTTTTGTCTCGAATATAAGGAGGAAATGAGGTAGGGAATACAAAATTTATACTTAATGAATTAACGAATGGAATTTTATGATATTGCTATTGTTCTCCACCACATAGGTTCCACAAAAAATTGTTCGAAAAATAATGTATAAACTATATACAGTCTGTCCATAAAGTAACCCTTCCCCTGCTAACTTTTGAACGAATTGAGTTAGATAGTTTTAACAAAATACAGGGTGAATCATGTAAAACGAAGGTGATTCTGACGATAAATTCAATTATTCAAATTCAAAGATGGCGCCACGGGCTCTGTCAACTCAATTTTTTTTAAATGGCAAAGTGTGCTGTATTGCACCTCATTTAAAAGGTAATTCAATTCTCTACATTCTCGTTTTTAAAAAATGACAATCGAGTTATCCGTTCTCTAGTTACAAGCCTTTGTATTAACGATATTTAAAAATTTTGTTTTTATCAAGTCTCCTTGCTTTTGCTTGCCACTATCACTGAATCGTCAATAAGGTTCGATAAAGTAGTTTAGCGTTCAATTTAAGAGTGTTTGAAAGTTTCTACAGGTTTTTTCTTATTTCTTTAAGTTATTCGATTTGATAGATTTAAGAGAAAATTGAAGAGGAGAACGGTACTTAAGAATGCTGCGGAGGAAATTTTTCCAAAGATAGAAAGAATAGCAGGCAATAACATTCAAAGTATTGTATTTCAACAAGATGAGGCCCCGCCTCATTTCTATGGATCTGTTACCAATTTTTTAAATAACGATTTCCCGGGCAGATGGATTAGCAGAAGGGGCCCGATAGAATGGCCGGCTCATTCCCCGGAGACTTAACTCCTCTTGGTTTTTTCTTATGGGGATATTTGAAGTCAAAAGTCTACAGAACTCCTCGCAACGTCGAACTACAGCAACGTCTAACACATATGTGTAGAAATATTCCTGCAGAAATTTTAGGAAATATCAGGCAAGAATTTCAAAGTAGCCTTTTTATGTGCCAAGAAGTCATGGACATTATTTTGAATAACTTATTTAATTATTTTATTTTTTTGTTTTAATATCTAAATATTTGTTCAAAATTTGTTGTATTAAAATATTAATTAACATTTTATTCATGGATCAGATTAGAAACAGAAACGCTTGTAACTAGAGGAACGGCTAACTCGATTGTCATTTTCTAAAAACGAGAAAGTAGAGAATTGAATTATCTTTTAAATGAGGTGCAACACGGCACACTTTGCCATTGACAGCGTCTGTGGCGCCATCTTTGAATTTGAAGAATCGAATTTATCGTCAAAATCAACTTCATTGTACGTGATTCACCTTGTATTTTGTTAAAACTCTCTAACTCGATTCGTTCAAAAGTTAGCAGGGGGGGGGGTTACTTTATGGACAGACTGTATATATCTGGAATGCATTTTTAGTCTTCTTTCCTCGTCCATCAGACTTGTTCTATCTATTAGAGATTTTCGGTAACTCCCGAAAACATACAAATTTAAACCACTGTGTATATAGGTACATCATACATCAGTCTTTAAAAGCGAAAATAAAAAAATGCTTATTGATTCTTAAATAAAAAGTACCTATACCTACCAAAATTAAGTAGAAGATAAATACTTTCAGACGCCATAAACATAAATTTGAAATTCGTACGATTCACCATTCGTACTACGAGACTCGCAAGTGAAACATTTTCCAAGGGCAATACGCGCTAGAATCGCCGAAGGCGAGAAATCTCCAAGGGGATGAGATTCCGCATTGGTATGTTAGTCGGATAAATCACATCGGCGAACTTTACCCCTTCACTACACAAATTGAATATTTATAAATTTCATAATAGGATCCGAGCGAGGATATGGCACTAAATTGCTAGCCGAGTTAACACCTAGAGGAAATTGGATGCTTCGCTATTCCCCCTTGGTTAAAAACGAGAATTACGTAAGTGGAATCACAACTCCACTATGTGTATGTGGGATTGTGAGTCCAGACGCAAGTTGTGCGGCAAATTTATGTCTGTTCCACGGCTGGCAGCGGATGTTATTTTCTGTTTCGGTTTAATGTTACGTATATATTATTTTGGAGGGTTATTTCGCTATAAATCGTTTTGAAATTTCAGAAAACGAAGGAGGTATGATAATAGTTTTAAATGTCATTGATGCCGGAAGACTTTTTGAGATTATTTGAGGTGCAAGCAATAAGATACTTCTTCAATTTTATAAGTTTTTTTTTTTATATATATATATATATATATATATATATATATATATATATATATAGAAAATACCCCTTGAAGGGTATTTTGCTGCTATTACAATCTGATCAAAGGGAGATCAATAAGTAATTTGGTTCTATCCTAATTTAACTAAAGTTGAAAATCTTAGAGTTAAGGTCTTACTCACTGGTGTACCTTAGAGTCTAGTAACTTAATAACACTAACGTGTAACACTAACCGCACGATACTCTGCTTTTATACTGATCTAATCAGTTCACTAACTCAAACCCTCTTGAGCCTTCTTACTATGTTAGTGTTGTCGAGGAACTGGATGGCCTCGATGTTCACATATTGATAGAGTCGTTGTTCGTGATACCTTGCAAATTTAGTAATTGTCTGCTATACAGTGTCCATCTGAAGATCTCGATGAAGGTCGCTGTTTCTGATGTACCGGGATTTCCAACGAAATGACTCACCCCCTATATCTTTTTTATTTTTGGCGCTAAAAAAAAGTTTTATACAAAAGTTTTATAACTTTTTACTAGCTTTCCAGATATGTACTTGAACAGCCAAACTGAGTGCAGCTTAAAGAAATATGAACCTAGGTTCAATTTTTTTAAATGGAATACCCTGTATATTTCTTGATTATTGCATTCTACGGGTTTTTCTGATTTCAAAAATATATACTTATGCTATAATCGATGCAACAGTTGCCATTTTATGGAGTTTTTTTTATAACACAGAAGCTGCAGCTGCCTTAGACATTGTTCATTTATCAAATTAGCCTTGCATAGAAACAAGGCCTCAAATAGGAGTAATTGCTTGCAAAACGTGTTATAAAAAAGCTCCATAAAATGACAACCGTTGTAGCGATTATAGCACATATATATATTTTTGAAATAAGAAAAACCCGTACAATACTATAATCAAAAAATATATAGGGTATTCCATTTAAAAAAATTTAACCTAGGTTCATATTTCTTTAAGCTGCACTCATTTTGGCCATTCAACTACATATTTGAAAAGCTCGTAAAAAATTATAAAACTTCTGTATAAAACTTTTTTTTTAGCACCACCAATAAAAAAGATATAGGGGGTGAGCCATTTCGTTGGAAAACCGGGTACCAAGGCGCTTTGACAATGTTCCGCAGTACTTTGAATGATTAATATATTACTTTTACTGGCACAGCCCCAGAGCTATATTTAATAGGTCCATACTGGCTTGAGAATTTGTTTATACAACAGTATGTTGTTGTAAGTTGATAAGCAGGAGTGTCTACCAAGTAGCCAGTACATTTTCTTATATCTGGGCATTGTTCATGTTAATAGGTATTTGTTGTTCTCTTTTATTTGTTAAATTAATCTGCACTGATTTGATTTCATTCAGCTTGATACGCCATCTTCTGGTCCAGTTATTGATTTGGTTAACTGATGTTTGCAGTTTGTTTGCAGCTTCTTCATAGCCCTTTCCTGTCGCAAAAATGGCAGTATCATCTGCAAACGTGGCTATTGTGTTTTGCTCTAACTATGGTATGTCACTGGTGCAGATCAGGTATAAGATAGGGCCTCGGACGATTCCTTGTGGTACTCCTGCTCTGATTTCTTTCAGTTCAGTGTATGCTTCATCCTGTTTGACTCTGAAGAGTCTATCTGAGATATATGATTCCAATAATTCTGAGCGGATGTTATTTTCTGTTTCGATTTAATGTTTAGTGTTAATGTTTCGTATATATTATTTTGGAGGGTTATTTCGCTATAAATCGTTTTGAAATTTCAGAAAACCAAGGAAATATAATAATAGTTTTAAATTTCATTGATGCAGGAAGACTTTTTGAGATTGTTTGAGATGGAAGCAATAAGATACTGTTTTCGATTTTATAAATAAATTAAAAATGAGAATGGAGTCACTTAAACACTACCAACAAAGTACCTACTAGATAGTAACTGAAATTCTTCAATGAACGAGAAAAGAAAATAGAACTTATACGTAATTTCAAGTTTCTTGTCAATATTTGTTTGTCATTAAAAAGTAGGAATAATTTATTTAAAAATTACCAAGGCTTTATACCAGGTCTTTGGTCTACATTCATTATAATCTTATTTGGATTAGTGTTCCAACTTTAATTACGTTGTTGTTTTTGTTGGAAGGCGGCGCGGTTGCCCTCAGCACTCAGGTATTTCGACCCATTGTGCCTGCCGCTAGTCGAGAGCTATTGGAAGAGACCCGTGCTATGCGCATAGGCCAACACCCGTTCCAGGGGAAGCTCTCTAATGTCCTGGATCAGGAGAAATGGAGAAATGCTGCACCCAGATGTTTGTGTCTCTTGACCATGAGCCAGGCACAGCGACAGAGGATGTGAATAGGGTCCTCGTCATCGTGTCCGCAAAATATGCACTTTCTAGTTTCACTAAGGCCGATAGTGTTAAGGTGCTTGTTGAGAAGTTCGTGACCTCTCAGCAGTCCTTTGACAATCTTTATGCTGTTACGACTTAGCGCAAGTATTGATCGAGTTGCGTTCGACCAAGGCCCTTCAATTAAGAGCCTGGCTTGTCGCAGACCAGTTCCGTTCGACCATTCTTCCTTTGATCTTTTAATGATCCATTTTTCAATAGACCTTGTTACATAACTAGGCGGAAGCCCGCGAACTGATTCGGGCCTGGTAAACTGTATACTTGAGTCTCTTTTAACCAGTGCATCGGCCTCTACTCCACTTTAATTACGTATTCAGTTTTATAGAATCATGAACATTATTAATTGAAAATAACAACACTAAGAACTGCCCTTAAGTAATATAGTTACATAAATTTGGCATAAAGGATATAGTGTAGACCTTTTAATATTTGTTTAAATACTATTTCAATACAGTTTCAATACTCAAATAACCTCCATATCTTATAATAAAATTTTGCCCTGATATACTATTGCGTAATCTATCTACCTCCGATAGTTTTCAAGAAAATTCCAGAACATTAACAAATGTAGCTAATGAATAGGGGTGACTTAAATTGCAACCATATTCCACCCTATAGAAGGAACGAGAAGGCAACATCTTACTTAAGGAGAATCTGTTTGGAAGACAAGTTTCAACATTATAAAATGTTTATTATATATGTATTTTATGATTGATGTTATAATGTGTAAACATATCCGACTGATGAAAGGCCTAGATATCAGTCATCAATCAGCTCTCTCTCTTTAAAGTGCTGGAGATTGATGGATTGCTTCATAGGGGCAAAAAATTTGTTAAATTGGTTTAGACATGAGTCTACAAGACATGTTTTATTACGTAAATATAATATATCGCCGCTACTTAAATATATCGTACTGTCCAGATGATAAAATATGTGCTTTTCTGATCATTTTTATTGCCATGCATCTACTCAGTGAAAGAGATATTCTATTCCTAAGTTTGATGATAGACGCCATCTGCAGATCAGAAAAGTATCTTCAGTATACTCTGCTCAATATACAAAATATATGCCATTACAGATAGTTTAAGGAAAGCTTCATCAGTCAACAGAAAAGTGAAAATACTTTTTCAGAAAAGTTGTACTGAGGGAGAAAAGTAGGGGAAAAACTTGCTTAAAATCGCAGCTAAGCTGCAGTTTTTTAAAATTTGTAAAGAGAATAAATATACTGAGTTGATACAATTGTAAAAATTGTATAGTTTGTTCGAACTATTTTTAAAATAATTATTTTCTAAAATTAAATAATTATTTACCTACAAAATATTTAGTAGCAATATACACTCTCAGTGCTCTATACCATGTGTCCCAAATTCGATGCTCACCATTAAGTTTTAGACATTTTTATGCTAATCCTGAATGTGTTGTTTTATTAATTGTTCTTTATTTTTGTTAATTATTTCCTCTTTATTTTTGTTAATTAATTCTTATTTATGGTTAATGATTTGTTACTTTTTCGTTATACTTTTGTTAATACATACAGACAGACGTAGATGAGTTTGATGATGGAATTCTACATTCAAAACGGAGCAAACTATAGCATATGATACATCATTAAACACAGAAGGAAAAACGCTGTCGGTGACGTAAATATAAAGGGTGTTTTTTTAGGTTTGATAGAACTTTACATGACAACTACTATCAGACTGAACTGTTAGTCTGACACTGTTTATAAAATTTATTTTCAGTATACTTTGGCAAATCATCATGAATAGATTCACTCTTGAACAACGCTACCAAATTCCTCAAATTTACTTTGAAAATCATTCGTCGGTTCGCCAAATGTATAGAAGCCTTCGTGAATTTTATGGCCCACATGATCGTCCATCTAAGCTATTTATTCGTCGAACTGTGGATAGATTTCGTACCACATACTCTCTACATGATTTGAAAACACCAATGCGTCGAAGGAATGTGCGTAATGAAAGGAATATTACCGCTGTACGTGAAAGTGTGGTTGCAAACAAGGTTTGGTCACAAATTAATTTCGAGAAATGGATCTGTTAACTATCCACCAAGGTCCTGTGATCTGACGCCCGCAGATTATTTTCTGTAGGGCTATGTCAAGTCATTAGTTAATGCTGATAAACCAGCAACATTGAAGCCTTAGAAGCCAACATTGTTCGTGTTATTCACGATATACGACCAGAAGTGCTCGAAAAAGTCACCCAAAATTGGATCAAAAGAATACGCTATCTTGCGGACAGCCGCGGTGGCCCCATGCCGCCAATAATTTTTAAATGTTTAATGTAATATATTGTTTTTTTAAATAATATTACTTTTTTAATCACAAAATATTTTCTTTAATATTTTTTTAAAGTTTAAAGTTCTATCATCCTTAACAAAACACCTTTTATTAATAAAAAAATGAGTTGATGGTTTTGAAGAGACAAAACGTTACTTAAAAAAACTGTTCACACCATTCTATAGAGCGTAAAAAGTTGTTATGAGAAAGTGTCCTTTTTATTTCAGTTGGTTTTTAAACGAGCAAAATAAATTTCCAAAATTCCGATTTTTTCCAAATATCTTAAAAACTAATCATGTTAGCTTTGATTTTTTCAGACATATTTAACCTAGTCTTTATCTCTAATGGTTTTCAAGTTACCAATTGCGTCTAATTTGGAACACACTGCAAGTATATATGCTTTTACGGTGCTGAATTCTCTAATCAATTGATTTATATGCTGTAATTGTGCTAGTTTGTAGAAGTGTAGTAGGTATATTTAAATAAATGAATGTCGATAACTCGCGGTTTAATCAGCATCCTCCGCCATTTCCCGGTCGAATTAATATAGATTACACAGCCATTCGTAATTTAAATGGTTGGTATTTATTTACTAGACAGATATAACTCTGTTAATACCCGTAATACAGTTAGTCAAATAGCATCGTAGTTACAATTAGTAGTGATTCATGGTGGTGGAATCATAGAAATTCTAAAAGCATAATATGTTTATACGTATAAAAGTCGAAAACCATTTGCTTTTAGGAAATATTTTAACTACTTACTAACACAATAATGACTCATCACAACATTCAGTACGAAATATCAGTTACTAAACAGTCAGACAGGCATCCCTACGAACATTTCCAAACAAAGGTGACATATAAACTTATATTGGAATACAAAAAAGAACTAAAAGCCTTGGCGTAGCATAATAAAAGGTAGGTAACCTTATATCGTGGGTGCCAGACACTACAGGCAACTGAAGAAGCTGACGAGCTAACAAGAAAGGATTCATAATAGCTCTATATAGGGCGCCCTATTTCTTGACCCGTTGCATGGGTAACTTTTTTATTAGTAGAGATACAAAAACGCTTAAATGAGCTAATTAGTGCAGTTTCGTATTAGTAATTCTACGGTAAGGCGAAAAATTATAAACGGGGGAAGGTTGAAAAGTTATTGACAAAAAACGAAAAATCCAACTTTTCTATTATCCCTCGTAGCTCGTTCATTTGAAGAGTTAGAGAAAAATGCCTCACATGTTTTTTGCAGTATTTTTCATGTAAAATGACATGCACTTGCTACTTTTTATATATCTCTTAAAATGGTTGAGAATCACAGTAAAATATATTTTTTTTAAATGTAATGGATAGGTGGCTCTGACATTAACCGAAAGTCCCCTTTTTTCTCTTTCAGATGATATAACATAGTCCATATTTTATCCTTACAAAAGTAATAATAATCGTTGTTTTTAAAGAAAGTTTATTGTCACATCAAGAATGCTATGGATTATGGAACAAAAGAATGTTTTGAGAACACAAATTATTAATTAATTAATTATATTGAAGTAAATGTTCGAAATGACCACCATCCTGTTTGATACATAGTAAGCAACGTTTCTGGATACTTCTTAAAACATTATTTATTGTATGTCCATGTATGCTTCTAATTGCATCTTGAATCCTGACTTTTAGATCCTCTATATCTAGAGGAGCTGTCACATAAACTTTATCTTTCAATAACCCCCAAAGAAAGAAATCTAAGGGGGTCAAATCAGGTGTTCGCGCTGGCCAGTCGATATCCATTCTATTTCCTATAACATTATCAAACTGTTCATGTAAATATTGTTTTACCTCGCGGGAATTATGCGCTGGTGCTCCATCGTGTTGGAAGTATTTAAGATTTCTAAAAATATGAAGTGGTAATTCATTTAAATATTCCTCTGTTAGAGTATTCCTTAGAAAATGAAGTAATTATTCGCATTCAAATTATCTTCGTAAAAATATGGGCCAATAATTTTGCCACAAAAAATTCCACACCACACATTTATCCCAAATTGACGTTGATTTATTCTTTCAGAAACAAGATGTGGATTTTCTCGGCACCACATTATGTTATTATGGCGGTTAAAAATACCATTGTTGGTAAATCTACTTTCATCACTGAATAAAATCTTTTTCCAGAAGTCTAGATCCTCTTCGCATTTTGAAATGTACCATCGACAAAATGTCATCCTTCTTTGATTATCAGCTGGATATAAAGTATTACATATGGAATAATGATAAGGCTTTAAATTGTTACCTTTTAAAATAGCTCTTACAGTTTCCTTGGAAGTGTTGCAGTGATGTGCAATTTCTGCAGTTGAAGAATCAGGTTTAAAATTTACATAAGCCAAAACATTTATTTCAGTGTCTTCATTGAAGTTTCTTTCATCCTTAGGCTTTGAAAAAGAACCGTATAATCGTATATTATTTTCCAGCTGTCTATATATTCTATGATGGGGTTGTCTTCGTTCCATGTAAGTTTCAAAATAAAGATTCGCTGCAGCTTGTGCATCTCGATTCTGGTTATAATAACAAAATAGCATATCATTTTTCTCTTCGTTGGTGTACATATTTGCAACACTATTATTTTGTATGCAGTATTAATAATAAACAATAAACTACTTAACAAAAACTAAAAATGTCACTTATGATCTGTCAATAATTAAATGCCAACCAGACGTTTTTAAAAATATCAGGAATCTTATTTTTTGTTTTATTTCCATAGCATTCTTGATGTGACAATAAGCTTTCTTTAAAAACAACGATTATTATTACTTTTGTAAGGATAAAATATGGACTATGTTATATCATCTGAAAGAGAAAAAAGGGGACTTTCGGTTAATGTCACAGCCACCTATCCATTACATTTAAAAAAAATATATTTTACTGTGATTCTCAACCATTTTAAGAGATATATAAAAAGTAGCAAGTGCATGTCATTTTACATGAAAAATACTGCAAAAAACATGTGAAGCATTTTTCTCTAACTCTTCAAATGAACGAGCTACGAGGTATAATAGAAAAGTTGGATTTTTCGTTTTTTGTCAATAACTTTTCAACCTTCCCCCGTATATAATTTTTCGCCTTACCGTAGAATTACTAATACGAAACTGCACTAATTTGCTCATTTAAGCGTTTTTGTATCTCTACTAATAAAAAAGTTACCCATGCAACGGGTCAAGAAATAGGGCGCCCTGTATATTGGCCTGTAAACGGTACTTAGACCATGTACGGGGTCAAATAACAAAATGAGTAAAAAATGAATACAAAGAATACTGGGAATCGTGTATCAACATGGAAAAACCTTTATTATAGAAAAAGACCTGTTCTCACTAAGTAAGGAAGGATATTTAGAGGACAAGTCCTTCGACACAGCTTTCTTCCTCTCTAGTTACTATAGTATTATATTTAAAGATGTCGTCCCAATATTAGGGAGATTTTGAACCCCTTAAATATGAGCGTCGTCCAAATCTATTAGAGTTTTCAGACTTCAAAAAAGTGCTGTTCGCTTACTCATGGGTGCACCTTTTCGCGATCCATGCATGCATGATTGTATTCCATGTATAGTATTTTGCTGTGACTTGGTGACTCGTTATAAATGTATCAATATGCATAATATGGCCAATAAATGCTATTCTATTCTATTCTACGAGCTTATAGTTATAGTAATAGTTTTACTGAGCATGCGCAGTGCCAAATAGAGTATCATATTTTTCACTGCGCATGTTCAGTATAACAATGACAATAACTATAAGTTAAAAAATAGGGAGTTCAGAATCTCCATATTGAATGCCTCATCTCGTAACCGACTAGACTTACCGCTCTGAATTTTAAGGACTCAAGCACACAACAAAAGTGCTTCGAATGGTATAAACCTTTTTTTGGTAGTACACCTATACAGGGTATTCCACATAAAAGTCCTCAGCCTCGTATCCCGGCAACGGAAAGATATATTTTGATTTTGACAAAAACAGTTGATAGAGCTCATCTATGGCTTCGTCACGGAGTTCAACTTGATTTTTTTCAGAGCAAATTGGAGATGTCGCTGAAGTCGAAAGAAATTTTTCGTTGGCAGGAACTTTGCAACAAGGTTTATCCGATACTTTGTTCAATTCTAAACAATTTTTGTCAAATGACTATTTTTCAAAAACTTAATAGTTTCAGAGATATCGGGTTCTTCATTTGGTGGGGCCCAAACTCACGTTTATTTTAGAGTCTCGAATTATTACCTTATACAATGAAACAATAATTATCCAACTTCTGCTTTGGTACACGTAATCCCCATCTCACATAGACTTCTCAGTATAAAAATGAATTACTTGACATGAGTCCCAGGGGGTGAAAAACAGACAGCACCCCATACATACAATCTCAATTTTCTCGAAAAGTATTGAGCTTCCCAAATTCTCTTTTGGTACACGTAATAAGCATCTCATATAGACTACTCAGTATAAAAATCATTGAGTTGAAATGGGTCCTAGGTGGTGAAAAACCGATAGCACCCACAACAAACAATCTCAATTTTCTCGAAAATTATTGAGCGTCCCAAATTCTCCTTTGGTACACGTAATAAGCATCTCATATAGACTACTCACTATAAAAATCATTGACTTGAAATGGGTCCTCGGGGGTGAAAAATAGATAGCAGTCAAAACAAACAATCTCAATTTTCTCCAAAATTATTGAGTTTCCCAACTTAGTACTTACAATAGTGAAATAATATATATTTAATTTTGTTTCCTTCTAATCAAAACCTACTGTGATGGAGTTTCGTTATATATTCAGGATTTATTTTAGGACAAACGTACAAATAATTATGAATTACTTTTTACACAAAATGAATTAGGTATTTAAATAACTTTTGCCATATTTTACAGAAATACATATTATTTAACTATTTCTTAAAAAGAACTATTAAATTGACTTGGATAATTATTGTTTCACTGTATATGGTAATAATTCGAAACTTTAAAATACGCTCGAGTTTGGGCCTCACCAAATGAAGAGCCCGATATCTCTGAAACTATTAAGTTTTCGAAAAATAGTCATTTAATGAAAATTGTTTAGAATTGATCAAAGCATCGGATAAGCCTTGTTGCAAAGTTCCTGCCAGCGAAAAATTTCTTTCAACTTCAGCGCCATCTCCAATTTACTCTGAAAAATATCAAGTTGAACTCCGTGACGAAGCCATAGATGAGCTCTATCATCTGTTTTATTCAAAATCAAAATATATCTTTCCGTTGCCGAGATACGAGGCTGAGGACTTTTATGTGGAACACTCGGTATATTACCAAAAAAATGACGTAAAGTTAAAACTTCTAAACTTATGCACAACAAACTTCGATATGCGGTTAGCTATCTGAAATATTCAAAATTTGTATACCTATATACTATATATGCAGGGAATGAAATATACCCTAGATATTGAAAACGTTTTTTTAAAAAAATGTATTTTATCTGTAACCGTTTTCTAATTTCTAAAAAGCGCTCGCGTTTATCAGAATGAAGCGCGCTCAGACTTATAGTGCTAATACTGGTGCCCACATACTGGGCAGTCAGTGCTGGTGCCTCTACAGATATCTACCCCTAGAAAAAAGCGAGTTAAGCTGGTGATTTTACTCCACTAATATAGATAGCTCAGAGGTCGACCGGCGAGAGGTATCCAGCAGTGGTCTATACTGATAACTTCCTCTTTTAACTTTACCATATCTTTAACTATTTTATAAACATATTTTTCAAATAGATTTAAATAGATTTATTTTTAGGTTAATACACCCCTCGATTAGATGTATCCCCTCAAAATTGTTATTGCATATTCATGTTTGCTCGGGTGAGTTTTATTTTGATTCTCATTTCACATTGTTCCACATAAATCCCGGGACTAGACGTGTGCATTGAATCGTGTGTGATTCATTCCCCGACAGCCGATATCTTTTGTTTGATAAAAGTGACACCTTTATTAATCGAATTCCAATAATTGTCCTCTTCATGGCACACTGCGACGACCCTCCCTGTGCAAAAAGAGATTTCAATTGGATTTCGTGCTAAATTATTTGTCCACGTAACGCAAGAGCGGGCAGACAGAGAAAATTAATTTGAATTTACAAGAAAGGAAATTCGACTGGCACAATTGCCGGAATCATCAATAATAAATTTGTGACAGACACTAGTTAAAACAATTCCCGACTTGAAATGTGATAAACGACGAAATATTTATTAAAAGATGCGATGTGAAACATATTTGCAATTTACATTGTTGTAAAGGATGTCCCAAAGAAAACAATTTGTATTGAAAACCATAACATTAAGAATAATGTAATGAACGATAACAAACATAAACATACATAGTTGATTTTAAAGTGACTTTAAAGTATTAGAGACATTCAAAATCCAGGGCATAAAGGGAATAACTCCCGCACCATGTGGATTCAACAAATAATATTCACCAACGGCAAATAGAGTGTGCAATATTGAATAACCCAGGATGTTCCAGGATACAGATACTATGTATATTATGCTGTATATCTGTTTACCAAGATATCATTATCATTTACATATTTCTTTATATAGGAATTAAGCCAAAAAGTTACTACGAGATAGATTATTAATGAAATTAGCAAATATTATGGTTCAATAAAGTTTTGTATTTCCTGGTTACTTATTATCCTAGGTATGCAAAGGAATGACGTTATTATTTTTAAGAGATGTCGTAAACAACTACTTTGCGTCTAACGTACCGACCAACATTGAATTACAACGACATATTTTATCTTATCTGATATAACCTCAACTTATTATATTTAATACATTTTTCTTTTTAATAATGTTATCTACATTTTTTAAATAATGAAATGTTAAACAAGCAACTACATTACATTAAAAATAATCATTTTTGGTTACGTACATTATGTATTGAATTTTAATAATTTTTTTTAAATTTTTTATCAATATTATCGTACCCAATTCTCTGCGCAAATATAGATACTGCTACGCCCCTAAAACCTCAAAATGTAGTAACGAATGGCATATGAAATAATTTTATATTCATAAATAGGTTATAGGTACAGTGCGAGCGTTTAGAATGGAACCGTAAATGAAATACGCCCTGTAGATTTTTCGCAAAAACGCTCGGACACGTCAATTCTTAAATTGAATTGCGCTTCTTTTGATATCATTGTTTTGGATATGACGTCATTAGGTAATCTCTGTGACGTCATCATGATATTTTTTCAAATGGGAATGTCCAGTTTTTTCATTAAATTTAAATAGAGAAAATATTCCTGAAAATGACAATATACGACACCATGGCCTTAAAGTGGATAGTTTTTGAGCTTTGAAGTTTGAAAAAAGAAAAAGTAGGCTATTAAAAAAAAACTGTTTATCACAACGTAACCACAGAGGACAGAGACCAGAGGCGAAGGCTAGTGATGTTTAATGGCTCATTTTCTGTACTAGTTACGTCTACACTAAGAGAAATAATTGCTTAATTCTAACAATACTACCTTACTATACTCTGAAAAAAGTGTTTAATGATTATATTTAAGGGCTATTGTAAATTAAGTATATCAATACAATAATTCACCTTATGTAATGTAACTAAGCTACATTACCAATATTTGTGTTTCCTTTAAGTCTGCTGTTTAGACTATACTAATACATAAGTATATTAGTAGCAAATTATTGTAGTTGCAAGTGCAAAAAATTTGCAGTGCACACCAACAAAATTCAGAATAAGAATTAATGAATTAAATATTAAATTATTTAATATAGATGGACATAAATAAATAGTCCATGTGCTTTATCATCGAGATGTATCTCTAAATTATTCTAATACAGGAAATAATCTTACGAAGCTTGGAGGTATCTTGGTCTACATGTAAAGTTTGCGCTGTGTTCAAATTTATGGCTTTTTTTGTTAGAACTTGCTTAAAAATATGTTGTATACTGGTGATTGTTATTAAAAATGCATCTGATTTTACAAAACCAGTGTAAAAAATCTCAGTCGAAAAATAATAATTATTGTATTACTACTTCAGTTATTAATAAAAGCATAGGTACATTTATAAGCAAAATTTTGATAATTTTCCTAATTCTAATAATGATCTGCAACTTATTCGGGTTATTTTCTGGGAATAATAAAAAATACAAGATCACATATGGATAATAATAAATCTTTTATTTGCAATAAATGACATGAAACATTTATTAAAAATACATAAAACAAAAAACTGAATGACATTAGTAATATAAGTAATATAACATATCAGTCACAACCACAAGTATCATTAAACACTTCTTTCAGAGTATAGTATGGTAGTATTGTTAGAATTAAGCAATTATTTCTCTTAGTGTAGATGTAACTGGTACAGAAAATGGGCCATTAAACATCAAAGACGCCGCCACTAGCCTTCGTCTCTGTTCTAGGTCCTCTGTGGTTTAGTTACATTACATAAGGTGAATTATTGTATTGATATACTTAATCTACAAAAGCCGTTAACGATAATCATTAAACACTTCTTTCAGAGTACCTATAGTAAGGTGGTATTGTTAGAATTAAGCAATTATTTCTCTCAGTGTCGACGTAACTGGTATCGAAAATGGGCCATTAAACATCAAAGACACCGCCGCAAGCTTTCGCCTCTGGTCTGTGTCCTCTGTGACATAACTAACAAATGGATAATAAATGCAATGAAAACTAGTTAAATAAGAGGTTCGAACTGTAATCCTTGTGCTTCTTGACAATAGGCAAGCCTCTGTTGGAATTCTGGTAATACTTTACTGATTGTGTGTGGCTGTATAGCTCTAATTTCATCTAGAATTTTTGTTTTTAATTCGTTAATATGCCGTGGTTTATTATTATACACTTTAGACTTAAGATAACCCCACAAAAAGAAATCAAGGGGTGTGAGATCAGGGGACCGAGCTAGCCATTCAATAAAACCTCTTCTGCCTATCCAACGATTAGGAACTTCATTTAAGTAGTTACGAACATTTACGGCATAATGTGGAGGTGCCCCATCTTGTTGATACCATACAAAATCATTGGGAATGTTCGGATCATTGTCATCTGGAAATAATGCTGCTAACTCCGGAATAATTTGTTGTTGTAACATTTCTAAATATTTGTTACCTTTTAAACTACCATCAATGAAAATAGGGCCAATAATATGGTTTTCTACAATTCCTGCCCATACATTTATTTTCTGAGGGAACTGGGTGTGCGCTTCCATCATCCAGTGAGGATTATTAGGGGCCCAATAGCGACAGTTCTGTTTGTTAACATTGCCATTCAAACAAAATGTAGCTTCATCAGAAAAAACTATATTGTTAATGAAACGCGGATTTATATTACAGAGGTTCATCATTTCTTCGCAAAATTCTATTCTGCGGTCAGGGTCATCATCATTTAATTCTTGTACTAGCTGAATCTTATAGGGTTGCCATTTATTTTTTTTTTTTCATGTATTTTATCACAGAACTTTGGCTAATTTCATGATTGGATGCGATTTGTCGGGAAGTAACATGTGGATTTTCTTGAGCATCTAACAACATACCTAGTTGTACAATTGTACATCCTCTGTAGTGGATGCCCGACCTCTGATGCAATTCCGAACATGTCCCAACCGGATAAATTTACTTACAATCTTACTCACTGTTGATTTTCTAATGCGTGGTTCATTCGGATATCTATTACTCAAAATGTTGCATACTTCATTAATTGATTTTACATTTCGTCACAACCTCTCAAAATCAAGATCCCAATTCTTTGTTTTTCTATTAAAAGTTCGTATCATTTTTAATTATAACAAAAAAATATTAAAGAATAACCGACTGTGACAATTAGTTTTAAATAATTTGCGGAATTGTCACTATCAGGATCAAATAATTGAAATTTTTTTTGACTAGCCTACTTTTTCTTTTTTCAAACTTCAAAGTCCTTTATCTCAAAAACTATCCACTTTAAGGCCATAGTGTCGTATATTGCCATTTTAGGGATATTTTCTCTATTTAAATTTAATGAAAGAACTGGACATTCCCATTTGAAAAAATATCATGATGACGTCACAGAGATTACCTAATGACGTCATATCCAAAACAATGGTATCAAAATAAGCGCAATTGAATTTAAGAATTGACGTCTCCCAGCGTTTTTGCGAAAACTCTACAGGGCGTATTTCATTTACGGTTTCCATTCTAAACGTTGGCACTGTATAAAAATATTGATGCTTCTAATTTGTGTTCTTATCTCAAGAAACATATTCTAAATTGTTATTAATTCATTAGCATTCTTGAGCATTTGTATAACTACCAAATGTAGTGAATGTGAAGGGATCCTTCAATTTAGATAATATTTACATTATGTGCTGAAACAAGCAACACTAATGAAAATTTAATATTTACTTAATTTAACAATAACAACAATTTCAGAATAGGTAGTACATCATTAGGATATGCATTATTACGTTATAGGTTAATTTTCATAAATAAACAACAAAGTTCCTGCAACAAAGCACCTAAACCAACAAGTATAGGTAATAATATTAGAGCAAGCCATGGTAATGACTTAGCATTCACATTATTAACGAAATGAACACCAAGCAACGCGGTCAGCGGTTGGTATATGAAGATATGCCATTGTAATTCAATGTTGGGGGTGCATATTTCACGCAAAGTAGTTGTTTTCGACATATCTAAAAATATTAAAGTTATTCCTCTGTGTATCTAAGTTATAGGTACGAGGAAAATTAAAAACTTTATTGAACCATATATTATTGGATAATTTCATTAATAATTTATCTCTTAGTTAATTTTGTAGACATATTTTCTACAGAAAAACTTGTACAGACACAGAAAATAGATAAAATGGCTAATTTTCTATAGTCTTACTGTGAAAATATTTGTTTCAAACTGACCGTTAAAAATGTCGTACCAGTGGATATCAAAATTATTATCTAAAGATCATATTTTATCGTTGACATTCTGACAAAATCTCACTTGACCTTTGTTTTGTATATTAAAATTACATTATAGGGTAGTATATGCAAAACTTCTAACTCCAACTTTGGACTTTTGAATTATTAGGATTGCTTTTATGTTAAATAAAAAATTTAGGAAATTTATGCAAAAAAACGGTCTAAAATGGGAACTCTTAGCTGCCGGGAACGGCCACTTTAAGGAGACAAACACATACTGATCTTAACCTTTCACATTAAGGACGCGTTTACACCTAACGATGAAGCAGTCAAAAGATGAATTACACGTCTTTAATGTGAACTTAGGCAACCGAAACATAGATGCCGCCTTAAAAATAAAATCGGCCAAACATTCAATCAAAAACCTTATTGGTCGACTGTTGTAATTTAGGGATTTTTATGTTGCACGTCACAAATTAAGTAGCTTTATATGAAACAGTCAATATGTCCTATTATTAATTTTATAATCGCCAAAGAATAATTAATTATAGGTCGGTTTCTAATACGTTTTTACTGTCCTTAAAATAGTTAAGCCAGGTCCTGTTTCAGTAACGCACTAAACACAATATATTCCTAAATAGTTTAGTTACTTTTTGACAGCAGTGTCATCTAGCAGTAACTTACTGAAAGTATTACGCAATTATATATCCAAGACAAGAAAATCCAAGACAAAGAAAAAATATATCTTCTTTGTTGTTAATTGACCTTTGGGGATTGTTTAGGAAAGATTCACGTGAAACTCAATTTTTTAGCATTGAAAATGCTAAAATGCGAAGGTTCGTATATGGGTATGTTTTGATGAAAAGTGTAACGCGATGAGCATGTCACACCGACATGGTTAGGTAGTGGGGGACCGAGTAGAGCGGACGGCGTGGGCGCATAGTTTGGCATTCGTATTCGTATATTGCAAATTGCAAGTCTGAGAATCTGAGCTCTCATGTGAATGTGATATACAAGGTGGCAAAGTCTGTACGTCGCAAATGGTAAGTTCTCAAATTAGAAGGTAACTTTTGCTAGCTTTCTATAGTTCCAAATTTCCTTACTTCATTTTCAATGCACCCCGATGGTTGCAAGAATTGCGAAATCTGTGAATTTTTCCATAGTTTATATAGGGTAAGGTGAGGAGAGTTGGACCACCTTTTAAAAAACTGATAATAACTTCTTTATTAACGAACATAAAAATACATTCAAAACGGGGAACATGAATATAAACTTAGTAGTTTCTTCTGCTACAGCTTAAATAACGAAACACAAAATTATAATTTGACAAAAAATTAAAAACAAAAAGTTCAAATTGGTCCGTCTCTCCTTCTCAATGCAGGAGAGATGGACCACCAGGGTCAGGAGAGACGGACCTCACATATTCTTCCTATTCTTTTTTGCGCTACGGGTTCTGCAGCTCTGACACGTATTCTGGAAGGTCGTACATTCCTCATGTAACCAGCGGTTACATATTATGCACTTTGTAGCTAATTGTCTTTTTAGAGTTGTTTTTGCTATGTCAAATGACCTCGCTGCTTCGTTTACGCCCATTTTACCCGAGGTTACAGCGTTGATGGCAAATGTTAGGTTTTCGGCAGTCCAAGGGCCCCTTGCTGGGGCATTTATTTTGCGAATGTACACGTTCGGCATTTTCTGTAACAATTAAATACTAGGTCCATCTCTCCTTCACTTTGCCGGTCCATATATCCTCCAATTGGGAGGAGAGACGGACCGAGGAATTATTGAGCAACGAAATTATTGAGCAACGGAATATTCAAACGCATTGTTTTTAAGGTTAGGATTATACCAGAATACGTACGCGTCTACCAAACATCTAAAATTGTCACTGAAACTTACCTAAAATTTACTCTCTCAACAAATATGCCTCACCCAAATAATTTTGCATACGTCGCAAAACGATTTTTGTTAATAACATCACGAAGAACACAGAAACAACACAACTGCAGTGTACCTTGTTGTCAACTGACGAGGGTGCTTGTATGTAGCAAGGTCAAGCACGCATTGACGTCATGCTTTGCGAGATATCGCAAGTGGTCCATCTCTCCTACGGGTCCATCTGTCCTCACCTTACCCTAATTTAAATTATTTCCTCCGAAGTGACATGGTTCTTATGTAAATTTTCATTGAATTTCATAAAATTTTGTAAAATGTGGTGCGTGTTGAATGAACCGGTCGTAGAATGTCATTTTTGGAAAATATTAACAACTTACGGCAAAGAAAAATTATATTAAGGCATGTGTTTCATTAAGAACGTCCAGACTAATAACAATTTCATCGTTCTGTTTTTAAGAGCAATGCTTTTTTGTGACAAAAGTGACAAAATGCAACGCGACATTGACGATGATAATGTGACCTTAACACCTTCCTGACCCACTCACATCATTCATTGTTGCCAACCTAGCTTTCATACAAGCCTTATACGAATGCCAATTTAATTAAAAATTGTTGGGTCCACGATGAATCGAACCCGCTATCTTTAAATCGAAAGACCTACGCTCTAAATGTTAAACTACCGACTAGATAATTCTATGAAAATAAATATACATACATTAGAGATGAGACAAGAATACCTACTGTACGTTTTTCTATTTTTGTGACGACTTAATGGTAATTGTCACCCTCTTAAGTTACATAGACAACAGGGAGGAAACAAACACATAACTTACTAATTGAGGGACGTAAAAGGTGGAGTTAATTTTCATGAAAAGCAATTCATTAACACAGACAAGTTACACAGTATCGCTTTACAGTTAGGAGTTTGCACACGGGAAATGTCAACGGCATCCAGTATGTCGCTTGCAGAAAGCAAATTGCAATTACTTCTTATCAACAGAACAATTAATGATGTGTTATATGTAGTACAAGTGAATAATACATACATTCTGGGAATACATAACTTGCATTCCTTGCATAAATTAGTTATATGATCAGGGTGATTCGCATATAAAATATATATCTTTACATACATACTAAATAGAAATAACTGGTCAATTCAGCAATGTTCTACTGGGGGTTTCATTTAAACAAATCAAGTTTTGACCCCCTGAAAATCATGAAGTTTGTTAATGTTTCGCGAACACCCTGTATGGAATATCTGAGATCTGGTCGTATTTGTACATACAGCTAGATCATGTTTACACTTGCAAAAAATTCTATATCATAATCTGGACAAACTGCAGAACTAAAAGAATTTTCACAAGTACATGTAATTCACGAGTTTTCAAGAAAAACATTAATAATAAAATAAATAATAACTAATAAAATTAATTAATAAAAAACTCAATACCGGCGGAGAGCCCATGGCAAAGGATTGAAATCAGCCTTGCAAATAGATTAAGGTACGATCACTTTTTTATTTTTTTTTCTTTAGTAATAACTATGATGAGCATACAAAAACATACAAAAAATATGTATTTGCTGCATCTCTTTAAAGTGAGCCGTTTTCGAGAAAAAACGTTAAAAACTATCTTTCAGTGTATCAATAACAACTCATTTTAACTATTTTAGACATTTTGCCAAAGCATGCCATGGAAAAATATGCTGTATTTCTATAGAAACCAAGACACCTACATGGAAATAATTTTGAGCGATTTAATTTTATCTGAACTTCAAAATGCTGTAGTTCCGTTATTTCTGAGTTTTCGAAAACTGCTGTAGAAACTTGGGACATTAATTTTTCTTGTAAAATCACCCCCCGAATTTTTAGCGCATCAATCCGGACACCCTGTATAGATAGATATTTTTAAAACAAAATTTAAAACTAAAAATGTTAAATCTGATTTTTTTAACAGAATTAAAAAATATGATATAAAAAATCTGGCATGTAAATTAAAATTATTACAATTAAATGATGGAAATATGGATAATTGCAATGGATGCACGTTGTCCATTGTTTTTATCCATACTTTTTTACACTTTACAGAATTTGTAACTAATACATTATATATAACCTAATAATCTTAAAAATGTTCCTTCAATATGAAAAAAATAAGATGGATAACAAATTCCCTGTAATAGTAGGGGGTGGATATTGAGAATTTTTATATACAGACTCTGCCTTTTTTAAATTTAATAGGCTTTCATTCCTCGTTGTTCAATCTATAATCGTGTGAAATGACTATATTTTGTTAAAACAAAGATATCTTATAATAATAATTTCAAGTTCTTATTTTCGCTAAATGAGAGTTTGCAAACGACAATAGAGAGATCTTGAACACTTTCATTTTTAGCTTATCGTTATCGTAATTGATAGCGGTTCAAAATCCCCCTATTTTTTTAAATCTAGCCCTGATGGCTGCCTCCTGATTTTGCATACAGTTTGGGGAGCACGATTTAGAAGTGCCTAAGAACGGTCCTGTTCGAATTTATTTTCTGACATTTCAATTTCCTTTGCGCTTAAAATTTTTGTGTAGATGTTTGAAGCTGCTTTGAATTTAGATGCTGAAATAAGTTTTCCATATCGCTGAGTAAAAGTTACGACGCGTGATTGGATTGGTCGTGTTGCTTCAATTTTATCAGGATAACTCGATCCTGCAATCAAGATAGATGTAACGTGTAACCCGTCAAAGCAGCTCACAGATATATGACGTGTTATGCCACGAAGTAAAGTAGATACCTACCCAGTTCGTGGTAACATGTTAAATTTAATTTGAATAGAGTTTCGACTTGACGGAGATTGTTGTCTGTCTGTTAGTTATTTGTGGCGAAGTTCTGCGAATCACGGAAAAATTCTTTTGGGAATTCTCCACATATGAAACAGAAAAAAAAACTAGAAGTATTAAAAAATAGAAAATGCTTGCAAGTTGAACAGCAGCAAGGCCAAATTAGTTCCACAATCTATATAAAATGTTAAGAAAACATTTCAATAAGTTACTGCCGCAGATACTCTGTAGTTTTAGTACATAAAAATTTATCGTTTTCTCGATTAAAAAAAATGGAAGAATATAATAATTAGACTCGAAAATCATATTCAGGATTATAATTTCTGAAATATCTGTTATAATTATATATTTTTCTGTTCGTTGATTACTAATTGACATTAATGGTTTCATTACATATTATAATGACTAGTAAGTAATTATTAATGGTTGATAATTGAATTTTTTTGTATATTTTTTTCTGCCAACAACTCATAATTTTAATCATAAATAAAGATAAAGACAAAGAATATAACAATTAGACTCGAAAATCATATTCAGGATTATAATTTCTGAAATATCTGTTATAATTACGCATATTTTTCTGTTCGTTGATTACTAATATTGACATTAATTGTTTCAATACATATTATAATGACTAGTAAGTAATTATTAATGATTGATAATTGAATTTTCTTGTATATTTTTTCTGCCAACAACTCATAATTTTAATCATACATAAAGATAAAGTCCCAATATTTTGAATTAAACAGCACCTATGCGAAATAATAATGAAAAGGAAAAGATAATAGTGCCAGGTAGCTTTAAAAACCATTTTAAAACATTTTAAAACAAACGAATACGAAATTAGTTTTTTTTTATTGTTTTAATTATAGTTGTATACGTTTATTTCTTTTAGATTAGAATCTAGACCTAGATAGAAATAACAATCTAACTGTTACATTTCTACGCGTACGTCATTTCTTCTCTTTTATTCTCTTTTATAGGGTTAAGTTGAAAAGCAGTATTACTGACACTTATCACTATCCAATTAGATATATAAGTATAAGTTCGTATATTATATTTGTGTATTGTATCTTACTTTTGCTAGATTATTGGGAACAAAGACAAATCATTATTACTATTATTATTATTGTACTTATTATTATTGTACTTATTTTTTTTTGTGGTCTCGTGTGTGGATAACGTTGGTCTCAGCAGGAGTCGAGAATTCGATGACAAACATTGTCTTGAGCTGGTGGTCGAGGACGAATCTGCCTGAGCATGGGAAATGAGTAGTTCCAATAAATTCGGCACTTCTCATTCCCCACAATGGACTCAATATCCCTCGGAACGTATGGCAGCACTAGCGTTTCGTCTATCTCGTACGAATGCTGTAGAAATTAGTAAAGCACTCATAAAGCCGCATTACGTTAATATTATTATTATTATTATTATTATCATCATTATTATTATTGGCTGTACAGCCAAAAATCATATAACTGACCAAATACATTAATTGAAGAGACCATTCCATATTTACTGTATATAAAAAGTTTTAGAAATATGATATAAGTACTCTCTGAGATATTGATCATGTAAACTTCCACCTGAACACACTATAGGTGATACCATTGAATCGACCCATAAAGAGAATACATAAAAGGTATCTCTTATATAAACAAAAGACGTTCTTAGTTTCTCATACTCGTGAAATTCTAGACCTCGTCCAAAAATAGAAAAACCTTGACAAGAAGCAGGAGGGACGTACTCAACCTCCTGAAATTTATTGTCGCCACCTTCCTGTAAATGAGTACAGCTCCAAAGGATCGCTCTTAATTGCATAAATGAAATGTGTGGGTTAGCCGACATCCATTACAACACTCTAAGTAGGCAAGAACACCGCAAATATTTGGACACGTACGAATCTGACGAGGCAAACAAATGAAATAAATAAATGATTAATGCGAGACAATTGTAATATCCAAACCCTTTAGAAGGTTGCGCAACCTGAATTTGGGCCCTGCAAAGCGAAAATATTTCCGACACCATTTGGGGAAAATGTGAGTAGGGTCGCCGTAGGGGAATTCAATAGGGCACTAGATTAGTGCAGATTTACAATATTTAATTATTATAGTTCAGGTGATGGTCTAAATTCAAGGTGTTCCAGATGATATCAGTGTGGAGAACTTATGCCCAAGTAATTAATTAATATAAAGCTCGTCTCTAAGTAGGTATATCAAATTAGGTTGTTCGGGAACAGCACAAAATTAAATCACTGTTGTTCATTTTTACAACAGTTGCTCCACATTTTGCTTAAATATGATTTGAATAAGATATTTAGTCACTAGATAGACAATATTCTTATACAAATTGAAATAAACTAAAGAAATTGAAAAAAAAATAATTAGATACGCCACTGTTCCTCTAGGTTTTTAATATAATATTTTGAATTGACTTTTAGTATGTTACTAAAAATGTATCTTGACATTTTTAATGTAGGATATAGTCAGATAGAAAATGTCATTTTAAAGTCAGGAATAAAAACCAACTGGAATTTTAACAAAATTGTAGTAGCCTTTGAAGTGACTCTCGTTTGTCAAAGTCACTCCGTCAGGCTTTGTCATCAAAATTAGTTATAAAATTTCAGATTTTCTAGAAGAAAAATCTCAGAAACTAAGCCAGTTATTTAACTTAGACTAATATGCAACCATCCCACCAGGATTCATTAAAAAAAACGTAAGCTAAAAACTGAGCTGAGTATATGCTAAAGAAAGCAATAAGAAATTATAGGATCAGTTTTGGAAAAAGAGCGTATAGTTGATTGTTTAAGTACTGTACAGAAATACAACGAAAATTACGAAACGAAATTATTAAAATGCAACATGAATGATTCTTATATAAAAACAAGATACACCAGATTTGTTTCTCAACATTGCAGAGCAACATTTTATAGAGCATTGCTTCTATAAAAAATTTATTTTTATAGAAGCTTTATTTTAGGAACATATCGTAGTAGACCCCTGCAAACTGACCAATATCTACGTTTTGCTATATTAGTCCTCGCTGCTAAGGATTTAAACCAATTTTAATAACATTGTTAGTAAGAATATGTTACGTTTTTATGTAAAATTCTGAAATTTGAGTTGAATAAGTCGGTACCTAGAAAAACCTTACTGAATTTTAAGAAGATATCCTTTTTTATAGTATATTTTTAATATCATTTCTGGTCTTATTTAACTGTTTACATCTTTCTTTATATAGGAATTAAGCCAGAAAGTTAACTAAGAGATAAATTATTAGTAAAATTATTAAATATTATGGTTCAATAAAGTTTTATATTTCCTCGTTACCTAATCCAAGGTATGTAAAGAAATAAACTTATTATTTTTAAGATAAGTTGCAAACAACTACTTTGCGTGAAGTATGCACCGCCCAACATTGAATTATAGCGGCATATCTTGATATAACCTCAACTTATTTTATTGTTTTTAATATATTTTTCTTTTTAATAGTGTTATCTACATTTTTTAAATAATGAAATATTAAACAAGCATCTACATTACATTAAAAATAATTATTTTTGGTTACATACATTAAAATTCAGTAAAAGGTACGTAACCAAAAGTAATTTGTAAGTAATGCATACAATTACAATGTGCCGCTTATTCTAATTTCACGCTTTTGGTACAGAATTAACGTACTAATTGAAAAATTAAATAATATACTGAGTGTTTCGGTTAGATAAATTGAAAAAATGTTTTTTGAAATTGACTAAATTAGCGTTTATGCAAAAAACACCTTGTGTAATATAATCATTATTCAGTGGTTGGAACATTTAAGTAGGTCCTTTGGCTACGTAATTACAAAATATTTATTCTTCATTGACCGTAACCCCGGACCCGCATTGACCCGCACAGCGGGTTTGTCCCGACCACAATTTTCAAATTTTTTTTAATAACTCGGCAACGCCGCAAAAATGGAAAATGGACGTATCTTTGAAAAGAGAATTTTTGTGTGATTTAAAAATTATTAAAATATTTATAGCAATTAATTTAAAAAAATAACCTTGAACGTGCTCCTGCGTAGTGAATCACCCTGTTTATTTAAAAATATTGTCAATGTGCGCCGTTTGACACTATATATTATATTACTCCTATGAAAGTTTTTTGCAGTACCCTTAATAGGGCCAATATTGAACTTTACCGCACTAATGAGCAACCCTGTATATGGTGCATGCGTTCCTGGAATTTCAAATTATAAATTAATACCTCGTTATGATTTTTGCAAATTGTTTTAACAACTTCAATGATGAATTTAGTTGAAAATCAACCATATTACATGTTCCCTCGAGTATTTGACAGTTAATAAGCGAACTTGCTCCTTTGTATCCGATTAATTTTCATTTCTGGCAATGCGACTTTAATATAAGTCGTCGTCTTATCAGACATTGATTTTGATTATTGATTGAACTGTTACGGAAATAGGATTCTACTCAATCTTACATCAACATCTCAGCTACTGAAATTGCATGTGTTTCACTTTGATATATTATGTCTACATAATTTAATATTAACCATGGGTTTTATATTTTTTAATATGGTACTAGTAGTGATATCCACGTTTTATACTGTTACATCAGTAGACTGCAGATGATTTGTCCATTACCTCGTAACACCAAAGTCATTGAAAGTCGCCACTGTTATTGCCATTGCCACTGTCATGTTAAAGTCATTGAATGCCATCAAAGTCATTGAAACACCAACATCTAAGTGCCACTATCATTGTCATTTCCATTGTCATTGTCATTTTCATTGCCATTGCCGCTGTCATGCCAAAGTCATTGGAAGTCACCAAAGTCATTGAAACACCAACATCTAAGAGCCACTGTCACTGTCATTGCCATTGCCTTTGTTATTGCCATTGCCATTGTCATTGCCATTACCACTGTCAAGCCAAAGTCATTGAAAGTCATTGAAAGTTATTGAAAGTCACCCCAAAGTCATTGATACACCAACATCTGAGTGCCACTGTCATTGTCATTGCCATTGTCACTGTCATTGTCAAGTGTGAAGTCATTGAAAGTCACCAGTCATTAAAACACCACAATCTAAGTGCCACTGTGGTGTTAGCAATGTTATTACTCAATAAATATCTATTTTATGTCTGGTAGAAATTCAAGTTCTATATAAAGAATTACAGTTTGTCACAGGTATGTCATACATTAATATTTTTTTACGAAAGAAAAGAACAACTTTGGCGTTTTGTGAAATACATTCAGGGAATGGAAAACCTCAAGAAGTGATGCCAGGAAAATTATATGTCTAGATATACCAAAATTTTTTACAGAAACCTTTTCAGAGTTCAAACAGCTAAATATTTATGATTTTAAGTATTTATGCATAGGCAACATATACAGGGTGAGTCAGTTTTTATAGACAAACTTTAAGGGAAGATAGAACACATGTTTTTAAAAATAAAAGTTCCTAAAAAACATATGTCCAAGAAGGCTTCGTTTCCGTGATACAGGATGTTGATTATACAACAGGGTGTTGTGATAACAAATAATTTATTTTGACTACATTGGAAAGAGATAAAGAATAAGATATTTCGGCTTTTTAGAATCCCTATCACAAACCATATTTAGGTATGTTTCGTTGAAAGAATTAAATATTTAGCCGATAATTGGTAATAAATAAATTACTTAATTTAGAAGTAATATGAATATGAAAGTGGTTTGGAAACAAAACTGAACCCAAACCACTTTAAAACTCAGTCGCGTCAAAGCCCTCAAACAAAATGTATGCAGCAAAATAACGCAATAATGGTTTCAAACAATTTGAAATTATTATAATTTAGTTAGTTACAATACATGACACATCCTATAAATGTAAGTATAATATATCACAAAAATATTAAACAAATAATTGTAAAATGTAATCTTCTGCAGAATGTCTGAAGATGTCAGAAATATATATATATATATATATATATATATATATATATATATATATATATACGTATAAAAAAAAATGTAACCTTTTTTATATGTAATTAAGTGACCGATATACCCAAGAAAAACAATCTGTGATACTTTAATCTGTAACTGTTTTTGGGGGGGGGGGACTCCCAACTAGCGGCAGGCACAATGGGTCGAAAGACCTGAGTGCTGCGGGTAACCGCGCCGCTTATCAACAACAACAATAACAACTGTTTTTGGGACACCATATATATTAGTGAATTAGGTCCAAAAAGTTGCAAGAAAAAAATTTCTTAGAAGTATTAGATAATGGTCCTTGTCTTCTGATGGACTTCTTGTCCATACTGTTTAATCTTCTTGCACTCCGACCTGTATCTAAATAAATGCCAGGTAGTACCGACCTAGCCCTTATGAATCATTCAGCGGCCATTTCATTACGGCTACACGAACAGTTCAATCAGTGGCTTTAATGCACTTAGCATTTGCAAAGGTTTATCAGCCTGACATGGAGCGGTTCGTCGGATATATCAGGAGCCAAACATACAGGAACTTGACAGCCGTTATCCGGTAACACGCTGCTGTTGCGTTAATTCAATAACAAAATCTCTGGGATTGAAACCCAATCAGTTACCAAATTAACACATATTAGTATGGAAGTAGCACGGGATTATGTATTCTGATGAGGCGCCCATGAAACCATTCACTGTTATTTTGAAGATACCGGGTTTCCCATTTGATTTAACTAATGGCAATTAACATGGGCTATTACATTTCATTGAATTTTATATTCCCAGGGCACACTATGAGAAATATTGCTAACGGAATCGATAGTACTGACTGTCAAACACTTCTGATTACCAAAATACTAAAGCGAAATGGTTTTTTAATTGAAATATCAATAAAAATTCGTTTTAAGTTAAGATAAGTTTAGATAACCGTTTTAAGAGACATTTTTAAACGTCATCCGGTGGACTAGTTGGTTGAGCGGCAGTGTTTCAAACTGAACCACAAAATTTTGCAGGTTCGAATCCCGCCAGAGACAACTTTTTTTTAATTTTTCATTAATTACCATGGATTCATTAATCACCATTCATTAATTTTCATGGCTTCAAAAGTGAGTAAACCAAACTTTATTCTTATATTATAATTACAACACTTAATTTTGGAAAATACAAACAAGTTATATAAAACGGTATAAGTTTAATTACTCTTGTTTATTTAGGTATTATGCCACCACTGAAGAATACAAAAAATACAAAAAATTAATAATCAAACTCTGCTCCGAAATAAAAATTGTTTTCTTGTAAAATATTTTTGAATAAGACCTAAAACATAATAAAAATCACCAAATACAATAACGTAAAATTTCGTATATCTTAAAAATTCCATATATACTTGGTCTCTATTTGAAAGAGTACGAAGAATTAGTAATATGCTCGAAATTAGAACGGTTTTTCAAACGGATAATACTTTACAGACAATTTTATCAAAGGCCAAAAAATAATTTATAATGTTCAAAATTCGGCATTTACAGCATACCATGTGAGTGTAATAAACATTATCTGGGTAAAACATCAAGACCTCTAAATGTTTGGATTGGAGAACACAAAGATTATATTAGAAGAAGAGAATTTGAAAAGTAAAAAATTTGTGAACACGCTTGGGAAGATTGCCATAGGGTACAGTGGGAGTCAGTTAAAATTTTAGATAAAGAACAAAACAATATAAAACGAAAAATTAAAGAATCCGCGATAATTTTATTAAATGGAGACAAATGTGTATTGACCAAATGACCAAAGACGAGGTAAGTCAAAATAGAATAAAAATCGACAAATATCTAATATGTCCCATGATACAACTACACAGATATGCCAATGAAAAAACAATTGATAAACACGAAAATAATTATATCACTGCCCTTAAGAATTTTCGCATCGCATTGCCATTTTTCCCTCACGAATTACGTCATGCGCAGACAAACGAAAGTTATGAGCATATCTGTGTAGTTGTATCATGATATGTCCATGGAAGTAGATAAACAAAATAAATTACAAACCGTCATTCTATTCTGTACGTCAGTCATACTTAAAGTTTTAATAACGAAAACAGATAAGTTTTCGAAACGAAAGCGTTTTAAAGTAAGGTGTTTAATACTATATATTGTTAATCAGCTTTTTAGTGTGAGTTTTCTTGATTTGGCAAAAATACTTTTCAGAAAACCAACCTTTGACTGATCCGTCGGCGCAGAGGTCCGACTATTAATTTTTTGTATTTTTTCAGTGGTAGCATAATACCCAAATAAATAAGGGTAATTAAACAATACCACAAATAAATACTTTCATACATTACGGTATTAACAAGAGCAATCATTATTATACAGATACTGATAAACTACTCTTACAAATTTGCTGATTTGATGTTCATGGAGGTCTTTCTGATACTGGAACCTATACAGTTATAAACCTTTGTTTTATTTAGGCATTTCTAAGTATGTACCCTATCTTCTATGACAATAATAGTCATTATTGCTTCTACATCAGAGTTCATTTCATTTGACACTGCTCATTTGTTGTAGGTATAAGAGAAGACGCCTAAACGCATTCTGGTAGTCATTATTATTAGTTTGTCATTTGCTATACAGATATTGTACCGTATTTGTCAAATCTAACCTCTAGGATTCAATTCTACACAAATAACAGTAATTTTGATATGACGGATTTTATTATTTACTTCGAGATTGCTTCACAATTAATACTGTCAATTTAACACTAAATCTCTCTAAGCATCTGTTTTGCTATTGAATCTATTGAATTTCAATGGTAGCGTTCTTATAAATTGATATTAGGTACTCCAAACAAAACTACAAATGAATTTTATTGGACCTAAATACCCAAGACATGTTAAACTTTTTTCGTTTTGCTAAATATTTGCAATTCAAGGTGTAAACCCCCATTTATCTTAATTTTGTAATTTCATGTTCTGCGTGTCTCGCTCCTGTGATTTACCCAATGCCCAATTTAAGGATTAAATTCAATTTCCCACAATAAAAAATGTAAATTGAACAGCCAGTGATTTATATCTTAGGACCTTTTACCGGCATTAATCCATGCCAGGAGTAGCTAAGCGGATTACGATTTCTAATATTTTACGAAAAGCTCATAACGTTCCGCCTAACCACTTAAAAGCATTTTCAGATTACCCCGACCTGGAGGGAATCTAGTCACTCGACAAGATTCTTAAACACGTCGAGAACGCCATGCCAGCCAGAGCAGAGAACAAAGCCAACTGCATTTTAATCACACTGCAATTATTCTCTGCTAGATAGGGACAAATGTGCTCTACGGGAAGCTCCACTGGTGACTGATTACGCCTAAAGTGCTAAAATATCTACTCCTTTTGGCCAACTTCGAGGAAAGCTGCTATTTTGTCAGTGCAGTTAATTACTTGCACTCCCGTATAAAGACACAACGAAGCGTATCAGGCAGAAATAAAAGTTTTGAATTTGTTTTCGAAATAACGCTCAGACACCTCAGGTTTGTCTTAAATGTGAAATAGTGTATCTTGTGACAATAACTGATTGAAAAAAAGACTAAACACTATCTAAAACGAGAAAAAAACGAGAATTTAATTACATAATTACCCATTTTAAACAATTTTATAATTTTATTTTTAAAAGTTTTTGGACCCTTTCAAAAAATGTCAATATTATTCAATTGGTTACCTAGGGAGCACATTTTATACAGAGGCAAATTTTGACCCAAATTTGTACGAGACCTAGGAACAAAAAATATAGGTATCCTTATTTCTATTTAAATACTGTGGAACTAATATTCCTATCTTCATTAAGAATTGACTACACTGGATTTTATTATTCAAAATCATTCATCATTGGCAGAATATTAAAGACTAGGCATGACATAAACTGAAAAAACTGAACTGAACGGAATAAAGCAACTACCAGGTCCTCACCCTAGACATTTGGCAATTAATTTTAACTAAGTTTATAAGTAATTCATAAGATGAGTTTCATACTTAATCGCTTTGTATAGAAAGATGGTATAGAAGAGAGTTTGGAAATTGGGTCTTACTGATCCTGAAGGTCAAGATGGAGGTCATTGATGACGGCAACTACTCCAATGACAACTCCAGTTACTTCAGTTCCGCTTCCGTAAAACCAAATTGGGATTCCAGTACCCAACAGCTCCTCAGTGTTTGTGAAATTATCACCACCAATCTCACACACAGGTCTATACACAGGGGTTGTCTTCCTTGACTTCGAGAAAACCTTTGACAAAGTCGCACCCTGTTCTATTATACAAGCTCGAAATCGCGGGTTACTCAGCGTGTTATTAAGATAATACAAGCATATCTTTCTAACCGCTTCTTTTGAGTAATAGTCGAGGGGGAAACCTCCATTCCTATCACAATCCTATCCGGCATCCCTTAGGGATCTTATCTGGGACCGGTGCTATTCACCCTATGTACCTCCGACATCCGTGACCCAGATGAAGATAGCACTATACGCCGATGACACCGTGGTCATAACTACTTCACAAAGCCATAACTTACTCCACAAAGTAATCCAGAACCAAACAGATGACCTAGTGACTACTACGAAGACAAGGACTCCACGTAAATCCTGTTAAGACCCAATACACCCTTTTCCATAAAAGAAAAATAAACCCCAGAAAAACTTTAAGAGTCAGCAATATGCCAGTAGTGAACGGCGACAATCTGCAATACCTCGGTTTGAATCTCGATAGGGGTTTGACATTTTCTAAACACGTGTCCTAGACAAGAGCTAAGACACACCGGATGTTCTGTTAAATAATGGGTGTTATTCAAAATTTCAATTATCTTTTCTTAGCTGTGTTTTATTTTAATTTACGAAAGACATCACCTTACAGGCAGGGTTATTGTCCAATGATAGACTACCACCAAATTGCAATAGTAGAATAACAAAGGAGTGTGTATTGTAACAAAATTTTAATCATTTTGTTCCTTTGTATATGATGAGCAGTATATTTCCGGACAACTAAAAATAATATCAAAAATCCGTATAGTTTTTCCCTGAATACCCGCAACCCAAAATGCTCTCTACATTGTAATGTGTTGTCTACCTCTAAAGTGTTTCTGATTGGTCACTTTTATGAAAAGGTAGGGACGCAAAACAGACAGGAAATTAAGACATTTTTAAAATTCGGAGAGTCTGGTTTTCAACAGAGTACGAGCAAGTTGACAATTTTTACGCTTATTGAAAGCACATGTTCTTAAATTTTACTTTCATTTAAATCTTGAATTATTATCACTATTGTTAGTGATCGGTGTTCTGATATAATAGAGTATTATCTGTAATAAGCTCATTAATTGATATTATCGTATATTTTTGTTGTTGTCACGAGATAAGTGATAATAAATTTAGTTTACACGTGGTGTAAATTTTCTGCCGAATTTTTTTATTTTTTTGCAGAGTTGTTGAGACGCTGGCTTAATCTTCCCAGGAATCTACTTTATATTCTCGTAAACCATCCAATTCCATGTGGAACGTCTTAGGACATATTTGAGGTGGATGCACGAGATTGGAACTGCACTTTGCATACAGGTGAGTACATTTCATTTTCTTAATAAATTGAATATGATTAAAGAAAATTGTACCCTGTATGCAAAGGTCTGTTCTCTGTGAAGAGCCTGGGTTGGTTAGTGCGTTTGTATATAACCATATGGTTATTTTTGATATACTATAAATTTTGTCTGCTAATTACAGAATCTATTATATCCAGGAATTTTATTTTTGATTACTTGCTGGTATTCTAGACCGTCTCACATTAAATTTTTTTTCAATTTAATTCTATTTCATTGTACTTGATATGGTTAATTTTGCATTTAAAATCTCATGTATGAATTAGAAATTTTCACCTTTATGCTAACCAGTTTTTTTGTGTAGCACAGTTACGAATTTTGTTACTGCAATTTTGGTAATTTTTATTGTAGTATATAGTACTGGTCATAAGTTACTTTTTTCTATTACAATTTTTATATACTGTCCTTCAGACATAGTTGCTCCACGGTTTGATTGTTTACAAAATTCCAATTCCTGGATCATTTTTTTGTACAACTCTGGGACTGGGCTAATCATACAATCTTTTACATGTGCCTGTTTCCACCTTTGGAGCCTGAAACCTGAAACCTAGCTACGTGGGATTTACTTACCTCCATCCATGCAACCCCAGCAAGTCTAGCTAGACGGGGACCTGTTCAGGAGTTCCTGATTAATCTAGGAGAGGCTAGTGGGTGAGATCAATCCATAAGTAGGCCGAAGACTGGTGAACCCAGCCCAGTAAAATTTTCTTGTAAAATTTTGATAAACGCTTTCAGGCTGTAGAGTTTTTTTCAATTTAACATAAATTGAATTGTAAATATAATTTGTAATATATACTTTTATCTTAACGTAATTTGTTTGTTCTTACTTTCACGCATTCACAATTTCATATATTTTTTTCTCATTTAAATTACCTGGTGCCCAATTTTTTTATAAGTAAGCTTAACAGTAAAATTCAATCCCCGCCTTGAACCCAGAGCTAACCGGAGCTATGTCCCTGAACCTTTAGGGAAGAAGCTAATAATTCCCGAGGTTCAGTGCATTATGTAAGATATATTGAAAGTTTGATATAATGAGTTTTAACCTAAACTAAAATACAAATATTTTTAAATAAGAACGAATATATGTATCAGGACAATATAAATTGAGAAAAAACAAATCTTGGCTATCGTTTTAAAATGATGACCTGCTACCTTCAGGGAAAGCATTTACAGACGATTAATTGTAAGAACTTTCTGATATCGGCGAAAAAAATTAGATATTATTAATATCACCCTAAACACCTTGTATATTTAGTAATTTGTGTAATTTCATTATGATAAAGACAAGTGTTCAGTGGCAAGTGAACTATTATTAAATTAATAACAAATGATAGGAACTCACAAAAAATAGTGCGATACTATTAATGATAAATGTTTTAATGTTGTAATTTGTGGTGACTTGTTAAGACTGTTAGTGTTTGTAAAGATACTTTTTAAATGAAATAATTATTACAACTATTTTATCAACTAGAATCCAGTGGTAGAAAACAAATTGAATTTTCAAAACAGATATCAGATGCAACTTTTTATTATTTCCACATATATCAATTATTGTACTTTATACACATCAATCAGTTATTGTAGCTTTATTGAATCAAAATGAAACCATTTGCTGTATCTCTTCGGAATTACATTGTATTTCCACATATTATTGTCGATGGCACCAACCAAATATGATAACGGGGATTCGAGTGTGACAAAAGATCAGTATAATTAAATTCTGCTATATCCGTGCAGCAATTTAACCACACCAGAATATAGCACAAAACTTGCAGAATAGGCAATCGCTGATATCTGTTTTCACTGTATAGACAAAATTAACAAAGCTGAAATGCTAGTGTAGATATTCTAATAAGGAAGAACAATGTACTAGAATATGTATGCATTTATATAATAGATACTAAAACTCCAATTTTGGATGATACTATAAATGGAACGTTTCACTGACTAAGCATATACCTAACGACGACATGAGACAATATCGTTTATAGAAGAAACATCTGGCAATCCTCATCCTAACGTTTCCTTTAGTTTTTTTTTTTCACTAGAGACATAGATATATGTTTTGTTGCCTTTATATTAACCCATACTGTTGCAAAAAGCTAAGATTAATAGCTATAGCACACTCCCTGTACAAATAAAAGCAGTGCAATCCCGTTTTTAAACTGTTTCTTTAAATAGAACAGTGTAACACAGATGTGTAAAATTACAAAGAATCCGTGTCATACTTCTTAAATGAAACTAAGGCGCCACTACTGATGACAGTGTTCCGGACTTTTTGCTCCTCCTCAGTGTAGTTAAAAGAAATGATGTAGGATGCTATAGGATCAGAAATAAAATACGAAATATCTAAATAATATACATGTTTCATAAATACCATTGGAAATCATTGGAAAAAATATAGGTTTATTTGGGTATATCATAGTCATGTACCTAATAACAATTTTATGGGTTTTCATAGTACATAAGAGCATCTAAATCTAAGAGATACATAAGAGTATCTAAAAAGTTTTTTTTAAAGTTGTTGTTGCGATGTATTTTTTTTCTATTTTAATATATTAAAGCAGAATCAACAACTTGATAGTGCGATGTTGGACATCCTGTACAAGAACGATCACTTATTGTACTTAATGCATTTTTGTTGATTCGTAAATTTATCGGCAAAGGTAAAGTAGTGAACTACACGAAAACTTTATTCTGTGACAGTAATTTCAGGTAAACTGAAGCATATTGGCATGGTGGACTTAGTTTTAAAGTTCTTTTCGTTTGAAAGGATATTATTATATGTAAATTTACTCGAGTTTGCAAGATACTTTCTAATATCGCCTTTTGAGATCTCACCTAAGTTGCGGTAAAGTTTCTTCATTATGGTAATGCTCCAGTTTCCTAACTCATCAATCTTCTTCTAAATTTGAAATTTTCAATGTTTACAAGTGGAAGTTTGTCACTCATTCGTTATTAACTTATTCACATTTTGGTTAATGAACATTTTCATAGTTCAAAGCTTGTTTGAATGCAAATACTAACTAGGGTAAATGTTATTTTACCAATAACATATCAATGAAACCTGAAAATTCAAATTCGGAGCATTTAGAACATCTGAATCCGTTGTATAATAACTTGAGATATGGGGTTTTTCTTTTACTTCTCGAACGACACCCTACTCTTTTCTCCGAAGACTGAAGGTTGTTTACAGATCTGGGAAAATATTTTTAGTTTTACTATGGGCAACACTTTTAGAAGATAATGTCTGTAACTTATTTGTGGTGTATTTTGACGATTCATACTTTGCTTCTTTTGGAATTACACCACCTGTAAAACAAAACGCAGAAAACCAGAAGTATACAAATTAAATATTCAAAGTGTAGTAACAAGGCAAACTTCTAAAGTTTGCCCCAAAAAACCACTGTATAACGTGTGATTTAATTTATATATTTCTGGTTTTCTGCTTTTTGTTTTTTACAGGTGGTGTAATCACAAAAGAAGCAAACTATGAACTTTTAGAAGGTTTAAGAACTTTAAAGGCAAGATTATTCAAACCGAGCAATTAAAGTGAACCTTGTTTTATAGATAACGCCTGGTTTCACCTATTAATTCTCAGAATGTTCTAACTTTTTCTGTCTCTATATTTAAAAACAAAACACCTTTTCTTAAATATCCGTTATGTTATGTTATGTTAAATATATAATTATATAAACTAACTTATTTATGCTTATTTAACTAACTTATGCAGTTATATACTTAACTGATATTTATAATTGAAGACAAATGTCAATAAACTAACAATTAATTTCAATTAGTACAAAATGTTTTTGAAACAATAAGAAGATGCGGTCAAAAAGTTTTGGAAGAAGAAACGAAATTTTTTTCGAGTACTTTTCGGAGTAATGAATGTATTATTCGAATATGATTCGAATTTATTAATTCATTTACCTCAGTATATAAAATTTCTATGTTTGTCATATCTGTGTCATGTTTTTTTTTTACTATTGTTGATGAAAAGTGCCTTTACTTTTTCATTTAAAAGTCGGTAAAGATGGTTGCTTTAAATAATAACAATACAAAAAAATACTTCAACAATTATAAATTATACAGTGCCTGCAATAAATCGTATCCATTTTTGAAAAGCAAAGTAGGAAGAGGAATAACGAAATGAATTCCAATTCATTCATTCAATAATTTTGTTTTAAAGTTCTTGAAAATAAAAAATGATTCAGGTTACTATATTATAACAGAAAGGGAAATAGGAAGTGTATGGAAGAACTCACCAATAACAGGCCCAAAAAGAAATACGAAGAAGAATCCTCGAGCTTCAGTATATGCGAGGATCAGATTACATATAATATGAAACAACAACTACTTTACATTATTTATATTTTTATATTATAGCATTTCTAAGTAATTACAGTAATAAAAAAGGCATTTATTTTCTGATCTATTACTAATCTCTTAACAGCCTTAACACATTTTTTTTTGAGAAAAAAAACTGATTTGACAAATAAGTTCTACAATACAATTTATTCTTGTTAAAATTGTAAGGCATTGGAGTTCAGTCAATTCACAATTTCTGCTTTGCTTCTTTGAAAAAACTATTTATTTCTATAAATGGAGAAGAAGTGAGTCAATGAGGAGCCAAGAAGTATTAAATAATATCTTCTCAACAGTGGTTTACTATCCCTGTTCCACTCTAGAAATGGAATATAATACAAATGGGTATAAATGTGAGAGAAGTCTATTTTCGTATTAATATTAAAAAATGAGAAAGTGAATTTGAAACACTATGTATGTTTATTATTGGTTTATAAACTTGGTATGAGTTATTCTTATTTTTCAGTGAATATTCAAAACCGTTGTTACTAATCGTTAAGAAAAAAGCGAAATAGATGAGATAAAATAAGAAGAAGAATACATATCTAATGCTACCTGCAAGAATAAACCATAAATAAGTCGTATTTGTAATTTGTTAACTTATTTACATTATTAAATGCTGAACTAATACCTCTAAAACACTATAAAATGTATAATCAATTGAGAGGATTTTTATTTCAGCATTTTTCATTTTTAAACTCAATTACTAAACCTATATAACTTACTTCTTTATTTCTCCGGAAAGAAATAAATAAATTCGGGTATAAATTTAGTCAGAATTTAAATTTTGACCCAGAAAAACTGAGAGAATGTGAAAAAGAGAATTGATATCTGCATATCTAAAATGTCAACTCATCCATTTTATTATGGGAGTGGATTTCTGGAGGCAAATATTTGATAAAAAAGCACTCCAGGATATCTGTAAGATATTTATGGATGTTTACTCAAAATATCTTTCCTATGCTAACAATTGTTAAGTTGGCAGCTGCTGATGGATACTAGTTTTATTTTAAACATATTGGAGTCTTCAGTTAATCGAGACAGACACATATTACTGATGCTTTTGAAAACGGTACAACCTCAGATTAACCATATACAAGATAAATAACAGCCAGAGAAAAATGTCCACGAAATGAAATATAATTAAATAAACAAATCCCACTGCATGCCATTGGTTCGTTACAGTTTTTGACGGACCGAGATATGCCGAAAATACACGACACAACGACTCGTGACTTCATATTTGTTTTGAAGTTTTGTGAACGTAAATTTATTTAAGTATTTTATGTGATATAACTGGTCATCAGTCAATAATCTAGGCTGTGTTATAGATTTTTAGTTTGTGGAAAATCTTTGTGGACAGTGAAATGACTATTAAATGCATAGTTTTCTATAAATCGGGCAAAAAAGGTGATGGGAGATCGTTCCACCGGTAAGTAAACAATGCTGACCATAGACGTATCATTCGTTAGGAATTCAACTTACGTATAATGTTCATGGGTAGTATAAGTAATATAGATAATATTGTAGTTTTATATTGTATATTTTCTATGGATAATAGTTTCTGATCCTCATAAAATTATTTGGAGACAATGAAATTTTTATCATTTTTCTTTCATCGTTCAAGGAAAATTTCAAATGTTTACCCCTCTTTGAAAAAAAAATTCGAATAATTTAAAATATAGATAAGAGTATTAGATGTAGTTTTGATTTAGAATGGGAAGTGAATTCCGAACCGAAAAAAATGTATTTTCTTATTTCACTTTCAGGTTTTTAGTAGGTATAAAGTATTATGAATATCTTTATATTATATCGCTACTTTATTTGGGTATTTGGCCACAATTCTGAACAAATTAATAAAATTTTGAGTAAACAATACATACTCCTCGCTAAAAGACCCATTAAAGTTTTTTTTTAATTTGACTAATCAGTTCTCATACTGAAAAATGTATAAATATCATAAAACATAGTACACACTTTAAGTTAAAATAGCACTAACATTTCGGAAACTTCACTGTCAGAAGAATGTATTGTGTTCTATGATATTTATGTATCTATATTTAAGAAAAAACTCTTAACAGACTCTTCGGTGCAGAGGTTAATTTTTTTACTTTTTTATTAGTTTTTTCTGAATTTTAGGAAAATAGCTAAACAAAGTAAAGTATGCATTGCGTATTATGTTATATACCTAGCTACCTAGTTTTTGTAGATGTTAGGGGTTTTTTTTAATCGTGAGGCAATAGGTACTTTACGTTGTTATAAACACCTTTAAAAACATTAATAAACCCTCTTATTTTGAGAAATACTGGCCGCCACTGGTAGCTATTTACAAACAGTTAAATAAACACTCCCCCCTTTCGTAAATTGTTGTTTATTAGATGGACAGGCATATTAATGCTTTGGGTATTGCTGTTACTTATCTTTTACATGGTTAATCTGAGGTTAGAAACACCTTTAAAAATATCAATAGACCCTTTTCTTATTTTGAGAAATACCGCCGCCACTGGTAGTTGTTTACAAACAGAGTTGAGTAAACATCCCCCCCGCCGCAAGTAACTGTTTATTACATGGACAGGCATTTTATATCTCGATTGATATAAATAGATTTTTAAAAACTTTTATTTATTACTGAGGATAGTATATACTATCCTTTATTACAATTAAATATACGTTGAGACTATTACAACGGAGTCTAAATCAGAACTGACTAACAAAGGTAAAAAGCGGTATTTATAACCTATAGTAAGCTGACTATTAACAATTTCAAGGATTTCCTAGAATGAATACAAAAGATATGCTGATCAACCGTCAGGTGGCTAACTAAATAATAAGATTAAATACAATGTAAGAATAAGGTATCATATAACTAAGATAAGGCACGTCTTGTTATTAAAGTCCCGTGCTAATTCCTATATAACAACTCCCTCCTTAAATAAAAAGTTGATGCTATGCATTAACTTTTAGGCAAAAGTTTTCGGGTTTGAGTTGAGTTCGATGTCCACTTCCACTGGTTCCTGAACATTGATGCTCGGTCTTCTTCTGGGGGAAAGAGGTCCATATCTTCTGAAATATGACCTTGAACTCGGCGGTTGTGGTGGTTGGTCATTGGAAATAGCAATACCAATTTTCCTTTTTCTTTTACATTTGCATGTTATATACAATAAAATCAAACATATTATGAGGGTAATTGTAAGATAAGTAAACCAAGAAATATGTTTGGTCATGAAAGGCTCATTGATTAATTTATCTAAATTTTCAGAGTATTGGTCCAGTTTGTGTTTGGCAATACTTAAATCATCTGTATTTAGGTTACTTAATTTTAGGGGTTTTAAATTTGGAAGCTTGTTCTTTTCTGGGAGGTGATCACAACACTCGTATGGGATTAAAACGGCATGTTTGGTATATGTAAAGTTGTATTGTTGATAGGATTTCGCATGAACTCGTGTACTTCCTATAAACGAGTTACAATCAGGTTGTAGTCTTAGTATTGAATTCGTATCGATAGTTTTTGAAATTACTTCCTTATTTGGGCACTTGATAGTTATTTGTAAAGGGTCCGAAATAGTTATTAGCCACTGATTTTTAATAAGTTCTTGTACACTATAGTCTTTAGCAAAGATTAAATTGGAATGACACGTTCGTGGTATGGCACTTATTGATCTTAATAATTGTGCTTCACAGATAGCATCACTATCTATTGGGTACGATAAAACATCTGAACATAATTTGATATTTGGGCTTAATGGTTTACAGTCATTTAGATCTTGTAGGGGTACATATAACAAGGAATCATCGTTTTTCGCGATATACTTTTGGGATGTACCTAAAATATGGTGAAGACCTGTTCGATTATCCAATACCGGGATAGGGTATAAATGATAAACGGTATACCACTCTGGTTCTATTAAAGGAATTTTTAATACAAATACTAATTTAGAATCTGTTTGAAATGCCGATAATTCGATAATATCGAAGTATTGAGCAACCTTAGACATTTGAGGTGGTAACGGTAAACTGTCTTTATTTAGAGATTGGCCAATAATTTGAAGTGAGTTAACCAAATCTCTCGGTGTAATTATAGAACTATGTATGATCTTCAACCTAGCAAATGTTACTGAATTTAGCATATCATCTAAACTGTTTTCCAGAAACATATAACTTTCCATGAGGGATTCGCATATTTCCAATATTTTTAATTTAGCGCGAATATAATGTATATCATCGGTTAATTTAAATATCGTTTTCTCGATTTCCTTTATGTCGTTATTAAAAGTTTCTTCATCAATTTTAAGTTTATTGATTGTAGAATTAAAACTTTGTATTACCGATGTTGTGACTGATATTTGATTTTTTAATAGATTCTCGATTTGATGTTCATCGTTTACTAATTTGTTTATACAATTATTGTAATATTCACCATCAGAGGCGTCTAGATTACCAGTTATACTTTTCCAAATTGTTCCTATTCCGTTTAATAGGCCACGTTTGTATCGTTTAGTGTCTGCAAATGTTTCTTCATATTTTAATTGTAAAGATTGTGAAATTTGACTTAAGAGACTAACATGTGTTTTAACTGCTGAATGAAATAATAGCATTTGTGGGTGTTCTGAGTTAAAAAGATTTAGTATGTTATCTAAAATTATGTTATTATTGTCAAGTGCTGTCTTAATTGGTTGTATGTCTTTATAGACAAGTAATGTCCATTTGTTATTTGAAATTTCGATTCTGCTTTCTTCCTGATAATAAATTCCAACTGTGTTGTTGATTGGTTCTAAATGGTACTGACATGTCACTGCTGTAAACAGCTGTAGAAACCTGAAAATAAATTTTAATTTTCATAGTATGGTTTCATACGATCGAAATTTACTTTTGTAGATTGTTTAGTTTGGGGATTAAATAAAATTGCTGAATTTTTTAATATGTCTTTAATTTCAAAGGGGCCGTTGAATTTATTTTGGAGTTTGTCTGTAATTTGAGATTCTTTGACATAAACCTTGTCGCCTACTTTGTATTGTAGTTCTTTTTCTGACACGTGTTTATCATATCTAATTTTGGCTTTTTCTTTTTGTAAGTTAGTTTTAGTACGGGCTATATTGTAGTAATGTGAAATTCGGTTGTTTAAATCTCGTACATACTTTGATATTAATTCTTCCTGATTATAAAGTGTCTCTGGTGGACGGCTTGATGTATGACCGAAGATTAACTCATACGGTGTAAAACCATGTGTTTTGTTAATTGAGTTGTTGTAACATATGACGGCATAGGGAATTATTGTTAGAGGATGATCGTCGGGGTTTTCTGATATGTTAGCTCTTATCATTTCTAATAGGGTCGCGTGAAATCGTTCAACTGATCCGTTTGATTGCGGATGATTTACGCTAGAATATGTAAGATTGATATTGTAAAGAGTACATAAGTCTTGTAGTAATTTATTGTTAAATTCACGTCCGTAATCGCAATGGATGCGGAGGGGAGTTCCGTAGTGTTGAAAATATAGTAATAATGTGTTTACTACTGATTTTGCCGATTTGTCGCTGATAGGATAAGCTTGAGTGAATTTCGTTAGCTCATCTCGAATGGTTAATACATAATTTTTCGATGGTATTTCGAGGATGTCTAGATTGATTCTTTCGAAAGGTGTCTTAGGCGTTTCGGTGATTACTAAGGGGTTATCGAGATTTTTACGTAAAATTTTGGTCTTTTGACAAATTTCGCAGTGTTTTATAAAATTTTCGACGTCTTTTGTTAATCCTTTCCAATTAAATTTTTCTTTGATTCGACGTATAGTTTCATTGATTCCGCGATGTAAATTATTTTTACCGTTATGGAATTGATCGAGGATTATAGGTATCTGGTCTTGTTCCGGTGTTTCAACAACGTTTTGACAAATTACCAATTGTAATTCTGTGTCACTAAAAATAAATGAAAAAATTTCGAGTATTGGCAAATTTAGATTATTTTCTACATAATATTTATTAGATGGGTCGATTTCGTCTTGATTTTTATAAATTGTAACAAATAAATGCATTATAGCCGATTCCATGTCAAATGGTAATGGTATGATATAATATTTACGATTTTTTACTGATTTACTATTAAGTATGTTTATTTTATTTTTATAAAATTCTGGTTTTTCCTCAAATATATCTTCAATAATGTTGTAATGCAAATCTTCCAAATGATTATGTTGGAAGAACGTAATTATGTGTTTGTTGTCTTTGTCTAGTAGTTGTTTATTCGAAAAAGAAATTTTATTGTAGTCAATTAAAGATTTTGAGTGATATGATTTTAAAAATAGGTCGAATTCTTCTGAGATGGTCTCAGGACTAATTTCGGTACGTTCAGAGTCAGATGTGTCTACTTCATCATTGGTATTGGCCATTAATATTTTGTTATGAAATTTAGATGCTTCCTTGAAGTGATTAATTTTGATACGAGATAGTGCATCTGCATTTTTATTGATTTTGCCTGGTTTGTACATGATTTCATAGTCGTATTCCTCTAATTTGAGACGCCAGCGAGCAAGTCTACTTCCTGGGTCCTTTATTGAAAAAAGCCACGTAAGTGGTCGGTGGTCAGTTATTAATTTAAACTTTCGGCCAAATAAGTATGGTCGGAAGTGTTTTACCGCCCAAACGATTGCTAATAGCTCTCGTTCTATAGTGGAATATTTTGTTTCTGCGCTACATAACGTACGGGACGCGTATGCGATTGGAAGATCTTTTCCTATGGGTCCTTGTGATAATACAGCGCCAATTGCGTAGGCACTTGCGTCTGTTGTAAGGATAAATGTTTCTTCAAAATTTGGATATATTAAAATGGGCGTTGACGTCAATGCGTCTTTTAATTCTTGGAATGAATTTTGACAATCTACATTAAAGTGAAATGGTGTATCTTTTTGGAGTAATTTTGTTAATGGTTTGGAAATTTTGGCAAAATTTGAAATGAAGCGTCGGTAATATCCGGCGAGTCCTAAGAAAGATTTGATCTCTTTAGGGGTTTTAGGTTCTGGGAAATTTTGTATACAATTAATTTTTGAAGGATTTGGTTTAACACCATCTTGTGTAATTACATGTCCTAGGTAAGCTACTTCCTTCCTAAGGAATTCACACTTATCGGGTTGGATTTTTAAGTTGGCTTTACGTAAACGTTTAAATACTTCAGTTAGTCGCGATATATGTTCGTGAATCGTGGGTGAATAAATTATTATATCATCCATATAAACGAGGCATCGTTCATTTTGGATTCCTAGCAGAATGTTATCCATTACGCGCTGGAAGGTCGAAGGTGCGTTTTTTAAGCCAAATGGCATTCGAACAAATTCGAAATGGCCATTTTCAACTGAAAATGCTGTTTTTGCTATGTCTTTTTCTTCGATTTCAATTTGGTGAAAGCCAGAGGCGAGGTCTAGCGTTGTGAAATATTGACATTTTCCTAATTGGTCAAGTAAGTCTGATATGTTTGGTAGAGGGTATTTATCATCTACTGTCAATTCATTAATTTTGCGGTAATCAATTACAACGCGCCATTTCTGTTTACCAGAGGCGTCAAGTTTTTTTGGCACTACCCAAACGGGGGAGGACCATGGGCTAATAGATGGTCTAATGATACCTTGGTCAAGCATTTTATTCATTTGGGATTTTACTTCTTCTTTATGTACCTGCGGGTATCGATATGATTTTGTAAAAATCGGTTTGGCGTTATTAGTGTCAATGGGGTGTTTAATTTCGTTTGTGAATGTTAATTTATCACCTTCTAAATAAAATATGTCAGAGTAATCTAAGCATAAGTGAGTAATAAAATCTTTTTCTTCATCATTGAGGTGTTCTAAGCGTAATTGATTTTTTATTTCATGTTCCCTATCTGTATTATCGGTTTGAGTATTATAGTCGCAATCTGGGTTATTTAAATTACAAATTAATTTTGGATTTTCAATTGGTTCTAAAATTAAATCTGAAAAGTTAATTGTTTTTGGAATAGCGTTGGCGTTAATAACTGATGTAAAAAATTCACCATCCTGATTAATTTTCACTAGAGCATTCGGAAGTCTTACTTTCTCCTTTTCTTGCGCTAACAGTATAGCGTCAGTGTTTTTTAATTCACATTTTAATTTGAATATTTGTTCGGTACGTGGTTCTATAGAGATTTTATTCTCTGCGATGGTATTGGTACAGGGTGTTTCTTGCGTATCTTCGCCTACCTTAAATAATGGTACGGTTTTGTATTTGGTGATTAATTGTCTGTTTTTCAAATCGATTATACATTTATAATGTTCTAAAAAATCGGAACCTAATAATCCATCAAATTCAATATCAAGATTATAAATATAAACTTTATGTGGGTCACCTACTTGAAAGGGTATAAAAGTTGATTCGGTAATAGCAATTTTTTCATCTGTTATACCTTGAATAGCGACATTTTCTGGGAATCTCTGCGGAAAGGTTTTTACAGTGTTTTCATTAAAAATGGAAATTCCTGCGCCAGTGTCTATTAAAAGTTTGAAGGTTTTGGAATGGTCTTTTATGTAGTAAAGGTTGTTTGAATTTACTTTAAATAAAGGATTTAAACAAAATCTTGTTCTGGGAAGTTCAGGTTTGGACTGAAATTGTCTAGGTTCATTGTCTGTATTTGGCTTTCGATTTCTGATAGCGGGTCTTGTACTTGAAATATTTCCTGGGTGTTGTAATCTGTTTGATATTGGTAATTGGGGGGATCGTCTTGAGACGGTAAGCCTATCTGAAAATCCTGAGTGGAATATTCATAGCTGTTTGATGTTCCTTGAGCTGATTGCTCTGAGTATTGATCGTAATCGTATTGATCAGTGTATTGGTCATCGTAGTAATGTTGGGATTCATCATTAACATTTACGAAATGTGCTCTTGGTTGGTTATTATTATAGTTCGGATTTGGTTGGATGACTGAAGGTCGAGGTTGAAATTGATGTGGACGATTGGGTTGTTGTCCTGGTCTTTGATTTTGAAAGGTTTGTGGATTTGGTCTCTGTTGCTGCTGTTGTTGCGGAGCTTGGGACCTTTGGGGATATTGTTGAGAAGAGTTTCGATTTACATTAGAGTAATTATTTTGATAATTTTGATTTGGGTAAGAGTAATTTTGGTAATTGGGGTTATTAAAAGATTGTTGACGTGTGCGACATTCATTCGCTAGATGTCCACTACGTTTGCAGAAGTTGCATAATTTTTGTTGATTGGAGATTGGGGGTTTCTTAACTTGATTGGAATTTACGCGAGATTGATTGGGCTTGTCAAATTTTTGGTTCTCAAAATACGACAGCTGGAGTTCTCGTCTGATGCGATGAGAAGCATCAAGCATGGTAGCTGGGTTTCCTGCCCTAATTATATGTCCTAAACGAGGTTCTAGGCCAGTGAGTAATGTGTTGAGCGTCATGGTCTCTATTAGTTGAGACTGCGCTTCTTTTTGATCGATAGTCATATTGGATTTTTGAATAGCTGCGTGCATCTTAGAATTGTGTATTTGCAAGCGTGAAAAGAAAGTTAATGCAGATTCATTGGGTGATTGTCTAATTCTTTGTAGGTCCTGGATGAGGGACGTCAGGTCACGAGGATCACCAAAATGTATAGATAATAATTGTTTTATTTCCTGCCAAGTTGCGGGATTGCGTGAATTTATGAGCTGAGCTGCTCTACCTTTTAATTTGTTTTTTATGTGTAAAGTCAGTAACTTTCGCTGGTCACCTACAGCCATGTTAAATGCATGATCGCAAGCATTTAAAAATGTATTTAATATAATTTGGTCGCCCTCAAATTCGGGTACTATCGAAAATACTTCAGATAGTTTGTATGGTTCGATTATTGCCTGATCTTCTTGAACTTGGTCTGGCATTTTGTAAAAATTAAAAATTTAATAAAATAATAAAAATTTAGTTTTAATATTAAAAAATAAGTTTTGTTGCGTTCGTTTGCTTTTGAAAGCAAGTTTTTATTTAGCAATGTTTGATTTACTTTACTTAATTTTTCAATATTGGATAATTGAACAGTTTGATTACTTAAAATTAATTTCCGGTGCGTATTACAACAAATGAGGGAAACGAGACAGATGATTCAATGTTAGTACTTACAAGAGTCGCGTGTTCATTGAAGCACTGGTTCTGCTGATCCTTGTTTTTGAAGCACTACCACCACGTTGCTGTGTTGAGAATTATTTTTCTCCCGTTTTCTTACTTCTTTGGATTTCCTACTTCTTTGGATTTCTTACTTCTTTGGATTTCTTACTTCTTTGTGCGATGTAGATTTACCACTGCTAGTTAGGCAAAGTCCTTGTTCTAACGGCGTTTAAATCTATCTTGTTTTCTTACTTCTTTGGATTTCTTATTTCTTTGTAACTTTTTCGTTTCACTTAACTTTGTAACTTTTTCTTAAAACTTGGAACTGGGCTCTTCTTTGTTGAAGGATTAGGATCCACCACTGTTAGTTAGGCACTTCCTTGTTCTAACGGTGTACAAATGTATCCTACCGACTGCGCCACTTTTTATATCTCGATTGATATAAATAGATTTTTAAAAACTTTTATTTATTACTGAGGATAGTATATACTATCCTTTATTACAATTAAATATACGTTGAGACTATTACAACGGAGTCTAAATCAGAACTGACTAACAAAGGTAAAAAGCGGTATTTATAACCTATAGTAAGCTGACTATTAACAATTTCAAGGATTTCCTAGAATGAATACAAAAGATATGCTGATCAACCGTCAGGTGGCTAACTAAATAATAAGATTAAATACAATGTAAGAATAAGGTATCATATAACTAAGATAAGGCACGTCTTGTTATTAAAGTCCCGTGCTAATTCCTATATAACAGGCATATTAATGCTTTAGGTATTGTTGTTACTTATCTTGTACATGGTTAATCTGAGGGTACAACAGCTTTTGCCATTTTTGTGTTATTATTCCTTACATATACAACCGTGTTCTGTATTAATTCGTGTGAAAATAATATACAAGATAAAATTAGATTATTTTTTTTATGATAATAAGGTATGTTACTGAAGTTACATAAGTAATGCACTTCTCGATGTAATAAATGTAAGTTCAATGTTTACTGTTGGAAACTTTCTATGAATTTTGGGGAGAAAAAGTAAATTTTAACAATAGCTTCATGAAATAATAGCTATTTTGTTTTATGTTTTATATATGGCATAATAAGAAGACTTAATTCTCGGAAATAATGGTGGCTGCTTTCACTTAGTCTGAACCATATACAGGGTGAGTCAGTTTATCTAGCAGGACTCTGGCATTCGATAGAACACCTGATTTTAAGTTAAGTTTGTCATATAAACATATGTCGGGAATCGCTTTGTTTTTGAGATACAGGGTGTCAAAGTTTTGGTTTTTTTTTAATGTTTTCCACACAGGTCCTATAGTTTTTAAGATAATTTATTAAAATTTTTACGGTAGATTACCTATGATGGTCCACAAATTTTGACATATGTAAACGGTTTGAAAATGTACAGGGTGATATTTTTTCGGGGGTCAGGGCCCGTTTTATCGTTCAGAACTTTTTTGTGGTGCACCACTGACTGCTGATTTGCCAAAATTTGGATTACATGTTCAATTTAGAAACTTTTTCATCTCTTGTATTTTTATCGTAGTTGTAACAGTTGTCGAGTAATTTGAAGAAATCTCTGAAAGAATATGTTATTAAAAAAAATATTTTTATGAAAATTTTCACTAAATACAATAATTATTGTCAAACGAAAGTTCATTAATCTAAATTATTAAAGGTTACATACTTACAGTACAACTTTTGCCACTAATTATTTATTTTTTGTAGCATTTCAGAGACTTAATAACTAAGTAAAATAATTAAGAACTAATAATAAACCAAGGCAAATACAAATAACTTTACAAATAACCCGAAATAATTTTATTTTCAAATTAAAATTTTCAAAGTGTGATCCATTTTGTTGGATACATAATCGGCATCGCGTTTCAATAGACCTTCTTGCTGAAACGAAGTGATGAACTCTTATGTCTTCGCAAGCATGCCTTATACACTCTCTAAGATCGTCTACATCTTGAACAGGAGTGGCATACACTTTTTCTTTAAAAAAGCCCCACACAAAAAAATCCATTGGTGTTATATCTGGGAAACCTGTGGGCCGTGCGATTGGACCTCCACGTCCAATCCACCTCTCTGGATAATTGTCGTCTAACCAAGCTCTTACATTTTTTTCAAAATGAGCTGGGCAGCAATCCAACAGAAACCAAGCTTGCTGTCTTAAATTTAGAGGGACATCTTCCCACATATTAGGATGCTCGGTTTCTAGAAACTGTAAGAAGTTTTGCGAACTGACCCTTTCTGGCAAAAAATATGGTTCAAATAAACGATTTTCAAAAATTCCTACCCATACGTTAACGCTAAACTCATTTTGGAATTTTCTTGGCCTAATAGCACTTGGATTATGCTCTACCCAAATATGTTGACTTTTAAAATTTACTATCTCACGTCGGGTGAAGCAAGATTCATCAATCCATAATACGTTGGATAAGAAAGCTCTATTATTTTCTAATGTGTTAAGGATCCAACGACAAAAATTCATTCTGCGTTGTTCGTCGCTACGATGTAGACCTTGGTTTATTATTAATTCTTAATTATTTTACTTAGTCATTAGAAAGTCTTTGAAATGCTAAAAAAAAAAATAAATAATTAGTGGCAAAAGTTATACTGTAAGTATGTAACCTTTGACAATTTAGATTAATGAACTTTCGTTTGGCAATATGTTTTTAGTGAAAGTTTTGATGAAAATATTTTTATTTTAATAAAATATTCTTTCATAGACTTTTTCAAATTACTCGATAACTGTTACAGCTACGATAAAAATACAAGAGACGAAAAAGTTTCTAAATTGAACATGGAATCCAAATTTTGGCAAATCAACAGTCAGTGGCGCACCACAAAAAAGTTCTAAACGATAAAAGGGGGCCTGACCCCCGAAAAAATATCACCCTGTACGTTTTCAAATCGTTTACATATGTCAAAATTTGTGGACCATCATAGGTAATCTACCGTAAAAATTTTAATAAATTATCTTAAAAACTATAGGACCTGTGTGGAAAACATTAAAAAAAAACCAAAACTTTGACACCCTGTATCTCAAAAACAAAGCGATTCCCGACATATGTTTATATGACAAACTTAGCTTAAAATAAGGTGCTCTATCGAATGCCAGAGTCCTGCTAGTATAAACTGATTCACCCTGTATACCGTGAAACACCTTGTATACGTGAAAGTGAATCTAATGTACTCTTCGATATTTTTATATGCTTGTGTGGACATATTTCTTAGTATAAGCCTAGAAGAAACGTATAAGTTACAAATTATGTGCTAATATATCACGAAGTACTTAGAAAGCCTTGTATTGCTCGTCATAAACAAAATGTTGAAGAGGAAAACAGGGTGCTCTTATTTATTGAGAAAAATAAAACATGCATTTCTGCTGTGATAATGGCATCAGTAAATTACAGTTCAGAGAAACCAAAAGATTGTTTGAAATATACTATAACCGAAAGAGATATATTTACCTCAAGAATGTTACAATGTTAGAATGTCCTTACACTCAAGCATTCGCCTTTGAGTTGGGTAGAGTCACTTCTAAAAACTGTTATTTCCCAGATTTGGAAAACAGCCAAGTTAGTATTGAGTTATTATATAAATTATCTTATATTTATAATCAACAGAAGTTTCAGAATCCTGAATTATTATGTTATCACTTTTGACACAAGGTAAGTATCTGCCTACCTAAGAGTTAATCACGCAATCCGAGATGATATGAAAGGTAAAGAAAAAAATTGATTAAAATAAATTTTTCTTAAATTGAACTTATTGAAATGTGGCTAACAGGACTTTTACCGAAATTAATAATTCAATAACTCACACCAACTAATTGAATTAACAAGGGTCTGCTTGACTTATAACGAAGTTAATCCAAGGTGCAACACCCTCAGTTGATGGTTAATCGATATATTGTTCAGCCCTAAATTTCAGTCATTAATCAGATACACAGATCGTACCGAGTCATATCCAAAATTTTAATCAGGCACTGGTCTAATAATATAAAATTTTCTTAAAATAGTAACTACAACTAAAAATGGGTTAGGAACGATATGGTACAAATAGATAGAATTTTGAAAATACATATAAAGATACTCGCACGAGGTTTTTGTTTCATTGTTAAGCTGTCATGTTCTACGTTCTACCCAATCATGACAATGGCAATATTTTAGTATTTGCTGCTGTTGCTGAAGCTATTTTATTTGGACCACCAAATATTTATATATTTTTAAGTGCTTCTGACACTTTTTAGTTCAATGATGATCCAGTATATTTCATTCAAAATAATTTGGAAATAAATACGTATTTAGAATTATTAGGAAATCTTATTATTCCACTTATCTGTGGTGTATATCCTGGTGAAACATTTAATAAGGTTTGGTTCCAACAGGATGGTACGCCTGCATACTTTATTGGCATAGTTCGCAGCTTTATAAATTTTAGACAGACAGGAGAGGTGAGATTGAGTATCTGCCAAAACCCCCTGATTTAACACCACTTAAACACTAGATTAACTAAAAAATCACAAAAAAAGTTTGTACCGTGCTTGAGCCACTGCCCAATTCAAGAAACCAGTCGGCTTGAACACTTACTAATAAAAAAACCTGTTTAAATACCTCCTCTTCTAATAATAATAATAATTTGTTTTGTTTCCATATTTGAGTATTTTTTATTAATTGAGTGTTTTTTGTTGATTACATACCTCAAAATACATCATATAAGTAATAGTCACAATTCTATTAATTTATTGTTAAAAAGTTTTCCAATGCGATAAAATATTTTTCTTAATAACTAACGAACGGATTGTCGTAACGACCTCCATTTTCAGCCAAAATATTTCTTTCTTTCCTTCTTTTAGCGCCATTAAATGAGGTGCAACATGACTTGGGTTACCATATAATTGTTTCGGGGTGTTACTGCCTTGGTAACCTTGCAGGGGAAGGGAGCCCACTACGTCTCCAAAATATAGCTAACTAGATTCTTTGACAGTTCTCTAATTTTGAACTTTTTCTCTCCGCCCTGTAATAATATATAATATATAATCTGAATAGTTAAACACTTAACAGATCATATAGTTGCAGTGAAGAATCTGGTTGGAATATTTAATATTTAGATATACATGCAATTAATTACAATGTTAACGCTATAATTTTTTATATCCATGTACCTATATCTATATGAATATTTTATTTGACTTCTTTTTGTGATTTATATCAAAAGTTCTGACCTTATATGTTGCGTTTATCCTATTTGCAATCAAATAACCGATCGGTATTCATTTGTAGAAACATTGCAGTTGGCGCTGCAGCACGCGCCTCTCGGATTATAAGATATTTCGCGTGCCAAATCCCAAAAAGCGGATTAAAAACGATTAAATGGAAATTATTTGTGTTTTATCGAAACTGACTTTTTTACTACTGACAATTTAATGGCACTGGCATCGTAAGGCTTAAATTTTAATGCTATAAAATTTATTGGGACTGCCTGCATGCGGATAGGCGAGGATATTTTATTTTAAGTATAATCTCCCTACCCGCTGGTGTGAATTTAAAACCGCGCATGTATATTTTGAATTTTTACGATGGCGGAGATTATAATGTATCGTTTGTTTGTCTGGGTTTTATTGTGAATGCCATTTTTATTATGGCTAGGACAAGGCGGGTAATGTTTCCAAATGCAGCGCGTGACTAAAAATAAAGTTGCACATGAGCCATTCAAGCTAAGGAAACAACTGTCTTGGGTAAATTTATCGCCCAACATATGAATAAAGAAAATACCTACCATCTCAATTTATTTTTAAGTAATTTCACTTAGCCATTATTTTAAAAAAATAAAAGTTCTTGAAATTATTACCAGCAAATTCTTGCTTTATAAGATTTAGTACAGACTTCATATCTCACAAACGAGATAGAATGGACGTGCATATAGACAAGTCTAATAATATTTATGTATGTCTCTAATATATGTTTAATCAATACTGCTTAAAAAAAGCTGCATAAAAATAATTTTTGTATTCTCTTTCGTTCTGAAAGACCTCCGAGTGTATATACATAACAGCTGTAGTCTAACTACAATCTCAGGTGGATTTCTTTACATACATTGCATTTGAATATTATTTTGAACTACAGTTGGAACTAGATATAAAATAGTAGTTGCTTTAAGGAACTTTGAGGAACTGATACTTCTACAAACTTTTTTTACATTTTCAATTGGGTAGATACTGTAGAACTAACTAGCTCTAGAAATGTATACTATGTCTTGGCTCAGGAAACAAACACTACCAAGTCTGATGGTCGTTAATCAATGAATCTACGATATTTTCCGTTAACGTTGTGCATCTTATTTACCTTTAGAGTCAACAGTACTGCAAGTTTGGCGTTTGTTAATTTGGAACAAAGTTGCGTAATCAGCAAGAGGATCAATAGATGTCTTTAATAAATCAAAACAAAATGTTTGACAGTTTTCGAAATATTTGAAACAAAACCGACACCTAAAAAAAAATTGTTTAATTTTAGTTTTACATGAGAAAATACTGAAAAATTAATAAGTTTGGCATGGAAATGTTTTGTACTTTAGTGAAAGATATAGATTTCCGTCTTAACATTTCGTTTCTTCAGTGAAAGCCAGTTCTACCCAGTCCGAAATAAATTCAGACATTACACTTCAAAATTCAAAATTAACTGAATTCTCGGTTACTAACTACTTAGATCGAAATTTCCCAATTCTTTGTTAATCAATTGATATCCAAATAAATGTTAAGATTCTGAATAGTCGCAAATAAAATTGACACGTCAAACACATTTTAATACTATTTGGTTAGACATCTGTCGGTTAACTTAACAGTCAGAAACCAATCACTAGATATTCAGTTTATTCAAATAAATGTTCCTGAGTACATTCCTCATTCCTCATATACACTAAGTATATAGACTAAAGTTCACATCACCATATGAGTCTCAGCCACTCATAACACCAAACGACCGACAGCTGTTTCGATCTTTTAAATCTCCTCAGTGCCATATAGGTCCCAGAGTGAAAACTCATTGCAGCTGGAAGATGCCATACACTACAGTTTACAGTTACAGTTGCAGTTGCAGAAGTCACTAGCCGAAGTTTTACGTGGGTCAACTGTTTTATTACAGTATCCTTCCACAACTGTATATTTGCAGCAAAAACCTTCGTACGCGACTCTCGTAAACTGTATACCTAAAATCGATTTCAAAACGATACTGAGTCCCTGAGGATATTTCTCATGTCCTCAAGTATAGTTTATTGAAAGTAACCAACCCTCCCTCTTGAATATCTGAAATGGGAATGCTATATCTTTAGAACATAGATTTTTAGTGGGAAAAGGTTTGATTCATACTTGGAGTAGCATAGTAGATGTCCAGGACTATATATAGAAGTATGTAAAGATAACATATGTCATTAAAAATCGGTTTGTGCCATTCGATAGAGGACAAACTTCAAGGTCAAATAAACATTGGGCAAATAAAATCATAACCTTAAAGACATAACATTTTTCTTTAAATTAAACAAAAAATATTGAGAATAGCAATAATTTAGCGAGTCGAAAGATTAACTTTTATAAATTTTACAGTATTAGTAATGTCAAAAAGCGTTAATACCACCCACTAACATAACATTTAATCTGAATGTTAAACTAATATCTATTTAGTTAATTATGGGTGCGGTCATGGTAATGCCTCACTGCAATCAAAATAATTACCAGGCTAAACCCAAATCAAAGCTGACACGGCGTTTTGGAGGAACATATATTATTAAGGGCATTAAAGGTAAATTATTTCGTCTAAAACTACATTAATATTCTAACCAATTAGGTTAACGCTAAGCGAAATTTTGAAACTATCATTAGAGAGCCATGTCCAAGTTTGTATAATTAATTATATTATAATTGTTTGTTCACACGACCATTGGTTTCTAGGATATGTAAAATTCAATGATTTAATAGATTCAGTTTTTCGTTTACTTGTTCAATAATTATTTCACTGTGTACTCGTCCTGTCAGTACCTGTATTAAGGATGTGTAGTTTCATTTATCCCCACTTCAAATCACAATATCTCTGTATTACGTAAGTTATAATAAAAATTTAAAAATGTTTATATTGTGAATGATTGTTATCTTAATTTGCAAATTAAATATTATGAACTACTGACAGTTTTGAAGTGAAGACGATATAAAAATGTGTATGTAAAAATTATGATCTTACTTGGGGGTACAAAATAGAGTTGCGACTTTTTAAAAAAATTCAGGTTAGGCCAGGCCCGACCCGACAGAGTATACGCCATGTCCAAGGAATTTATATACATGGAACGATTATAGACGACTGCGCATCCAATTTTGTTTGGAAACATGGGAGCCGCCATTTTGATGTCACACTGCTCCCAACTTCTACATTTTGTATTGGTACACCTGACCAAGACCCTAGAATTCTAGTGTCTTTTTCTTTCTAATCTAAATATTCAATGGTTCAAATCTTCCTAACAGACAACAGTGGTATATGGGTAAATTTGGTAAATAGTGTTTGTTTTGTATTTTTGGCGTCTTGTTGGTTTATTTTATTGTGATTCTCTCGATTTGATTCTGTTTGTGTGTTTATTATTGTGTACGTTTGATTTATAGACTTTGAATGACAATATTTGAGTATTGGACTTTCGTAATTATTCCAGGTAAATTCGGATTTTGAATATCAAACTTAACAAGAATTAAAAGTCTTAAGGGACATGCAATCATAGTTCCTAGCTAATATAATAGTAAATTATAAAAACTGCGAACATAAACAATACAAAAGATAAGCTAGGATAGTTTAAGTAAGGTAAAGGATAGTGAAATTTTATATGCATAATGCATTTTAATTATTTACTTTTCTAAACGGCTAATGGTGTATTTTACATAAATAATGTGAACAAAAGGTACGTAGGTAGGTACACAAAATATTTCGTTTGTACCTTCATCAATTTTATAAGAAAGTTTGGTGACGATATATTTTATTTTTCAGAAATTATTGTAATTAAACTATAAAATATGGAACATTTCTTATACCTATTTAAAATTTTTCTTAGCCTCAAAAGTTTTACTTGCTGCTTTCTGTGATTTTTATTTGTTATTGCTCTCTAATTGAGAGGCTAGGTTAATACTGTTAAATTTCCCACAAATTTTACGACATCAAAATAGCAGATTCAAAATTGGAATACTCGCGCAGCTTTGATAATCGTTCCATGTATATAAATTCCTTGGCCAGGGCAGATAGACTCACCGAACGTTTAGCACAATTAAAGCCGGACCTCTTGACAGTAATGGACCGACCAGGCCAGACTGAGCCCGGCCCGACCAAGCCTGATTGAATTCGGCCCAGCCAGGCCTGACCAAGTCCAGTACGGTGCAGACAAACCAGGCCAGGCACGACCCGGCCAGACTAAGCCCGGTACGGCTCAACCAAAGCAGGCCGGGCACGGGCACCAGGCCAGGCCAAGAAAATCAAGCTAAGTCAAGTACTGAATTTTTAAAATACTTCATTATCAAGTCAAGTCAAGTAATCTAGGAAAAATGTAAGCTACTTGACTTAATAAATCTCTAGTGTTAGGAACCTTGACTCGAGCTCGGTGATGTTTATGTAAAAATCACGTACGGGTTCCTAAATGTTTTGAAGACAGCAGACGGCAGCGGGAACAGGCATTCGATTACGAACTATACGCTAATTAAGACATATATTCAATTCCTATAATTTTATATTGTTCTGAATAAAATATTCTATTTTTGTGAAAAACAGTGCTTTAATATCAGGTACAAATCAAACCTCTAGAGGTGTGAAACGAATTCATGCAATTAAAAAACCCGGAAACATGGAAATTGACATTTCTCCACTTTTGTGGGCATTTTAATAATTAAATTGTATTAACTAATATAAATTATATATGGACTAATTCCTGTAAAGACACCATGGTCAGACCAAAATAAATCACTACACATGATTTCTATCTCTGCTCCACAATATACAATAATAATATATCACAGAAAATTCAACAGTTGTCGCTGTTGCTATCCATCTATTTCACAAAACCATATAATATTGAAATGGCCAGTTTATCCCTTTTCATGTCATCAGTTACGCTTTAAGTTAATTCAGAACTCCTCTGTTATATTTCTCCAAAAATAACCTCCGGGTCTATTTCAGTGATGGAGTAGTCTCTTTATTTGACAAACTATCAAAGCTACTTACTAATTGATTAATTTTTATAGACTAATATGTGTATATCAACGGCCTGTGACATGAATTTTACAGTATGAATTAGCATAGATATAATGTTCAATTATGTCACATTCTGAACTTATGGAAAGCTAACAATCGGTTAAATTAGGTCAACAGAGCATTGAAAAATCAGCCCCCAAAGCCAATATCCCATGTTTATAAATACTGTTCATGATTTACACTACATGCTGACAGGAGAATTATTAATTTATGATAGAGATAATAATGAATAATAATTTAAACAATGGATAATTTGATAGTCAGTAAACAAAGCCTTCGTTAGAAAATGCAAGTATCAGAGTTTGTAATAATATTTAAAGGCTGATCCACACCCAACGTCCTTCAACACAGTTTTAACTAAAGCTGATGGAGAAGATAGTGAATCTGAAATATTCACCAAATCACAGCAAGATTTTGTTTTAAGGTGCGGTTACAAGTTGCAATACGCGCCTATTCTCGAGAAATGTTTAATAGAGAATAATTTAGTTACTTGTCGAGAGCAGTGTCATCTAGTAGTAACTTACTGAAACTATTAGCAATTATGTCCAAAGCAAGAAATCCTCTTTATCGTTAACTGACTTGTGCGCATTGTTTAGGAAAAATTCACATGAAACCTAATCTTTCTTCTCAGTTTATGTAATTTAAACAATTATAACAAACTAAAATGAAATGAGAACCTCTCATTCTCTCGACAAAACAAACCTGATTGAATTGTAGTAAAACCAGTTATTCACGCAACTAATTTGCTTCTACATCAACCAAACGATGTACGATTGTGCGTCAGAATACGAGCGTATACGCACGCAATACCGTTTGATCCAAAACGCTTGCACTATAACCGCAGCCTAAGCTTAAAACATTCTTAGTTGATCTATGTACATGTAGTCTAAGTGTACAGTAATTATTACTTTCCTGGTAAAAACACATTATGCATGTGCAGTAATAATAATAATAATAATAATAATAATAATAATTTTATTTGTCCAACAGTGTAAACACCAATTACAGAACAAAGTATAATATAAAAGAACATGAAAAGATCAAAAGTGAAAAAAAATGCGTGTATGCAAACCTACAGTGTGACTTAAACCACAACAAAAAAAAACATGTATATATAAGTAAGTGCTCAAATTCGATTTAATTAAAGTATCAAAATTTAAAGTTGACTAACGCTTCTAAAAACATTATGTAAACTTTTTACATTACAGTTAAAGACATCACAGGAGTTACAAATGCCATTATAGCTACGTGTCATAACGCTAATGGGAGACTTTAATCCAAGATTAGTGTCGACAGCAGAACAATAAAATGTTAGTGGAGCACGACTGGCTGATCTAACTGCTAGAAAATTTAACTGGCTTAATATATCAGGACAGTCGATATGGTTATGCAAGAGTGCGTGTAAAAATTTCAGACTGTGGAAGTATCTTCTAAATTGTAGTGAGTCAAAATTAAAACGAGTTAACAAAAGTTTATAGTCGCAGCCTCTTGCAGGATATCTTCTGTCTGAACGAAACGTGAGGAATTTTAAAAACCTTTTTTGAACCGACTCGATGAGATTGATATGAACATTATACATAGGATTCCAAACAAGTGAACAATACTCTAACTTGGAGCGGACATATGCATAAAATAACCTGAACAGTACATCATTACCGAGGAAATCACGACCTTGCCTTATCACAAAACCTAACATCCTATGAGAAGAAGAAACTATACGTTGTATGTGCTCCGAAAATGTTAACCTATCGTCAAAGTAAACACCCAAATCCTTGATGGACTTTGCACGTATCAAGAAGTCTGAGTTAATTTCATAGTTGAAAAGTATAGGATTCAATTTACGTGTAAAAGAAATTACTTTACACTTCGACATATTTAAATGTAAGTTATTCAGATCACACCATCTCGCAACCGCATTCAAATCATTTTGAAGAAAAGCACAATCATCTATACTCGATATAGAAAAATACAGTTTTAAGTCGTCCGCATAGATTAACTGATTGCAATTGAGAAGAGTAGTAATGTCGTTAATAAAAATAGAGAATAGTAGAGGACCCAAATTAGAGCCCTGAGGTACTCCAGAAGTAATAAGGTAGTGACTCGAGTTGTATCCACTATATGTGACATAATGGAAACGACATGATAAATAAGACGAAAAGAGCTTTAGTAAGTTGTCGCAAAATCCGTAATTCTTAAGTTTATGCAAAAGTATGTTATGATCAATCCTATCGAAGGCCTTCGAGAAATCGGTATACAATACATCCACCTGACCGTGATGATCAATGACATTAGAAATAAACTGGTTAAAGCAAACAAGATTTGTGTTAGTTGATCTTTTTTCCATGAAACCATGCTGTACAGGTGATATAATATTTTTAAAAAGAGGATAAATTCGACTGTATAGGGACATCTCAAAAACCTTCGCAAAATTGCACAATAAAGTGATGGGTCTATAGTTAGTTATATCAACTGGATCACCATTCTTAAGAATGGGACAGACACTTGCTACTTTCCAAACATCAGGAAAACTGCCCTGTTTAAGTAGCAGATTAAACAATGTGGCTAATGGTTGCGCTAACACGTGACAACAATCCTTAACAAAGAAACTAGGAATCAAGTCCGGACCGCAAGTTAATTTGTCCTTGAGTTTTTTTGCTGATGTTATTATTTCATCACAAGATAAATAGTTGATATTTACTGAGGGCAGGTTAACATCCATGTTTTTGCTAATATTTTCAAAATCTGTGGCACCTGATCGAATCAGAACACTCTCAAAATAATGCTTAAAGGACTCGACGATGTCAGCGGGGTTATTGAGTGAATTGTTGTCAGTGTAGTGCATTGTATCGGGAATCCTACTAGTGCCTTTTTTGTTGTTGATAAAACTCCAGAATTTTTTTGGATCTGCTTTTATATTACCTTCTGTAGTCAGTAAATAATTTTTATAATCTATGTTGGCGAGTGTTTTTGCTCTGGCTCTTAACTTCTTGAAATCATTAAAATAAAGCGAGTTTTTATGTTTTTTATGCTGTCTGAAGAAATGTTCTTTTTGCCGAATTGTTTGTTTAAGTTCATAGCTGTACCAAATCGGATATTTATGCGTCTTTGTAGCATATTGTGGTGCAGTAATGCGTTAGTTTTGCAGTTTTGTGATACGGATTGGTGTCCAGATTCTTCAGTCACAAACCAGTACCTAATGATTCATCATTGTTCTTTGGATATACTCTTGTAGGCACATCTTTCTTATTATTGGAGGTATGAACCATCAAATCTTATATATAAGGGAACGACTTATGCACAAGAAAAATAATATTTATGACAAAATAACCTAACCTCACTCTGCTACGAATTTCCAAGAAACTCTGTATCAGATTAGCCTATATAAGTCCCAACATGTAATTATAAACATAATGGAAACAATGAGCGGAACCTCTAGGGCCTACTTTGTTCATATATAATTATCCCATTTAGATAACTACACAATTCCAAACGTACATATAAGTAAAATAAATCATTTTCTGTGGTGTAAACCCACCCTCGTATATTACGTTAAATAATAAATGGCACAGAAATCAACAGTTGTTCCTTCTAGCTATTCCACGGATGTTCTGGAGACCGATTCCGTCCACCGTGACATTTAATCAGGTCCAGCTATAAATAACCCTATTAGTTTTATTTCACGAAGGCACAGGCTACTCCCACGTCTGCGGTCAATGCGCAAGTTTTGCAAGAAAACCTTGTAAAAGAAAAAAGAATCTGCACATATTTGTTCAGCAGGGTACAGTTATTTATTTATTTATTTATTTCATACAACTGCCAAGACAGACAAATCCAATTACATGGCAGGGACATTACAAAGATTTGTAGAAAAAAGTATAAAAAAACAAAAAGAAAAGAAACAAAATATAATACAAAGATGAACATTAGATACAAAAATAAATATATCCATACACAGAAAGTATAGGTACATAACATAAAACTAGCCTAAGACTCGTGAAGAATGCTTTTCCGTATTTTACTCATATTTGAACAAAAAATGTCAAAACTATTTTGATGTCAATGGTAATTTGAACACATATTGTATACCGGAGAAAATTTTAGCACATTTGTTCTTGGGGTCTTCAAATAAAACAGCTGACCAGCGAGTTCTAGATCCCGAAATATTCAAATTTAAACAATTTAATAGTATTGGACAATCAATCATACCATTTATAAGTTTATACAGAAATACAACGGGAAAGTATACCCTTCTTTGAGCCATGTCCTTAAAATAAAACCTGGTTAATAGTTCTTCCTGAGGCATACCTCGAGGAGGATAGATACCGTCTGTTTTAAAAATTAGATATTTCAGGAACTGTCGCTGAATTTTTTCAATCATATTTATACGAGTTCCATAACACGGATTCCAAACAACATTAGCATATTCAAATTTGGGACGTACAAACGAGTAATACAACAACATAATCGTGTTAATGTCTGAAAACTGCCTAGAATTACGAATGATGAATCCTAAGGACTTATATGCATTCTTATTGCATTCTTAAATGCGTTAATTGTACGAAGGCGTGGGAGGGCCACTAAAATTTATTTTTTGAAATGCTGACTTGTAATTGGAAATTTTGTTGTAAAATATCCACATCGTGGTTGTTGTGTCGACCTGGGGTTGGTGACAATAATTTCCTTCGATAGGGTGCTAGCATAGACTTTCATGAAGAGAACCTATGACGTCTGATACTGGCAACTCTTTCATATAATTCAAGAAATAGATTTTAGATCTATTAGCCGTTTTGCTTTGTTTTAATGTTGTTATTCTAGAGGTGTGTGCCGATCTGGGGTTGGTAAAAATTACTTCCTTAGAGAGCGTACAAGTATAGACCTTCATAAAAAAGCCTATATGACGTATGTAATCAGAGAAATTGCATTTTAACTATTAGCCGTTTCCATAGATCTATCTATCTCGATTTGAACTTATAATAATAATAATAATAATAATAATAATAATAATAATAATAATAATAATAATAATAATTAATAGATCTAGGTATTGCCCAACAGATATAAATATCCAATAATAGGACAAATTTACAAAAATAATGAAAAAGAACAAAAAAAGGTAATATTTAATAGTAATATCAAAAAGATGATTGACTAAAGTAAACCAAATAATAATAACATATCATTTTTCACTGCAATATATTAGGTATATACTTACTACTGTTTAAATCTAATGAAAAATACAAAACACAATAATAAAAGAAAGCACAAAACAGAAAAAAGGCAAAGAGGAATGATTAAAAAACCTCCAATGCAGATATATGTCCTTCTAGATGTAGGTAATACAATAAATAATCAGTCTCACTTACATTCAACTCTACGTTAATTCCAAATATTTATTTTTAGCAGTTTGAACTATGTGCAGAAACTTACTGTAGTTTATGTCACACATATCGGAAATTTGATTAAAATATATACATATACTGTAAACAGGTGATTTTAAAAAATATTGGTGTTAACAGTTCGGCAGTCAAATGTAAGATTCTGACGTGTATCTATACGTGGTATTTAATCATGGATAATAAATACGAAGAGTCTAACTTATTGTTATATATTGTAAAGTATTATACTTATGAATATTTATGTCATAAACTGTGGCTGCATAAGTGTGGACAACTTTATATACCAATAAAGTTAATTTAACCAACTCCAGATCGACATCCCATCCAGATCCAACATTCCTTATAACTCGACATTTTGTTAATCTTCAACTTGCAAGCCGGAGATTTATTTAATTTCGACTTATAACTCGAAATTTTGTTAATCTTCAACTTGTAAGTCTATTAAAACTATACTATTTAAACTTCGACTTAGAAGTCGACATTTCAAAAAACAAATTTAAGTCGCCCTTCCACCCCTTCGTATTATTATTATTCTATTACTATTAAAATATGGTACTTTTAAAAATTATTTATACAAAGTAATTTGAAATAATACCGAGGATGTTGATTCTTGAAATGATTTTATAAAGAAAAGATCATAAAATTATTTCGTAAGTTGCTTAGTTTCTGAGATACAGGGCAATAAGTTAAATTTTTTTGGAAAATTCCGCTTGACTAATTCAAATTATTTAGGAAACACTCTGTATATCTATACAATTCAGATTTGTAGTAAACTTGTCAAATTAAATCTCCACAGTTCGAGGACATTCTTCATAATAGCACAAAATGCAAATTAGTAAATTACAAAGTGCAATCGTTTCTTTAACAACATATCTGTAGTAATATAACAAATATAAATTGATGTATTTATTGATTCTGCACTTAATTGTTTATAGTTTAATGCAATTAGGTCAATAATTATATCCGCTGTTATTACTATTATAGGAATATTATTGTAATGACATGTATATATGTATATAGTTTTCAATCATATCTATTTGAAATTTAATTACTCTGGAATATGTCACTCGTAATACACACTTAAATCTAGAAATATTGATGTAAATCTCCAAAATAATAAGTTATAGCTGAAATCAATGAAAGGAGAGAGTGACCACAACACGTAGTTAAATTCAAATCAACAAATTTTATTTTACTAACCCAAAAAATTAAAAGGCACATTTTCTGTCTTTAAGGGCTGCTTAACAACCGAGAGGAGTAAATTTCATGAAACGTGTAGCTAAAGCAAAACACATGAATCTTTGTTCTTAGTCAAAACACACTCCACAATTTCACTTAGTAGAATTTATTTATAGATGCACCGAACTGCTTCGCTGGGTTGAAAATAAAAAGCTCACACTATTTGCAAAACAAGTAACAAGAGACAATGCATGTGCCTCTTGCATAAAATTTGTGTACGAAACCAGGTCTGCTCTCCTATTCTAAAAATTCCAGCGCAAAACCTCATCAATACACGAATTATCACTTATCAATTTATGAAACAATTTTCCTGTTGCAGGAAACGAATTGTTTCTCAAGTATGTCACCAGCGCTAGTCTTTTAGAATAGTCTTCTTCTGCCTTTTAGAATAAAAACCTTTCTTATTAGGTACGAAGACTATTTGCCGGATCAGAGAAGGCCAAATATAAAGCGCAAAAGCGAATCAAAAGTGCTTTCCCTTGTTTTCCTTTTTTAGTCATATATATCCTACTACAATAAGTTCGCGAACTATGCATAAAACTTTCTTTTTAAAGAAACTTTTTTACTTCCTGACCAGGAACTTTTTTATATTGTTTTCTTTTCAGCGCTTTGGATATAACCTGTGCTTTCTTGCAGTTCTATTTACACTGCATGCTCTAATTTATTAGATATGCTCGCATACATGAATTCATTGAATTCATCTTTCAAAAACTGTTTCCTTATAATACATTTCTGTGGCTGTTCATATTTGATCAATTTATATAATAATATACAAGAGAACGTGATAAAGCCGGCCACACACTACTATTTTCGCAATAGATTTTAGATATAATTTTAATAAACAATCATAGTTGATCTGATATGAAAGTTTAATCTTATACCAAATACCAAAAAGTCACAAGCACTACTAAATTATTACGTTAAACAAAACTCAGAGGGCACATTCAGTTTTGGAATCGCCAATTTAACATTTACCACATTCGCAAAGAATTTAGCAATTTTTTTGAATTTTGATCATTATTAATTGGTTTTGTTTTTGTAAGTATTGATATTAAAAAGTTTTTCGTTTTAAATGTCATTCTAATATTAAAATTATTGCCAAGTTTTTCATTTTAATTTCAAGTCTCTCAGATATCTCTGAAATATGTACCGGGTGGCCAAATAAGAATGGACGCCGGCTGTATCTCAGAAATACTTATCGTATAACTTTGGGAAAAAAATTCTAATAAGTAAATCGGACAAGAGAAATCGCTGGAAATTATTTTCAAGTTCGTAGGATGACCGCTAGGGATCGCAATTGCTATGACCAATCAGAAAATGGGATTTTTCTCAAAAATATGCCAAGTTAAGAGGTATTTTAAATAGTGGTATTGTAATCTTTGTAAAATTTGCAATCTTTTTCTTGTAATGCACTTTGCTCTATCTTTAAAAATAAAGTGGTGGGGGAAGGTTAAACTTTATTTTATTCAAATAAGGATAACTCCGGTTTGGGTTAACAGAATTAAACGAACTAGGGCTCGTTTAAAAGAGATTTTCTTACTGAATAATCTGCAGTATATACTGTTCCTGAACTTATTTTACCGTGGTAGCTAGAGGGCGCTGTTTGACATCGTAACAGTTATTGCGCGTTTTCATGAAAATTTTAAATGGAAGGCTATGTCTCTTTTTACATATTTAAATAGAACACAAAATATCCAAAAAATCAGCTCAACCCGCAACTTTCTATCTTCGCTCTAACGGAAGATATTAAGAGAACAAATAAAGTTATGCTGACGCCTAGACCTATAATAGTCTAATAAAAAATTACATTAGTAGGCTATGAAACAAAAAGAGGTAAATAAGTACGTCAAAATATTAAAACGTTTTAGTTACATGTTAATGTCATTTAGTTAATGTCGTTTCATGTCTTATTAAGTTTGTATTGTCCGGGTTTTACTTGTTGTTGTTCGTGTTGTTTTCTTGTTTGTTCTGAATTGTAGTTTATTCGTTTTTTCTTACAAAATGATTTATACAAACGAATAGTTATATGACATGGTAAGAGTTTATTTTGAATTAATGAGAAATGCTACAGTTGCTGCGAGAGTATATGCGCAACAATATCCTGATAGACGGCATCCCAATAAAAAAGTTTTTCTACGAGTAATTCACCTTCTGGGAACAACTGGAAATGTTCATCTAACTGTCTTAGACAACGCAGAGGTCGCACCGAAGGGAACATTATTAATGTGTTAGCTTATATAGAGTTTAATCCCCAACTAAGTACTAGAACTATTGCGAAAGACCTTGGAGTAACTCAAACTACGGTTTAAAACATACTCAAGGAATATAGGTTTTGTTTCATAGCCTACTAATATAATTTTTAATTAGACTATTATAGGCCTATATAGGCGGCAGCCTAATTTTACTTGTTCTCTTAATATCTTCCGTTAGAGAGAAGATAGAAAGTTGCGGTTGGAGCTGATTTTTTGGAAATTTTGTGCTCTATTTAACTATGTAAAAAGAGACAGCCTGCCATTTAAAATTTTTATGAAAACGCGCAATAACTGTTACGATGTCAAACAGCGCCCTCTAACCACCACGGTAAAATAAGTTCAGAAACAGTATATACTGCAGATTATTCAGTAAGAAAATCTCTTTTAAACGAGGCCTAGTTCGTTTAATTCTGTTAACCCAAACCGGAGTTATCCTTATTTGAATAAAATAAAGTTTAACCTTCCCCCACCACTTTATTTTTAAAGATAGAGCAAAATGCATTACAAGAAAAAGATTGCAAATTTTACAAAGATTACAATGTCACTATTTAAAATACCTCTTAACTTGGCATATTTTTGAGAAAAATCCCATTTTCTGATTGGTCATAGCAATTGCGACCCCTAGCGGTCATCCTACAGCCGGCGTCCATTCTTATTTGGCCACCCGGTACAATGGATGTTATTGCTTTATTTTCCCTATTTATTCTAGGAATATGAGTATTTGTCCAGTATTTAGGTATGACATTTCAATTAAAAATGTAAAAATGTCATTCTGAATATTTTTTATCATACAAACTTCTACTCTTCTACTGATGACGATTCGAGGATCAACTTGAAATGTATAGAACAAAACTAGTTAAGTTTTTAATTTTTTAAAAATTTTATTATAGTTTTTAAATTTAGACAATTCGAAATACCATTTGTAATATTATAGAGTTTTATATGACGCTAAAAAACCACTGACGAAATTTAGTTAATTTGTCAAATATTTATTTTATTGCATATTATACAGTGGTTTTTTTTATGCAAACTTTAGAAGTTTGCCTTGATACTATACTTTCAGAAGTATCAGTAGTTTCAGTAGGTTACCTGTTTTTCAAATTTAGTTTTTTTCAGAAAGACCACTAGGTGCTTTGTATACTATGTTTTAAATGTGTAATTAGTTTTACACTTACCAACTAAATGTTAGTAGAAGGATTAACAAAAGCCAATGAAACGGCTAAATATAACATACTTCTACTAATTTCCAAGAGGAGTTAAAAATAGTTATAAACTCAATTATAAACCCTCAAATACACCGTTTAAAATTGTCTCGCTTTGCTGAGACATTTCCAACTTGAGTTTTTGCGATAGAATTTAATTTCGTAGTTATTACGCAAGATCAAAACATTAAGGAAGTGGTAAAATGTAAAGTATTCCAAAAACTTTTCTTATTTGAAAGGTTGTTAAGATTCGCCTGCACATTTTAGCTAACGCTAAACGAGGTTAAATGAGCTAAAGCAGATTACAGCCTAACCGAGTATAATTAAATTTTTATTATTATGTACATAATAATTACTTGTGAGTTATGCTCTTTGACGCTTGGTCTAAAATAAACGTTTTTTTACCTTTACAACAAACATTTATTTTTCCGTTACGAAGTAAGGGAAGATTATAATCTCATTCCAAATATTTATAAATAAATTAATTTAAAATACAAAAATCTGAAATGCGAAATTTGAATTGTAAAGTACTATTTTTAATTATATAGGGTGACTCACAATATAATGCCAGGCTAGACATAAATCACTCTTTAAATACAATCATAACAATCAATCATAAATACGAGGTTATATAAACAAAGTGATTAGTGAAAAATGGGCACACCCCTCTATATCCGTTACTATTTGAGACACAAGTCTGAGAATAAAATTAGAGTAATATATTCGTCCTCTAGCTTTTAAATATTATTAATTTTACTGAAAATTGAAGATCAGCGATCGTAGACATTTTTTTGTAGTTTTTATAAAGAATTACTTCTCAATCTAACGATATATGTGTTTGAGAATATCTATCAAGATTTTAGAGATTACCAGCTAGATTTTTATTCAATATTTTTAAAATGCTGGAAATTTTAACAACACCCCACGAAATTTATAACCAGAGTTGCCTAGAAACAGTACGCAATCCGAAAATAGAAGTAAATGAGATTCAGCCTTAACATCAAATGTAGGCTGACATGGTTTAGCTTACCTTTAATTATTGATGTAGAAACCTTTTAAGCCTTATCCTTGTAAGCTCCTAATAATGATTTTATATAAATTAATAGACCTCCACGCCCATTTTCTTGATTTCAACTTTATCGTTCCTTTTTTCCGTATCTCATTCTGTACCTACCAAGTGTACGAAGGCGTAGAAGGGCCACTTCAAAAATTTTTCTTCGATTTCGTAGATTTGAGACTATAAACTCTCAATTCAGACTTTAAACTCTGAATTCAGACTTTGAACTCTCAATTCAGACATTAAACTCTGAATTCAGACTTTAAACTCTGAATTCAGACATTGAACTCTAAACTATTAACTGTTATGCCTAAATATACGACTCCAATTAGATAGCGGGACACTGTACCTTAAGAAAATATCTACAAAATATGGGCGTATATAACGAGGAATTATTCCATCGACTCTGTAATGAAGACTCTGAACAAGTAAATCATATCGTCTATGTGTGTAGAGCGATAACATAGTGGAAAACCACCTTTTGGGAGATGCAAATTTGTTAACCTTAATATTTAGCTAGGTAATTTAAATGATTTGTTATTAAAATAATAATTAATGTACTGAATTTTGGCAGAATTACTCATTTTTCCTGTTTTATCTAAAATCCTGGATATATGACCAGGAATTAATTTTAGGTGTAGCACATTCTACATAGGTAAACTAGGCCCCTATTTTTCCCCTAAATTCAAAAATATATATACATGATGGAGTTGCCATTTAAAAAATTTCAGTTTTGGTGATTTTTTCGATTTTGACTTTGCTCTGAAAATTTGGAGACCCTGTATCAGGGTTTCAGGACATTAATGTAGCTTTTAATATTACAGTCTGAATTCATAGTTTAAAGGCTGAATTTCAAGTTTAAAGTCTGATTTCAGAGTTTAAATAAAGTCTGAAATGTACGAAAGCGAAGAAAAATTTTCGACGTGGCCCTTCTACGTATTCGTACAAGTGTTATATTCATCATCTCAGTATTTTACTATTTCCACATAAAACTGGCGCCATTCTCTGTCATTTTGTTTTAAATAGATTCCAAATAGTTTATATAGATGTGAAAAGATAATTAGAAGATAGCTGTTTCGACATGTATGGGTCGAAAATCTAAGTTATTTAAAATATACGTAGTTTTAAACACTATTCGGGAAGAAATTACCTATGAATTTCTTTCATAGCCGAGTACTAATAGGTAATACTTACACAGTTCATAAAAAAAGAAAAAATAAACAAACTCAAAAAAACAAAAGTTAACTTACGCTTACCGCGATTCTTGGCACCCCTCTCGCTCCTAATGAGCACTTCGTGGTCGTCTTCCTCCCAGACTTCCCCATCGGCCACCGCCAAAGTAATCACCACGATGGCTAACACGCACAACGCTAACCACTTCATCTGAAACAGAATCGTTATATTCTTATTTTGCTCTTTAAAGACCATTATAGTAAGTGTAGAAAATACACCTTCTTAAATATTAGGCAGGCCACACCCCAGAATAAAATTTCATATACAGATCCATAGAAAATATATTATCAGTGACTACAAAATATAGTCACTGATATTATCAAGATAGAAAGAAATCAGGTATTGCCAAATAAAACTGTCATGGTGCAGAAAGTTTTCTCCCAAACCGATAGATGGCGCTCTAATTATAATTTTCCTAAAGTCCCTAGTACTAACCTAGGGACTTTTCCGTTTTCATTTAACCCACGTTTAAATCTTAAGAACAGCATCCAATCAAATCAAATCATTCATGGAATCCATCCATTTTTATTTTGTTCAAATTCTCAAATAGTGAGAGTTGTCAAACTCTTTTCATTGTGTTTAGTTTGTGCTTAGTGTGTGTTAATTATTGATTATTGTAGACTTTTTATCAGAGATTAGCTGTTAACGTTTCCTATCCCAGTTTTTATCTGAGTATTAAGTTATTTTTTAATAGATTGGATGCAATTGTCTAAATAATAGTATCCATTGTATTTAAGTACAACTTTAGCTAAAGTTTAGGAGATTTGATTATGAACCCAAAGAGAACTATTTTCAAATTGAAATTTGGTGGTAATGAGAGACAGAGACCTTTTTAACAAAAACTTTTAGATGGCGCTTTAGTCACCATATTAAGACGTATTGGTCCTATTACTTTTCTCCCAAACCATCAAAGAGCGCTGAAAATATTAGGAATCTATCTTGATAATATATTTTCTATGGACAGATCATCTCTAGGCAAGAACGTCCAAGAAAATACTTTGTTTTAGACTTCAACGAGATTTATCTCTATTTAAATAAGTCCCTAAATTTCATAGCTATCTCTTAAATGTATTAAATGTATGTAACTTAACATTCACTGTAAAACTACTAGATAGGTATATAAAACAAAACCAGCGATCCGCCATATTGAAGCCCAATATTAAAGAGTTGTCAACTTCCACTGCTTGTCAAGAATTACATTTGTTGTCCCATGCTACAAATAAATAACAAAAAGAAATACACTATAAAGGTCGACTCCAAATAGTCTATCATTCAGCTTGAATATATCTTGTAAAGAAGTAATTTCAGTTGGTAATCGGGAGATATCTACAATTGTACAAATCATAAGCAGCTATATTTAGAAGCCAAGTTTGTTATGATCGCTCAACCATAGAAAATCCATTACACTGATTGATGGAATTGAAGGTACGATTATCTACAATAAGTTCGCGAATTATACTTGCTTTTTAAAGAAACATTTTCATTTGCGGATCAGACATGCTTTTGTTATCTTGGTTTCTCCTTTGCGCTTATTTGGTCTATTATTCGAATGTAAGCTTTCTTGCAGTTCTATTAATTTCATTGCTCTAGTTTTACTAGATATTCTAGACATGCATTCATTTTTTTTAAATCTTTAGAATGTATTTCTGTCTAGAAGAGGGTTGGAACTTTGGTGTGAAGATAACACAGACGTAGTTTTCCACACAACACCAAAACACTATACTGCACTCGACGCGCGTTTCGCCAACCAAGTTGGCATCATCTGTAGATGATTCTGGAGTTTTAATCATTTCCAGATGATGCCAACTTGGTATAGTATGTTCCTGTTATGTGGAAAACTTCGTCAGTATTATGCATTTCTGTGTCTGCTCATATTTGATCAATTTATATAAGATCGCAGTTTCAAAGAAGACGCCATAATTAGAAAATTTGATAAACACCCTGGCCATACACTTCGTTATTGTTCACCGGTTTGTGCTATAAATGATACAAAACGATGGTTTGGACAGATGGTTGCTTTGCGCACATACTTAAGCTACGGTTTGTTAGAACAGTGCGTAGCGCACAACTCACGGTCTGTTGAACGCCGCGCATGTCCGCTGAAATCAAATGCATGTAAATATAGGAAACTGGTTTGTTAGGATCTGCTCAGATGCGCGTACTGTAGACTGACAACGTTGTGCGTTGACAGTGTGCGCTGAAACCAATCTCAATATTCTCCATTAGTGTGACGTACCTTCAGCCATTTTGTTCTGGTAGGTCGCGGTTCATGATCCAAACAAAGCCCGATTAACAAGGCAAATTTACAGAAAAGTGCTATTTTGACGTTATTTGAAGATTTTAAGGGGAAAAAACATCGAAAACGGTAAGAGTGCAGTAAATGTACCCTATAAACGCATTCATGCAAGACAGATGGGTAATAATAACTGAAATATTAATAAAATCTAAATTTAACATAACCTCACTTTTTATAGTTTATTGTAAAAATAACTTTATTTAATGATTTTTACAGTACCAATCTTACATTCACCATGATTATGTGCTGGGCTCCGGATTGCAAGCACTACAATCAACGAGAAACTTGTAGATTTTTTATATTTCCGAAGGACCCTAAGGAACGCAACCGTTGGAAAAACTTGTGAGGTAGGTTTGAAATATACCTTTTAATTTTGGATAGGTAACTGTTTAAATGTTTAATATAAATATATTGTATATTATGACACGTAGCGACGAACCTGGACCTGGTGCATTTTTATGCAGTTGTCATTTCCGTGATGGTAAAAGGGAAAGTGGGCCTGAAATCTTCTTGCACAATGTGACAAAGAAATTCACTTATACAAGTTCTGAAAAGAGAAAAAGAAGAGAGCAGATAGTGGTAGTTCAGGAGCATCTGGAAGGCCTACCAGCAAAGCATCGACAAGGTTATTTTGAACCAGATGTATCATCTCCACCATCTGAAATGGAAATGTGAGTGATATTTATGTCAAAAATGTATACGTTATACAGATTTGATTGCGCTGACTGCTAAATAAATACAGTGCAATAATAATCACTTGTCATAACAAACAAACCGTTTAATCGACAAACCTAGTTTTTGATCGTTTGTTATGACAAGTAATTATTATTGCACTGTATTTATTTAGCAGTCAACGCAATGAAATCTGTATAACGTATACATATTTGACATAAATATCACTCACATTTCCATTTCAGATGGTGGAATGACACATCTGGTTCAAAATAACCTTCTTGTCGACGCTTTGCTGGTAGGCCTTCCAGATGCTCCTGAACTACCACTCTCTGCTCTCTTCTTTTTCTCTTTTCAGAACTTGTATAAGTGAATTTCTTTGTCACATTGTGCAAGAAGATTTCAGGCCCATTTTCCCTTTTACCATCACGGAAATGACAACTGCATAAAAATGCACCAGGTCCAGGTTCGTCGCTACGTGTCATAATATACAATATATTTATATTAAACATTTAAACAGTTACCTATCCAAAATTAAAAGGCATATTTCAAACCTACCTCACAAGTTTTTCCAACAGATGCGTTCCTTAGGGTCCTTCGGAAATATAAAAAATCTACAAGTTTCTCGTTGATTGTAGTGCTTGCAATCCGGAGTCCAGCACATAACCATGGCGAATGAAAAATTGGTACTGTAAAAATCATTAAATAAAGTTATTTTTACAATAAACTATATAAAGTGAGGTTATGTTAAATTTAGATTTTATTAATATTTCAGTTATTATTACCCATCTGTCTTGCATGAATGCGCTTATAGGGTACATTTACTGCACTCTTACCGTTTTCGATGTTTTTTCCCCTTAAAATCTTCATATAACGTCAAAATAGCACTTTTCTGTAAATTTGCCTTGTTAATCGGGCTTTGTTTGGATCATGAACCGCGACCTACCAGAACAAAATGGCTGGCGCTACGTCATCACTAATGGAGCGTATTTTATTTCGACGCAGCCGTTTAGTTGAACTCACAACGTTCCTAGAGGTGAACAGAGGTTTAATTAGGAAAATAGGTGGGTATGCCGTATGGCTGTTTGGTTATGTCTTCTCTGATATGTGATAACTCGGTTTCAAATAGTTCTGTTGAAAGTCGAAAATATTCCCGAAATTTTGGTTCATTTCCAAACAATCTTCTTTCGACTGTTATATTATATGCTCCCTCGGTATCTCGACTAGAAAACATTCTGTCAACAGTCTTTTGTCGCTTATAATTGAAAAATAATAGCAATTCTTCCTTCTCCTCCTCCTCCTCCGCCATTAAGACTACCGCTGTTAGTGCATTATTAAGTTTATGGAAACTCATTTTTCAACTGCATATGTCAACAGCACAAACATAACTGATTTTCTAACAAACCACTTTTGCGAAAACTGATGTAAGTCAAGCGCGTCAGATTCTGCCGTAAGTCTACGTCATGCGCCACGCACTGTTCTAACAAACCGTAGCTTTAGGCAGTAAAATTCAGTGTATACTCAGTTCCAGTCCGATTCGAATCGCTAAAATCAATAAAAAAGGGAGAAATGCTATTCGGTTTGGTTAAAGACTAGTTATTACAAAAAAACTGATTGTCTCAAGATAAAAAAAAAACAATATAAATGTCGACTTCGCTATGGTTGATCGTTGAGCTTCAATATATCTAGTGAAGAACCCATTTTAGTTGATAATAGGCAGATATTTTTACAAGTGTACCTACAAATTATCAGTAGCTACATTTGGAGCCCAATTTTTTGGATACAGTGGATTTTTTCAAATTAGCATAGTCAAAGACTAATTCGTGAAACAAACAAAATAAGTTCTCGTCCTACTTGCGTGAGCATGCTCTTTGTACTGAACAATTAAAAACACTTTAGATGAACATATTATTATAAAGTATATTTCTTTGATCAACGTTTGATGATTATCTTAAAGGTAAATTCTCAATATAAGGCAGAAGAACCTTTGATGCACTTTTCTGTATTCAATTTACTTCACGTATAATTAGAAATATGTATTAACTTCTTGTTCTTTTAGACATAACAGGCAATCCACTTCTGGTCTTATATATAATATTTATTATTATTGTATGCATTATATTTATTGTTTTTAATTATTTATAATTATTATAATCTTAAAATACATGTAATTCCCCACAACTATGCTGATACAGTGCCATATGTCACTCATTTTGCTATTATGGCAAACGCACATAAAGGGGATAAAGGGGATTCTTGTTCTTATTTTACCCAGTATTCTAACAATCATGGTGCACGTAAATAATATAATTTTAACGGAATCCACCACTCCTACCTACACATTTTAATTTATTGTTTTCTATAACCGTCGCAACTTATCTTGTGTTTTATGGATCATATTTTAATGTGTCTCTCCATTTGTCTCTCAAATTCAATTAAATAAAACCTTCATATGGATACAAGAATAAGTTTCTATGTTTTATTCCATAAAATATGTATTTCAATACATATTTCCTAAATCATTTTTCCTAAGAATTTTTAGTATCACTTTAATATATTCCCTTTTAAAAATAATATAATGAAATTTTCCAAATACGTTTAGAGATCTTTTGAAGTTTAATGAAAGACAAACATGCTTAACTTGTAAATACACGATTTATTAAATGAAACCTCAAAGGAGCTCAAAAGTTGCTACTTACGTTCATACTTGAGATGGAATTATTGATCTGTATATTTTAATATGAAGAAAATATATTGGGTATAACAAATCAGGAGATCAAATCATCGAAGCTAAAAATAGCAGGCGGCATTTTGTTTATCCTGGTTCCTACTTCTAATTTGAATAAATATCAAATTGAAGTTCTGATAGCTTTCAATTTTGTCAATTATTTCACGTTTTATTCATACAAGTAATTAAGAAAACACTGGAGAATGATTGAAGAGATCCATTTATAATTATTTTAAGATATTGTCCACATTTTTAAGATTTGTTCAACCGAAGTATAATGTATGAAAGTATTTATTAGAGACATTTTTTGTATTTGTTAAAGACATATTTCTTGTGGAAATTTTAAATATCAGAATTATATCAAAAAATGTTTGTTTCATTTAAAAACATACAACTTTTTGAAGTTATGTTATTTTTAGCAGCACTAGAACTGTTGATATGGACGAAAATATTCCTTCATTAGATACAAATCTCAACATCATCTCAAGTTATCATATCCCGCACAGCCTGAAACTTTCCCAAATAAAAATAGTTCAGATAAAGTACACAAACTCCAACATATTCGCTCAAGGGATCATGCAAGTCCGTCAGATATTATACATGTGAGTCGACTCCCCAGGCCTCTCAACAATATTATCTTTATGACAGCCAATCTTAATGTTTCGGTCTTGTATGCTTTCCCAGTTACTGAAGTAACCTCGGGCTGGCTTCAAAGGCTGCTTGTAAGATTACGGTTGCGATCCACTTGCGTTGCATCAAATTCAGTTGTGATGGATTGCTCGCTCAAGTAATTTTCTGCCAATCTTAGCTACTCCAGAAAATAGTGTTGGGGTCGAGACGAAGTAAATTACATCTTTATTTTCGTTATATATTTTGTAACGCAATTCAACTAATAGAACAGTACATCCCTCTGATAATTTTGATTAGATGACACAGCACTGTAAAAAAGTATCTTATTACAGAGACTTGGTCAATAATTCTTGTATGTATTTTGAGTTGTGTAATACGAATGTGACCTCAAAATTACTTTATTGCGTCAGGATTTTTTCAACCTCAAAAAATATCTAGATCTCCCGGATTTTCATGGGGCAATTCACTTGCACAGGTCTTTATATTGTTCTAACTGGAGTAAATACATGGAAATTCGAAGGCTTCATGAATGAATTGTTGTATATAGTTTTTGGGATAGCTCGCCTTCTACATTTTTACTGTAAAACTGAAACCAAACAACCTTTGATGCTCGACATTCAGGGTGCTTGGAACTTGGAACTATAAGCGAACAAAACTTAAACAATAACAAAACAAAACAATAAAACTCCACTCATCTTATCTTCGTCAATATCAAAGCAGATGAAATGGAACGTCAACATGAGGTCACATGCTGGTCACTGAAAATATATACCTATACCAGGAAAAATAAGTTCCTACATAACTAAATAGAAATCCACTGCGTCAATCATTTAAAAAGAAACGAGTACATTACTCCACATAAAGTTAAAAATATTACAAACATCTATGCCTATGCCTTTATAGCTAACTGTTCCGGGATAACGCGTGGAACGTTTACCTTCCGACAAAAGGAAACAAGACGATTACTTTTTCACAGTTAGATCAAGAAGATCCATCTGTAGTGTTAGACTGGAGTTATTGAGTGTTAGGTTATATTGTCTGTAGGCCAAGGCGTCTGGTATAATCTAAAATAAAGTGGGTAAACTAGGTACCTACTAAGTCAAGAGAAAATGCTAAAGAGTAATTACTTCTTTGTGCGACATTACCATCCCCTGCTTCATGTGCATACAATTCTTTTAAATTTATAATCCGGGACAACTATACAAATTTCGCTGAGTAACGTATATTTTTTTTTATTTCCAGTTACAAAGCAGTGCACCTATAATAAACTCGTCCGCAAAGGTAGCAGTTGTTGCAGCCAGCGGGATCATAATTTAATTTCCCTTAACCACGGAGCAATTGTTATGCAATCCGCCGGCTGCAACGCTGCATTCGTGATCCACGAATAACCGTATCATGTGTGAGCAGATAGCGAGGAGCCCGTGGCGTCGCGCCCACGCCTGTGGATCGACGTGGATGCGATCGATAAACACCTGGTTTACTCCGCTCTGCTTCCGTAATTCCTTAATTAAAGGGCTGAGACCAACCGTTAATCTGACTTTGAGAGACAGCTTGCAATCAACCGCGATACAAATTACGGTCCCCGATTTGTAAGCCCGGCCGCACATTGAGCGCAGCGCCTTGACTTACTAAGCACAGATTAAGATAGCCGAGGGTTTTGCGGCATATTTAAATGTACCACTGCATATTGTATATTATACGTCCAAAATTTTAGAGAAGATCGTATATATTCAATTTAAAATTCACATTGATAATATGATATTTTGCCCGTTAAACAAACTGGCTTCAGACCAATTTATGGCACTGCACTTTTTGATCTTGTGGCTAACATGTTGGGGATTGTCGATAAGTGATTCATATTGGCGATTCAAATTACCGATGAGGGCGCTGCAAATTGTAAATAAATATTGAGGAAGACGAGTAAAAATTTTGCATTTCATATCACATCATCTACCAATTTTGCATTCAACTACCATAAATATAGTGACTTCATGTGCTAGTTAGGGTGAAAAAATGATAAAAAGGTAAAAGCAGTCATACATCCCATAAGCGCTTCAATGCTAATTATATGATTTTTTTGGGTTGAAACAGGTACCCTAGTTTTTGTTTGCTTACAGTTTTGGGTTAAAATAAATATGATAAACTGTATGGTGAGCACTAAACATATTAGTGCTTGTTTTTTGTTAAATAATGTTTAAATTAAAATATATTCTGTTTTTATAAGACTAATAATGGAAAAGTATAGACAAACTGCAACAAAGTGGTTATGTTGTGTAAATAAACGTATTCTCTGTTATTAAATTGTTACATGCCTTTTGGAGAAATGAATGAGAAACAGTTTCTTATACTAGGGCCAAAGTTCTTCCTATCTTCTATTTTAAACACTTCTATTGACACATTTTATTGAATGCCACCCATAAACACGGCAGTTTGTGTTCTGCTGATTTCTTTTGAATGCCATTTTAGAATGTAAAAATAAAGATGTACCTACAAATACTAACCACGTCGTTTTTAACTTTGTAATACCAAAAACTCACAAGCACCACTAAATTATTACGTTAAACAAACCCAAATACATCTTATTTATCATTATATCAGCAATAAGCCTCCAAAAATTACCTTTTAAGTAGGTTCAAATATGTTCATGCAGAGGCCGCATTCATTTCTGGAATCGCCAATTTACTGTGTATGTAATGTAAAACTACTTTAACGCATTTGATAGCATCGATCATTCTTTATTATTACCGAAATTCAATTACTAGGTACCTAATACTGTAAAATGCCTCGAGTAGATTTAGAAATCTAAGTAACTAAATAGTAATCTAAATTGTAGCTATCAACAGGTTCAAGTGTCAGTCGAACAACAAGGCAAAATATTTGTTGATGCTGTGAATATAACGTCTGGTGTCCCATAGGGGTCTATCCTTGGACCACTGCTTTTTTATTTTACATACTTCTGATATTGTTGAAATTGTAAGGTCTTAATAATCATTGTTATGCTGATCAGCAACAATTGTTTTGCCTTTATCACCTAATGAATACCAATTAGCGTGGCAATAAATGAATAATGAGTTGATTGCTACGCTTTTAAAATACAAGTAAAAGCTATGAAAAAATCGGTTCGAAGTTTAAAAAATAGACATCTAAAAGAGGGATAATAGTGAAGAAGCTAGAAGCAATCAATTGTTTAGGAATGTATTGATAAAAAGTCGACAACGTTCCGAACATTGTAATTCTATTTATTTACGAATATTAAAATATATCAGAACAATTGGGGCACCAAGGGAAGAGGATTTTTTGAAATAAGTTTATAATTTCTTTAAGTTACTATTACATTTTTGTATGAATAAATTACTAAATAATGTATTGCTATGATTTACTAGTCTCCCCCCCTCTCTCTCTCTATCTATCTATATATCTATGTAAGTCAAATGACCTTAAAAATTTGTGCAGTCAAAAATATGCTCTGCACATGCTCAAAAGTATGCCCTTGTGAACATATACATTTAAACATAAATTGTATGTTTTCTTTTCATGAGGGTAGTATATCCATATCTCGATAAATTACTGCCAACTAACGAAAAGATTAGAATGTGAACAATTATAAATGTTTTAAGAAAGTAACATTTTAACTTCTAGTTAGCACACAGTAACATTATCAGGAGGTGGATATACTTGCCTTGAGCTTATTAATTTTACAATGTAGACATTTTTCTGCTTTGGTTCATGCCTCATACTTCGAGAAAATAAAAACGTCATTCTATTTTCCCATTTTCTCATAGAATATAAATTATGCATTCTGTAAAACCATCTTTTCAATTGTAATACTCAGATAGGACAGTTTTAATTAAGTTTGTCGCGAACTAAATAGAAATGAAAATCCAGAGTATGAGATTACCATATTTTTTAATTATATCTCAGATTTCTTTTGTCTAACTCAGTGACTTGATTATTTCCCTTAACTTAAAGTTTATAAGTAAGTTAATACGTTCACGATTATACAAAGGAAAAGCCCAGAAATTATTTGGTTAAAAGTTTTAAGACTTGTTTATTATTTCTTGAATATACAGCACGACAATAAACACATTATGATTTCTCGTAGGGCAAAAAAAAAACAAAAGAAACGTAGGTACGTTCGTCAAATGCGTATCACGGTATGCTCAATTTGGAAACAAGGACAGGTCGATAGTAAGAAAGTGTGTACTAAAAAGAGAAAAATAATGGAGCATAGGTGGGCCGAGGTATCAATATCTATCTATAGGTGAAGGACGTAACACGGGCGACAGAGGTCAGAGGTGTGGCCACAAAGATAGTCTGTGGGTGTGGCTCTCGGCTCTCGGCTGCGTTCCTCCACTCAATAAATAACGTCTGGTGGCCCACATGGTTCTATCCTTGTACCATTGCTTTTAGTTTACATACTTCTAATATTGTTAAGAATTAAATGTATTTTTCCAGTACTATGTTGTTTATCTTTATTTAACTATCATGTTCTAATATCCTGTGTCTTTGTTTCCAAATTGAACATATTTTTGTTTGGAAATCTGTATAGTTATATAGTGTGGGTGAGTTTGCTTTACACACTCAGTAACTTCGTAAATTTCAAGATATTAAAATTTTCCAAAAAGTACTTTCTAAGTGATTTTTTGTGCTCTTTTCAACCCTCTGATTAAAAACGCACTCATTAAAAAAACAAAAGAGCAGCGACATGTACAGTGATTTTTTTAAATGGAACACCCTGTATTTTATTTCATAATTTGAAATTCTATCAAATTCTGAACATGACACCTTTTTATTTTTTCTTAAAAGTGATACTATGTAAGTTAGGAACAATACGAAAAATTATCGGTACTACCGAAGTTTACAGAATATTTATTCTGTAAACATTCTGTACAATTGAAACCAAATATTTACTGAAATAAATGAAAATAATATCATTAACAAAGTTATGAGTAATTTGCATAACTTTTGACTTCATAAGCATGCTTTGTTTTCAATAATTATGCAATCCATGGCCTACTACCGATAATTTTTAGTATTGTTCCTAACTTACATATTATCGCTTTTAAGAAAAAATAAAAACAGTGTCATATTCAGAATTTAATAGAATTTCAAATTATGAAATAAAATACAGGGTGTTCCATTTAAAAAAATCACTGTACATGTCGCTGCTCTTTTGGTTTTTTTAATGAGTGCGTTTTTAATCAGAGGGTTGAAAAGAGCACAAAAAATCACTTAGAAGTACATTTTGTACGAAGTTACTGAATGTGTAATGCAAACTCACCCACACTGTATATAGTTTCACTCAGGCATAAATATATTTTCATAATTGGTTGTCAGATTTTTATATCAATCGCCAACTTAATTAAATACAAATTGTTATGTCAACTGTAATGATTAATGACAATATCTTTTCGATAATTGTTTTACTGTAATATGTATTGTCATTATTATACGTAGGGACCAAGTAACTTTATTTATAGGCTTCTAAAAAATAAAAGTGCTAATAACCATTATAAATTTTCCATTTGCAATTACCTCCGATTTCAAATAAAACGTGAGATAATAATCAATTAAGACATTATAAATTTAAATTAAAACTAATCCAGATAATTTCTTCGCCTTGTATTTGAGTGCTAGGATCAGTTATATAAATTAAACACAGTTCAGGTCAGGCTTAGGTCCACATTTTGTAATATTATCCACATTTTTGATAGCACAGTATTCCTAATAACTGAATATGACACCTAATTTAGTGTCTAATTTATGAATATAGTGTCGATCTTATAAATAGAACTCGCCATATTTTCTTAGTGTATTAACTCATACACTTTAAAACAATTTTGAACTAAAATTTGCTGCAGTTATATATAATAGTAGATCATTCAGGATATTTATAAAGAAGTTTTTTCTGTATTTCTACTACGCACAACTCTATGTTGGAACGGAACGCTCTGTATATTAATATATACCGTATAAAGAAACCTTTTATTTGATATATCAAATTAGGAAATTGAAAAGAAATTCAATTAAATTTCTGTAAATTAATCGTGGCAAATATATGGACCAATATAACATTAAACTTACACTATGCCATAAAATGAATTATATGACGTAAAAATCTTTCAAGCTTAAGTTAAATTGACAAATATAAAATTATATTTTGTATATCAAACAGATACTGCAAAATACAATGTTCTCATTTTAATAGGAAATAAAGTTGAGTACCTATGTGTTTACAAATCAGATGTAACGAGTTTTCGAGATTGTATTCATATTGTCCTCGGAATTATGACTATCCTATTGTTCAGTATAATGAATGAAATATAGAGTTGACAAAGGTTGCTATAAAAGGAATAAGGTTTTAGAGAAGAATTAATGTGTGTGCATGTAGATAAAGCAAGATTTTTTTCATATATTCAGATTTACACAAATGATGAACTCTTTATTATTATTACTATTACAATTTATTTTCGTTTTAGAGAAAATAAGCATAGTCACAGTGGTAATTTAGAAAGGATGCCAACGAGCAAATAGATACAACAAAACATAATACACACGTGGAAATTGGAAACGACTCACCTAAAACTAGTCATTTTAGTACAGTTATATTTTCTAAACGATTTTATCAATTTGAGCAATTTTTTTATTTCATCAAGATATTATTGGACTGTAATGTAGGGTAAGTCAATTGTCATATAACACGGTTAAAGAATATGTTCAAGGTGATCTGTAGCAACGTGTTTTTTTACCAATGTAGTATGGATAGAGATATATATATATATATATATATATATATATATATATATATATATATATATAAAAAATATATATTGTTACAATTAGGAAGAAAAGCTACTTTTAAATAAAGAGAGATATACAAGGTGTCCCATTTAATAAAACATAAGTTTATTACGTAGTCCAAAAATAAAAGTTGATGGAAAAAAGTACCCTCCACTGCATTCCACATAAGTACTTTTAGAAATTTGTCATTTACACTTTTTCTATATCTCTCAAAATAAGAAACCTACGGGTCCTTGTTGAAATAGTCAGAATTGTAAAATCACCCTGTAACTCTAAAACATGTAGGTAACAATATAATTGATCTAATAGCAGCATCAACCTGGCCTTGAGGAAGTAGGTCGAAACTGTGGCATTAATTTTTCCCTGACTTTTACACTTTTTGAGTTTTTCTGGATTCTCATCAAAAATGGACTGGTCTGTACGCTGAATAAATAATAAAGATTTCATCAAAAGTCATGAATTACCACTTCAATCTAAATGGATTGTATCGGTGTTAAGGAAATTACGAATTATGAACTCAGGGAAATCGCACATCGGCTATACATTTGGCAGAGCTTAGCCAACAATAATTCCCTAAACGAAATATAACCAGAATATCGGTATCACATATACACAATTTGAAATGTAAATGACTGTCGCGGTTCCCGATATCTCTTTAATTCCCCCTAGATAGCCATTCTATAGAGAAGATATCCCCTTTTGGCGTCTTCCAATCCATTAGATTCCCCCAAAGCGGAAGCTTATTTGCAGGGTAAAATGATTCCGGCTTAAAATCGGTTTCATTATTGTTCTCCATCTTTGCAGGTTGTTACAAATGGAGGGCATAAGTTACGCTGATATATTTAAAAAGAAAAAATAAATCTAGCAACGTAGAAGATAAAATATTCACAGGCACTTTATTTTTCCAAAAATTACCCATTCATTCTTATCGGGTAATCAGTAAAAGTAAGGCAATTAGAAAATATTTTATATATAAAAGGATGTCTACCTTTATTTGTATACAAATCCAGAAAACCTTTCTTGTTCGAGATAATCGATAAACTTTTTTGTTTTAAAGAGCAGTGCTTTAAAGTCCAGGGCCAGCTACGATTTTTTGTATATCCCCGAAAATTAATATAACCATTTAGCAATTTCTTTATGTAAAATCTGTCTCTGTTATCTCTCCAGCTTCCATGGGGCTATAACTCTCCTTTGTCGCTCTGGGCGAGGCCACTGCAATATTTTAGCCATAGATCTCATAGCCATAGTTTTTCTCGATCCTCTACGCACGACTACCAGGACTACGTTAGAACATGTTAATTAAATTAATAATAATTTATAATACTCTGTTGTAAGTACGCATTATATTTTGATTGCATAATGAGCAAAAACGTACTCATTACATTTGATTTGCATAAATCAAATATAATGCGTATAAGAGAATCTATATACAGGGTGTCCCGAAATGAATGTGCAATATTTTACAACTGTGTTCTATAGTTAAAAAGGGGACTTTTTTCATATAAACATGGATCGAGAAATGCCTCCTTAAAATTTCAAAATCGATATTATATCGAAACGGTGCTTTTTATCGATTTTCAATAAGTGTACATTTTGTACATAGAAAACTCTAAAATTTCATATTTTAATGAGGAAACCAGGGAAAAGTTACATACAAAAAAAGTTACATACATCTCGTGTTATAGCATGTAATAATTAAAGCAATTTTATTCGAAAACGATGCGTCCTATCGATACGAACCAAGTGTACCTTTTTTTAGTAAAAAATATTGAAATTTCCTAATCAAAAGTTAAAAAAGCCGAAGCACAAAAAAGATGGAGTAATATTTACCCCACTCCCCCCCCCCCCGTCCCGTTTGAAACGTAGGTATGTGATACAAATTTTGAAATTTTATTTACAGCAGCATATTCATCATCTATGACGTAGGCAAGTTACCAAATTTGATAAATTTATCTCAACTGGTTTCGGAGTTATTCAGAAAAAATCGGCACTAAGATGTCCCCTTTATGGGGCTATAGATCCTTTAGGAAGGATTTTTTTTCGATACATATTCATATGAAGAAAAAGTTCCCTTTTAAACCATAGAACACACTGGTAAAATATTTCACACTGATTTCGGGACACCCTGAATAGGTAATAATTTACTGTTCCTATCTCAACCATCTAATAACAAGTATCTATTAACTGAATTCCAGTGAAACTGTCTAAATAATAAGCATGAAATGCTTCTTTTAATAACAATTACGTTCTAGTAAAGTCCGTAAAAGTTTTAGTATGCCTTATACTCGTTATTCTAAATAAATAGTTTAAATACTCCATTTCTTTCGGTACATATGGTATCACGAAATTCATCAACTGTGCACTGTGCATCCTCCGATTATTCCCATCAGCTAGAACTCGAGTAATAGCTTTCCGATACCTAACGGCAGTATTCACATCCACATTCGTTATCCCGTTGCAGATACGGATGTCGCCTTGAAGCCGAGTAAACAAAAGTAGCAAGAACTCCACGTAGCTCGTTTATTAGTTCCGATCCAGTGCACTCGATCCACGGTACTCGTTCTCCGATAGTCAAATAAGGAACCAGTGAATCTATAAGGGCTGTAATACCGTTTTAGTGGGCCAAGTAGAGAAAGAAAAGCCTGTAAGAGGGGTGTGATGAGAAGAGTTCGACTCGCAATGCTGCCTTTCTGTGACGGATCCAATGGAGGAGGGCATGGAGCTGGACGTCGTTCGTCCTTTATGTAATATTAGATAGGTTCTGATCATAGATAAAGAAGGAAGTTTTAGTCGACAGTGAACGATGAGTCGTCACGGTCATTAGCCCAATACAATGCCGAAATGAGAAAGTAATTATTGTAATGCAAAAACTTAACTTATTTATTTTGGAAATATAAAACAGAGAGAGCATTAGAAAATGAACAAAAATTATACTTTTCCATACTCTAGTCACATGAACAGAGGAAGTCATGGACTGGCAAACACTCACCGGATCTGAATTACTTGGAGTTTTTGCGAGTTTACACTTCAAATACATGAGTATTTTGCAGCGTCAAAAGCGATCTAAAGTAAAAGCTTTAGAGTGTCTGTCGTTTGAAGATTCAGATTATACCATCAGAAACACGATTTGGTATGTGGGGTTGGCCTGTTATTGCGATTATTAGCGTAATGTGGAAGAATACGTGAATATTTTTTAATATTATGTACAGGGTGTTCGCGTATATTTTGACCCCTACCTACAAGGTTTATTAAGAAAGTTAGAGAAAAAATTTATATACAAAAGTTGTTTGGTTTTTCATGTATTATCTTTTAGCTAGGTCGAAAAAAAAATTGCATGTCATAAACTTAAGAAAACCAATTGAACGCAGTATATTTAAATGGGACACCCTGTATAATTTTACACGATTGGGTAAACATTCTTTTCCTGATTTCAAAAATATATATTTTGTTGACTTTGCACTGACAGTTTTCGAAATATTCGACAGCTAGTACCATAAAAAAATACAAAAAATACAAAGAACTAAAAATATTTAACAGTAGAAACCAACAGTAATAAACAATATTTAACGATTTTCGATGTAACCTTCTTAGTTATTTATACATTTTCCACTATTTTCATTTCTTAATATTTTTTATGATTTATTGTATTAAATATTTCGAAAACTGTCAGTGCAAATGTTAACAAAATATATATTTTTGAGATCAGAGAAAAACTGTTTTCCCAAACGTCTAAAATTATACAGGGTGTCCCTTATGTTCAATTGGTTTCCTTAAAATTACGACGTGCAATTTTTTTTCGACCTAGCCAAAAGATAATACGTGAAAAACCAAACAAGTTTTGTATTTAAACTTTTTTTCTAACTTTCTTAATAACCCCTGTAGGTAGGGGTCAAAATATACGCGAATACCCTGTACATATCTCGAAAACGCTAAGAGAATTTAATAATATTATACAGGGTGGGCGAAATTCGAGGCTCACCATTGGGATCTCGGAAACGGTAAGAGATACGAAAACGGTTAAATTGGGGCAAAGTTGCGTAATTTTGTGACCAATAATATGCCGTCAAGAAATCCAGAATATCTACATTCGTTTTTGAGTTATTTCAAAAAAACCAAAATTTTGAGTTTTGGTTTTTAATTTTTTTTAGCTTTATTTGAGACGATATCAAAAAACTGACAAGACTTTTTCATTGCCGCTTTTTATGGTCTATAACGTGGCAGTACAAAATTTCCGTTACGGCATTTCGTCCGATCCGGACCATCTTCAACTTTATTTTTTTAAATAGGGACCCATAATGTTTCTTACGAAAAACGATAGGATTTTTTATTCTGATTCCAATGATGTATGATACTTTACAGTTTTAATTATTATTTTTGCTCAAATACTAGGAATAACTTTTAAGACGATCGAATCTAGTATGCTTTGAGCTGATGACATTTGTTATAAAACAATTTTAATTGTCAATACAATTTGACGTTTAAAGAGCTTCGCTTTAATAGTGGCCTGTTTGAACATACACTTTAATTTAAGAAAATTTTAATTTTAGATTCCGCTGCCAAAAATATTTCTGTTATTATTATAAATTACTTTGTTATCATTATTTTAAATTTAATTATACAGTACAACTTGTGTTACCATATAAAACCAAATTTGAACATTCAATAACATGATTTGGACTATTATTTTGTATTCTCCTGTAAATACTGTTATGTTCAAAACTACCGTTTTCTGTCAATTGTCTGTGCAGTTTCGAAAATGTCGTTCTATGTGGTTGTGGCCTTTCTGGGTATGTTTCAAAATATGTTTGTTCAATTTGGTTGAATTTTTGTAACATTTATAATAAATTTCAATCATATTACATTTTTCTTGATTTGTAAACGGCATTATTACTTATTATTTAAAGCGAAGCTTTTTACGTCAACGTCAAATTGTATTGACAATTAAAATTGTTTTATAACAAATGTCATCAGCCCAAAGCATACTAGACTCGATCGTCTTAAAAGTTATTCCTAGTATTTGAGCAAAAATAATAATTAAAACTATAAAGTATCATACATCATTGGAATCAGAATAAAAAATCCTATCGTTTTTCGTAAGAAACATTATGGGTCCCTATTTAAAAAAATAAAGTTGAAGATGGCCCTGATTGGACGAAACGCCGTAACGTAAATTTTGTACTGCCACGTTATAGAGCATAAAAAGTGGCAATGATAAAGTCTTGTCAGTTTTTTGATGTCGTCTCAAATAAAGCTAAAAAAAATTAAAATCAAAAACTCAAAATTTTGGTTTTTTTGAAATAACTCAAAAACGAATGTAGATATTCTGGATTACTTGACGGCATATTATTGGTCACAAAATTACGCAACTTTGCCCCAATTTAACCGTGTTCGTATCTCTTACCGTTTCCGAGATCCCAATGGTGAGCCTCGAATTTCGCCCACCCTGTATATTTTTGAAAAAAGAAGGAACAAGTTTTTCCAAATTTATAAAAATATGCAACTTGCTCTATTAATAGAAACAAGTTAGTAATGTATTTTTGGTCTCAGTCCAAATATCAAGGTGTTAGAAGCATATCAAGGTGTCAGAAGCTAGAAAATACACATGAAGACGCTGTAGTTAATTCGTCTCTTTTCAAGAGATGAAATCGCTGAACTCTACATTACTTGTAAACATAATAGGTATATTATTAATACAACATATACATAAGCACAAATGCAGTAAAGCCAAATATACAAAATATAATATTTTATGAGTTATTATACCCTCGTAGCAACGTAAACTAATAAAAAGCGACTCTAAAAACCAATGAATTATTCATCAGAGTTACGAGCTTCCTTAGTATGTATTTATGTTAAGGAATACATAAATGTGATTTAAAGTAACGTCATTCTCGCCAACTCAACTTTTTCAAATAAGTTTTATTTTGGTATGTACGTGCATCCCGCATAAAACTTTATGCGATACAGTAAAGAATTCAGTTACACCCCCATTTCGTTGTATCATATCCATCCTGGATAATAAAATTATTCCTCTTCTAAAGACTTACATTTATTACCGCTTTATGAGAAAAAATGAGCCTCTTGGAAATAAAATTATTATAAAGTTGAATGCTCTTTAACTTTTTAATTTTATGAGTTTTATTAACAGTCTTGCTTCGCTTTGGGACAAATTTACCAAGTTTAATAATCTTTTTAAATCTTATGTGACCGTTCATTATAACCATAAAATTACATGCGTTATAATACTAAATAAAATCTGTCAGAATAAATATATATATATATTTTTTTTATATTCCATTTAAATAAAATATATATTCTAAAGGAATATGTCAATTTAGGCAGATTATCAATGGACAAATAGATAAAAAACACAATATGTAAACCACAGTAAAGCATTTAAAATATATAAACAAAAAAAATAACACTATGAAATGCGTAAATAGAATGTATTCCGAAAGAGAATGAAGAGAGAACAAAATAAAATTTCAAAATAAATTATTTTGACCTAAAATTATTTTTAACAATAGTAAACGTTTTTTTAAACAAAAGTGTCTGGAAAGCTTTAGCAGAGAAACAAATAATCATAGGAAATGAAAATATATCATCCACAAACTGACAGCTGAAGAATATCTATATGTTGCGAATAATAACCACCTTAGACATTATTTTTGACAGCGACGACCAAATTGCAGCAAAATAATGTCATTTTCTGAAGCGGTTTCAGGCTTTTCTGACACTCTCAAGTTATTTTCTTGTATTCAAATAAAAAATTTCCTATAAATAATTCCAATTGCAATAACCGCTTTTTCAATTATCTCCATAACTCTGTCATAATTTCTATGTACTATTGGGAGTGATAGGAAAACTAATCTTACTTAATGAATTGCTTGAGTAACGAATTCTGTCACGAGCAAATTAAGACCAAAGGAACATATTTGCTTGGTAAAGAAGCTACATCACAAAAGCGGAACTTCCGAATACAAACTTGGACCAACCCCTAAGAGTACAAAGACAAGACAAGAGGGTTGAAAGCCCAATAATAAATAATCTTCTACGGAAGCAATGTATTTACTGTCAGAGCGGAGCCGCAGACAGTTTCATTGATAATTTAATAAATACGTTTCCCAATTAAATTTATACAAGATTTATATGCTCGTTACTGAAGATTACATGAGAGGAAAATGAACTACACCATTAAAATCTCTGAGAGGTTTAATGAAAAATGAACTCTCTGTGTAAATATCATCAATAGCGCTTAGTTTTTATTAGGATATAGAGTATGATTTTCCCTTTAAAAGCTTTTTGAGGTAACAAAGTTTAAATAAAATACTCAGATATAATAATACCACGAGGTAGGGAAGAGCCTGAGGGCTGCATATATACTAGGGAATCCAGATTTCGGGATCGGGATTATTTTTCGGGATTTCGGGATCAACTATTCTAATCCCGGGATCCCGAGACGAAATCCCGAAAAATCGGTATTTTTTATTTTGAACGAAATTTCAACTTTATTTGCTTTTTATAAAAAATAATAAAGCGAATGGAAAGGATTTTTCATATTAACAAAGCGATAAACATGAAAAATCTTTTGAGTAGGTCATAAAATGGAAATGGCATGCCTTACATTGACAGATAGATAATGATTTAATTAAATATGACAGTATTAACAAATGTATTTGTCGACTAAGACAAACGAACATTTTTTATGACCTATTTAGAATATTTTGTAACGTTGTAACGACGTTGTAAATACGGTATTTGTAAAGTGCACAGGTGTAGCCTCTCTGACGCCAGAAGCCCGACTGCCGGCACAATGAAAACAACGTAAAAAATTTAGGAAGTTAGCGTTCGTAATGTTCGTGTATTTTCGGGATTTTTTCGGGATCCTGTACTAGTTTTTTCGGGATCCCGTCATCGGTATATTGAGCGGGATCCCGGCATTTCGGGATCCCGGGATCTCGGGATTGGATTCCCTAATATATACCGAGGAAAATATAACGTTCTATTTACATGCTCTTTCTACTTTTTCTATTATCGAAGACAGAAACACCCATAATTTCATAGTTTGTTTTTTTTGGGATTATACCACCTGTAAAATAACAAAAAGCAGAAAACCAGAAGTAAACAAATTAAATATTCAAAGTGTAGTAACAAGGCAAACTTCTAAAGTTTGCCCCAAAAAACCACTGTATAACGTGTAATAAAATAATATTTGATATATTGACTAAATTTTATCAGTGGTTTTTCAACTTGGTAATCCCTAACATAATTTTTATATTCGCGGATCCTTATTTGTAATGGTCTAGATGTTTCACTAATATAATAGTTACCACATTCACAAGGAATCTGGTAAATACAATTTTTTGAATTTTGATCATTATATTGGTGAAACATCTAGACCATTACAAATAAGGATCCGCGAACATAAAAATTATGTTAGGGATTACCAAGTTGATAGGTCTACATTAGTAAAACATGTATGGGATAACGGTCACCGAGTTGATTGGACACAGGCTAAAGTTTTACAAAAGGAAGAAAAATCGGTTAAAAGAAAATTAAAAGAAAGTGCTTTCATTAAACTTAATGGTGATAATTGTATCTCATCAGAAACAATATTCATAGATCAAACATGGCTTCCTCTACTCCAAAAAGATGTTACCAATGGAAAATTAATAATATAGTGATCAGTGCATGCGATGACAATTTAAATTAAAAATTTGTCAATCTGACAAAAACTACTTCTCTTTTTATATAAAGAGTTTTTATCATACAAATAGTCTACAGAAGAAGAGTTGAGGATCAACTCGAAACGTCTAGAAGAAAGTTAGTTAAGTGTTTAGTTTCTTTTAATTTTTATTATAACTATTTTATTTGGACATATTTTAGAATATGACATGTAATATTATAGAATTATATAAAACTGGAAATTGATAAAATTTGGTCAATATATCAAATATTATTTTATCACACGTTATACAGTGTTTTTTTTGGGGCAAACTTTAGAAGTTTGTCTTGTTACTACACTTTGAATATTTAATTTGTATACTTCTGGTTTTCTGCTTTTTGTTATTTTACAGGTGGTGTAATCCCAAAAGAAACAAACTATGAATCGTCAAAATACACCAAAATAAGTTACAGACATTACCCATAATTTCCTAATCGGAAGAACTGAAGAAGTTTAAAAAGTCGTTGACCTTTCGCCTAAAAAGTCAAGAGGAATATAAAAATGATGAGATATACATACGCTTCCAATGACGTTTCAGTGAACTAAAAAAAAAAAGAATCTTAACACGTGGACAAATTGACAACTTTTTGGTGGCTGCAACGAATATTAACTGATAATAAATCCTAGATTGATACCTAGAGAGTACAGTGGCTACTTATTTGAACTTCATTGCCTCCAGGCAGATCTTCTCCACCAACGGATGTGGGAGAAGAAATTACCACGATCAAGAGTCAAGGAAGGTAGAATTAATTGGGAATACGTGAGAAATATATTGAAAATTTTAAGCAGAATGAATGAGAAATAATAGAGCTAGGCACTACCGTTTTGATTACTATTCTGTCATTGAAAATTCAAAAATTATTATATTTTTCAAACATTTTTCAAAAGTTCTAAATAAAGTAACATTTCTTTAAGCCTCTAGTATTTTTACATATATTTTTCTTTCGGATTGAGGTGACATTAGCTCTGTCCCTGCAGAAATCATAAATTAATCAGATCCAATCAAATCGTTCCAAACCAGTCAGGAAATTATTTTCAACCAATCACAATCCTTCTGACTAGTAGGTGATTGCTGCAGGAACAGGCCTTTTACATACTATTAGATGACATAAATAGTATATTATATGTAAAATAATTTAGAATATGGAGTATTTCGATATTCCACATGATCTCGCTAGTAGCAACTAGTTACATAATATACACCTACATTCTTTTATTAAGTCATTAAATTAAATAAATATTAATAGTATCTTGCAAAAACTGTTCTGCTAGTAAGTATTCACTCATTCTATAACAACGTTAGAATGTGATATGCTTTAATGTAGCTAGTCCATAATTAGGTACCTATTAAAAATTGTATCAGAATGTTAACTATCGAAAATTATTGTAAAAATAATTCACTTTTTCTTATAATATTACCAGTTTAGTAATTCCTTCAATACATTAAAATTAGATACTTACTGGTAGTAAGTAGTTACTTTATATTATTATATTACAACATATTATTGCTTTTATATTATGTCCAATGATATAAAAATAGGTATATAAGTGATTTAGATAAAAATATTGTCCCTGAACCACATCCTTACATCGCCTCCGCAATTAAAAGTGACAAGGGATCACCTTTATCCATCAAATAAATCCTTGTAGACACCTAAAAATAATCTTATATAACATCATGAGTGCACGTCAGAAGCTTTTAAATCTCGATGAGTTCAGTGCAAGTGTTAATAAAGTGCTCTTATGGAGAATAAGTTCATAAAAATACTTCAAAGAATTCTGTGATCGTAGATATAATTTTTTCCTCGTTCTCCCGATTGTTTTGTTTTACCCCTAAGGATGAAATCTATCCATCTTCGTTTTCTGCTTGTCGGCAATTTGTTTAACCGTTCTTAATGCAATATACTTTTTCAGGTTTAATGACATCCTTCTATAGTTGTAGCTAGACTGCTACTAAACATCAAAATTAAAAATTATAATATAAAATGAAAGGGCGTTTTATCTTTCAGGCAAAAGGTAACTTTTATGATAATGATATGACACAGCCAAAGCTTTGACATTATTGGAGGCAATATATTTTTCATACATGGAAAGTAGGTAACCTTAACGATGAAGTAACTATATATCTTCGTTTTCTGCTTGTCGGCAATTTGTTTAAGTGTTCTTAAGTGGCGTTAAGTCCATTTAATGCAGTCTACTTTTAAAGGTGAAATAACATCCCTCTATAGTTATAGCATAGACTGTTGTAGTTACTGAACACCAAAATTAAAAATTTGAAAATGCAAGGGCGTTTTATCTTCCAGACAAAAGGTAATGTTTATGGTAATAATATGACACAGCCAAAGTTTTGCCGTGAATGAAGGTAATATATTTTTTATACATAGAAAGCAGGTAAATACATCCACTTCAGTGAAGGGAACACTATATTTTCATATTATTAAACAATGGCCAACAATGTTATAAACAATGTCGTAAGAATGTGTCAATAAAGATTGGGTGTCAATGTGTCAATCAATCAATGTGTCAACAATCAATCAATTAACCACAATCAATCAATTAATGTGTAATCAATGTGTCAACAATCAATGATCAATATTGTATCGTCCTTATATTCTAAATGCTCGCTATTAATCTATGACTTCTATTTTAGTATGTCAGAATGATTGGTTTGTTCGGAATTTGGTTTTTTCATAAAATTTTTAAATAAAAAAATTGTATTTATTTTCTGTATTTTCCTTTGTTCACTGTATTGGTTTTTTGTGTTACGTTCCTGTTAAAACAGAAACGTTTTCAGTGGTATATTATTTACATTAACAATTTATAAATTTATTTATAATTATTTAGTCACGAAATGTGGAAGGAAATAACCCTTATTTAAATGAATATTTCATAAACAAGTACTTCGCTTGCTATTTACAATAATTTCAATGATGTATCTCAAAATGAGTTATCTATTTATCTATTTAATTTTTTTACCTAAATAAATATGTATTGCTAAATCATATACATTACTAATTATTATAATTAATATAAATACTTAATCTGTTCGTTAATATTAATAAATATATAAACTGGTAAAAACCAAATTTATTTTCAATTACGCAGTTATTCACTACTTATTATTTGTTTAATTTGACGTCAATAAACAAGCGTTACACTGGTAGTTTAATAGTATGTATTTTTAACAGTGTATATATATTATATGTATATAATAGACGCTGGGTTCAGTTAAGATGAATTATATGGGCATCTCGAAAACGATTAGGGATGAGTTAGTTAAATGGAAAAAAGTTGGGCAATTTTAGGCTCCAAATGAATCCAAAGTTACATTTCCAAGAATTTCTAAGACACACCAAAAATGTCTATTTGCTAGAAACGTTCATAGCTCATTTATTGTCAAACATATATTTTACAAATTTTCAGGATTACCTACAGGATTTTCAGGTCTACTAGATTTTACGCTAACTAAAAAACGAAGTGTTGTAGCATTCAAGATCGTATGAAACTGCAGAGGAATTACGTCGAGCAGTTAAAGACGCGGTAATTGGAATTACTCCAAACATGTTGATATTTTTTTGTATTTGGTCATTGTTCGGATCCAAATTTGGTTCAAATCTTATAGTAACTGAGATACGGTGGGAGGGAGCATTAAAAGTGGGACGCGCTGCATACATTTGTGTGTAGGTATATAATAATATATACAGGGTGTCCACCTAGTGCGCGTAAGTCCAATATCTGGGTTAATAAAAGAGATAACTTAATTTTTTTTTCAACAGGGTTGTCTAATATCCCGAGCTGCACAAAATGAAAATATATTTACATATTCAGGGTGTTCAGTTTTTCCTGGACAGGTACCAACTTCATTTTTTTAAATGGAAACCTATATTTTTTATGGCATTATCGAATTCTACGTAAAAAATTAGTGGGACTTTGTGCATAACACTGCTATTGAAATATTGATAGTTTTCGAGATATTTGACTTTTAATTTTTTTTTTCTTATGTTTCGTCACTTCTAATAGTTGACATAATTATGGTTGTATGACAGCTAGAAATTATTTTTTTTCAGAAACTGTAGAGTGAAGATGGCTCTTTCGAAAAACGTATCAAAAGTTGACCTGCGATATACAGGGGGCAACAGAAATCGTGCCAAACCTGATGGTTTAAAATTTAAAAAATCTCGACTTTTTCAAATGGAACACCCTGTGTTTTATGATTTCATTAGATGCCTTTCTGTAGACTCTACAATTTTATAATAGCTTTCCCTATACCTAAGTTGTGTAGTTTTTGCAAAAAACCCACTTTTATGAAAAATACCCGATTTGCGCACGTTCCTTTCTCGGGAAAAACGCAGTGAGCGTCTGTCACACAATAAAATTTGTGACAATCAGTTTACATGTCATTTCTTCTTTTACTGAATATTCACGTACGAGTTTAGAGTAAGTACTAAGCGTGCATACAATGAACTATTCAAAAGAAGAATTAGTGAAAATGGTTTACGCCTTAGGAGAAGCTCATGGAAATTGTTTGCTAGCAGCACGTATTTACAAAGCAAATAATCCAGATTTACAGAGATTTCCACGTGCTGACTGTTTTGAAAATGTGAAAGAAAGATTTGAAAGAACAGCAAATGCGAATTATGAGAAAACTACCAGGAGACATGACGGTAACAATGACGATATTCAGTTTAATGTTGTGGCGTCTGCTGTTGAAAATCCAAATATTAGTGTCAGGAAAATCAGTAATAATCTTGGAGTTTCCAAAAGCTTGACAAACAAGATACTGAAGAAGAATAATTTTCATCCGTATCATATTAAAAACCATCAAGCACTGTTACCTCAAGATCACCTAAACCGCCTGCAATTTTGCCACTGGGCATTGGATAAAATTCAGGAAAGTCCAAACTTTTTTATGAATGTCTTGTTTACTGACGAATCAACATTTTCAAACACATGCTTATCCAATCGTCGCAACTTTCATCACTACGCTGACAATAATCCAAGTTTATTGAGGGTACTAGATAATCAGCATCGTTTCAAAGTGAACGTGTGGGCTGGAATTTGTGGAGAACATATTGTTGGACCGTACTTTTTTGAAGGCAATTTAAATCCCAATGTGTATTTGCATTTTTTGCAAAACGAACTTCCCCTTCTACAGCTACAGAATATGCCCGCTGATTATTTGGTTCAACAATGGTTTCAGCATGATGGTGCCCCTCCACATTCCACTTTGGCGGTACTGTGATTATTTTATTGTTGTAGTACTTTTCCTATTATCTATTCATATTTCAGATTAGAGAACACCTAAACCACGTATATCCAAATAAGTGGTTAGGTCGTGGTGGTCCAGTTCCTTGGCCTGCACGTTCGCCTGATTTAAATATTCTGGACGTTTTCTTGTGGGGTTATATCAAGGAGCGAGTATACGAAGTACCACCAACGGATATGCAAGACTTGAAAGAAAAGATCCAAAATGAGTTTCTAACCATAACGCCCGAAATGTTAAGAAATGTTAACATTCATTTTCGTCGTAGATTAATGCTTTGTGTTGAAAACAACGGTGGACATTTTGAGCATTTACTTTAGGTTAGCTTGCTTGTATGAGTATTGCGTATTCTTTTTTCAATACTCTATGTATATTCATCCATTTCACTAATAATTTTTCTAACTACGGTAACACCGTTTGGTTTTCAATATGATACGTATGAAACTTCTTCTTCAATATCTTATTTGTCGAGCTTTTGAAAACTCCAAGATTTCTACTGATTTTCTGATACTAATATTTTTGGATTTTCAACAGCAGAAACCACAACATTAAACTAAATATTATCGTTGTTACTCCCATGTCTCCTGGTAGTTTTCTCATAATTCCCATTTGCTGTTCTTTCAAATCTTTCTTTCACATTTTCAAAACAGTCAGCACGTGGGAATCTCTATAAATACGTGCTGCTAGCAAATAATTCCCATGAACTTCTTCTAAAGCATACGCCAGTTTTGCTAATTCTTAATTACATGTAGAGCTTTTATGATTTTTTACTTTTATTTACAAATAAATGGTAACTTTCCATAAAGACTTGTTTATTAAACTGAAATTATCTAAATTTTTCAGTTATTTTTATTTTAAGAAGTGTAAACTAATACATTTTATAAAAATAAATAGCCTTACAAGATTTTTTCCGTCAAAGGAGTGCGCAAATCGGGTATTTTTCATAAAAGTGGGTTTTTTGCAAAAACTACGCAACTTAGGTATAGGGAAAGCTATTATAAAATTGTAGAGTCTACAGAAAGGCATCTAATGAAATCATAAAACACAGGGTGTTCCATTTGAAAAAGTCGAGATTTTTTAAATTTTAAACCATCAGGTTTGGCACGATTTCTGTTGCCCCCTGTATATCGCAGGTCAACTTTTGATACGTTTTTCGAAAGAGCCATCTTCACTCTACAGTTTCTGAAAAAAAATAATTTCTAGCTGTCATACAACCATAATTATGTCAACTATTAGAAGTGACGAAACATAAGAAAAAAAAATTAAAAGTCAAATATCTCGAAAACTATCAATATTTCAATAGCAGTGTTATGCACAAAGTCCCACTAATTTTTTACGTAGAATTCGATAATGCCATAAAAAATATAGGTTTCCATTTAAAAAAATGAAGTTGGTACCTGTCCAGGAAAAACTGAACACCCTGAATATGTAAATATATTTTCATTTTGTGCAGCTCGGGATATTAGACAACCCTGTTGAAAAAAAAATTAAGTTATCTCTTTTATTAACCCAGATATTGGACTTACGCGCACTAGGTGGACACCCTGTATATTATATAATAATATTTATAATTTAACAATAATTATAAATATCTGAAAATATTTTAAAAAACTGGCTTAGAAATAAGAAAAAACCAATGAGAGTAAATATTCTTTGTCGAAAAAGAAGACCTTAGCGATGGGTACACGATGGGTACACGAAATAACGAAAAAATAAATCCCTTTACATTTTGTAAAATTGGTACACGTATTTTTTTATTTGAAGGAGACGCCGAAAACAACTACTCCGCGGAAATGTGCCCCGACTGGTGCTGCATTACTCCGGAATTTCCATCGCCACATCCTGCATCGAGATCAACATCACTCTGACGACCACATAATAAGCGCGAAACCGGTCAGTGTATGGTAGTTGATCTCGATGAAGGATGTGGCGACTTCCATGGAGATTCCGGAGTAATGCAACGCCAGTCGGGGCACTGACTGCCTGCAGTAGTTGTTTTCGTCATCTCCTTCAAATAACGAAGTAGGGCTGTCTTCCTCAAAGACAATAGAGGTCACTGCTGGATGGCATCTGCGTAAAAGCAGGTTGCTATCTGTCCGTCAATTTGACAATCATTGTCCGACAGATACTAGCAAGGACCCAAAGAGGGCACTACGGTGTGCTTTTCACCACTACTAATATAAGAAGACGTAATTATAAACCAAATATCGAAATAATAATTAAAATTTTATAATCCGATGAGTTTAAAAGTGTCCCGAAGAAGCTCTCATCTCGACAGGACAACATCGCTAGAACAAGCGCGGCATAAATATGAGGTGTATTGAACATTATGCGTTTAAATAATTCAGCATTTTGCACACTGTATCCTTATTATTAATTTTAATTTATTTTTAATTATGACCTGAGAGATAGTAAAAATATATTGTTCAAAATTTGTAATTAATAAAATTAAATTCAAAAAATCATTTGTCTACTTATTTGCAAGGCTAAAGACCTCCATCAGGTAACCCTCATGGGAAATATTAAAGGATTATTTCAGAATCAAAGTATTTTACAGCACAAGGTAGGTAGGTAATAAAAACGATGTGGGTCAGTTCAATAAAGTACAAGGAAGATACATACACCGCCTGGTGCAGAATAAAAATTTAACAGAACTTCTGATGGATAATCCAATGTTGGAACAGTATCATGTTTATTGTACTATGAAGATACAAAAATATATTCGTTCATCAGACTGTTTCTCGTTTTATGAGCAATTTCTTTCAACAATATGGCCCGATCCATCACATAAAATGGCGTAGATATGCTGTAGATAGAATATTTAACAACAGCAAAGCAGAAACAAGTCCACACTGAGCTTTAATGCTGGCGATTTTTAAGGGGGCTTTTAAAATTTTAGTTGCTTACATCAACTATAACATCATATTATACTTGAAACTTGAATTGTTAAAACTATTTAACAAAATTGCACGGTTAGCTTAATTTAGATATAGCTTTATAGATTTTAAAAACGCCATATTTTATTTTATAATACACTATTTATTACTCCCTGAACATAAAACTAACACTACTCATTATCTATGAATGAATGATAAGACTAATAATGTCTTCGATAAAAATTAAAAAACGTTATGTCATTTATAGCTTCACTATCATAACTAATATCTACTTTAAAGTAACATTCAAATAATAAGAATTCAACAGAAATACATTGTCTTTTTGTCTAAACAAACATCAGAAGAATATTATATGAGTTAAATTTAATATTAAATGAAATGTTAATTAATTTAATTTAAATGTGTACAATTTAATTTGTCGCTATTATGACAAAATCGAGAGTAGAAATTTGTTGGAAGCCATATTTGTATTAAATATGGTTATTAATTGGAAGTAGCCAATAACGGATAGATTTTTTTATCGTGGATTATATAAAATAAATATAGAAATAAGTACAGAAATTTAAATATTTGACTCTTACTATTTTTTTTTTTACTTTCTTGTGTTTTACTGGTTTATTATTCTATGGTATATTATTGTACAATAAAGTAATACTTTTATTTATATTTATATTTATGGTTATAATAACTTGTATCTTATTGTATATATTTATTATAAATATTATTTTGTGATTTTCTTCTGTTTGTCTCTTATTTCTAATTATGATCAAACATATTGTTGTTCCAAAGTTTTAAAACTTATAATTATTGTTATTATTATTATTATTATTATTATTATTATTATAAGAATTTCATAATACTAGTATAAGTTTAAGCAGGCATCAACATATTCCAACTTTTTCGACATTCATAAGCTTGAAATTTTGCTAATCCTTATAAACGTATCATTTTTGTTCAGTTATTTCAAGAATTTATACTATGAAAGTCACAAGTTTTTGTTACAAATAATTGAAAGCAGTGAAAGCATTTACATGCTTTCACTGCTTCTGAAAGAGATACTAGGTACAGGGTGATTCACTATATTTTGATCCCCTGTTAAATTTTTTGTCTATAGAATTATAAAGAAATGTGAAATATAAAAGTTGCACGAGTTTTTATAAAGTTTTCGAAAATGATGGTAGAAAAACATGCTTTAGAAAAAACTTTCTTTTTCTTATAAGCAAGGGTTAAGTGGAAGAACATACAAGAAGTGAACTCCCCTTGAGATTACCTTTTTCCATTATATTATATGTGAATGTATAGAATGTCTGTAACTTAATTTGTGGTGCGTTTTCATGATTCATAGTTTCTTTTGGAATTACACCACCTGTAAAATAACAAAAAGCAAAATACCAGAAGCATACAAATTAAATATTCAAAGTAGGTACAGTATCAAGGCAAACTTCTAAAGTTTGCCCCAAAAACCACTGTATGATAAATTATAATGTGTGATAAAATAATATTTGATATCTTAACTAAATTTCATCAGTCGTTTTTCAGTTTTATACAAAATTCTATAATATGTCATATTTAAAATATGTCTAAATAAAATAGTTATTATAATAAAATTTAAAAGAAATTAAACACTTAACTAGCTTTCTTCTATACGTTTCGAGTTGATCCTCAACTCTTCGTCGGTAGAATGTTTTTTGGGGCAAACTTTAGACGTTTGCCTTGATACTGCACTTTGAATATTTAATTTGTATGCTTCTGGTATTTTGCTTTTTGTTATTTTACACGTGGTGTAATCTCAAAAGAAACTACTATTCAGGCTAAAACTTCGCCTGAATACTGTGTGCATGGAATAATGGAATAGGACCTCGGTTCTATTTTGTTTGTTTTCGGAACCCCGAGGTAATGATTAATAGGAACGGATGGGGGCATTCGTATTGCGACGTTAGAGGTGAAATTCTTGGATCGTCGCAAGACGGACAGAAGCGAAAGCATTTGCCAAAAACGCTTTCATTGATCAAGAACGAAAGTTAGAGGTTCGAAGGCGATCAGATACCGCTAGAGGGAAAGAAACTACGAATCATGTGAATGTATGTATGTAATGGTGTTAATTGGAAATAAAGGCGTTATGTTATGTTATGTTATATTTAAGATGTAAATAAATGATTTGTAAGCTATTCCTTCCTTTGTATGTACTTAACCTTCACTTTAATTTTAATTTAGTAATTAATTATAAATTATATATTTCGCTATACTTTTACTGAAAAAACCGACGATACAATCACTGTATTAAGAAAACTGAGTTGATTCTCGTAACTCAATCATTCTCTGTGTAAACGTGAGATTTGGCAGTAATAACTAAAACTTTACTATTACAAATTCCGTCTTATGTGACACAAGTTTCCAAAGTAGTAGTTGCAGCAAAATATGAAGTAAGTTTGAGTCTTACACTAATCAGAATCCGTAATCAGCAAGTTTGACATCATGTAGAGCGAATTATTCTAGAGTTTTGGAACTGTTAGTGTTGGCCCGCATAATACATATAGGTACACTTGTTGCAGTCTAGTTTTAGAAATTTGTTAATTTCAACAATAAAGAAGTTGTAAAATATTGGGTCCAAAAATAATATCTACTGGATAGATGAAATGAAAACTTAATTTTGTGAGCTGGTGAGTCGAAGCTGGTTATTACGGCTTGTTTTCATTAAACATTAATTTCAACTATTAATTTATAAACATAAATATGTTTCATATGAGGAGTATTTTATATAAATTGTAAATATAATAGTAACCCACGTATACTCTCCATATTCTTCATAACATAATAATAATAGTAATGATAATAATAATAATAATAATAATAATAATAATAATAATAATACCTAATAACAATAAAAATAATAATAATGTATAAGTTTTCAGGTAAGTAAATAAGAAGCAAAAGTGTGGTAAAATGTTAACATATCTACCAACATTTTACAATTCATTTAATGTAAAGTTAGTTTAAGATTATAGTTATTTACACACACACACAGCAGATTTGGTAGGTAAACTAATTTGAATTCTAAAACATCCATGGAGGATTGAATGAGAAACAAATCTCGAGAATGGTGCAGGAATCTGTCACAACTGAGACAGGCAAAGCTATTCATTAAAGAACGGACGCCTAAATTCACACCAGATCCGTTAGGCCAGAATAAAAAGGCTATCAGAATAATAGTGGGTCTCCTAACAGGACACTGTATGCTAAATAGGCACATGAATCTTATGGGACTGTCAGAAAAAGCAACTTGCAGATTCTGTCAAGACGAAGAGGAAATCTCACTACACGTACTGTGCCAGTGCGAAGGCCTGAGATTTCAAATACTTGGGGAAGGAAAACCAAGAGCCAACAACTACATGGAAGAGTATCTATCAAGGCTGTGGACTCTAATGCAAAGGACAAAGCTGGACAGGTTGGGAGTGCCACAATAGTGCCTAAATAGGTTGGTAGTGCCACAATAAATCTTCTAGGTCGCGGTGGATTAGGCCGCGATTAGATTAATCTAATATAATTTGAATCCTGCTCTTGGTAGATATTTGGTTATAATTACTAAACAAAAAATAGTATTATTATAAGTGGTCCTTTAAAATTTTTTCGATCACAAATAGCACAATAGATACCAATTAAAATGTTGATATCAAAAGAAATTGTGCAATTGAACTGTAACCACTATTAAAAACAGGCTAGGTTATCTTGTCATCTAAAATTCACAATATTTGTTCAAAGTGATGTCCTTGAACTTGAATACTTTTATGAATGATTACCATATTTGTAAAAATATGATACTGAAAATATGTAGATATGAAAAAGATGATACCATATTTGTTAAGAATGAAATGTAAAATTTAAAAATCGTGTTTTTAGTGCTTTCAGTGGCGTCACATATTTTTTTTTTGCCTAAGATCGCAGACGTACTCTGTATCTACGTCACTGGTAATAGTTGAAATTTAATATTTTGGTAATAAATGTCTTATCGTTACTTCATAGAGTACTCAAAATTCTACAGCGATATTTTTATTGATTAGAAAGTTATAAAATAAAATCTTTCTTTCTCAAAAAATTTTAAACCCCTATAACTTGAAAACGAACCAAGCTAGGACAAAAGTGTAAACAACTTTTCTGTTTTTGTTAATAGAACACTCCCACGTATTTGTGACATACGATGTCGTAACACCCTGTATATGTATTTCTCTGTATTCAATTTTTACTATTCATCTTATTAATTCATCTAAATATTTTTTCAGTGTGTTTCAAAAAGATAAAAGCGCTAATCTTGGAACAGAGAACAAAACAGGAACAGCTTTAACGTTTTGCATCTCTTAAAGTAAGCGACACTGACGAAGTTTTTCACAGGACACCAAAACACTATACTGCACTCGACGCGCGTTTCGCCAAGCAAGTAGGCATGATCTGGAGATGATTAAAACGCATTCAGTTTTACCAACTGCTTGGCCAACTTGGTTAGCGAAACGCACGTCGAGTGCAGTATAGTGGTTTGGTGTCCTGTGGACAACTACGTCAGTATTGTCTTCACACGAAAGGTTCCAACCCCATTTCAAGATAAAGTAAACGAGACATAGGGAACATGAAACTTCCGTTTTGAATTTTATAAATTTTTTGCATCGTGTAAATGTGTAACAATGAATGTGTTACAATGAAAGAAATACTTGACATATACTCAGGAGCTGCTAATAACAGCTGAAGTTTGAGAAAAAATCCATCAAATATACTATATTGTAGTTCGTTGTATCTATCGTCGGCATCTGGAATAACAAATCTATACATTCCGGCCAACTTCCTTTGCACCCTTACCTTGTTCTCAGATATGTTGCCCTACTTAGATGAAGCCGCGGAGATGTTTAATTTAGGTCTACAGTTTCTACAACTTGGGAAGTTCGTACCTGAAACAAAAACAAAATCGCATAACTATGGGTTTAACAGGGGATAAGACCTGCTTAACTCTAATTAATTTTAGGTAATGAGTTGGTAAGTATCACTTTGATGTCAAGTAATTAATTTAATGTCGTTTTCTGCGTAAATTTCACCAGATATATGCAGGGTTATTTACGACAAATGGGTGCTGGATGTTTATCGACAAATAATGGAGTTTTTAGACATAGTGAACCTAAAGAACATACTCATAAGTACCTACTTTTACCAAAATACTATTTCAATTTCTTATTTTAAATGAAACAAAAATATTAACACACATACATACACACATTAACAAGGTATGCCATCTGTATACAATTAAAATAAATTTAAATACGTACCAAGTGGTCTATTTTTCAAGATACATTTTGGCAACTTTAAATGTGTTTAAAGAAATGTCCTGTATCTCTTTTGTTAAAATACACACTCAGTAACTTCGTAAATGTCAAGATATTAACATTTTTCGAATAGTACTTCTAAGTGATTTTTTGTGCTCTTTTCAACCCTCTGATTAAAGACGCTCTCATTAAAAGAATACAAGGGTAGCGACATGTACACTGATTTTTTTAAATGGAAAACCCTGTATTTTATTTCATAATTTGAAATCCTATCAAATTCTGAATATCACACCGTTTTTATTTTTTCTTAAATGTGAGAATATGAAGTTAGGAACAATACAAGAAATTATTTATTTATTTATTTATTTATTTATTTATTTTTATTTATTGTAATACACCATTCAACAGGCCTAACGGCCCAGTACTAGAATGGGAAAATAAGTTTACAGTAATATAACAAAACAATGAACATAATTAACATAATCAACATAATACACAAAGAAATATAAAAACACTAAAACAAAAGATTAACAAAACCTATCAAATAAAATTACAATATTACACAAGTATAGCAAATAATGAGAAAGAAAATAAAATAAGGCCAACATTGAATTAAAAGAAACGGTTACAAATTTAACCTTTTTATAAATGAAAGGGAACAAGAAAAAATATCGAAGGATGAATTATTATAAATATTACAGATGTTGCTTAAAGGAGAAAATTTTCTGATGTTTGTCCGTGGAGTTGGCAAATAAAATAAATTTGAATGGCGCGAGGCTGTTCTGGGAACATGGAAGTTAAGCATGCTTACAATTTCAGAGCAGTTGATATAACTATGCAGTAATTTAAAAAGAAAAATTAGACAAGCAATGTTACGTCTTTCTATTAACGGAATAAGCGAAAATCTATCGAGAAGTTGAGAATGAGGAAAACCAATAGGTGGATATACTCCATCTGAACGAAAGGCAGCAAGCTTAAGAAAACTACGCTGGACTCTCTCAAGACTGTCAATATAAATTGAATAATTAGGAGACCATATTATTGAGGCATATTCAGCTTTAGAACGAACTAGAGAAATATACAATGTTTTAAGGCAAGCTTCATTTGTAAAATTGCGCGTGTTCCTAATAACATATCCAAGAGTTTTATACGCCTTGGCAGTTGTGTTTAACATATGTTTATTAAAACTTAACTTTCTGTCAAATGTAACACCAAGGTCACAAAAAGTTTCAGGTCTAGAAAGGATGTTATTAACAATAGAATAATTGAAATTTATGGTGTTTAGTTTTGTAGAAAACGACATAACATTACATTTCTCTGAATTCAAGTGTAGATTATTTAGTATGCACCATTCATTAATAATATTCAAATTCTGCTGCAAATGTTCGCAGTCCTGTAAATTTGAGATTCTAGTAAAAATCTTCAAATCATTAGCATATAGTAAACATTTAACTGTTAACCGACTAACTATGTCATTAATAAATAGTGTAAATAAAAGAGGCCCAAGAATCGAACCCTGTGGAACACCAGATGTAGCAAATACCTCGCTAGACTTATAACCACGGTACACCACACACTGAACTCTATTGCAAAGATATGACTTTAGAAGAAGGATGAAGGAGGAGGAGAAACCGAATGAACCTAATTTCCTTAATAGTATACCATGATCAACCCTATCGAAGGCTTTGGAGAAATCAGTATATACAACGTCTGTTTGGAACCCTTCATCGATGGCTGATGAAATAAATTCAGTTACACAAAGTAGATTTGTTACTGTCGATCTACCGCGAAAAAATCCATGCTGGAAGTCAGTAATCATGTGCTTCGTATGAACAAATATTATTTCAGATAGTAACATCTCAAGACATTTAGCAAAGTTGTTAATAATTACAATAGGTCTATAATTATCTAGGTATATATTATATTATTATTATATATACCTATATTATTATATAGGTATATATTATCGGTACTAGGCCATGGATTGCACAATTATTGAAAATAAAGCATGCTTGTGAAGACAAAAGTTATGTAAATAACTCATAACTTTCTTCTTAATGATATTATTTTCATTTATTTCAATAAATATTTTGTTTCAATTGTACAATCATGGCCTAGTACCAAAGTTTACAGAATAATAATTATTCTGTGAACTTTGCTAGTACCGATAATTTCTTGTATTGTTCCTAACCTCTATATTATCACTTTTAAGAAAAAATAAAAACTGTGTGATATTCAGAATTTGATAGGATTTTAAATTATGAAATAAAATACAGGGTGTTCCCTTTAAAAAAATCACTGTACATGTCGCTGCTCTTTTGTTTTTTTAATGAGAGCGTTTTTAATCAGAGGGTTGAAAAGACCATAAAAATTCACTTAGAAGTACTTTTTTAAAAATTGTAATCTTGACATTTACGAAGTTACTGAGCGTGTAATGCAAACTCACCCACACTGTATACTAAAACAACTTTTTGGGTAGTATTATAAAATAATATTAATAACTTTAAGGATACCCTAGCATACTGTCGTTTTTATAAAATTATAAAATTGTCATCTCTCCAGTAATTTCAGCAGCACACCCCTAAGAACTGCTGCTTTGTCTCTCCCTCTTATACTCCTATTAGAGTACACTTTCGCCAAGTAACATCCCAATTACCACTGGTGACTCCGATGAGCAAATATTTGATTCAAACATCCCTTTCAATCGTCACCCCAGTAAAACTCCTACGCGTTGAATGAGATACACTTGTGATTTCTATCTAGGCATTCGTACCCGTACTCTGCATATTGCTTACTATCTGATGCTCTTTCAAAAACTTTAAAGGCAGACATATCTACGATATGTTTAAATATCCTGGGCAATATTGTTTCTATAAAGAATACAGGGTATTTAGTTAAATACTCGCAGTCCGCAAAATAATAATATGCCGCTCCCTCTCCCAACAAGTCTCTGACTTCCGGGCTTATCATCGAAATGAGAATGAGAGATAGAAATATTATTATTATAAGTCTGCCCCTAAAGTAAGCCAGGTATAACTTTTGAACGATTTGCGATATCTCACACAAAATGTAGGATGAATAGTTTAAAAAATACTACTTTCTATCCGCAAACGGAATATTGACAATTGATAGATGACGTCAAAGTCGCTATGGGCACTTTTTTATAATAACAGGTTTATAATAAAGGTATTTCAATTCTTTTCACACCAGTTATTCAAAACATAAAATTGAGTCATTCGTTTTCGAGTTTCGAACGTTTCTGTGTCTCATTTGGCAAGACCAAACGTTCACTCTAAATATTTAAATGTTTTAACCCAAAAATCCGTAACGTAATCGTAATGTAATCTAAGAGAGATGCATTCTCGAAAAAAAATGTATTCATAGGTGTTAAATCGGAGGAATGTGTTGGCTTTGTATCCAACTTCAAAAGAGCTTCATTGAATCTTTAGGAATAACGGAAATACTCTACAAAGACAACGAAAACTGGGCACTATATTACTTGGTAAAGAGTAAGGTAAAGACGTTGTTCGGGACATCATTGCCGTTATTGTTGGCGTCAAGTGCCCCACCACCTTTAAATGTAGGAAATCGCCCTCAAGGGTTCACAAGCAACTTTTTTGTGTAGTTTTTGAGACAGTACAGTTTCAATGGAGTTGCGCATAGCACGTAACCCCAGTTATTGTTACTCAATCATTAGTTTTAAGGTGTATGTTGTAGAGTGTAAATAGTGGCTAATAAATCAAGTGTAAATAGTTACCACCTGTCTACATCATTCACCTATATACCAGAAAAGAGGGCCAGTCATAGCAATAAATACAGTCCACTCAATATCGCAAGACCCTAACAGGCGTAGATTGTAAAAGCTAGAGTTTTCATTATATTACCAGTTTTTGTGTAACATCTGGTTTTAAAAAAATCCTATCTCTTTGCTAAAGATCTATAAACTTACATCTATGGGGTGTATATCTAAATATATCACTAAGTAATAAGCCTCAGTTGCCACATTAACGTTTAGTATGTTCGCTGCCCTCATTATGTGGCATTAAGAAGCCAAAGACCAGCACACTCGCGTCATTATAAATCTCACGCACGTCCCAATAAATAACCTCATCCGAAGGGCCATAACTCCTGTTGCTATAATTGGCAATCATGCCTACCTTCCACCGACAGGTCGTAACAGTACACCAGTATTACATGCTGAATTATGGGTAGCAATTAAAATTCCCAAGTTACTCCACTCAGGCCAATAGGTTTTTTGAAGATGCAAGAACGCAGTGCAAGGAACTGATGGAATCCGACAAATGTAAGGAATGGTCAGGTTTTTTGGTGCTCACTAAATATATAAGGGTAATTCGAAAGTAGAAGAGAACGTTTTTATGAGAGTAATAGAAGAATATTTACCAGAACGAAATGTTCTATAGCAACTGTCATGATACAGATACTTCGTGTTCAATGACTGGGTCACAATGGGTTTCTTAATTTATCCCAAAAATGAAGGGAGTCCCACTGGAAACTCCATCGATCGATTATGATAAAACTATAATTAGATATGTGGATGATATCTTTGCAGTGTTTCATACAAAAGTTACTGATATTGAAAACGTTGTTTCTAAATTGGACAGTCGTTTCGCGTCAGTTAAATTTACATATGAAATTAAAAACTCTGGACAACTACCATTCTTAGATGTATTAATAATTAGAAATAGTGAAAATAAGTTAGAATTTGACATATACAGAAAAGATACCAGTAATTTAAGATATCTAAGAACTCTTACTATTGTACTTAGCACAAAATGGAGAGTTTCAATTTTTTAATTCATCGCCTATTAAGCTTCCCCCTAAATAAGGAGACGTTTGAAAAAGAAAAAGCATTGATCAAATTGATAAACAGTTCATAAAAATACCAATAATTTCATAATAAGACATTGTTTAATTTTTCAATTAATAAAATAACTTAATTTTCACCTTACTACAAGATTTAATCTAACTTCAACAACATTTCCACACAATTTTTGGCTTTCGGTTATATGATAAATCAGTAGGTATATTGTATATACTGTATATACTTTATATTATTTTTTAATTTTCTTTTCCTCTTTGACATATTTGCTTGCTTTCTTTTGCTGGCCGTTCTTTAGCTGGGCTGACTGTACCTAAAAACATTTCTTTTATATTTGCAATTTGCAATTATAAAGACCATCCACTCACTTTCAACATTCACTACTGAAATGAAAAGGTATTTCCCTTATCCATCACGTAAATTCATGCAGAAACCAAAGAATAACCTCAGTTGATGTAAACGAACGTCAGAAGCATTTAAATTGAGAAAAGATCTTGATAAAACGTTCTTTAAAGTACCCTGCGATCATAGGTATACATATTTCTTCTTATCGGGGATATTTTATTGTAAACAAACGATGAGCAATGTCGATCCACCAAACGAAATGTTCTACATTTTAACAGGGTTACCACAAGAAAATCCATCTTTACTGTTTATGTGCGATTTAAGTCGAAAATACATAAGACACATAAAAACTTCCTTATACAAATATGATTAATGAAAGGAACTACTTTACATGTCAATTATTTTCAGACCAATATTCTGACATTAACTATTTGGCTTACTATTAACTTAAAAGTTAATAGTAAGCCAAAATCCACTAATGATAGAAAAATAATCAAACGTGAAAAAGATTGTTTTTACCTAAAAGCTGATACGGGTTATAAGGTAGTTATTTTAGATAAAGAGGACTATTATGAAAGGGTAGACAACCTGATTAGTATTAACCCTTATAATAAACTTTCTATAAATCCATTAGCAAAAATAATTACTGAAGTAAGATATATACTTATGCTGAAACAACCTTATTACTCCAGATTTAAATACAAGGTTACACATGTATCTAACCCAGGTGTACCTACATTGTACACGGTGATTCACTTTCGAGTGTGTAACATGGGTATCTCGCTTATTATAAAAGATAGACTGTAGGTTTAAATTCAGCAAAGTTGCGGAATTTCGTGCTCAATAAGTTGGCGCAAAGAAAACCCCCATATCTGCTTTTGTTTTTGAGTAAGAGGCAAAAAACAATTTTTTCCGGTTTTCGTTTTCTGGCCATAATTTCTATATTTTTGAAAATATTGGTGTATCGTTTTCACATTATTAGGACACTTTCTTGAGACAAATACGATACCGTAAGCCGTTTTTAAAAAAAATGTTACTTCTATTGTAAATCATCGTCAACTTTATTTTTTCTTATGGGCGCCATATTAATTTTTCTCATATTTGAATAAACCGATTTTTTCTGAATACAACAATATAATATTTGTTAATATTTGCCTAAAAAATAAGGGCATTATGAAGGAAAATAAGTATTTTTTTTTTAAATCTCTAGTTAGCCATGGCTATGACAGTCAATTCTCATTGTCATTGTGATTTGTCAATTCTTGACAAACCACAAATGTCACTTATAATTGTTATAAACTGCTTCTGTGGAGTACTTTTTACATTGACTAACGATGTAGGTATACAACCGAAGAGAAACAAGATATTATAGATATTTATTACAGATGTAACAAAAATTTAAACAGAACAGTTGAAGAATATTTAAAACATATCCTGAAAGACGACAACCATGCAAGAGATATATTACTAAACCGGACTGTAATTTAAGAAATTATACGTCCATACCTATTTCATGGTTTAGAAAAACTGCCATAATTTCTTAAATTACAGTGCAGTTTAGTAATATATTTCTTGCATGGTTGTCGTCTTTCAGGATATGTGTTTAAATATTCTTCAACTATTCTGTTTAAATTTTTGTTACATCTGTAATAAATATCTATAATATCTTGTTTCTTCTCGGTTGAATACATCGTTAGTCAATGTAAAAAGTACTCCACAGATGCAGTTTATAGCAATTATAAGTGACATTTGTGGTTTGTCAAGAATTGACTGTCATGGCCATGCCTAACTAGACATTTTAAAAAAAAATACCTATTTTCCTTCGTAATGCCCTTATTTTTTTAGGCAAATATTAACATATATCATATTGTTGTATTCAGAAAAAATCGGTTTATTCAAATATGAGAAAAATTAATATGGCGGCTATAAGAAAAAATAAAGTTGACGATGATTTACAATAGAAGTGACATTTTTTTTAAAAACGGTTTACGGCATCGTATTTGTCTCAAGAAAGTGTCCTAATAATGTGAAAACGATACGCCAATATTTTCAAAAATATAGAAGTTATGGCCAGAAAACGAAAACCGGAAAAAATTGTTTTTTGCCTCTTACTCAAAAACAAAAGCAGATATGGGGGTTTTCTTTGCGCCAACTTATTGAGCACAAAATTCCGCAACTTTGCCGAATTTAAACCTACAGTCTATCTTTTATAATAAGCGAGATACCCATGTTACACACTCGAAAGTGAATCACTCTGTACAGCTTGCCTAAGATTCATAAACCGGTAAAGTCGGTGCGTCCTATTGTTTCATCAATTGGATCGCCGACTTACCACCTATCAAAATGGTTAACAGAGAAATTCGAAATTTTACCCTTTGCACCACCTAGTTTTTCTGTGATTCGGTTGCAAGAAGTTGAGGTTTTGATGTCTTTTGACATTTGTACATTGTTTCCAAGTGTTCCTATACCACAGACCTTGGACTACCTTAGGGATCTACTCAAATTAAACAGTCTCAGTCAAAATGTAGTAAACCAATATCTTCAACTCGCTAAACTTTGCATGAAACAAAATTACTGTCACCATGCATTGCCAATATCCTCATGAACAGATTCGAAACGGAGGCAAAACAAGAAGTCGGGTATTTCCCCTGGGTTTGGTTTAGATAAAATATGTGGATGATATATTTGCGTTGTTTGATATAAAAGCACTCATATTGACAACTTTGTTTTTAAATTAAACAGTCGTTTCGCGTCAGTTAAAGTTGCAAATGAAATTGAAAACTCTGGACAATTACCATTCTTAGATGTATTAATAATCAGAAATAGTAAAAATAAGTTAGAATTTGACTTATACAGAAAGGATACTACTACTACTTTAAGATATATCCCTAAGAACTCTCACCATTGTGCTCAACACAAAATCGCGAGTTGCAATTTTTTAATTGATCGCTTAATAAGCTTACCCCTAGTCCTAAATAAGGACAGGTTTGAAAAGAGGCATTCGTTGGAGATATAGCTGCGAGTAATGGATATTCTGTAAGTTTAATTATTTATAAAATGATTAGGAAACGTAAATAAAGAGTGTAATGGTCTCGTTTTGTTTAGCTAATAAGATACCTTTCTTAGTTGATTTAAACTAATAATTCATATTTTATTCTATGTTTTTACCTGCTTGTTAAACACCAATTCTGTATTTAACGTACTCTAGGTATTCTGTGTATATTAAGTCCGTATAATCCCGACTTCACTTTCTGTGGTTATATAAACTAAGTTCATAACGATATAGTGACGCCATCTCGTGTTAAGAACGGGAAGAAATGGAAGAGAGGGGAGAGCAAGAAGAGAAGCAGAGAGGATGGCGAAAAATGGTCGTACCGAGTTGTTGGTGAAAACGTGTAGCTGAATTTTAATATAGAAATAAGGGAAAGAAATAAAACAAAGTATTACGAGCGTGATACAGCAGAACCCTGAATTTGTTTTCTATAATAAAAAGGCAAGAAGACGATCGTTGATGACTATTTTATGGTGCTTGGACAGCAACGTAGTAAAAACGTTAAGATCTACCATCCCTGTAAATTTGTGAGTACCTCATAATCTACCTATTTTGGAAGTGTTTCTTGAACACCTTGTGTATACCGTGACTTACTTATTTAACTTAACTAAGCCTAGGCCGCGAGTGCGCTAGAATTGGCCCCTTATCGTTACCGTGCGAACTGAAAATCTCTAAAAACTTGCCTTTCTATATAAATTTTGGTATAGCCGAATTTTCTCTCTTGTATCTGAATTTGAGAGTACTTGTTAATATATGTAAATTTATATGTTTCTATATGTATTGAGTGTTCGTAAATGTATAGTTAAATATCATTACATTAAAACTAACTTTGTTCTTGTCAAGTGTTTATTTTCAATTGTCTTCACTTAGATAGGAACTATACCTTTACCAATACCATCAAAAAAAATCAATTGATGGCGCCCAAGTTTGGCAGCAAATAGATCACTCTATCATACTTCACTCTGCTCACCCTTGAAAGAGAGTTTCATCGCTATAGTAAGTATATTTTGTACCTTTTACCTAAATCAAAAATAACGAGAAATCGTTATAAGAGATACTTCGAAATTCCTCGACTTTCCAAAATTAAAGAGAAAATCCCAAAATTCATATCTATTCCTTACGATCCTCGTTTCATCCGTGGTTTTGGTAAGGTTATTAAAGATACAGGTATGTGTAGATATAGGTATGTAGTGGTTTATTCATCGGGAAATAAACTACAACAACTTTTAGGCAATCCAAAAGACAAAATAAAAACTAAGGAAAAGTCGGGGATTTAAGAAATTAGCTGTAAAGACTTCAATCAAAAGTATCTTGGACAAACTAGAAGGTCAATTCAAACTAGATTTAAGGAACATATGGGTCATCTCGAAAATGGTAGAACAAATAAGTCTAGTGTCGCCTGGCATGCGTTTGAGAGCAACCATAAAATAGATAGTAGCAATTTAAAACTAATTAGGAATGTAACAAATTCCAGACAGCTGGATGCATTTGAGAGTTTGGAAATTGCAAAGTGCAAAAATAGTATGAATAGTGACAGGGAGCCAATCCCACAGAGCCCGCTGTATTGATTAGTAAATCACGGTTCATTGAACCGTAGCAACAGTGTTAGCATTTTTTGAGCTAGTGTTAGCAAGTTTAGTTTTAATCATCTCGAGATGATGCCAACTTGCTTGGCGAAACGCGCGTCGGGTGCAGTGTAATGTTTTGGTGTTATGTGGAAAACTACGTCAGTGTTAAACTTACTGCTTAAAATTCTTTTTAGGTTTAACCAACTGGGTTTTAATGGTTTAGATACAGTAGGGATATCTAATGTAAAGATTCATCTATATTCAATGTAATTACAATTGGTTTTACCTGCATTGGCGTTTAATATACCTATAACGATATGCCGGAGAGAATTCGACAAAAAATAACATTCATGTAACTGGTTAAAATCATAAGTAAGCTTTAATGCGGACTTTTGGATGCGGATTATTATAATAAGCTAATTAAAGCTACCAGATACATTCATTTCGCTATATGAATATTCATTAGAGTTTTTGCTTAAAATATTATCCAGAACCATATCACCCGTGTTTTTGTTAGTTCACCGCTGTGCACGTTATATACAATTTCAGTGTATGCATCCCGCAAGCAGAGACGTGTTCCGCTAGCAGGTTTATTTTTACTGCAAGGAAAGAGTGTTCTAACCAGTGCCGGACTTTAGGGGCTACTATATACCAGATTATGTTTGAAAAACTTTAAGGCTTAATTGAATACAGGTCGGTTTTATAATAATTAAATTCAAAATACCTTTAGCTAAAGGTACGTTTGAATACCTTGGATTATTATTGTGACAATGGTATCTAAGGTTTTAAAAGGAACATTAGCTAAAGTTAATTTAGATTAGATTATGAAATCGGCTGTAAGTTTCAAATAAGTCTGAGCAAACAAATAGTAACGTTATATAAACTATTTTTCTTTTTTTTTTTGTAGAAAGACACGTAGAATAAGGCTTTAGATAGTTAATTTGTTTATTCATTTTGTTCATCCAGGAGTTTTTTGTTTATAAAATTTAGCCCTTACTTTGCACTTGTGATATTTTCTGTTTTCTTGATATGGTTACAAAATCAACGATACAGTGCTCGAGTGCGGCGTTGCCAAATCTATTTTTCTCCAGCCCTAGGGAAATTGTGCACAATCTAGCAACACCGTCTCTGGGGGTGCCAGGGACAACCCGCAAGGGCGAAGTCTCAACCCTCTGGGCCTTTAAATGAGGGAGAGAGGTCCTTTTGCCCACATTTCCTGGATGTCACCAGCGGTACTTATCGAATATCCCTCGTATAACTTGGCTTTCGATTAGTTATTGAACTGCCCTTGTATGTGGAACATTCGTGAGGATTCGATGGAAATTTCTAGGAGGATCTAGAAGCCTAGTTTATCTATATAAAGGCCGCGGCGTGCCAGCGAAAAAAAGTTAGTCTTAATCAGGCAGCGATCAAGAGCAAATAAGCAATACTTAAGTGAAATAACGATTTTCGAAGTGGTATCGGTGCGTATTTATTTAGATATTGTAACATTGTGTTTGAAGTGTTGAAAAAAGATTTTTACTGTTGTATAAAAGTCTCACTTATCTTTAGAACCCCGAAGGAGTAACAGTATTTTACAAATGATGTTTCCAAAACAATTTTTTATATAACATTCATTATATTATGATATTATTAAAACTAGTATTCAGCAGAATCTTTATCAAACTGTAGCCCCAAATCTATTTAAGGGAAAATATTTTGACTCTATAGTTTCACATAACCTGTCTATAGTATAAATTCGGTAGGTTATTGTATTATATCATTATTAGGTACAATTTTTTAAAATTAAATAAATAAGTGCTACCAGAATCCAAACAATTACTTGCAGTCAATTACTTTAGACTAAATAGAATTTGGGTGTAGTATGTAGTAAATAATTTAATGTTTCTAGACATGAATCTCTACCAAACAAAAATATAGGCAGTACATTTTTCCTTCCACAGCTGTATCTTTCATTATTCATTATTATGTTCATTCTATTTATTATTATTTATCTTGATATGCTATTAAATAAATACTCCAAAAATGTTATTTGATCAACAGTTTTCTTTTTAGCTCACAGTTAAAGAATATATTTTCAATTATCGTTACCTCCTTCTCATATGTAGAACTTTAAAGTGGCTCAAAATTCTATGAAGGTGCAAATTTATTTTCTAAGTTATCTCAGTAAGTATTAATTTATGGAGAAATTATATTTTACGAGATTTTATTCGCAAATATATCGTCTCAGTCCGATACTGGCGGCGGCAGGATATTCTAGGTATTTCTTTGTTTAGCTGCGCCGAATGGCCGGCTAAAAATTTGCAGTGCATTTCGTCCTCGCGCTTAATAAACCCAGAGATTTAAATATTCCGAGTAAGCAGTTCCGCACAATTTGGGTCGAACTAGATTTGAATAAATTTGCTCGGCGTCGCAAGTTTTTTTTATGTTGTGTCGGAAGTAATTTAGGATTTGTTGGAAGGATTTTGTCTGCATTCGAATGAATATCAGCCTTTGAACTTCATATTTATTCATAAATGAGATACTTTTGTTCTTATATCAATTCTAGCGCTTGAACAGAAAATATCTGAAAAGGCTACATTAAAAGAGAACGAATGGTCAAAAAAATATTATAGTAGTAGGTATCTAATAATAAATTAACCTTTAAACCAGGGGTGCTTGTCGAGCTACATGAATTTTAAAATGTCTAATTGATTTTGGTAGATTACCATAAATTTTCAAATTTGATGCAGAATAGTAAGAAGATGTTATTAACATTGGCTGTCTCTTCAGGTGTGCACTTACAGGGAATTGCATTGACAACTTCTAGTAGTACCACCTTCTCTCAAGTCTAATTTTCATGTAAAGAATCCATTTCTCTGTCCATGGATTTCCCCCATTCAACACTCGGCTTACTCTTCAAAGCATCCTCAAAGGTTTCTGGAGCTTCTCATTTACAAACGTCTGTGCTGATGTGACTAGTGACTAGCTGGGCTTTGTCAGTGTTGAACGATCTCTCAGCTGTCTTCCTGCTGGTGGTTTAAGATTATCTTCTTCATTCTCTGACTCTAAAACAACTTTACTTCTTTCATTGTCAAATTCTTTGAATTATAAACTCGTAAAAAAGGTCTCTCCAATACATGTAACAGGTTCTGGGCCCAGGTACGTTGTCAAGTGTGTTTCAAGGTACTATTGGATAGCTTTTACTTCGGTAGTTTAACGTAAAGTCTCATTAAAATGTCAGACGGAATGAATTTCACTAATAACGTAAAACCGTGATCCTGTGAGGCAGAATGGCATTTTTGGAAAAGAAAAATTGGAGATCTCCTCGATTATCATGAGCATCATTATCTCAGCACAGATGCCACAGCTGAGCAAAAAAAGCAGGATAAACAGGAAAGTGACTTGTATCGTAAAGCAAGACGATGATTATGACGAGGAATGACACAGCTTGAGGCATGGGAGGCCTTCAAAAACAGTTTTAAGGCGTCATCCAAAGACCAACTGATTGAAATATGTACGACTTTTTTTCTTTTGGTTGGCTTAAGGGGGAATATTTTTCTACCCATATTGCTAAGTTGAGGAGAGTATGAGAATGAGTTCAACGATAGACTTAAAGCTAGGAAGCTAGGAGGATGCCCCGCCAGATTTGATTTTGGGATGTAAAAGTTTACACATTCTACCATGTACTTTTTACACATTACAAACCAGTTGGATGTTACTCACCATGGATGATGAAAAAACGTATTTGTTCGCCATTTTTTATAGAACTACTTAACATTAATAAAAGAAATTACAGTCAGAGCAACTTAGAACCATCTAACGTCATACAAGAAAAACATTAAGTATTAATTAACACTCTGTTTTATCAACTTAACAATATATGCGCATGTTTAGATGTTAAAATAAGGGAAACTAAATATTGCTTAGCCTTATAGAGCTAAAATATAGAGCCTTATCTGAAATATATAGCCTTATAGAGCCTAATCTGAAAAAGATCTTCCTTAAAAAATCAATATAGAGCCCTAACAACTAAATGTTGGGACAAGATAATATTTTGGAAATAATACAATGGCTTATCAAAACGACTGAATTATTTTATTTATTTTTTTAAATACAAACATAACAATATATTCTAGACTATTTGAAAACATTTTCGTGCCATGATAAAGGAATAGGCATTAATCATAGCGTACTTTGTCATTGGAAGGTCAAATTTGCTGACAACTAAATGTTGGGACAAACAAGAAGCAACTTTAATTTAATACGGGGTCACATCGCTCTTAGCTTTAACGACTGCTTGAACTGTTGCAGGCATTGTATTAACCAAGGACTGACACGTTTGAGGAGAAAAATTATCACAAATCTCTTGTAGTTTTGTCCGCAAATCAGAAATAGTGCGTTGAGGATGGTTTCTTAAATACTGCTTCATTTTATGCCACACAGTTATCACATTTAGATCCGGAGTGCTGGCTGGATGAGATAAAACCTTTATATTATTATCACCAAACCATTTTTTGGTAGATTTAGCCGAATGACATGATGCTCCATCTTGCTGGAAGATGAAATCCTTATTAGGAAACAATTTTGCGCGCTAGGTAAAAGTGAGGTCTGAAGTATCTCTTGTTATTTTTAAGTATTTACAGTACCATCTATAAATTTTAAAATGCATAAGCCCCTTGCCGACATGCATCCCCAAATCATAATTCCCTTTGGAAACTTCACAACCCTTTTTAAGTAGTCTTTATGAAAAGATTCTGCTTTATTTCGTATTATCCGTTTACGGTGATCTCCAACGCAAACATCAAATTTCTCTTCATCACTAAATATTATTTTATTCCAGTCATTTTCTGTCCACAGAAGTTTAGATTTTGCCCAATTGTAACGGTTCTTATTTTGAATCTCTGTCAATAGCGGTTTTTCTTCGGCCTAAATACGAATTTGGATCAATTTTTGCTAATGGATGAACCAAAACTGAACTTACCTTGTAAAATCCCAAACCTCATTTATGAATGTATTTTCGGCAACATTCTCTAGATATATTTAATCCACTTGCCCTGTTCCATTGAGCAGTTATGTCTCGAACGGTACTTCTTCTCGTTGATTTGCATAATTTAACTAAATTTCGTAAATCTCTTTGTGAAACTACTTTTGGTCTCCCCGAATTTTTACCTCGAACATCCACATTGGCAGACTCACCATATTTTTTCACTATATTATAGACTGTGGTCTTTGGAATAGATAAATTGCTAGAAATTTTACGCATTATCTTGCCCGCATTGTATTGGTGAATGATAATTTCACGTAATTTCTGTTCGGTAGCTTTTCCACGACCTATTATTCCAATTTAAATTAACAAAATTTAAATATTTCAACAAATACTACTACTTATAACTATTTACATCACTTACAAACTGTCAATGAATAAATAAAACGTTTTTTTGATGTTTATATAGCGTTTTTTAAACATTTTAAATGTGAGATTTGTGCTTGTCCCAACATTTAGTTGTCAGCCAATTTGGTCTTCCAATGACTAAATACGCTATGATTACTACCGATTGCTTCACCATGGCACGAAAATGTGTTCAAATAGTCTAGGATATATTGTTATGTTTGTATTGAAAAAAATAAACAAAATAATTCAGCAGTTTTGATGAGCCATTGTATTATATCCAAAATAATACCTTGTCCCAACATTTAGTTGTTAGGGCTCGTATACACCACATGTACAATAATTATTATTATCATTTTTAAATCAAACCTAAAATTTTGAATTTGAACATTTGGTAATAGTTCACGTGTTTCAATTTATCAGTAAACGATGTAACTAATGGTGGATAAAGCACTTAGAAACAAACTGGTAACTAGCGAACTGAAAATAAAGTTTTGTATATAATCAAATTTTGTGCTTACGGTTACACTAATGTAGTAAGATGTTGCACTTACTTAGGAGCATTTCCCTGGTGATGTTTTTGCCATCTTTGTATTAGGGTCAAATTGCTGCGTTCCAAATGCTGCCCCAAGAGAGCCCTATAAGCAAAGATACGGGACAAGAACCAAAGGAGGAACTAAAAACCGGTTATACCCATTAACCGTACAGCCATTAAACTTTTTTATTTTATATATTTGGTGGAAGTTTAATTACTATAGGTACTGTATTTCTATTATCTGATATTCATAATTTAGTTTTGAGTAGAAATTTCAGAAACATAATATATAATTTTCTAATAATTTCTTCGTAAATTGAACATCGTAATGTATTTAAAATTGTTTCAGCTAAAAAAATCCAAAACTTCTCTTCTACTTTATAAAAAACACTTCTCTTTTACTTTTCTACATGGCACTAAATACAAATCTTATTTAGTAAACTAGAATTGTTTACATCCATGTTTATTTATTTGAAATTTGAAATGTATTTTTGGTCGTACTGCCTTTTATGGCCTGTGTTCGATCCCCAGCTGAATGTGTAACCTTTTTCCGGACAGCATTTGCTTTGAATTTGAGAATTGTTTAATTTATGTGACGTTTCTAATTTTTTTTTTATTACATTAATTTATTAACTGAACCCTATGCTGGAACAACGTTGTAACCGCCAATATGTGTAAATACGGTATTTTCGTGGAACAACGTTGTACGTGCCCTAAATAATCCACCAACGTAATAGTAGGGCCATAGGAAATTTTACTGGTGGTTTTCTGATGTCATTTCGATTAGTTTAGTTTGTTACTTTTGTGGACCAACGTTGTATGTGTCGCTAAGCCTTCTAGTTTCGCGCCAATTTACTTCGTTTACACGTGCTCGGTGCGTTGTTTGTTGTTACAAGCAGAAATGGATGTTACTTTGACAAAACTGTGTTATGACAAAGCTAAATAGAGGCAAAAAACGAAAGATGAATTTTGTAAATTGGAAACGGAACAAAGTTGTAACCGCCTTAGTTCCGTAAAATAACGTTGTAACCGACGTGGATGTTCAACGTTGTTTGATTGAAATGAGGAAAATATGCTCTTAAATCACAATTCTGTATGTGCTCAAGCCTGTAGGACCTATCATATGGTTAAGTTCATTTTTGTTAGTCATATTGAGGATATATTCACTTTATTTGATAAAGCAATCGATCATTTTCTGTTTTTTTCGATTTCCCAACAAAACATTATCTGGCGGTTACAACGTTGTTCCAGCATAGGGTTCAACTAATTAACTAACTAATAGTTTTTATATTTTTAGACAATCATAATAACTAAAACTGTACTTACATTTTATCACATACAATATTTTTTAAATTGTTGTTAGATATATTGTTACTCATCGGGAGTGATTAAACTAAATAATGATCAGGTAACTTTTGAAGGTGAAGTTAAAAAGTAATAAAAGAAGAGACGTGAAACTCTCAATAATTAACTGACAGCCTCGGAAATAAAATGAGACAGTCTTTACAATATTAAACATGTAACACATTAATGATGAACCCTTATTGAACTTCCAAGGTTTTCACTCTGATTTCTAAATAGACATCAATGAATTAAAAACGAAGACTATTAATTGAGTTGGCGAAAAGTTAGTTATTTAGTTTGCTAGCCACTCGATTTAACCTTTTCCTTTACCTTCATCTATCTTTTTTGCTAATAATATATGTATCAATAGATTTAAAGGAAAACGGAATCAGGGCGAGCGAAATGAAAGTTTGTATCATTTTTTATTTAGGAAATACATTTTATCAAACATTAATTATTGAATATTACTTTCGAAACAAATTTCAAGTTGATAGATCTGTTTCGATTCCTCATTTTATGAAATTCCGAGAAGTAATTGCAATAGCATTTAAAATAGTTTCGATAGGAATTTTTTTGGAAAAGTTTGCAAAGAAAGTGTTGGGAGGGAAAAGGGATCTGGTGGGCGAAAGAGGGATTATCTACATTGATTAAAACTATTGAGGAGACTTCAAAAATATAAATTTCACATTGATGGCCAGAAAATAGATATCATGTCACAGATTAATTATACAAAATTTCCATCTGTACTCTTACGGATTCATTCCCGTTCCTTTTGAAGAGGATTCAGCAAAGAGTGTTTTATTGTTGGTGTTTAGATTTCATCTTTTTTGCGAACAAATCCTGATATTATCTTATTGAATATATTACCTTTCAAAATATAAACATTCGGAAGAAAGAAAATCCTTACGTTCCCTTTCATTCGTAGCAAATAGAAGGTTGGATGTGAATGAATTCTCAGGAATTAGTTGTATCAATACTTTTCAAAAGCACACTCTCTGCAGAAAGGTAGAGGGACGAATTTACAACCTTTCTTAAATGACCTTCACGACGAAGAGCCACGTGTTAGTTTTCTGCAATGGTTTGACGCAACAGCTGATGGAGTTGGAGATACAATGGATTTTTTACCGAAACGTTTCGATGACAGGATTATCGGTAGAAATATACCGGTTTCTTTACTCATATGTCATGTCGTATGATAGAAAAACATCATTTCTGAGACACCGATTAATGGTTTAAACCAACTGAAGAAAGAACTGAAATTGAAAAAAACGTCAAATGAACAGCTCACCTCAATTATTACGAAACGTTTTTGAATTGTAAAGACGAGTTAAATGAAGGACAGGGGGAGAAGACGCATAGAAGTTACATAATAGAAGTGGAATACATAAGAAGTGGTTACATAATATTTTATAGGATCCGTTATTTAAATCTCTTGATAGTCGAAGTAATTTGGTCATTACTCATTTCTAGAATACACTCCTACCTAACATCAGACACGAAAGTTTCAAAATGTGAATGAAGAAAAACTGCAGGTCTCACATGCTCTTTTTTAACAACTAATTAATTACTTTCCACTGAAAATAGTGTGCGCTCTCCTGAAAAATTTCACAAACGACACCCCCAGCACTTGAAGAAATTAATATGCACATTTGCAATTCGCGCAGCGCAGAAATGAGCAGCAAATTCATATATATCTTAACCGGAAGTGTTAGTTTTGCGAGTGTGTTTCCAACCGGCGCTATCATTGTTCACGTGTAACAAATAGCGCTTCAGTTCTTGCTCGCCATGTCATCTTCACATGACATCTGAATAATACGGCCAAAAGCAAGCGAAATTAATTTCCCAGCAGGATGGCTACCGAGTCAGGCCAGCTGGAAAAATCTCAACCAATTAAATTTACATGCACCCACTACGCATGGAGATACGGGATGTTCAGAGTGACGCACTTAAAAGATGGATTATCCCTGGGACCTAATCCAAGTCTTAGGAGAATACAATCTTGTGTGACAGTGACGTAATGTTTCTGCTGTTTCTAATGATACACTGAGAAAAGGATTTATTGGATGGATGTCAAAATTGTGACTTACAATTAATGATAATAATAATAATAATAATAATAATATAATAATATCTCTCATTCTCATCTATCTCAATTATGAGCCCCGAGATTTGTGTGGGAAAGGGAGCGGTATATTATTATTTTTCGGGCCGCGAGCGCGCCCAGGAACGACTTACGATGTTATAACTAACTACCATTTAGTAGAATAGTAGTAGTAGTAGAATAAGAGAAACCTGGAAACCTTATTAATTAAAGTGAAGAGTAGGCTATTAGCCATTTTTATACAGTGATATTGCAGTACTAGTTGCATATTAAGAACGCTACCAGCCTTATGCACACAGATTTAATATTGGAGCAATTAGAAAAGTTGACCATGGTGAGATTCAAACCGTCGTCAACCGCGGAGAATGATTAAAAACCTGACGTCTTTAACCGCTCGGCCACGGAGCTTCTAAATTGAATAATAAATAAAATATATATTTTTTTATTGGTTGACAAATTATAAAACATAATTATATGTAAATGTGGACAATAACAAAAATATAATAAATAATTTCTGAACATTAGTAAAACATAGGTACACCTATTATTATTTCTATACATTCGTTGTTGTTATTAACTAATAGACAATACGTTTTAGTACTAAAGGTAAAATATCAATTCAAGTCATAAATTTAGCTTTATTAACTAAAGCAAATTTTAAATAAAAAATCTAAAAATATAGCTACCTGCGTTTACTCCTTGTTCTTATGTGGTTAGAGTTCACATAAAAATATGCAGTAAAAACTAGTTTGGAGATAAGGTCAATGGGCTGACAGTAGGATAGGTCAAATTCGCGCGTAGGGACATATGTATTTGTTTTTGATTGCAATAATAAATTTTTGCACGTTACATAGTACCTAAGTGGTTTTAAATTTATTTTCTACATTGGATATCAGTGATATAAAAACACAAAATTAATGGACCATGTTACTTTTAGTTTTTAATAGAGTTGTTTTATCTTATGAATATCCAGCATTCGTTACATATTTTCACATTTTAAATTATTATTGGCTGAAATGATCAAAAAAAAAAGATAAAAGTTTCCAAATTAGTTCATATATCGTTTATAATGTGAAACCTGATACAGTAAAATGTAAAATTCTAATTATGATTTTGCTGGCGATGTTCTGCGAAAATATTTAAATTTGACAACGTTGCGCCTAGGCCTACTACCGAGTTCGCTGAGCAGTGTATGAATCGATGCCGCCAGCAGTCAGTGGCAGTCTAAACAAGGGGCTTAAACAATTATTTGAAAGTATTTTTTTCAACGTAAAGATGCCTCTAAACATTTTTTAAATAGTGTATTCGGATTACACTCATTATTCCATATTATCTCTTAAAATTACTGTACTAATGCCTGAATCATCCGGTATATTACAAATTGGCAAATGCTATTTTTAGGGTTCTTATTCTACGAACTTGAAATTAAAGTGTTGCCACTCTGTGGAATAGGGGAATCAATTTAGTTAATCATTTATACGGCGACAAATTACAAAATTGACATACACCCTGACATATATTCTACCTTAAGCTTAATATTAATTTAGATATAGCTTGTGGGACTTCGGTACATATGTAGATTTAATATCATAATCACGTATCATGATCAGCTAAGTGTGAACGGGATGATGTATCTATCATATTCGCTAATTAATTGAGTTGCAGATATGATATGACGATAAGCCACTTGGAGTCGGAACATCAAAGGGGATATGGATACTACATCTTGGGGACAGTTCAATCTGCAAATATGAGAGATATGGTATGCTTCTCCGCTCTTCCCAAGTACTGCTACACTTGAAAAATGACTATGAACTCACTCACAAGAAGACATTATTGATACTTCCCATTGAAATGTAGCGAGTAGATACTTTACATCTTCTTGAAGGGGTTTGGAATCTTTAGTGTGAGGATAACACTGAGGTAGTTTTCCACATAACACCAAAACACTGTACTGCACTAGGCGTGTGTTTCGCCAACCAAGTTAGCATAATCTGGAGATTATTAAAATTAAATCATCATAAAACATGGAGTTTCAATCTTCTACAGATGATGCAAACTTGGTTGGCCAAGCGCGCATTGGTTGCAGTATAGTGTTTGGCACTCGATGTTACCTCGATGGGAATCAGCCTTTAATTATATTATAATTAGTAATTATAAGCACCCAGTAATTATAATATAAGTATAATTACCCTCACCCTTGCCTTAACGCTCAACCCTTACGGGATGGTATAGTTGAGGCACTAAGATTTTCTATCGCTAAGACCATTTCGCACAATCCTGCTAATATGGTAGATTCGGCCAGTGCTATGCTATGAAATTGCCATTTAACAAATTTAAATTACTTTCCACAGAAATAATTCAGTACCGCACTACTGTCTTCAAGCAAAAACTACGTTCTCTGAACTGACTGCACCACGCAGTACGACTATAAAAAATATTAAACAGACTTTCACTATGCACTCAGTTGCTGGAGTTTTGAAATAGTAGTAACAGACAGCAATCTTTTTACTATGTAGTGCTACAAAGATTCTATGCGATTTTAATACACATTTAAATTTAAATTCAATTTGTTGCATGCACGAATTTGCATAATTACATTTAATTTAGTATATATATAAAACGTAGAAGTTGACGGATTTAAGAAAAGCTTGGGTTTAATATATTAAAAGCGGAGAAGCTTCTAAATTTATTAAAGTTTATCTCCAAAATTTACCGACGGTATTTCCCCAGAGCAGGAAACTTCTCAACACAGTACTTTCAAAATTTTACACAGTAATGATTGTGTCTTTTACATTATTCAATATAGTGCACTTTGCATAAAAAAATAACCAATATGAATAAAGTTAATTCAATGTAGAGGATAAAAAACACTGAATTTGGGGAACTAACTTATTGGAATTAATTAAGAGAAACTTGAAATGTTTGAGCAACTAATATGTGGTGTTTGTCATATATAAAATTTTCGACACTATGAATATTACACGTTATAAAAGAGATTGAGTTAGAGAAAGGAGTAGATGTCATGTCAGATTCAGAATGCAGGCCTACGAACCTCGATGCTATGGCACTGCAATTTTAATAAATATATCTTAATTAATAGATGTAGTCAGAGTCTGGAATCAGCCAAATATGGGCATCTCTGTTCTATGCTGATCATATAAGATTAGTAATTTAAATTCATGTACTCAATTTTCTGTAGTTTATAACATGATTTGCCTTCTTATAAAATTTGAAATGAGATTACCGATAATGAACCAATTATTGCCATTATGGACGAATCAAAGAAGGAACGAGTAGGCTATGAAATATTTTTGAGCCTACAGTCAATTTATAGCTTGTGGAATATCGCTAGCCATGCTGTACAGAGCTAGCATGTTGTACAGAGCTAGCAGGAAAAACTATAGTTGTTTAAAACTACACAGATAGTGGACAATCACTCCAGGTCCTATACTTCTGGGTTAATTAGGAGATGTCATTAAAGTCAAAGGATGTGCGCATGACAGCGTGGGCAATAATAGGGGTTGATTAATAACTTTTGAGTCCGGCTGCAACAGTACTCTATCATTAACAACAATGATCACTGATCAAATGCTTGCGCAAAAGTGCTTTCCGAATACAAGGTTAAATTGAACACTCCTTTCCATAGGATGTGAACTAAATCAACGACGGACAGCGGTCCAATACGTACTTTGTGAGTGATCTACCCATGTATTTTTATAAATCTCCAGATGATGCCAACTTGGTTGGCGTAACGAGCGTCGAGTGCCGTATAGTCTTTTAGTGTTATGTGGAAAACTACGTCGGTGTTATCTTCACACCAAAGGTTCCAATCCCTTTCAAGAATGCCCATGAAGTATAAAAAAGAATCCGAACTCTGTGTACTAAAAATGCTCACAAATAACGGACAGTACAAATAACGGACAGCTGTCCCAAACTGTTAACGTCATCTGTTATGCCACAACATTTTTATTTAACGTAAAATTGAGAGATTTTAAATATTATTGCGCTTTAATTATTCATAGAAGAGAAAACTGCGATACAATAAATGCCAAATGGTTAGAAAAACAAACGGAGTTGTGAAACAGAAACAATTAACAATATAAAAGAGGACGAATGATCACACCGACAGCAGCGCCACTGAAACAAAGGAATAACTTAATACCAAGTAAGTTTTTCAGTACATATTTTATCAGACACCCTATTTAGTTTGGGCTCTGTTTATACTTCATGGATCTACAATTACGTCCACTAAATAATCATTGTAAAAATTCCTGTAAGTTGCATCATCAGATTTCCTAGGCAGAATAAAAGATAGTGCCAAAAGGGCATAGATGCTATTATAGTTCGTAGATTATCCTCGCACCAATTATTACAAGTTCAAGTATTCTGTTATTTTCCGTTGGCACTAATTCGTACGCAGACTCTGGAGCAGCATACATTGCAGGTGGAGTTTTAGTATAACCAAAGAGATGTAAAAGTAATGGTAAATTAAAAACAGTCGAAGAAATTATCTAATAAAAATAATTACATACCACATAACCTGTTTGACATTCGTAAGGTGATTACCTGTACATCTCAACCATGCCAATCATTGTTATTTGCCAATTGCAATATTATGTATGCCAATCTCTAGTAATGGCATTATATTGCAACACTATACGTTATTTCTCATTTGTAATAAACGACATCCTGAAAAAATAAATTCCAAGGCCCAGGTTCTTTCAAATGTTCAGAGTTTCAGAGATTATGCGTTAGGACTTTTTATTCTGAAAACCGGTTTAAAAATCAAATAAATTGTAGGGGAAGAAAGGGACGCCGTGCGGTAGGAAAAATATGTAAAAAGATTCGGAAGTGAAATAAATTCAGCGAAAATATTACATCAGTGCTCAGCCCTTAGGTAGTAGAATATAGCTATTTATGTAGTTCTTAAATTTGAACATAAATAGGAGATGAGCCACTGGGATTTTTTTATTTACAAATTTTTTTAAGAATTTTTTATTTTTTTGGTAGGACTAGAGCCTTCGCGAATTCATTCATATATATTTAGATAAAATTGATCCCTTTCTTTTAACAAAAAATGTAATGAGGAAAATATGTAACATAAAAGCTTACATTTACATCATGAACCATAGAAAAGGTATGGACCCCATGAAATTTATGTAGAATTAATGTGTTTTTACAAAAATTGTTTTTGGAATAGTTAAGTAATCTGTATATTGTCGCAACGATGACCTAAAAACATTTTTGGTTAAAGATCTATATTTTTTTCTTATTATTTGCATATTATAAGGTTGCGGGACGTACGGGTTTTCACCCCGTAATCATTCACAAAATACCTCGTTCGAGATAACCTTGAAGAAAACATGCATACCCACTCACAAAAACTTCATACATCATACATGCAATATAACAAGATCCTTATATAAACCTGAAATAATTTCATAATAATTGGTACGAGTCATAAGAGTTGGTATGACTTGGTACTAACCCGTCTACAACAAATATAAATCAGCGAAGAATTGAGAAGTTCATAATGCGCAAAAACACAATAATAATAATAATGATCAGAATGAGTTTAATGATAATAATGAAATAATGATAATAATCATAATAACAATAATGATAATAATAATATAATCTCATTAGTTAAACGAACACGTCATACCTGGTAAGTATTTTTCCCATCCTTAGCGTATATGTAGGATTCGGTTGCTTATCTTGTGATATAAACCTTATATACGAATAATTATTGGATCTGCATGGAAATTAACTCGTCACCCCCGAGTCTAAAACTGGATATATCTACTATAGCTATGAGCCACGTTGTTATAGCTATTACACTCACGCTAAACAATATTACCGTATCTTGGATATCGAATTTCATACAAACGTGTCGACAATCATTTAAACGTAATAAGAGACCCACATCCACAAGCCCCGTATACCTGCTGACATTATGACAGCGTTATTCAAAACATAATTCAAAATAAGATTACAGGAGAGTGTTCATAAGCGTCTTGACATCTTCACTCTGAAATTCTGTGTATATCTAAGTTATTATTTTCCTCTCAGATTTGATAATATAAAGTGAACACTGGGAATGTGGGATCAATAGTTAGTTTTCTCTTTCTTTCTCTCTCCCTCTCTATCTCTATATCTTACTATATTAATGATGGTCGGCCCTATCATGTATCATTTGATGTTAAAATTACATCCACGTTAAACTTTATAGCCAATCAGAAATACATATTTTTCAAAAACATGGCTTCTGAATGGATATGAACTTAATAGCCCTTGTTATAAAATAACATACGGAATACATCATAAGCCTGATTGTTAACAATATATCTGAAATTAGACATAAAACCCTAGACCAATAATACTGATTATATTATATTGCCCTCTGTTGATTATATTGATGATTGTCATTTTAAAAAAGCCTCTGAACTCACGGTAACTTTCTGTGACTAATGTATGTATGAGAATGTAGCATAAAACTAAAATGGAATAAAAAGATCCATTGTGTAATGAACATGTGGAATGTAGGTCCTATTTTCATTGATCATTGAATCAGTAGCATAATTTGTTTTATTATTTTCTCTATTACAACCGAAGAAGAGCAAAATTATAGCACAAATGTTCTGTTTTTCAACCTTCTGCTGTTTATCTCAGCTTAGCGATTGGAAATAAAACTAAAATTATATGGGACAAGTATGATTTATGTAATATAAACAGTCGATGTTATCAGTTTCTCAGTTGAAGTTATATGAAGATATGCCGTTGTAACTCAACGTTGGAGGGGGAGTGCATATTGCACGCAAAGTAGTTGTTTTCGACACAACGCGTACCTAGAATTATAGGTAACGAGGAAATATAAAACTTTATTGAACCATAATATTTGATAATTTCATTAATAATTTATCTCTTAGTTAACTTTTTGGCTTTGGCAAATAATATTAAAAATATACTATAAATAACTACCAGTTTTTTTTCAGTATCTTAAATAAAGCAACGCATTATTATTATTTATTTATAGTCAATAAATTTATTCAATATAATTACCAATATTTATTTACCTGTGCTCCTTGTTCCTGAATTTCCTAGAATTTCTATGTCTGATTTTATGAAAGTTGGTAGTTCAACCGTGAAGATACGATACCGATAAGTTATGAGGCGTTATATAATATACCAAGTAGGTACTTAATGCTCTTCTGCATTAAGAACGATTTCGATGTAAGTGTTCAAAAGTTTACTTGTTACAACACTTATGTTGAAAAGCCGTTGTCTTCCTAAGTGGAAAAAGATGTAGCTCAGTTTCATACCGATCTAGGACGTGTGCATTTTATCCCATATTTTATAATATTTCACGTTTAAATATTGAGGGTGTACGTGAGAAAATGGAGGCAAAAAGGATTTTGTACAGAACACCGTTTATTTTGTTTTCCTTGTATATTGCTGGTTTCTAGTGTAATTTCGCTATATTATATACCTACAGTGGAAGATTTAGTAAAATATATATTACTTAATAATATACCTAATTTAAGTTAAATATAAAAAAGTTTCGACAAAATAGCATACGTCTTTCCTTGAAAAACCTAGTTAAAAAAAAGTTGTTATGTCGCTAAGATTTTAAGTTAAAACAAATCAAAATCGAATAAAAAATGTTAATCTGTCAATGTTTTTCATTAAAATTGTATTAACGAAGAGTCGAGATACGACTTGAAATGCATGGATTCAAGCTAGTTGTGCTCAGTTTATATAATTTTCTTTTGGGAAAGAAAGGAAGAAGATAGCTACACATTATAAGTAAAGAAGAATGGTAAAAAGAAATAATACCCAAGAGCTGGGAAAATAATTTAATTTTACCGATACATAAGCAGGGAAATCATACATTTTGTAGGAACCAGCGATATGCCTATCTTCAATAAAATTTAAAGTATATCGGGTTATTCAGAACTCATCTCTAAAACTTTGAGGATATGTGCATCCTTAAATAAGAAATCGATATCACCAAAAAAATTTTAATAAAAGTAATTAGGATTTCCCGTAAACAATGTTTAAAGTTATACCATTATAAGTGACCATCCACAAGCAGTGACCTACTTTGGTCACTGCTTGTGGATGACCTGCTGGCCATACTTTCTGTGTGGGAGGTTGAGGTTCAAGCATATGCGGACGATCTAGTCATTTTAATCAGAGGAAACTCTGAAGAGGGAATTTCCCTCACCCTCCAAGAGGTACTAGAGACAGTACTGAGTTGGTGTAAGAGGGAGCAGATGTCTGTAAACCCTCACAAAACGGTAATTGTACCGTTTACCAAGAAAAGGAAGCTGGACAACTTAAGACCTCCCTCCTTACTTGGTGAAATAATTCCATTTGCGGAGGAAGCGAAGTATCTGGGTGTAGTACTGGATAAGTCGCTTAATTGGAACTCCCATCTGGAAAAAATGATCCACAAGGCACGACTGTCCTTATGGACTTGTCGAAGAATTTGTGGGAAATCTTGGGGCACTGGACCCAAACAAATATATTGGCTGTATGTGACGGTCATACGACCCATGATCGCATACGGCTCCATAGTTTGGTGGTCCAAAGGACTACAACAAAGGACCAAACTCAAACTCTCTGGTTTACAGAGACAAGTCTGCCTGGCCATAACTGGAGCAATTAGCTCCACACCGTCAGCAGCTCTGGAAATCCTACTGGACCTACCTCCTCTTCATATATATTTGGAGAAAGAGGCCAGATGGGCAACATACAGACTAAAGCAGGCAGCTTTTAACATGCCGCAGTCTGACACCATGGAGCGCAATAGGCTGCTGGATGACATGGAAAGTCACAGTATCCTGGAGATGATTTCAGATGTCATGCCTGCAAAGACCAACCTTGAACTGCCCTTTCACATTCTCTTCCCAGGAAGAGATGAGTGGGATCGGAATAAGGCTGACCTATTAAGGGCAGATAGTGGTTGGTTTACAGACGGATCCAAAACACCCATGGGAGTTGGAGCCGGAGTATATAGTTGCAACCCAACGGTGAAAATATCTTCATCCCTTGGCAGTTATGCAACTATATTTCAGGCAGAAATTTATGCCATCGAATTGTGTGTACAGAGGCTGGAACAAAGGCAACTTACACGCAAATCGATAAAAATCTTCTCAGACAGCCAAGCAGCTCTTAAAGCTCTTGGTTCCTACCGTTGCAACTCAAAAACGGTATGGAGCTGCCAGCAGGCACTTGCTCAATTGAGCAGAAAAAATAGAATAACTCTGGTCTGGGTCCCAGGCCATTCTGGCCATGAGGGGAATGAGGCAGCCGACTCTCTAGCTAGGGAGGGTGCTGCTTCTGAATTTGTCGGACCAGAACCGGTGCTTGGCATATCCTCGAGTACTGCCAAAGCAACGCTCTTGACCCGGGCTGAGGAGCAAATCCTCCAGTACTGGCAGGAACTACCACGATTAGTTCATTCGAAGGCGTTTATAATAAACCCTTCAAAAACAAGAACTAAAAAACTTCTAGAGTTAAGCAGGTTTCACCTACGAACTCTAATTGGCCTATATACGGGCCACTGCCGTTTAAAATATCATCTGTGCAAATTCGGCCTAGCAGAAGATGCTGAGTGCCGCCTATGCTTAGAAGATGATGAAACGGCAGAACACATATTGTGCACCTGCCCTGCTGGGGAAAGGATCAGATACTCATTATTTGGCAAAGGACAACTTCTGCCAGAGGATCTGAACAAACTCTCACCCAATAAGGTGATCAGCTACATTAAGAAGCTGGACCTGTTGGGTGAAATATAAGTAGGTGTGAGCCACAATAGACCACATGGTCGCGGTGGAGGGTCTGGTTTTCGGCCCACTCACTTTTGAACCTAACCTAACCTAACCTATACCATTATAAAGAACTACGTAGATGGGCAACTGTACTTCAACGACATCGGATATACCACATTCCGACAAAAAACAGTACACAAGTTTTTTGTACCTGGAACGTCTATCTATCTTTAAGTTTATTTTAAAGTAAAAACGCTGCAAATCTTTTTTGCGCCGGGCGCGCCGGTTTCTTTCGTGCTAGCTAGTTTGCATTGTCAGTCCCAAGGTCACTCCATTACAGTGGACCAGTATCCAGCGGCGTGCAATGAAAAATGTTTAAATAGTTTTCAGACCCCGCCAAAAAAATATCTTTTTGCACTACCACATTTCTACATGTATGTTGAACATCCCCAAATTTTATTATGGATAGGTTCTGAATAACCCTGTATATAAGGCTAGTAGATAAAAAATTAAACCCATGTGTGAAAAAAGATATGGAGGATGAACAAGCCTGATATATGATATGATAAGTGTAGTGAGAAATCTAATAAAAACAGAATTGAGAAAAATTATATCTGACATTTATTGATCTAAGAGCCAGATTTAACATGATAGAAAGGAAAATAATATGGAAAGGTTTAAAGACCTTAAAGTAAATAAAAAATTAATACAAGTAATAAAAAGTACATATCAAAATATAATTAAAAGTGCGGTTAAATGGACAAAGCTCAGAAGTTTTCCACATTAATAGAGGATTATCTGAGTACGCTACTGTTTATTATAGTTTTGGATAAACTAATCAAAAATATAGGAAAACTAAAACAAACAACAATCGCATATAGAAATTTTGGTCCCACAAAACTATCCAGACGATATAGTATTAATAGCCCAAACCCAAAGGATACTGCAATCTCTAGTAAATGTATGGACACAACAAATACAATTTTTTAAAATGGAAATAAACATGGATAAAAAAGTAATGACTATTAATGACAAAGGCAACAGAAGAATAAAAAATAATATTATGTAACCATCAAATATTGGAGGTAGTAACAGTTTATGAGTATTTGGGAGCAATGATATCAAATGGCGGAAAACTGGATCTAGAGATAGCGAAGAGAAGAGAAAAGGAAATCAGCGTGTACCATGGAATAAATAAAGCAGTGCTTGGGAAAAAGTTGATATATGTAATAACGAAAACACAAATTTATAATACAAATGCCCTACCCACGATACTATATACTAGTGAATCATGGGTAGGTACCTCTGAAGAAATCACACATTACATGAAATCACAAATAAATGCTATTGAAATGAAGTACCTTAGGAAAACAGAGGGAAAAACAAAATATATTATTGTCAGGAATACAGAGAGAAGAAAGATGACTAAACAAAAATCGATCATGAGGAATTTGGAAAATAAACAATTAAATTGGTATGAGAACATAAGAAGAATGGATTCAGAAAGGAAAGGAAAGGAAAGGAAAAAAGAAAGGTAAACCGAGAAGCATAGAAAGAGTAGAAGAAATTGACACAAGCAGAGGGAAAACTTTGAGGAAAATAAAAACAACATTGACGTAGTTTTCCACATAACACCAACACACTATATTGCAGTTGACGCCACCAACTGCAGTCGATGCGAAACGCGCATCGACTGCAGTATACTGTTTTGGTTTTATGTGGAAAACTACGTCAGTGTTATTTTTACACCAAAGGTTCCAACCGCATTTAAGGAAATGAGAACGTTGGTACAGGACCGAAAAAAATGGAAGAAACGGATAAATGACATGGGTAATACAGAACCCAATCCAACGCTCTAAAGGGAAAAAGGATGAACGATGTTGAAGAAGAAGAATGTTCTTTTGCCTCTGCTTTAAGAATGCCATTAAAAATACCTTTTCGGAAATACCTAGTAAATACTTCTAAACACTTTCGCTCTATGCCCCTGTACATAAGCAGTAACTAATTATTGCCTGTATAGCACGGAACATTAACTTGATTTGCTTAAAGCAGATTTCGTAATTACGCTGCACCCCCGCCCCGGTTCAATCTGTAATCGTCGAGATAATTGGCGTTAAACTTATTAGCATTTCAAAACAGATAATTATGAGGTGAATAGTGACTCCAGTTCTAGCAGCACGAACTGAAATCATGGGGCGCAAAATCTAATACGATGCACTGGTTTGAGCTCAAAGCAGCGTTCTCATTGCTAGGAAATTCTTCCGACTCGGAAATAATTTAAATGTGTATCTCTGTGTTATAATTGGTTTGTTTTTGGTAATTTACGATTACTTAATGAATAATGGTGTGTCAGCAAAAAAAAAGTAAATATGTTCATTCTTGTAAATGAAAAAACTGTATTAATATTTACTGTACTGTATTAAATATTTACAAGATAAATATTTCATTTTTTTCAAATCACATACATTTTATATGGTACCTATTTCATCCGAAATTTGAAAAAGAAATATGGAAAAGAATAATACATAAAATAAACAACAAAATAATTGATTGATTTTGTATTTGATGACAAGTTTCTGATAGCATATTCTAAATCTTTAAAAGACACCCTAAAATTCGGCATAATATTTTTTTATATAATAATAAAATATCAAGATTTACATACCTATAGGATTATAGGTAACGAGGAAATATAAATGTTTATTGAACCTTAATATTGATAGTTCCATTAATAAATTTATCTCTTAGTTAACTTTTTAGCTTAATTCCTATTTAAAGAAAGATGTAAACAGTTAAATAAGCTTAAATAAGTTTTTATAATATATTAAAAATATACTATAAAAAAACTACCAGAGCTATAGAACTCCAACTTTATTAGGATAGATTATTGGTTAGATAAGTATTCAGGGAATTAGGAAAGTTTTATTAAAAAAAATTAAGTTATCTACAAACTGACGATTTTGACATTGCAATTATTTTTATTTAATCAGTTAACCATTCAATTGTTCAATTCTGTGTAATTTTTAACAATTCTTAGATGTTAAACCTTCTGCCATACATATCCCTGAAGGCGCAGAAAGCAGAAATACGTATCCTACATTGGAGGCTAAGGCTAAGGTGGATTGTTACAATTTCAGTTTCGTCAGTAAATCATTAAAATTCAATAAAAAAAGTACGTAACCAAAAATAATTATTTTTAATGTAATGTAGACGCTTCGTTAATATTTCATTATTTAAAAGAATCACTAGTAAAAAGAAAAATGTAGTAAAGACAATAAGTTGAGGTTATTAGTAGTGGTGAGAAACACACCGTAGTGCCCTCTTTGGGTCTTTGCTACTATCTGTCTGACAATTATTGTCAAATTGACAGACAGAATAGATAAAGACCTGCTTTTCCGCAGGTGGCGACTCCTATGGAGATGCCGATGTAATGCAATGCCATTCGGGGCATATTTCCCGTGAAGTAGTTGTTCTCGGCATCTACTTCAAATAAGTTGAGGTTATGTCAAGATAGGCCGCTGTAGTTTAATGCTGGGCGGTACATACTGCACGCAAAGCAGTTGTTTGCGACATATCTTAAAAATAATAAGGTTTTTCCTTTGCTTACCTAGGATTATAGGTAACGAGGAAATATAAAACTTTATTGAACCATCATATTTGATAATTTCATTAATAATTTATCTCTTAATTAACTTTTTGGCTTAATTCCTACATAAAGAAAGATGTAAAAAGATCAGAGTTAAAGGCTAGTTCAAAATATACATGAATACCGTATACACAAAAGAGAGTCGTTACAGTTTGTCATGCATGGCCATGAATGGTGGATTCAATTCGCCTTAAACCACGATCTTGTTAGCATCGCGGTCATGCCTAAACCGCCATCAAATTCGATACTCCAGTAACCGGAAACAAAAACGTGATGCCGACTAGCGATGCTAAGTAATTTATAGGCGGCCTGCCATAACTCGTTGCCTGTATCTCTCGATTCTGCATCCCACATTTCGTAACTCATCTGACAGATATATAAAATATATCGAATTTGGATTCGTATTTTAGATATATTAATGTACTAAAATATGTTCTTGCAGGAATATAACGAAGGAAGTTCAATTATTTATTAAGTTTTACTTTTGTAAAGCAATTACTAAAGGGCTAGATAGTATAGGTACTTAATAATAAAAAAACAGTCCAAGACAATTGCAACAAATAGTTAATGTAAATATATAGTATATACTTAGTAGTATAAATTGGTAAGTACACTGTGTGTTTCAAATTGATATAGTATCATTGGTATCTTGGAAATCATTAGAGATAGACACTAGATTAAATTGGGGCAAACTTTGCTTAATGTAATCGCAAATAGTATTAATTTGTAGCAAGTTAAAATCGAAATTCTGGAAATTCGTTTTTGCAGAATTTCTGGCTTGTTTGAAGAGGAATTGAAATAAAAAAGACACTCTCTCATACCACATATGATATGCTCTATCGAATGGCATAAACAGTTTTTTTAAGTAACGTTTCGTCTCTTCAGAACTATCATCAAACTTATCTGCGTCTGTGTATATGTATTAACAAAATGATAATGAAAAAGTAACAAATCATTAACTATAAATAATAAATAATTAACAAAAAGAAATAATAATAATAACAATAAGGCATCTATTGCCCAACAGAATAAACATTCCAATTACAGGACAAAACAAGTAATAATACACCAGCTGTGACACCAGTAAATAGAGCACCACAAAAATTTAAACCTAAACCGAGACCTAAACTTACATTTATACAATGGAAAAAAAATTATGTCGTTATCATTAAGTATCATTAAAACAGTCGACTGCAATACGCAATAAGTCACTGAGACTACAGCAGCTTATGTCACAATGAAAGATACTTAATCGATTATAATTGTTTGACATTATAAGAACTGGAGATTTCATAAGTATATTAGTTCTAGCATTCCGATAATAAAACATGCATTCATCAAGAGAGTCAGATCTAGGTACTTGTATATTGAACATAATCTGTTGCTGAAAATTATAGTGTTATTTTCTGAATATAGAAAATACTGTTAAAGACCTAAAGACTAAATAATTTAGATAAAAATTTAGAATTACATCAATATGGTTGCATAAGATTTGAGAATGAGTTATTCTTGTGAACGATTTTTTGTCTCGTTGCAGCTTCTTGTTCCATGAATAGAACGCAAATCAGATAGGCTTATTATCAGTATTAAATGGAAATCTTCAGAGAACAAGTAATTATCTGGTAACCTGTCTATCTGTGTATCTATTTTTGAGTTTTGCGTTATATTTGTTCATTTTAGAATCATCTTAGATCTCAAAATAGAATGGTATTGCTGCCAGGAAACTTATACTGTAATTACCAGTTTATCGTGGCAGCTCAGTAAGCTGCAATGCTGCGTGGCACAGTCTAGCCGGTCAAGAAGTAAAATGTAAAATGCCTATTTCTGTACTAAATAACTTTTGCTCTTTGTCTTCCCTGTAGATATTCAGACATTACAAAATTGAATAAAACCAAAAATCGATGTCACTGGTTCTTATATTTGGTAAAGTCATTGACTCCTCCAATATAAGAAGACTTATGATTCCTAAACAATTTTCTTCAGATTGTCTAACAATTGACAACAACTCCAAGCGACGTGAGAAACACACCGCAGTGCCCTCTTTGGGTCTTGAGTCTCTTTGGATCTTTGTTAGTATCCGTTTGACAATTATCGTCAAATTGACAGACAGATAACGACCTGCTTTTCCGCAGGCTCCATTACAACAGTGACCTGTATTGTCGTTGAGGAAGATAATCCTACTTATTTATTGGAAGGAGCTGCCGAAAACCACTACTCCACGGTCAATGTGCCCCGACTGGCGTTGCATTACTCCCGCATCTCCATGGAAGTCGCCACAGCCTTCATCGATATCAACCACCAGACACTGACCGGTTTCGTGCTGTTTATGCGCTCGTTAGAGTGCCACAGGTAGTGGAATAATATATAATTTCTCACCACTACTACATTTACTATTCCCCTTAGGCAATCATGTCGCAAAATCGTTCATCGATTCCACTACCTATGGCACTCTGACGAGCGCATAACAAGCACGAAACCAGTCAGTGTCTGGTGGTTGATCTCAATGAACGATGTGACGACTTCCAAGGAGATGCCGGAATATTGCAACGTCACTCTGGGCACATTGGCCGTAGAGTAGTTGTTTTCGGGATTTCCTTCCAATAAACATCTCCAAGCAATTTTCTGCAGTATTGTTTCCAAACTATGTATTGTGAACTGCTTGGAAGTATACTTTCTTACAAAACTATAGTTACCTTTGGAATTAGCTCTGAACAATTATCATCCGTCATCCATCCTCATGCACATAAATAATTTAAAGGGTATATAGGTATATGATATTGGAATCATTTGTTTTGCTTATAATTAAAAAAGAATTCTGCATAAAAATACATATCTGATGCACTTGATTTATTTTTATGAATCTTAAATTCTAACAACTTCTCAATGAGAACTTAAGAATGATTAAATATAGATAACTTTGAATAATAATAATATAATAATAATATTGTTTATAATGAATAATTACCCTTATTTGCATCAGTGGGTGGAAATATTTTATAAACTGGTACTCGTTAAATATATTATATAAACAGTATAAGTAGTTTAAAAGTACATTAGAGAAGCTACGGTAAGTACTCACTTCACCCGTAAAGGCATGAATAATAAATTTTGTCAATATATCTCCTGTTTCGGTTTTTCGCGGGGCACATGGAGCTGTTAAAAAATTCATCCGGCTCCCGCTTCTCTCAACCAACGTGTTTATTAGCTCCACTCCATTTTAATAAATAATCAATGCCCCGGTACGTATAGAGGCTCTTGTTTAAAACGGTGAAACGAGACGCACTTAACAGAGGTATTATCATGGTCCATTTTGGCTGGGCTATACATGATGGTAACAATTAAAGGCTCACTTACAGATTCTCTACTTCTTAACTAGATATATAATTCAAGAAGTAGGTCATCGTACTGAAGAACTATTGCTTAATTTTTGGATTTTATGTAGGGCTTTATTACAAAAAAATTTTAATTTTTTTCCGAAAATTGCAGTTGTAGTTTTCAAGCACCACAAAATTTTGACTGGAAAAATATCAATTTGCGAGTTTTACCTAGACTACCTATTTCAACGTGATCTTAAAACAAAATCTAATGTTGACAGTGTTGTCCACTTGACAGCTTTATGCTGCATTACTATAGAAATAACCCGTACCTTTTCACTGGTCCAAACATCCTTGCAAATATTATCCTTGCCACTTCAACTTAAAATAGATAAATCTTGTATAAATTCTTGCATAAATTTGCCGATATTTGAAGAAAAAACAGTACATTTTATTTGGAGGAAAAGTTACTTTTCATGGCTTGCTCTCTATTAGCAGCCTCACTTAGTTCGGTTGCTAAACACGAGCGCGCCATGAAAAGTGTCAGTTTTGCTCCGTATAATAATATACGTTCTGTAAAGAAAAAAAACTTGTTTTAACACTGAATAAATATCACGTAAAAGTCAACTTTTAAAGACAGTTTTCGCAAAAGCATATGCAGGTTATGCAGATTTTTGTGCCGTATTGATGAACATTTTAATCATAGAAATTAAAAACACATTTTTCGTTTCGATAATGTTTATATTGGTGAATACTCTATATTAAAAAGGTACCCTACGTAACATACAATAAAGTTTTCACAATAGGATTAAATAATTAATATAATATAAAGTAGATATAAAGAAAGTTCCTGTGTATTATTATTATTATTATTATTATTATTATTATTATTATTATTATTATTATTATTATTATACTATCAAATTGTTATTATAATACCAGTTACATAGTGTAGGTATAAGAAAAGTTCCTGTCCTGTGTAATTTGGTTCCGTTGAGCCATTCGAAAATGTTAAAAGTGACCATCTGATCATGATTCACTACCTAATCATTAATTTTTCAAGTTCTATAAGCCCCCATGCGACCCGTGCGCTCCTGGTGAGTTAAGTGAGTCTTAAGCTGACCCTAACAAACATATTTATTATGAAAGAAGGCTCAAGCTCCTTTTGCGAGCTCTTCTTAATTAAGGCCCTATCGACTGCAAGTTGCCTTCATTAATAATCTTCAGGGCCGAGTAATAAATCAAAATAAAGCTCGGTTTGTGAAATGCGTAATTGAAATATATATACATGAACGCACCGGGAAGTAATTTAGACCTCCAGTGGGGCAGCGTGGCTTGTTTTTTGCTCCGCCGATAATCCCCAAGGTACCCAATTACGGTCATAGTTTTCCCAGCTTCATTTGCTTTGGAATAGCGTCATGAAAAACGAGTGTATGAGGGACGTGTTGGTAGAAACTGGGAGATTACCGACGCGACGATCTTGCATTTTATAAGTAGTTGTAACAATGTAGAGAAATAAGCAAACTTCTATGTTTTTATAATTATCTCGTTCACTACATGGTGGTCCTTCGAAACGGGAAATTTTGAAAATGTTGTCATTTCGTAACTATGCACAGTTGGACATGGAATTAATTGTCAAATAATCTGTCATTGTATGCCATTTAGTAATCATGGAACAGTGGTCAGGTGAGCTGCGTGATTTTGCAATAAAATCGTATTATAAAAATAACGACTGTCTACCTAGTTGTTGCCCAGCGGCAATTCCAGATTCACTTTGTGAATTCCACGTCACGAAAGAGATCTTTCTGCTCATGCCATAAACTCATGGATCATAACATTGAAGAAACAGGTACAGCCAACAAAACCAAACAAAGAAAACCCAATATAAGTGTCAGAACTGCGGAAAACAGATCGCTTTAGAACATCTAGAGAACACAGTCCAAAACGTTCAGTCCCAAAACGAGCCCAGGCGTTGGACATAATAATATGTAAGCTAATATTGCTACGAATTTTACACAAGGACCTGAACCTTCATCCTTATAAAATCCAGATAGTTCAAGCTCTAAAGCCGACAGATTATCCAGCACATTTACATTTTTCAGAAATCGTGTTAGCACGAGGAATTGATATTCACAACTTATGGTTTTCTGGCGAGGCACATTTTGATTTATCAGGCCACACCAATAAACAAAGTTGCAGATATTGGGCACCCGAAAATCCACAAGAACTTCACCAACAGCCAGTACATAGTCCGAAGGTAACGGTTTGGTGTGTAGTTTCTTCGATGGTAATTATCAGTCCCTATTATTTTGAAGACTATGCTGAAAATGCTGTGAGTCAATTCTCCTCGTTATCTCGATTTGAGCAACTATTTTCTGGCGCCACAATTAAACAAGTTTCCAGGAAATGAAGATACATGGTTCTAGCAGGATGAGGCTACTTCTCATACCATAAAAGGGTCAATAAATGCCTTAAAAGAATTGTTTTCTGATCACATTATCTCCAGGCGTGGAGGCATCGAATGGCCCCCAAGATCGCTAGACCTCTCGGCTTGCGATTACTTCTAATGAGCCACTTGAAACACAAAGTTTTTGCTGACAAGCCAAGAAGTATACGGGAATTAAAAGAAAAAATCCGAGAAGAAATTATCAATATTCCATTAGAAATGTTGCATCGTGGTTTGCAAAATTTCATTGATTGAATTCAAGAATGCATACAGAGAACATAAGGTCATTAACCAGGCATTATTTTTAAGAAATAAAAATGGCATATAACGATATTGTTAATTTTATATATTACATAAAATAATTATAATTACTTCCTGAAATATGACATTCTCAAAATTTCTCGTTGCCAGGTACCACCTTGTATAAGGAAAATGAACCGCCCTTTTCCGATCTCTTTTTTTGTGGCCAACTTGATGGTGAAAACCCAATCTTTGGTTTCATTTTTCATTTACAAAATTTAATTTTGCAACTTTTAGGTACACCTCCATATCCTGCTCTTTTTGTGGCGATAGAAAAGAAAGATACACATGTTATCCAGACACTTTTTTGAGTACAATTCAGTAGCGTGCTAAATTTTTTGCTGCTTTATTAAATTTTGAGTTTAGGCCTAAAGTTTTGTTTCATTAAATAGAAATCATTGTTGGCTATGGGTTAGTTAAAAAGGTAAGTTATGGTTACACAAGAAGCAGCTACTGCCCTAACATTTTTTTCTTCTCAAATTCTCAAAAGATAGGAAATCATTTTTCAGATATTTAATTTTATGTTAAAAATTTCGTTATTTTTGTTTTGAATTTTCGAAAAACTGTTATAGGAACTTGGGACATTAATTTTTCTTGTAAAATCAACCCCCGAATTTTGTGCACATAATTTCCGGACACTGTATATTTCATCAACTTATATATTAAAAAGATTTTTTAATAAATTAAATAATGTAATGTCTGTAACAAAACACTTCATGTGTTCTTAGTCAGCCGATTATCTTCAATCTTAAATTAACTGAAACCGAATTTGTTTCATGTAGTCATGGGAACGATATTCAACTTTTTTCTTCAAATGGCATAGGATGTAGATTTTGCATCATTCTAATAGGCAATTTTTTTCTCTTTCCTGCAATATAACATAATATTATGCCATAGTTACAATAATTATCTACTGAAACAATAAAAAATTTACGTATTTGCAGAAAAAACTTTTCATGACCATACGAAACAAATTCTAATCAGTGTTTTATCATTCGGTAGATGATTTTCTCAGGGTTTATGAAAATATAAGAATGATATTAAATCTACTTTCAAAAATATAAGAAAATATAAAAATAAGAATTATATTTATTTTTAAAAATAACTGGGGAGTGGTGCCTGAAACATACTGTATGTCATCATTATTGATTGTTATAAAGTAACGACTTCTACCATTCAATTTTTTAAAAAGATTTTTTTTTATTTATTCAATCTATTACCATAGAAAATGTAAATCTTAATAAGTAAAATATTTTACAAATATAAAGAAAGAAAAACAATGTGTTTCCTTACATCAGTGTCACCTACATCCGACTACTTCTTGTAAAAGAATTTTGCGTTTGTCATGCCATTTGCAAGTGTCATTTATTCAGCTTGTTGGAACTAACAACGCTTAAAATCACCTCCTGAACTCTAAACATGACACAATTTACTTATATCGCTAGTTTACTTATAGCATCGTTTACAAAGAAAATCAAGTAAGCCCTTATTCCATTGGAGTAATGTTTCCACATACGGGACACCCTTTGTTTTTATTTTTCAAACAAAACAAGCGGCAAAAGAGAGAGAGAGATGGGTACTTTACAATTTACAATTTACTTATATCGCTAGTTTACTTTTTGCATCGTTTACAAAGAAAATCAAGTAGGGCCTTATTCCATTGGCGTAATGTTTCACATATGCGACATTCTTTGTTTTTATTTTTCAAGCAAAACAAGCGCCAAAAGAGAGAGAGAGAGAGAGAGAGATGGGGAACGTATTACAGCTCCTAACATGTTGAGGAACTCATATATCTCGGCGGATATAGCCGAGTGCCATTATTTCACCCGAAAAATGTAATGCTTTCAGCACACTTTGTGAAAAGCAAAGGAAACCCGGAAATGAGGAAATGTGGCTTTCCATGCCTTTAAATTGCTTTATCGTTTCTCAATAACATTACAACCTGCTGGTATCTCAATCTGAAAGGTAGTTTATATGCAGAAGGGTGGCAGTTCTCTACACAAGTTTAAAGCAGTTGCAGTTTCTTTTTATCATAAAATATTTATTTATTTACTTACTTTATTTTATTAATTTTGCTCATTCATGAGAAGATAACTTTTTGTATGATTCGGAATACATGTAATGACATCACCGGGTCTGTATTAGCGAGCTGTATTCTTATTTGATAATTACATTTTATAATTTGGTGTGTTATGTTCAGAGTTTGTCAAAATTTGACAAAATGGGGACCAATTTCAAAGGTCTTTATTATATATTCATTGATTCATTCCATTGGTATAGATACCACAACATAAGGAGGTACTATAGGAGCAGAAGTCAGTTAAGTTAACGTTATTAAAGCAGTTGCAGTTTCTTTCTATCATAAAATATGTATTTATTTACTTACTTTATTTTATTAATTTTGCTCATTCATGAGAAGATAACTTTTTGTATGATTCGGAATACGACATGTAATGATTTCACCGGGTCAATTAGCGAACTGTATTCTTATTTAATAGTCACATTTTATAATTTGGTTCATTATGTTCAGAGTTTGTCAAAAGTTGACAAAACGGGGACCAATTTCAAAGGTCTATATTATCTAATCATTGATTCATTCCATTGGTATAGGTACCACAACATAAGGAGGTACTACAGGAGTAGAAGTCAGTTAAGTTAACTTTAAACTTAACCATGTTTATAAGCTGAAGTAATATATTAATATTATTAGGATGTATCTATTCAGTTTACTTACCAAAATAGGTTTTATACCTTCGGTTCGTTTTGAAACATACCTGAAATCAAAAAATGGGTAAGTGCTTCATACAATAATTTTATATGTACTTAATTATGTTTCATAAATAAATTTATTAAATATTAATTGATGTCAATATTATGAATTACAATTAATAATAATATAGTTAACAATATCTCTATCCCTCATTCTCATCTCAATTATGAGCCCGGAAGTCAGAGAATTGTGTGAGAGAGGGAGCGGCATATTATTATTTTGCGGCCCCTAGCGCCCAGGAACGACTTACGATGTTATAACTTTACTACGATTTAATAGGTACAAGAGTAAGAGAAATCTGGAAAACCTTATTAATTCATGTGAACAGTAGGTTGTTAGCCATTTATACAGTGATATTGCAGTACTAATTTTATATTAACAATGCTACTAGTTTTATTCAGACAGATTTAATACATTTAGAAAAAGTTGAGCGCGGTGAGATTCGAACCGCCGTCAATCGCGAAGAAGTTTTGAAATAATTTATGTAAATATAACAGTTTTAACATTCACGCAATCGATGACTATAATGTATAGTACTTGTACAGAGATATGTCTCTACCTCTGCGCTACGAAGTCCCCAACGACACTTAGAATAATTTCGCCAGCTACTGTCTGTGTCTGCTATTAAGTTAGTATTCTATGACTTTTGCCATTACGCATGTCTGAGCTTCCGCTGGCCCTCAAGCCCACAATGACTAACTTAAGCATAATTTTACTCTTTCTCTATATAGATATTCCTTCACATTACAAAATTAGTGGGAGAGATAGATTTAATATTGAAACATTTCGTAGTTTATTCTTTTTAGACATGACAGATTCTCCTCTTGTTTTATAAAATTATAAGTTATTTTTGTCTTACTACTCTAGCACAGTTCTGAAAAATTTTAAAAATCAGAAAATACCTCCTGCGTCAAAGGAATTAATCAGGGTTTGATTTCGAAAACTAAAAAAATTAAAATGCTCACATTAAAACAATATAGTGTTTACATAAATATACTGGGTGTCCCCGAAAGTGTTTTACAAACGTAAGGGTGTGACAGTGCACAAAAGAATAATAATAATATAGTAATAATATAATAATTTATTTGACAGGGTAAAGGTTACAGCATACAATAGCCATACATGATTCTATATAAGTATAACTAAATTTTTTCATTTATTCTACCTAGGCCTGACGCCTGTATGTAATTTAAATTAATATATTTATTATATGAACCACCCATGGAAAAATAAAAAAATACATATACATATTGTATACTCGGTATGCAACTCCATCGAGAATTTGGGAAGCGTTGAAATGGGAGAACGAAGAAATATAAAGTAAATAAATAATAACAAAAACAATGAAAGGAGGAAGGCCGATTCACAGTAAGTAAATAATATAGTATAATTAAGTATAATCTATTGGTGCAATATATATTCAAAGTCTTTATGATTTTGAAACAAAAAATTTTTTACAATTTTTTTTAAATTTTTAACTTTATTTAAATTTTTTATTTCAGTAGGAAGTAAGTTGAAGAATTTAGGACCATAATAAAAAATGAAACGCTGTGTATGAACTTTTCTATAAAAAGGACTACCATGGCTTCACTACTAGCAACTCTTGTATCATATGAATGTGCAACCAAATTACGGTTGGGAAGCCTATACATGAACAACAAACATTGGTAAATATATAGTTATCTTACAGTTAATAATTCAGTTTCTGAATACCTCTGTAGGGAACCGCTTGTTTTTTTTTAATAATACTTTTATTATGGAATTTTGAGTTCTTTGTAAATTATGTAGTATATTATTAAAAAGACCACCCCATACCACAATACAATAATTTATTAATGATTCTGCTAAAGAATTGTACTATAAAATAATATACTAACTATATATATAAGTTTAATAAACGTACTTCATTAAATGTAGTGTCTCGAACCTTTCCAAAAGAGAACTACAGAAGACTTCAGAAGATCTCAGACGACTTCAGAAGAAGACCTTATGACTAATAGTATTTTTTTATAACATCAATTGAAATACTCAGAATATAGTCATATAAGCAAGGTTTTTGTGGACAGATGTGACTGTCGTTCGAATCGGCAAAATCTAATGATGTTTTCTCAGCTACCTCATATATTTCAATGTCTGATACAGTGTTTATTATAACATAACACAACATTAAGGGCCATTTTAAATTAGAAACCTATGTCTTCATCAATTTTTCTCAAAAAATGATTCCTAATTTTCCAATAAATGAGTTTTATGTATCAACGTGTCCGCACTAAATACTTATTTATAGGAAAAAAACATTTTTCGGGAAATGCTAGAGATAATGCAGTTGGTAGAGAAGAACGTTGGCGAGGTTTTGTCTATTAAAGTTTTAATTATATCTTTTGATAACCTATCAACCCTTAAGTATGTCTAATATGTTTTACGGGACACCCTGTACAATAGGTTCTGAAATTCCAAGCAAATGTTTTGATGCAAAGGGTATTATACTTTCAGAAATACAATATTCATATTTATAATTAAAATAAAACGTGTTAGTAACATTTTGTTTGGAAGCATTTGAGTACAACACAAAAGAATTTAATTTTATATATTTGTTCCTAAACAAGCCGCAACTCACACACAAAATACATTTTTCCGTATTAAAAACCACGTCCTAAATAGATTATTAATTTACGCCCTTCATCCGTAAACATATTTATAATGAGGAGTAAGGGCATTTCTTTTTTTATAATGAATAGGCCGACGTACAAACACGGTTGCAGGAAGCATTTAAAATCCCAGCAGCAACATAAACAAGCTTGTCACAAAAACAAAATGCGGCGAATCGTAACTTCTAATGGAAATAAATTAAACGTCAAGCCATGAGGTGTCCCTGGGCTTTTAGATAAATTGAGAAATTTTATCGGTATATCGTGATTGTCTTTGTGCTCGTTGATTAATTCAAAATGGCGACTGCCCTGGATGGATTACCAACGGTCTTGTAATTTAGAATTGTAACATACTCTCTTTGTAATTGAAGAACACAAAACTGAGAGAACAGCAAAAACTCATTTACAGAATAAAAATACCGTCGTCCTGGAAGGACGAAATTTGTAGAAAGAAGTAATTATTGTGTTCGACATGTAATCATTTAAAAATTCTTTGATCTTACAATAGTAAGTATAAGGTCTTTGAAAGGGTGTGACAAGATTTAATGGAAATTACAGATTACAAAAAAAAACAACAACAAAAGTGGACGTTATTTTTTAATAATGATTTACTATTTCAATTACTCGACAACTGATTCGAACTAACTAATTTCATATTCTTACAGAATTTAAGAGGTTTCTCCAGCATTATATAATTTCATAATTTTAATCGATATATCGTCATTTTCTTAATGTTGTTGCTGAATTCATAAAGACGATGGCCCAGATGGTTACCAGTAACTTAAGGCTGTGGAATATATCATTTTTGCTTTTTTCGTTGGCTAAAGAAGTTAGTAAGACACATAATGCAGTGAAACGGCTATTTTAGTCATCTACATTACTCAAACAACTCTCTAGATTTTCAGAAAATTTGGATTACGTGACCACTTGATAGGCATGAGACAAAAACTAACCAAGATTTGTCTTTTTCTAAAGATTTTTTTTAAGTAAGGTGGAATGTCTATTATCATTTTTGGTGAAACAACATAATGAATTTTATGTTGGCAGTTTCCGAAGTATATAGATAATACATTTTCTTTTGTTCTTTTCTTTTTGGTTGCCCCTCGCTTCTCTACCTGCGGGCTTTTCACATCTGGTTATGTTTTTTCGATAAACTAAATCGGACAGCAACATTAAGAAGGTGCACTAACAATAACCTCACCAGGCTATTTTAATTTTTTATTAAGACGCAAAGGATGATTTGAATTTGAAATGTTTTGGAACACATTTATTCAGTTTGGATAGGTACTTAATGCTGTTTTAATTCTTCTTTGAATTTTTGGTTTCTGCATTGGCATTTTTCACAATTCCTTAAAGCGACATTTATTAGATATCTAGAACTATCACTATACTTTACACATAACGATAACCTACCTATTACCATAAAGTTAGTAAAACAACAAGAACCTTAGTAGATAATGTCTGCAACTTATTTGTGGTGCATTTTCATGATTCATAGTTTGTTTCTTTTGGGATTACACCACCTGTAAAATAACAAAAAGCAAAAAACTTAAAAAATGTCAATCTGACAAAAATTACTTCTTTTCATACAAAGAGTTCTTATCGTACAAACATTATACCAACGAAGAGTTGAGGATCAACTCGAAACGTATAGAAGAAAGCTAGTTAAGTGTTTAATTTCTTTTAAATTTTATTATAATAACTATTTTATTCAGACATATTTTAAAATATGACATATAATATTATAGAATGTTGTATAAAATTGAAAAACCACTGATGAAATTTAGTTAATATATCAAATATTATATTATCATACATTATATAGTGGTTTTTTGGGGCAAACTTTAGAAGTTTGCCTTGTTACTACACTTTGAATATTTAATTTGTATGCTTCTGGTTTTTTACTTTTTGTTATTCTATAGGTGGTGTAATCCCAAAAGAAACAAACTATGAACAACAACCTTATATGAATTACAACTAAAAAAAATTTGAAAGATATCACTGAACTCAACTAATTTCCTGAGATGTTGGTGGCATGTTACCATTCAACCTGTAACATTTGACATAAATCGTTGTGTTTTCAATTTATTTACTTGACACTTAAATTCCATGTCACCTGGTATAGCTTTAACGCTATTTAACAACTGAAGTAAGAACGATCTAAATTTAGAAACTTGAGTTAACTTTACTGAAGTTTGACAATTTTAACACGGAACAAGCTGTAAATATAAAATCTTTATAAGTATGATGCCATTTCTACAAAATTCACCTTCGGTATTCCTAAATCCCCAGCTCGACAGAATGAAAGATTTTGCAGAAGCGTCTTCAGATGACATAAAAAATGATATATTACCTCCATGACAAAATAAACAGAAGACAGCAGTCATAATCCTCAAGAGCGATAAATCTAAAATATATCCCCTACCATTCAGCGAAATTTTATTTCCGTCATAGAGTGCGAGAAATGATAAAAGACAAGTAAGTATCGCTTATATTTAACTGTAAGCTACATTAATAAACTTTGATAATGGTTTAATAATGTTCAGCTTGGCTGTGTTTCATTTACGCCGCGAATTTAACACATTGTATCGTAAGGGCATGAGAGCACTATGGAAGTGCTGAACTTGGCATTAAATCTGTGTTAACTCCTACTGTTCTAATGGCAATTCAGCTGTAGTTAGAAAGCGGCAAAGAGATTTGATTGTTACACGGAACTAGCTGTGACAGATGCGCATGGAATAACAAACTTTTAATTCGTTTATTTAATCATATGATTTAACATGAATTTGAAATAATTTAGATAAGTCAATTACATATGTAATTTATTTGGCATTTGGTGTATTTATTCTGTGAGGAATAAGAAAGGATAATTAATTTTTGTTCCAATTTTTGCCATAAATAAGTCCATATCTGTATTCTCTCGTTTGACATTTTTTCAAACGTTGAGAGTATAAGAATGTATGATTTACAACAATTAAAACATGAGACTTTGTTTGTAACATGTTGGCATCACTAAAGCGCTTTCAACTATATCACAGCATCAATCTGATCAGTGTTGCAAGTTTCTCGTCGATTGTAATTGTAGTTTTCGGAATATGAAATGTGTTTTATCCTCCGTCCAAAAATAAGTGACACGAAAAAATCAACGAATCAGGTTTCTCGTGACACTGGGCGAAAACCTGGTGGAAATTTTACGGAGATGAGTCTTGGGTCTTTCAATACTATCCTGTGACTAAAAGATAGAGTAGTCAATGGATGGGTGAGGGTGAACCGAGATAAACGAAGATCAGGATGTCAGTCATTCTACCTATTATGATCTGTCTGTGGCTGTTCATCAGCCACATACAAGAGCCATTCCTGTGCTAATCTAGCCCCCGTACAGCCCTGACCACACCTCCTGTGACTCCTTTCCCTTCCTCAAAATGCAGAATCTGATCAAAGGGACCCATTTTGAAGGTGTTGAGGACGTCCTAAGGACCTCAACGCGTGTTATTAAGAGTCAATTCACTAGGTCGAAATAAGCCCTAAATCGGCGTTCGGCTCGTGTCTAATTATAAAAAAATTATAAAAGATAGCGACTTTTAGTAAAAAAGCATTGAAAGATAAGACTTTAATCTAAGTCCCTATAGTAGTAATTGTTGGTATTTCTTTTTTAAAATTCCAGGCAAACAATCTTGTACTAAAATAGCGTATTTTCAAAAATTATTTTGTCTAAAATACATGTATTAAACAAAAATTTGCTACTATAGGGATCTAGTTTATCTTTTGATCTTTCCGGTGATATATAATTTATAACACTAAAAAGAAATTTTGTTGCAATTATAAGACAAATCCGGTACCCTTGCAATGAGGGCTAACTTTATTTCCATGTGCCTTTTTACTTCGGCTTTACGTGCACCTCCGAAATCTTAATAATTCGATAGTTGGCATATATAAGTCTCCACCCATCGGCCACCCATCCTCTCAATCCGACCCACCATTCATGCCTGTCAAATCTACAGAAAATGTAAGGGTCCATTTTCTACATATAATATATTTATAACTTAGAATATGCATTGAATGAAACCAAGCATTCGATCTAATAATACAGTAAAAGTAAAAGTTAGTTCCCAATTTTGGATTAATTAAATTTACTTTAAGCAAAAACTGTTGCCAAAAAATTGTTGCATAACTTCATAATCATAATTTATAGATCTAATATTTACTCATGTTTCAGGTTGGTGACTGATGGATTAATTGCGACTTGCAGATCCTGAACAGTTAATGATTAAGTAACGATTCGTAAGTATTTAACTGTATTTAAATTCTTAATTGTGACCTTGACATAAGTTTAAATTCCAGAAATATTAGTGACATCCTCGGTGCAAAAGGGTGTAAAGCTCAAAATCCACAACAATGGTGGAGTGGACAATCCACCAACAAATCTTCAAAACATCTGTCTTTGCAACAATACATAATATGTAAAATACCTTTGCGTTAATATGAATTGGTGTGCAAGATTATCTTCTTAAATTATGACCATGTTAAAAAGTGTGTATTAACAAAATGAACTACCAGTGGCGGATGGTGAAATTTGGGAATGGGGGGCACAGGGGAAAAAAATACGCCGCAGGCGAAAATTTTGCATTTTTCAAGGTCAAACACCTTAAATTAAAAATTAGAAATTCGTAGAGCAAAAATATTTGCCTGAAGAAATAGGTTTCGTTAGGCAAATATCCCCTTTTTTGATGCGATTGACAGAAATATGGAAAAATTATTTAAAATAATATTTAAATAGGTTCAAAAAAAGTATACATGTCAGAAAAATGGCAGGCGAAACTTCTGTTTTCTGCTAGACCAGAAAAAACACAGATAGATAAAAAAAGTAAATAATAAAACCCATTTAAGTACTTAACCCAAACCCATAACAAATCGGTGTGCTTACCTTACAATCTGCAACCACCCGCTCGTCCATCGAAAACTAAACTTAGTAACTTTTAAAATGAAACTCCATTTTTCTTGACTTATGATTTGCAAAATGTTCGATAATTTTTCGTTAAAATCAGTCATAGTGTTTACTAAATTTTTCTCGATGGAAAGCATTGCTAGAGCACATAACCTTTCTTGTGACATCGTGTTTCTTAAAAATGTCTTTATTCGCTTAAGTGTTGAGAAGCAGCGTTCACTTTCGACTGTAGTCATAGGAATTGTGCACAATATAGTTAATAGTTCAACCGATTCCGAAAACGTCGTAAGTAAATTATTTTTATTTAACATTTGTAATAAAGCAACCGCACCACTATGTTGTATGAAATCATCTCTAGAATACATTATATACAGCTCATTTTTTAATTTTGTAAGGTTGATCTTTGGAAATAAGGCACACACTGTTTTAATATGTTCCAGAGGAAAAACTATTCTATAGTTGTTAAATTTCTTCTTTTCAAACAAATTGGCTATAGTTAAAAAATCAGTAAATTGAAATCTCTCACGTACGTTCATTAATATGATGGGGTATTCCCATCTCTACAAATCTGTACCGTCTGGTCGACGGGGCAGCGCCCATTCAATGACGTAACAGAACGCATTAGAAAAGACGCGCTGGAAAAATAGAAGCTGTGTATCCTTTTCTTGCGCATGCAAATAGAAAAGAAAAAAGAACAGGCACACAGCGCCCGTGCCCAGCCCAGTCCACAGATGGTGAAGCGTGAAGCAGTCTAGATGCTAGACGGATATGTATGCACCAAATGATTCAATATTCATGATGAAAAATTAATAAAAAAATCCACCAAATTATAATAATTATAAAAGTTGATAAAATATCACAACATTCATAAGTCTTATGTGCTTACGCATAGGGCACGTGCCCTTGTGCCCATTATGACTAGCCGCCACTAACAACATTACATACATTACGATTTTGTCGATAAGTTGCAAATTTTAACGAAGTCTTTACACTACTTATTCTACTCTTGGAAATCACAGCACAATAAAAATTGTAAAAAGACATTAGAGATGTGATGCACGTTTAATTTTACTAAATCTTTAAGTGCTCCAAATTCTAATCGAAGAGAGTCTGTAGATTTTTTGCTTTTAAAATAAGTTCACTCCCCCTTCATGCCACTCGATTCTGCGACAGGAAGTGGAAAGGCTCTAACTCATCCAATAATGTAATTTAATATGAATTCAGCAATTAAATTTAAAATTTACGTCGTCAATTACCTTGTTTCAAGTGGTCCTTAATTACAGTAATTATGTTTAATCTCATTCTGTTTTAATGGATTTTCCTCGTGCAATATACCGTGTTTGGATATAATAAATACGTTAATTAAAAACCTTTGCGGTGAAATGTATTAAATAAGGGGTTTTATCATTTTCAAAATCAACCAAAAGGCGCAATTAGGGACATCATTGAAAACAAAAATCGTCTGATTGCATCTGCGGGTTTCGTTTATTATTGTTACATGAGGGGTTTAGTAATTAATTAGGAAATATATTAATCATTAACGAAGTGGTGATTCCGATTGTCATATTAATTCAACACATCAACCGAGATGGCGTTCATTTCGCCAGAATAAACCTGTTAGCATCGACTAATTGGGGATTTTATATGTACCTCCCTGTATACAGTGCTTTCGAAAAGTAACGAATAAATTCATTATTTTAGAAATTGAGAAGTTTTAGAAAAAATCCCCTGATACGTCGATTTTGTTTTAAAAAAAGGCACTTTTTGACATACGATCCATATTTGTGACGTCATCGTTGTTCGAGATATGACGTTATCGACAATTTTTTTAAATAGCAACCCCCAATTTTGACCACACCATTTGAAAGAGCGTATCATCCTACATACACATCACGAAAAATTATGGTGTTACATAACAAAAATTTCAAGAAAATAATGTTTGAAGATCTTAAAATTTAATTTCCACAATAGTGACAATGATAATGATTATGTAAAAAATCGACTAAATTAAATATTCAAATTGTGCACCGTTGAGTGGCCAGCCAGATCGCCTGATTTGACACCCCTAGATTATTTCTTGTGGGGATACTTAAAAAGAAAAGTATACGTTACTAGACCGGTTAATTTAGAAGATTTAAAAGCAAGAATTCGTCACGAGATACATCGTATACCTCCTGAAGTTATAGATAATGTCCAAAAAGAATTTATTAATCGTCTTGGCTACTGTCAGGCAGCTACTGTTTCTATTTAAAAAAAATTGCCGATGACGTCATATCTCGAACAACGATGACGTCACAAATATGGGTCGTATGTCAAAAAGTGCCTTTTTTAAAAACAAAATCGACGTGTCAGGGGATTTTTTCGAAAACATCTCAATTCCTAAAATAATGAATTTTTTCGTTACTTTTCGAAAGCACTGTATTTTAGAAAGTAGGAAAACACCGGAAAACACAGAAATGAAGGTACAAAATAATTATTTTAAGATTATGTAACGTTTTAACCACAGCACTGACCAGTTAATTCACTTTTTGTTGGCACCTTAGATGTTTTTCCAGGTCTGTTTGGATCCCTTTTACGACTCGACATCAGAGCCGTATTTAGAAATTTGATGCGCGAAAATGATTGCTGATTTTCACATTTTTAGAATTGTTTTAAATTGATTTCATTCGTATAATGATTAAAAGATAGAATATTTATTTTTTTGTTATTGTCTTATGTCAAATCAGCTAAAGATATAAAATAAATTAGTTTCTTGAACTGCACTTGACTGAAACACAATTTGAATTTAGAAATAATGTCCAAACATTAATTTTAATTATGCCCGTATATAATTTTTTATTTCGGTTGACGGTTTTGAATTTATATTATTACTATATTTTATTGTATAGTATATTCGAGAGTAGGTATACGTTTAAAATCATTTCAATATGTCCATAAAGCTCGTGAAAACTTTAGTTTCCCTCAATACTAGTGTACAGAGTGTCCAGTTTTCGTTGTCTTTAAGGATTATCTCATTTATTAATAAAAAAACAGGATTTCGGTTGTCGCGACACTGTGAGACTTTTTTTGAGAAACGACAGATACCTTAAACAGAATTTCCACAGCCTTCATAGTGTCTGAGCTATAGGGTGACATTTTACAAAATTTGATATTTTCAAGCATCCCTCGTGTCTCAGTTACCTGATAGATAGCCTATTCAGAAAAAAATAGGCCTGTGCACAGTTTTTTACGTAGAATCAAGTGTCGTACTTATTTTTTCTGAAAAGCACGATTTCCGAGATAAAGTAAAATTATACATTTTTAAACGGAAATCCTGTAGATTTTTTGCCAGTTCAATTACAGTAACTTTAAGCTTTTCCAAAATATGTATTACCTGATACATATTTCTAACAATTATTCAGAAAATTGAAATCGGGATTGGAAGTAACAATCTTTTAATTTTTAGAAACTTAAGATCAGTATCAAAAAATAAACGAGTTGTGACATACCGAACAGAGATTTATAACAGTTTTGTCAGATAATCAATTATTAACAGTTCTTTTATTCTTTTAATTTAATTTTTTTTCAAATATTTGTGAAGTACTTACATATTTTTGAAAATCTTAAAGCAACCATAATTCAAATTATAGAAAATATACAGGCTGTTCCGTTTTAAATAGTATGTTCTATAGTATACTCTATATTTCGGAAATCGATCCATAAAGTAATCACAGTATCGCGACACAGTAAGCGAGGTACTCCTAAAAAAAAAAACTAAAACTGGGCACTCTGTACATGTATTTTTGAGATTTTTATTCTTATTTAGCGAAAAACTATTATATTTTACAAAATATTTTTACTTTCCAAAAATCTTTCTTAAAAAATCACAAAATTCTCATACAAAGTATCGTATCTCGCAGAAATTTTCACTAATAATAATAATAATAATAATAATAATAATAATTTCAAGCTATAATATCTTACAACTGTTTGTGCTCCCAGTAATCTAATCTAGCATATAAATGTAAAAAATTGGTATAAATATAAATTTTAATAGTAATATAAATTTTTTAACAATATTCTGTACACAATTTTTTCATAATTTTTACAATAAATGATTTCCTTTTCCATTCCATTTTCTCCTCTTTTAGGTTAGGATCCACATTTTTTGATAAATTAAATAACAAATAACAATTAATTCAAGTTCTAAAATTGGAAAAATATATTATGTAAGATTTACCAAAGATGAAAACACATAAATCGACTTGAATAACTTTTTTGTTTATAAATTTAAAGATTCATAGCGATCCGATGAAAATTGAATATGGATCAGATCTCGATGTAAATTTAGATTCTGGTATATCAGATTATAGTCGATTCAATAATAATATGATTTGGCAATTAAGTACAATAAAACTATTACATTAATAAGTTACGTTATATTAATAACTATACTGTCATTTGTTTTACACAGTACATTTTAATGCCAAGAGAATTGACACCCATTTTAATCCCAGTGGTCAGGCCATAATACTGTTACAAGTCTATCTGAAAAGTAGGTATTCCATTTACAGCCGAGCGTAGAGTTAACTGACTGATGTGCGTAGCACCGAGATTTTAGCTACGGGCAAGGATGAAATGAATAAGACTTTTCACAAAGTATGTATATACGGAGGAAAAATGTCGATGCTTTTATAGGCCATATATTTAACTATAAGAGATAGAAGTAAATGAACCCCCTTTCCGATCTGTTTTTCTTATGACCAACTTAATAGTGAAGACCAAAATTGCCTATCGCCTTTTGTTTTCGAATAATAAACAAAATTTTGATTTTATGTAGTGATATAGTGAATAATATATTACGATATTAACATTATCATCACACAGTATGTAATATGAATGGTAAAAAGAGGTAGTTAGGAAAACGAACAAACACTTTACTGGGTCACCCTGTACCTGGGGATTTTTTTGTCCGATGTCTTGTTTAATGGCGTGTTAAAAATATTACACCGAAATACTCTGATAAAATAAAAGCCTAGCAGCGGTCGATCCCATACAGATCTGGGTAAACAATTCCTCTGGCTAAATAAAATATCAACCCATTATCTCGAAAACGAATTCAATTTACGTGTAAACGAGGCGAATCGATCAAATGCGTGCTGTTAGGTCGAGTATAAAAATTTTATCTATCGAAATAATCAGACGGGGGATCCAGCCAGACAGATCTAGTTTGGAGCTAAAACTAAACGAATGCTTCCCATTTGGCTTTGAGAGGTAGGTAGATTAGATTCCTCGAAAAAAGCAAAGATTGCTAAGAAACTTATAGCCGTTTAGGTTTAAAGTCGATTGTACTAGATTACCAGTACATTTACATCCTATAATTGATTTTCAATTGATTTAAAACTTGTTATGGTCGGTTTCGTTGTACTCTTAAGTCTCTCCAGTCTTTTAAAGTTTGGCTAAAATTTTAAAGAACCGGAAAAGTGTAAGCACGGATAATCCAACTTAAGTAACAATTAAAATTTTATACATAAAATGATTTATCTAGTTTTGCAGTTTACTTGGCCAATTTACTTACCACTGGTTTGATGGATCTTTAACTTTATTTTTAATCCATAGATGGAATTCAATGCATGGCATAAAAAACATGCTTTCCAAAAATATTATATACATAAAACAGATTACTTCACTCGAGTTCTTTAACCTTATTTTCTTATGTTAATATATTCATGGAAATTAAAGTTGCATATATTTTCCTTAAATCTTTTTTAAATGTCTCAAATATTTTTCCTGATATAACTTTACTTTAAAGAAAACCAACCACCATATTACACGTTGAAAAAAAAACTTTGTTTACCCTTATTAAATATCTTTTATTTACCTTGTCCACCCCGTCCAATTTTGCATTTTGCACAGCTTTATTCTCTCTATCATCAAACAGCCATAAAGGAAACTAAATCGGATTTACTAGTTGTAATATTTTACAAGAACCAAAATAATTATAATTTACAATATTAATGTTGATTGAATTACAAGTTACAAGACACAATTTCTATAATAATAAACATAAGTTAGCTACTAGATATTTATAAGAATATTTAGTTTTGCAATGGAATTAAAGTAATTTTAATATTTTTTAACTGTTTTGTTATATAAATTGGATCGCATTGAGATGATTTTTAACCAACGTATCGGAATGCCTGCAGTATGTTTGCTATAAAGCCTTTAACTCATAAATTTTCGCCATTGTATCAAATGTTCCTCAGGGTTCAATATAGGGGCCATTTTCATTTAACACATTTACTAATACCTTCGACACCGGTTTAAATGGACCAGAACTATTATGCGCACTTTACTTAACTATAATTATAAGCACTATAATTTCCAATAAAATTTTGTTAAAAATAAACTACCATTGAGTTTCTCATCACCCATCATTATCATTAGTAGTATTTGAATTAAAAATTAAGTTTTACTTATATGACTGACAAATTGTATCAGTTCAGTTAGAATAACTGTCTTTTAAAAATTATGATTTTCTCCAAGGCCACTAAAGAAACATAGTTACACAACACTATTAAATGTAAATACAAATGTATAAATAAACTAATAAATAGTAAATGCTGATTATCCCACGGATATCCCAATTGTTTACAGATTTCTTTATTTATTAAAAGCGTTACCCAGAGGATTATTTTAAATAAAATATGTATGATGGAACTCCCGAATGCCCTTTCCAATTATAAGAACATGTTTGCTGTTCTTGTTTCTATAGCCGACAAAATAACATTTCTATCCAGAGACATGATTCCCTCAGAGAGGTTGTGTCAGCTTTGAGGGCCGTGTGTATGCCAGGTTTTTATTTTGAGCACATATTTATCCAAATGAGGCAAGAATTTATTAAATCAGCAGGTCCAATACTTCTATAGGTCTAAACAGTCCAAATAATAAATTTTAAAGTAGTTACTTATACCTACATTTAATGTAAATACAGTTTGTAAAGTAGATTGTGTAAAGTAGCTCTTAAATTTGAGCTCGTAAGTATCGTGGTTATATCATATCATATATGTATCATGATATTTATTTATTTATTTATTTATTTATTTATTTATTTAAAGTTACAAGCCCTGACAGAAAATAAATTCCAATTATGGGGCAGGAAATACATACAATAGAATATAAATATCACTTAAATTTAAGTAAAAAAACATCATAAACATAAAAATAACTTAAATACTACAAATCTTAGACATAACAATAACAGAGCAATAATATCTCCGGATAATAATAATATATTTCCAGATAAAGCTAAATTATAAAAAAAAAATACACTATACATTAACTAGGGAATATAAAATACACCTTTTAATGTCACCCATATTACAATTGAAAATGTCAAAAGAAGACTGATACTCATTACCGTAGAAACACATGTTAAAAAGAGGTGAATACTTCAATAGATTCGTACGAGGTGTGGAAAGGTAAAAGAGCGAATAAGAACGAGTTTGAAAAGATGTCACATTAAATCCTATGACACTAAGAATACTTGGACAGTCGATTCTATTAGTTATAAGCTTGTAAAGAAACAACACTAAAAAATAAAATAAACAAAAGTGGACCAAGAACCGATCCTTGTGGTATTCCTGATTTAGCAGATACTTCCCAAGAGGTAAAACCGTGATATGATATGTACATTGATCTGTTTAACAGATAAGATTGAATGAATTGAAGCTATCGATATGATATATATATATATATATATATATATATATATATATATATATATATATATATATATCATCATATGGTTATATATATCATATATCATATCATATAAATTGAAACAAATGATGGAAATCAATTAGTCAGGAGTTTAAGTTCCTTCGTGCTTAATTGACTTAATTTTGTCGCCTTTTTGCTCTTCCGGCGGTTTTTAAAGTGGCAGCTGGGTATTATAACGCAGTGTTTTCTATAAAATTAAAAGGATATCTTGCCTGGAAACAGCTAAAACTGCGTTAAATGATAGCGCCATCGAGCGGTTTATATAGAAGCTACAAATTATGTTACATGCTTACATATCTACATACCTATCTATAAACCCGTAGGAACATTTTTTATTATATTTAAGTGACAATGGCTTTCAAATGCAAATAGTCTTATTTATAGAAGCTCGATCTTAGTTGATAGAACTCTATTTTTTTTATTAAATGACGGATTTCATCTTATGGGATATGGTAATAAGTAATAGAATGGATATGGAATAAAAATTATAGTCTTAGGTGTCAGCGCACAGTAGGGGAGTTATATGTTTGCAGAAATAGATTATTGGCAATAAAACCAAATGTACTGCCATGCATTGTTATTGTGAATGGACACAAAATATTTGTAATGATTCTAAGTTTCAATATATAGGTATTAGGGATAAAGACTACCAATGAGTATATCCATTGTATAAAAATTAAATGATCAGTATATGAAGTGAACAAATATGTGTTAATCTGCCCTGTCCCACTACTGTACAAAAAGCAAGAGATTTATATAGACTACTTCTCTATTTTTGTTATTAATACCTAAAAAGTTTAATTTTAAAGCCTAATAAACTCTTAAAACAATTTTTATCATCATAAACATCTCAAAACAATTTTCTTGGACAAGGTAATAGTTGTTCCAATATGAGACCCCTTGACAATCTCAGAATTAGTTTTTCCACTACGGAAATTACGTGGCAGCCGGCCGCAATATTAGACTTCCTTTATGAAAATTGCTCTCTCCCTACATATGTAAACTGTCACTGGTTTTTGTCGGTGTTTCTTGCACTCGCCTTCCCATTGGCCTGGAAAACATTCATATAATAGCGCTGTTACGGCCCTGACGGCACTTGAAAGGCTGTTTAGGACGTTATATGTACTGTACACAAGCCTGCAAATTCATACTTAAATTTTCCGAATGGAAAAACCACAAGAAACAAGTGAAAACAATTTTGTACGTCGCGTCGGTGGTGACAATTAACAAGTTATTATAGCAACACAACAAAAAGAGGTTAAAAGTCTGAAATTGGAACAGACTGGGACTTTTCCAGACTATCTCGAAATTGAAAAAGTCTTACCCATATTTAAAAAATATGAGATTGTTATAATGTAAAAAATTATACACCAGTGTCCGTTTCGACATGTTTTTCCAACATTTTTTAATATTAATTTCAAAATAGATTATTAAAATTTATCAACAGATATATTATTACGAAAAAACAACATGGGTTCTGTACAGGTAAATCTACCACTGCTACCTACTTTATATTAATTTTGTGAAAGGGTTATGGAAGTTCTAGAGGTAGCCTGGAGTGCCTGGTTGGGATCTTTTGCGATCTCAGCAGGGCATTCGAATGTGTCAATTATATTTTTCTCGTTCCTCAGTTGCTACCGTTCAAGGAGTCAATTCGGAATACAGAGAAATAGGTATGGGTGTGCCACAGGGCTGAATATTGGGACCTGTACTCCGATGCACTTCCTATTATGTATACTGAGGCTACGTCAATAATTGTAGCCGATGTCACTGATGATGCAGTGGCACTCAATTGCAACTCAGTTCTAATAAAAGGAGCAACTGGTGTGGATCACACTCATCATATTTAAATTCTAAGAAGATATCATTTATTAGATTTCAGAAAATGGTCTAAACTGAATATTCAGGTCTACAATACTCCATTATCTGATGCTGATCTGATTATGCTCAAGTTGACCTTAGATTAAGGTACCATGTATACTTGTAAGGCAATACTTCTCTATTACCGGATGTATTTATTGCCCAGAAACGGATACTGAGATGTATTGCGAATATTTCAAGTTATCCTATGAACAGAGTTTTATTGAAGGAATATAAGGTATTAACTCTTGCAGGAATATTAGTTTAACCAGGCACTTTATATAAGGTAAAATATTAATTATTTTTAAATTTGTATATGCGAGTAAATATAAGTTTGTGTTCCTGATTTTTTTTTTCTCAATGACATTTTTCGATAAAACAACCTAGTTGTATTATCCTGATTTTTATTATTGTGAATACAACCTTCAGAGAAATAGAAAATTATGTAAAAATGATTATTTTTCTAATGTTCTAATGTTGGTTCTTTAGAAAAAGTAATAATTTTCTTCCTGATGATGAACTTTCCTGAAAATTACTCGAAAAAAAATGTATTAATGCACAAAAATATTAGCTGTTACTTTGCTTTCCTTATTTTGGGCCTCCCTGTATCTTTCACATTTCAAACAAATTAGACAATTGCCTCATTTTATTGATATTTTTATATTTGACGATGTAAATATTTACTGCGGGCTCTCGTTGCATAAATACTTCTGTTTACATTCCATACAATTTGTAATATTATCTACTTATAAATGATATTCTAGATTCCGGATCATTAAACATTAAGCGCCCTGATTTAGTCCATTTGTGCAAATTGGAGAATTCAATTTTAGCGAAAATTTACAGGTTGAGGCTAAAGGTAGAGGGAGTTATCAGTGCGCATTAGCTACACAGAGCTTGTTCGGTGAATTTTAATTATTCATGCCCTAAATCAATGAACGTGAATATCAAAATGACTATGATTTTAGCTGATGTGTATCAGAATTATACAAATCGCCAATGGATATAGATAACGCTGCAATGTACATGCAAATGGGACTCCAATGGATGTTACTGTGGTGGAGACCAAGAAAACAGCATGTGCTGGTTCCATGAAAGTCTATTGTACTCCTTCTTTTTTTGGTGGTTTGCCACAATTTCAAAAATCTGTATAAACATTTCTAAATAAGTAACTATACCACAGGGACCAGTCGTGACTTCATTTTTGCAACTCATTTACTGTTTGTAGTGGTGAGAAGTACACCGTAGTGCCCTCTATAGGTCTCTGCTATTATCTGTCTGTCAATTTGAAATTGATAGATAGATAAGAGCAAAGACCCAAATAGTACGGTGTACTTCTCACCACTACTAACATTCACGATGCCCCTTAAGGTACGTTCAGTACGGAGCTTGGATGATAGATCATAGACTGGATGATAGAGTAACTTTTACCAGCGCTGATAAAATATACAATGTATTTCAATGGAGCCGTTCAGTACGGAGATGTGATACTAGCAGGGAATACATGATACACGAGTGGTTTATACTCGATTATATTTTGCGGAATAGTCAGTTCAATTCTTCTGCGAGCTGAAGTAGGAGTATGGATGCCGAAAAATTAATTAGAGAAGTATTCATTAGGGAATCATTGTGGAATCAGGCCCTCCCTGATCACCACAATTTGATTTATTTTGGAGAAACAGTAGGAAGAAATAGGAAAAAATATGAATGCTACAAGTAAAAGTAATATTTTATTTTTAAATAAAATACAATTTATTATATATTGTGAAAGAGATGTGTGTAGGTCCCGAATAACAAACAAATTAATCCAATATTGAGTATATTAACGTAAAATACATTAGAGACTTTAGCAAAAGTAAAATACTTTAGTATTAGGAAAACCGGGCGTTCACTTCAACCATTGAGTTTATAAACCAGTCAAAGCTACAACTAATGGTTCCCGTTCATCGGATCTATGATGAGTTGCTATAGTATTCATTATAATTTATTATCATTTTAACAATATTGTAAGCGATTTCTACAAACATAACTTTTAAATGTATCTAACAAATTTTGCTATATCTGAAATATGCGTAAAACCCCTGGGAATATTTTCGTAGTTGAAGATATAAATGGTGAAATTCTCCCAGTCGGTGTCTTTCCCTGTTTATGGGATGCACATGATACTTTCTTAATTTTTGTTTCCTTTTATTGAAAATGTAATATTTCATTCTTGCCGAACAAAAATAACCTTCTTTGCTAGACATTTTGAAGTATACTAGCTGTTAAAAGCGTTTATGCACATCTCCGTTGTGAACGCCTATCAGCGCTTATATTTTTCACTATTGTTCTATCATCATTCATCTATCATCTATGATCTATTATCCAAGCTCCGTACTGAACGTACCTTTATCATTCATTCATCGATTCCGCTACCTATGGCACTCTGATGAGCGCAGGATCAGCGCGAAACCAATCAGTGTCTGGTAGTTGATCTCGATGAAGGATGTGGCGACTCCCATGGAGATGCCGGAGTAATGTAACGCCAGTCGGGGCACATTGGCCATGGAGTAGTTGTTTTCGGCATCTCCTTCAACTAAAAAAGTAATTTACTGTTTGTTTTGTAAATATTAACTGTACCGATTTAATTGGATGGAGTCGAATAGATTTACAATCTACTGGCGTTTATTTAGTGTATTTATTATGCAGTTGAGTCAATCAAATGTATTCTTCAAATTCGATGGAATACATGGGGATCTCAGAAAAGAGATACGAAGTCGGTTAAATGGAGGCAAAGTTGCGTATTCAGGGGGGCAACATAATTGTGAAAAGAGATCAAGGCTAACTTGATTAGTTTTCGAAATATTTTGAAAAAACCGAAAATTTCGATTTTCGTTTTCGAATGGTGTTAGCAAATTTTCCGCAAAACGTTTCGTTTCCCGGAAACCAACATCAACTTAATTTTTTTAAATACGGACCTGGAATTTTTTTCAATTTTTTTAAATCATTTTTATAACTTGATAGAATGCCACCATAAAAGGAACCAGATTTAAACGTTTTGTCTAAGAAAAATCTATCATTAGTATTTTTGTTTCGACTTTTGTTAATAATTCTAGATATTGCGAATAATATTTTTGAGGTTTCATTTTTATTTACGATAAATAAACAAAAGCTAATAATAAAACAACAAATGAACAACTATAAACTTTGATGTAATTGAATAAACAATGAATAAAACAACAAAATATGTTAAAACTATAAAAACCCTAAAGCAAATGTTGAAATAATCCTCCATCATTAATCATGCAGAGGCGTATTCGTCTTTTTAAGTTTTGAATAGATCTTTCGATTTCCCTTGCAGGTATTGCATTCAGAACACGAATAGTGGCATTTCTCAAATCCTCAATGTCAGGAGCTCTTGCTGGCCATTCTATAGCACCATGATTTCCAATCCATCTGTTTGGAAATGTTTCATTTAAGTAGTTGCGCACAATTCCTGAATTATGAGGAAATTTAAATAAAATTAAAAAATTCTAGATTGCTGAAAGCCATTTTTAAGTACCGACAGTGCTTGCCACAACACTGAAATGTGTTTGGCATAGAAACGTTTGCCTAGGTAAAACTAAATCTAAGAGGACCACGGGAAATTATTAATGATGGATTTTTCTTAGACAAAACGTTTAAATCTGTTTTTTTTTTATGGTGGCATTCTATCAAGTTACAAAAATGTTTCCAGAAAATTGAAAAAAAATTCCAGGTCCGTATTTAAAAAAAATTAAGTTGATGTTGGTTTCTGGGAAACGAAACCTTTTTCGGAAAATTTGCTAACACCATTCGATAAAGGGCAAAAAGTTGCTATAGAAAAGTGCTCTTTATTTTTGAATACCTCATCAAATAGGCCCGCAAAAAAACAAAAACAAAAATCGAAATTTTCGGTTTTTTCAAAATATTTCGAAAACTAATCAAGTTAGCCTTAATCTCTTTTCACCATTATGTTGCCTCCCTGAATACGCAACTTTGCCTCCATTTAACCGACTTCGTATATCTTACCGTTTCCGAGATCCCCATGTATTGCATCGAATTTGAAGCACCCTGTATATAATCACTGAAGAAAATAATGATGATGGTATGATCACTTATATTGCACTGACAAAATCATAAAAAGATCGAAACCGGTCTGCAGTTAGCGCAGACGTATTACGCGTATTACGTAAAAGTGTATTGTTTAAATCAAAGAGAATCTTATTTTGTAAGTTATTTGTTCCTGAAAAGCAGTTGATAAAATAACGGATAAAGCTCTATTCACTCTATTCAAGGTAGTTTTTTGCGCTTGAGATAATTAGCTACATCAAATTTGATTTAAATTTACGTTTGCTGCGACTTCCTCTAGAACGCTTTTGTGTTTTTAAAACAAAACAATAACGCTGCAGGTTACCTCTGTAGATGGTGCAAAGGAAATTGGAGTATTTATAAAGTGCAATTGCGAGTCAGCTCTCTCGTGAACAATCAATCGCCAAGGTAGTCTGTGCTGTTAAATTACATTGTCAGAGCAAAACAAAGCAAAATTAAGGACTATTGTGCTAGAATTGTACATTCTTCCAAAAATATACTTTATACAGAAATTGATGTTTGGAATAAAGAATTCATCCAAACGTATCGAATTGGGTATAGGTATAAGAATATATTTGATGTACCTACTAAAATTAATCAAGGTGCAGTTCTAAATGATCTGGAAAACTCTAAATATTTTGTAACGATCTGTTGTCGTTCTTTTATGACAATTCTACACAACTGTTTTAATTTACTGACCCTAACTTCATACCCCTAGTCGTAACTATTTGGCTGAAATACCGCCCTAAAATAAATCTAATGCTAAGTGGTGTCTGTATGTACCCTATAGCTTCGATGTACTGTAAAAAAACTGTCTTGTTTAGCTATTGTTATATAATCAATAGGTAAATCCACATTCGAATTCCTACTAAGAGGACCTCAGAAACAGAAGTGTTTCACGACAACAGTGTCCTCGTCAAAATAACCATTACAGGTAGGACAAGTGACATTACTTGATGTAATGGTCTTTGAATTTCGGCGTGTAGATGGTAAAGAATCTGATGAGTTTGATGTTTTACGAATAGCTGGCCTCTTTTTCAAATATTTTTGAGAGAGATTCATCTCTATCTTTGCTTAAGCCATTCTGATCTATAATAGGCTCTTTCTGTTGATTTGGTGTATTAACTTTTATGTCAAAAGATGTCAAACGTTCCAAATTGTTTCTTTTTCTACTACCTCCTTTTCGCAAGGGTAATGGAGGGATGACTCTCTTTCTAATAAACTCTTCATCATCTACTGTAATAATTTCTCCTTCGCTGTACGCTGAGAAAATAAGATACACATTAATTATGTATTCGGGGCCGTCAAAATCAAAATCTAAGCTGAATACATTAGAAATAACTTATTCGTATTGCAACTTTCATAAGTTTTTTTGAGATTACGCCATCTGTAAAATTATAAAAAACAAGGAGCAGACGTTCTTCCTACTCAATGATTGCAAGGGCACTATAAAGAAAAACTTTTAGTGGATGTATTTCACTATTCCACATATATAAATAAACTGGAGAGGGTTCCTCTAAAACCAAATAAATTACTATAATTAAACTTCCAAGAGAAAAGAACTAGGTGAAAGTTACCGATAAGGAAACAGACGTCGGAAAATCGCCACGAGGATTTGTTTCTATCCGGAGCAGATCTGTTGACTGTTCTTTCTAACTTTATTCCTTTAATTCCACAGATTAACTCCACACATCCGAATTAATCAAATGGAACTCACAACAACATATATCCGTTTGTCTAAGAAAATTAATGTCAAGTGTCCTTTGTATCCTCTGAGTGGATAATAGGATTTCACGGTGATTCAAGACAAACGATTTCTTTTTATTTTTATCTATTACATATATGTATGAGTAGTGTAGTATTAATCCTTTAAATGGAGCATCATATCTGCTTTTACACGGTACTTTCACGAATACATTGATATAGAGATTAATAATCCTGCTTCGTGGTCATATAATAAGATTTGAGGTTTGGTTCTGTTTATAATAAGTATTAAAATAAACTCTAATAATTCATTTTTGAAATATGAAATATTTAAGTGTATGCTCCTTCTAAATACTAGATGAATCTTCCCTCTGAAACCTGTACGGCACTGGGGAAACTTGGTAGGTCGAAACAGTTGTCAGTTTTTGGTGTTGGGGGTGATTAATACTCCTGAGATGACAGTGATACACTTCTATCTAAATACTTAATTTATTATCAGATTATTGTCAAATATAATTTTGTCTTTGTGCCTAAATTTTCTAGTTGATTTCTACTATTTATCGTTAAAATTTTGTAGGAAGTGCCCCTAATGACTTTCCAAAGAGTCGAAATCACTAAACCTTAGAAATGCGTTTTGCTCTATGAGAGCTAGCCATAAGGTGTAGGCAGCCAGTAAAATAGGATTTCTGGAAATATAATTCTTGATTATGAGAAAAGTGGTGTTGAAAAATATAGATTCTCTTTATTAATTGCTTGAATTAGATTTTGAAATACTAAATTTTACATGACTCGTATCTGTCTGTGTCAAAATATAAAAGTACAATGTCTACTATTTACATGTCAAGACGTGATAAGAGAAATGTAAGTATTTTATAAAAAAAATAAATTCACATTTTGTGTCGATCTGACGTTTATGCGACTTCCCCAGCGTGTTCTGTCGGTTTTTAAAAAAACATCATCTAATTGGATTAAGCTATAAAAAATCTTAGAATGTTCTTCCTAGATGAAAATAAACTGCTGTGCAAAATTCAAGGAACACCTGAAATTTTGGTCACATTTTGACACTGTATATTTTTGGTTAGAATTAACCGATTAGGATAAAATTGGAATCGTTTTGACGGAAAATTCATTGGTAATTTATACAGGGGCTATTAGTTACGAAATAATTTGTATCCTATGATGTACAGGGCGTTATTCAACCCTTTTACATTTTTTCAAAAATTTTACCAGCTCCCAATTCTTTCACAGCCGTTGCGGATTTTCTTTTATTACCTACATTTTATCCTTAGGCTAATACCCCAGACGTTTTTGCCAGTTTTGGTCTAAGTCTAAAAGAAAGTTTATCCTTACACATAATTACAGGCACATAACATGAAGATTTCCAAGTCTTATACAATTTATGCTGCAATTCTAAAGTCGTGTTGTCTTTTTTCGAAAAACTTCGTATCTCTATAAATAACGGCATTAGACCAAAACTGGCAAAAACGTCTGGGGGTATTAGCCCCCCAGGATAAAATGTAGGTAATAAAAGAAAATCTGCAACGGCTGTGAAAGAATTGGGAGCTGGTAAAATTTTTGAAAAAATGTAAAAGGGTTGAATAACGCCCTGTACATCATAGGATACAAATTATTTCGTAACTAATAGCCCCTGTATAAATTACCAATTAATTTTCCGTCAAAACGATTCCAATTTTATCCTAATCGGTTAATTCTAACCAAAAATATACAGTATCAAAATGTGACCAAAATTTGAGGTGTTCCTTGAATTTTGCACAGCAGTGTAGTATTGAAAGTAACATCTTCATTCGCTAAATCAGTATGTCAGTGATTATTCTAACAAAAAAATCTGATTAGTCAAAATACAAATATGTCTTAGAAAACTGCCAAATGTCAATAATTACCTCTTAGTCAATATAATTTTTCCTAACAATTTTCTCATTCTCATTCTCAAGATCTCAAGTATAGTTGACCCATCATACTTATCACTATTTTATAATAAAATAGAAATTAACAAAATTATTTGTAATTAATTTAAATTAACAAAATATCTTCAGAAATAAGAAAAATGTAGCAACACTAAAAGCAACACAATCAACATTAATTTAAAAATCAGTACTAGGAGCCGTAACTTTCAGTCAGCAAACTATTCCTATTGATTATTTTGAATTTAAAAACTTATTAGAACAGTTTTACTTATTGCTTCCCATTATTGAATATAGCCAAAGTTTTTACTTAATTTTGTATCATTTCGATTATAACTTAATTGTTACTATAGTTTCGACAAAAGAACGTGTCATTATAAGACGCTTTTCAGGCCATTTTTTCTCCCATAATCTTATTTAAGTATGTAGGTATATAACATATTTCCAATACATGTGTCACTTCCGATTTCTGACATGGTCCTGCATGGAACGTACAATTTTCTTTTCCAGACACAAATTTTATTTCGAAGTTTCTGAGTTGTGGGAAGAAGGCCTTGTGGGTTTTGACCAAGGAATAGCTATAGAAATTCGTGATTCAGTATTAAATTGTAGTGCTCCTGGGAATAGAAACAGCGCAGAGAAGATACTATCGCTGTTTAGAAGAGTTTATAAACGCAGAATCAATAAGTTTTCCCTCCTGCTTAAAAGTTTCAAATACAATAGTTTCTATTAAAAAGATAACATAGGCTTTACTGATATGTCTTGCAAATTTATCGAAATAGAGAATAATATTAAAAATATACAGGGTGTTCCAGTTTTATGATGAAAAAATTCGGAATCAAGTAGATCCAGTAAAAATAATGGGACTTTGCTATATAAACTTATATCCAAATCTGTACCGTTTCCGAGATTCAAGGTGTTGAAGTTGAAAAAAAATGTTTTTATTTATATATCTGATATGAATAAACCAATTGTTTTCAAATTTTATTTGATAGATGCTACTATGAATCGTTACTTTCACTATTTAGATAAAGGACTATCGTGAATTTTTAATATAAAGAATAAGCAATGCTAATAAATTGATTATAGAAGGTTGAAATTAAATGTTTTGAATATATTTGAAATATCAAAAAACAACAATTTATTATATAAAAGAGGTTATAGTTGTTGTTACACAGTGTGTTTATTTCAGCTGAAAAATACGCACCTTCAATAATTAATGTTTACTGATTACATAGAAAGGGGAATTTTCAATACCTACCTTTAGCTTTAAATTAGAATAGAATACGATTATACAGGGTTACTCAGAACTTATCTCTAAAACTTTGAGGATATGTGCGTCCTTAAATAAGAAATCGATATCACCAAAAAAATTTATAATAAAAGACTTCCCGTAGGATTTCCCGTAAAGGATTTCCCGTAAACAATGTTTAAAGTTATACCATTATAAAGGACTACGTAAATCGGCAACTGTACTTCCACGACATCCGATATATCACATTTCTTCAAAAAACAGTAAACAACAGTTTTTGTACCTGGAACGCCTGGTTAAGACCGAGCGAGAGAGTTGGAGTGGGGATAATATCTCTATTGTCTATGCAGTCATCAGTCTATCTGTGACGCTCTCTCAGTGCGTGTGATTTATTTATCGTAGGAGTGTTAAACTGTAAAATTTTCAAAATGGCTCGTGTACAGTAATGCTGAGTTAATGGACATGATTCTTATTTATGGTGAAGTTGGAGTGGACGAGATGGTGGCCCGCGACGACCACAACGTATTTTAGCAGCTGAAGAACAAGTGTTGAGTCTGGTCCGTGAAAATACGCGAATAAGTACAAGTCAGATCGCTAGGCAGGGGTGCCTGGGGTATCCCAATCAACGGTGTGGCGTTTACTACACGAAGCTCAATTTTATCCGTATCATATCCACCTTGTTCAAGCACTGTTATCAATTGCGAGTTAGGTTTTGTGAGTGGTTGTTGTAGCAAAATGCTGAAAATCCCCAATTTACTTAATAATTTGCGTTTACAAGATCAGCAACCAGGAGGAACATTCGCTTTAGTGCGGCAAAATTGGATAAGGCGTGCCCAAAAGTGTGTAGAAGTCGAGGGACAAAATTTCGTACAGCTTTTGTAACAAGGTATGTGCAAATTTTTTATAAATTTCACGTTTCTAATACCTTGTAATCAAGTAGCGCAATTCTTCAAAATTAGTGTAACAAAATTTTATTCATTTTAAAGACACGTCACTTTGGTCACATCTATCTATCTTTAAGTTTATTTTAAAGTAAAAACGCTGCAAATCTTTTTTGCGCCGGGTGTCGGTATACTCTCAGAACTTCCGACGTTTTTTTCGTGCTAGCCAGTTTGCATTGTCAGTCTCAAGGTCACTCCATTACAGTGGACCAGTATCCAGCGGCGTGCAATGAAAAATTTTTAAATAGTTTTCAGAACCCGCCAAAAAATTTTTTTTGTACTACCACATTTGTACATGTATGTTGAACATCCCCAAATTTTATTATGGATAAGTTCTGAATAACACTGTATAATAACTCACTCTGAAATATTTATGTACCTGAGGATAGAGCTGACTATAAAATATTGTAATTATTGATTTTCTCCGGGAGTGTAAGATTTACCATAAGAAATAGTTAACTTTTTACTATACGTATGTATGTAAAGAACGATATATTTACATTACTATATGAGTAATAAGAGAAATACCATTGATCTTAGATAGTGGCGCCCTTAAAATCTTCGCTACTTCGTTTACTTCGTAATAAACAAATATAATTTGACATATTTTCACAATGATAAAATTTGATATTTTTGTACTTAAAAAATAATTAATTCAGTTCTGAGATAATAGACATAGTGAACTATTAAAATAAACGGAAGTCATATTCCCTTCCTAATTTACCTAAACCAGTCAGTCATAAATCGAGATATTTCTAAAAGCCTCCACGAAAAACAACAAAAATCTTTTCACCGTTTTCTGTAGTATTGATTTGTCCGTAATTCACAAAATTATGAGTTTTTGGCCAATCCCAGTGTACTTATTTAGCAAATATATAATAAAACACGAAGTTAGTGCGGCATTTCTGTGTTTTCTCTTTGTACTAAACGTACAAATAAGGGTTTAGTCCACCTAATTTATATTCAAGCAGCGCCGGGTCCTAAATTCTCTCAATTACCACGTCCCGTTACTATTCCACCGAATTGGTCCTACAAAAACGTGTGCTAAGGCCGAATTTGTTAACCGCCATCTCGCTAACTGATTCACGTAGCAGAGTTTAGAAATAGCATGCTGATTAAGGCTAATAATGAAAGGTACGCAATGTGCCTAGCAAAATATAGATTCAGAGCATGTCCGAATATCGGAAAAACTAGGAACATGAAGTTTAGCAGTCGAGTATGTTGTTTTCTCCCTTTTTGACCCCGCTAAATATAAATATCTGGATCGATATATTCTCATATCTAAGCAGGATGCGTCGTAACGCAAACAAACCTCAGCTTCACGTTTGCAGAAGTATTAAAAACAGTAACGAGTACAAAAAAAACATATTTTGTAAGTAAGTTGTTTTAAACTTGAAAATACATTGAAACATAAACAAACAAAATAAGAATATAAGAGGGAACGTTATATAAAGTATTATTAAAGTTCAATAGAGAATTTTAACTGCAATAACAAGCAGGGTGTTCCATGAGAAATCTTCGATTTTCCGGTGTTTGAACATATTGTCCTTATTTAGGTAAGCCATCTCTTCAAAACACTCTGTATATCAATAAAGTAATATCGATTCAGTCTAATTGTCTACGAAAGAAATCTGCTTTACACTTTTTTAGTTGTCTTATTTGTTATGTCAAAAGTTTTTAACCAAGATTTTTTTTGAAGATTCTTTTTACATATTCACAGATAATCAACCTCCCTATAGGCTCAAACAGGGATATTTCTAGACTTTTTGGGAATTGCCTCCAATGGCTAATTGAACTGTTAAATTCCTATATAGTAAGACTGTATTAGGTGCCAGATTATAAAGACATTGAAGAAATGAACATGTAGATAAACTTGTTAGAAAGGGATCTGAAATGGCTTTCATAGGACCACAGCCAGCTTGTGAAGTCGCATACAGTGATTCCATAACGACTCCGAGAAAATAGGTGGAAACAGAACATAGAAATTACTTTCATACGAATTAGGGAATGAGTAAACCTAGGCTCCCCGAACCAGTACTCGGGCTTCCGCCTAGTTATGTAACAAGGTCTATTGGAAACTGGATCAAGGAAAGATTAGAGGAAGAATGGTCGAACGGGACTGGGCTGTCGCTGTGACTGCCTCCTGGTCTAGAGACACAAACATCTAGGTGCAGCATTTCTCCTCCCCAGGACATTAGAGAGCTTTCCCTAGAACGGGTGTTGGCTTATGCGCATAGCACGGGTCTCTTCCAACAGCTCTCGACTAGCGGCAGGCACAATGGGTCGAAAGACCTGAATGCTGCGAATAACCGCGCCGCCTTCCAACAACAACAACACACCTAGGCTAAGGATGATGGCAGAGCTCATAACAGCATCTGTAGAAATATCTATATAATTCAAGATTTGCAGAAAGTCCAGTATGCAAGGTCTGTGATGATGCAGACAAGTCTGAACTGTACATTCGAAGTGAATGTATGGGCTACGCTCGTATGAGGCTAACGCTCCTGGATAAACCATTCTTCGATTATTGTGAGTTAAGCAACATTTCAGCGAGTAAACTTTTCAAATGTTATATACAAAACGAAGATATTCCCTGAATAGAAGGTCAGTTGGATGCACAATAAGTCTAGCCGTGGTTGCAGTACCTACTTTGGGATTCGCCTTAGAGAACCGACTCACATAAGTAAAGAAGAAGGGATGATCCAATTGGTACTACAATATACATATATAAATCGACAATATAAGCTCTGTAGCTGTCGAACATCCAATTTAATAGTAGAGAGGAATCAATCGGTCGCAATTTTCTATTTCGCGTCAGTTTAGATTGTGAAAACAGTTTTGCATGAAGGGTTATCAAACAACCCAGACATACTACAACTCTGAGGAGGGAATTATGTCTAGATAGACTTGAATGTGCGTTACTTGAAATCAAATATCTGAGTTACTAACATGTAACTCAGTAACATGTAACTAACATGTACTCTATGTATGCTAACCCAAGCGTAAACGATATCTGACATAAATTCGAGTATACCAATAAACAGAGCTAGATTAGGTTCGAATAGAAATTAATTATTTATTACAAACAAGAATCAGTTCAATAGGTACTTCTTAGATATTGCAGGTATTTGCTCTTAACAGATAGGGTTAAATGGGAAAATCTCATCGATTTTGGGACAATAATTGGACAATTAATAAACATTAAGATTCAGAATATTTCGTTCATTGTGTCATTAACCTCACTTAAAGTCGTTTTAAAAATTAGGCAAGACAACTAAATGAACGTGTTAATCACACGTCTCTCATTTCATTAAAAATAGTCGATATTAATTTGTAAAATCAAAGAGCTAGGTCCAGACTGCTCCTCGATTATACATCAGATTTACAATTTTTTGTATATGTGGAAAATAATGACTGCCATGTTATTTATAGAAAAGTGTATAAGTATGTTTTTCGCCAAGATATCTGCTTCAACTTGTTTATTATTAAACCTGCAATACCTTATATCGGACTCATTTATAGAGTCCGCTAGAAATATTTATGAAAGAATATATGCTAGAAATAATTTCACATTTCTACCAAATATGGAAAACTCTCCATTTTAGAGCCGATACATTTATCTTTGTTAGTGAATTAGGTGAGATGATTATACTTTTTAAAATGTAGGTACAAGTATTTACACCCTAATGTCTAATTAGTTAACCAAACCTTAACTGGGATAAAAGTACCAGCCCTTAATCGAAAGAACTCAATACTTATCAGAAATAACTCTGTCTGATCTGTACAGGGTGAGTCAACCATAGAGTAAAGTTCATTATCTCATTTGTTTAGAGAATTACGAAAAAACGTTAAATACAAAAGTTTTATAGAATATTAAGGTGCACAATTTAAAATTATTTTTGAGTATACAGGGTGATTCAAAAAAGCGTGGCAAATATAACATAAGTTTTTTTAAATGGAACACCCTATTTTTTAATTTATTTTTAGATTTTACATGAAATTCTATAACTTTTTTGTTAATAATGTCATATACCTAAACCCAGTAGTTTTTCTAATATTTTAATTTTTTTAGAAAAATATTAGTTTTTACTCTTATAAGAAACTGACAGTACCGCCATTGTTTCTAAAGGTGGAATACTCAAATTTGGTACAAACGTTCTATAAGGATGACAAAAAAGGTATATGTAAATAAATTTTAGTTAAATGCTACAGGGCCTTCAAAATAAATTTACACATTTCGACTATTTTAACTTAAAAAATTTCAATTTTTTTAAATGGCACACCCTGTATATTATTATTTTTTCTGATAGATTTTACAAAAGCCTTCAACTTTTATTGACTATGTCATATACCTAGTTTTCATAATTTGCGAGTTATTTTGATTTTATTCTTTTTTACACTTACCTACGCTATTGTGGAAACACAAACTAATATAAATAATAATAATTTCCCTACTAACTACCTTATTTTTAATTATTATGGAGTATTCAATGATCAAAAATATGCCCGTCTACTTAGATACACATGTTTAGTCTTGTTACTATATTTTCTTGCATGTTCCATAGCATAAAGGATGTTTATTGTCCTCCAGGTATCTCGTATCCTATTTTCGATATCTTCTGGTGTTGTAGGGGAATTCACATAAACACGATCTTTAAAGTGGTCTAACAAAACGAAATCTAAAGGTGTTAAGTCACATGATCGAGGGGACCACCCAATGAATCCGTTAGTGTAATAAAAACAAGTGTAAAAATTAATAAAATCGAAATAATTCCCAAATTATAAAAACTAGGTATATGACATACTCAATAAAAGTGGACGGGTTTTGTAAAATCTATCAGAAAAAATAATAATATACAGGGTGTGCCATTTAAAAAAATTGAATTTTTTTAAGTTAAAATAGTCGAAATGTATAAATTTATTTTGAAGGCCCTGTAGCATTTACCTCAAATTTATTTACATATACCTTTTTTGTCATTCTTATAGAACGTTTGTACCAAATTTGAGTATTCCACCTTCAGAAACAATGGCGGTACTGTCAGTTTCTTATAAGAGTAAAAACTAATATTTTTCTAAAAAAATTAAAATATTAGAAAAACTATTGGGTTTAGGTATATGACATTATTAACAAAAAAGTTATAGAATTTCATGTAAAATCTAAAAATAAATTAAAAAATAGGGTGTTCCATTTAAAAAAACTTATGTTATATTCGCCACGCTTTTTTGAACCACCCTGTATACTCAAAAATAATTTTAAACTGTGCACCTTAATATTCTATAAAACTTTTGTATTTAACGTTTTTTCGTAATTCTCGAAACAAATGAGATAATGAACTTTACTCTATGGTTGACTCACCCTGTACTGGACTTCAAATTTAGAAATCGTTATTTATGTCATATTTATATTTTCTGAAGTTGAGGGGTGGCCTCAACTATTACGCCCGCCGGTGCGTCACTACATCCACATACCACGTTGCACATTCCCCAAAATGCAATAACTACATCCATGATGTTGCAGTAGAAGCTATGACTGATTAAGTCAAAGTTTCGTATGTGAGAGCCTTAGCCACTTCGACCACAGCAACACCGTCTTGTTTTGGCCGGTTTCATAATCAAATTTAAATGAACAACTACTTACTATTTGAAGTTAACTTTAGCTAAATTTCATTTTTATTCTGATATTTGGCATTTTATGACGCAGCCATTATGAAATCATTTGTTTGCGTCACTAAATATCAACTCGATATTCAATCGAACTAAAAGTTTGGTTTTTGTCTAATGTCTTAAGACATAACGTGTTAATAATTTGTTCACTGTAGAGCAAATTTTGATTCATTTGGCGGTTATTTAAAATAAATTGTCCCTAACTATGTATACTAAATATAGTGAGTTCTGTAAGTGAAAGAAATGGCCATTTAAATCTAATTACACGTATTTTTTTGTTTGTCTTTTCCTTTGAATAATGCTAATCAAGTATTTTTATTAAACGCTTACAGAATAAGAACAGACACGCTTACTGAATGTAGAATTAGACACAATAATTATTCCTTTATTCGTTTCCACTTGAATGTGATTAAACGTTTTAGTCCAGAAGTGTTATTGTTAAAAAATTATTTTTAATTAACCGTAGCCAAAACAAAATATTTTTTATGATACATGAACTTCTTGAACCCAAAAGTAATTAATATGTAGCATTTCGCCATCTGTTTTCTATCCCGTATTTATTGCTACATTTCTAATAACAATAATTATATTATTTACTGCATGTTCATAATTAGTTGTTCTGATACACAATATATACCGCTGAAGAAAAACAAGGTTTCATATAAATACAATAAAAAATATATACAATATATGCAATATTATACTTGTAGGGCTAGTTCTAATCTCCTATCTATGGGTATGTTAGTATAGAAGACATAAGTCATCACAGAATCATACACTGGTAATAGGTACTGCTTCATTTTGGGTTTTAACCTATGACATACGTACATGGTATGTATGTATATAGGTATGTGTAATAATATGTGACAAATACAATTTTAAAGGACATTGACGATTTTAAATAATTCTAAATGTATTCAACACGTACTTTTATTTAAAATACAGAGCCAAGTGACTCCTGCCAAAACATGTGAATTATCGTAACGCCATCTATGAAAGATTTTTCTCGCCTACATCTTACTCATGTGAAATGTCAGGTGTCACGTCTTCCTCTTGTGCAACATTCTTTTTCTGTATTTAATACATAATTTTTATTTACAGTTCTGCATATAGAGTTGTATTAACTTTAGGCTATATGTAATAACGACGCCACTTTTAATTGCAACGAGAAAATTGGAACCTATATATGGCCCTCAAAAGACAAACCTTTAAATTGCAATTCATATTTAATGTCTTTCTATTTCATTCTATATCAGCTTATGTCAATAAAGCCATGCCTAAACTATTAACTAAAACTAAACTAACCAAATATATTACTACGTAGATTCATGCATACAACATACCTGTTATAACATAAACTTAAGAGTCTTGTAGATATATGTGGGAGAGTTACACTATGGTAGAACTACAACTACTGTCGGAAGGTACTTTATTATCTTTTATAACTTCTGAATGCTTTGTCAATGCCAACGATGAAATCGCAATTTAGTTCTAAGAATGATTTAATAAGATATCTACCGGACTTGCATAAATGCAGCTTATAGCACGTAGCTATATTAAGTTACGCTAAGAATGGAGAGATAACATTTGAATAAGATAAAGATATCCAGTTGCGTACGATTGTGTAGAGCTGAATGAAACTTTTGTAGTACACAAACTAAATGAGTAATATTTTGTAGGAAAATTCTAAGTTCCTAAAAGGCGGTATTTTGTACAACATAGCCATCACATGACACATTTCTTTGTAAATAAATACTAAGAGACTTCGACTTTTAGAAGCGCAAAAAAACCCAGTGCAATGGGATAGTAAATGCACATCTTCAATAATAAATTACCATTACATACTCGTAACAGTGGAATATTTCAATGAACGATAACGTTGCGCGTTTTACTTGATGACTATTCTGTACTTCTGTACTTAAAATGAAGATGTATCGATCTGGAGTTAGTTGTAGGTATGAGTATGCCTGTAGATATTTCTATTTTGCGTAAATATTTAGTAGAACCGTAAAAATATATGCTTTCATCCCTATGCATTACAATGAATCTCGAAAAATATAGACACAATGCGCATAGTCCTTAAAAATATAACCAGATAGCAAATTACGAGACGAGGAACTACGAAACCACTAAACCTGAATAAAATATTTAATATCCGCATAAAAGCGGTATTCCTATAATACATATAAACCTCAAATATTTTATTCACGATAATTTTTATCTCGTTAAAATTAAATTTTATACATTCCAGATATCAGCAACCGCAACATTCGCTAATAATCTTTCTAGGTTGTTATTTCCTGCCTCAGTTTAGCCTAATATCAGGCGGTTTATATCGCATCTCTAAAGCCGTTTCATGACAATAACTGCGAATGTATAGAATGTAATGTGCGCACAAGATTGCAAATTTAAAATAATGGCCTTCGTAAATCATGACAATATACAAAATTAAGCGCAACCATATCACGCAAAGTTCATGGTGTTTATTACTTAAGTAATAACAATGTTAGTAGTAGTAGTAATAGTGGTAGTAACTGCATAATAGATTTATCAAGCAAACATATTCCGCATAACTAATTTATTCGGTGCACAAGAGCAAGTATTGACGGGAATATTTTGAGAATTGTTATAAATCGTATTAATATTTGATAAGGGATTATTTCAGAGCGTTATTTAAAAATGTACTCTTTTTCATATGTTAAATATATAGTTCGTAATTAGTGTGTATACAGCTCAACTTGAAGTGGAATAATCACTTCAGAATCAAGAACTCCTTTAATGCTTAAAAATTGTTCCATTTAAGAGCATTATTGCATCAGATTGTAGGAAAATATTTCCACTTTCATCAGTTATGTTGTTGTTGTTGTTGTTGTTAATAAGCGGCGCGGTTACCCGCAGCACTCAGGTCTTTCGACCCATTGTGCCTGCCGCTAGTTGGGAGCTATTGGAAGAGACCCGTGCTGTGCGCATAGGCCAACACCCGTTGTAGGGGAAGCTCCCTAATGTCCTGAGGCAGAAGAAATGCTGCGCCCAGGTGTTTGTGTCTCTTGACCATGAGGCAGGCACAGCGACAGAGGATGTGAATGGAGTCCTCGTCATCGTGTCCGCAAAACCTGCACCTTCTAGTGTCACTAAGACCGATAGTGTTAAGGTGCTTGTTAAGATGTCCGTGACCTGTCAACAGTCCTGTGACAATCCTTATGCTGTTACGACAAGCAATAGCGCAAGTATTGATCGAGTTGCGTTCGACCAAGGCCCTTCAATTAAGAGCCCGGCTTGTCGCAGCCCAGTCACGTTTGACCATTCTTCCTTTGATCTTACCTTGATCCAGTTTCCAATGGACCTTGCTACATAACTAGGCGGAAGCCCCAGCACTGGTTCGGGCCCTGTAAACTGTATACTTGAGCCTCTCTTAGCCAGTTTTTGTTATATTATGATTTCCTGTTATATTATGATGACCCGGTACCCAGGTCAATTTTACCTGGTTGTTCTGTCCCAATTGGGTCAACCATTAACAAACTCTAGGATCGCCCTGGAGGTGATCCTGTAGGAGATCAAGGCACGTAAAGCCGCCTGACTGTCGGTGCATATCTGGATATGCTGATTAGAATATCTCCTTTTGAGATTTTCCTGAACCCATGCAGAGATAGCAAACACTTCCGCCTGAAAGACCGTGGCATACTTTCCCAAGGAGAAGGATAGTCTCGCCCTCGGGCGCACGCCCCGGACTCCCGCCCCTGAGCCCTGGTCTGTCTTGGACCCATCCGTAAACCAGACGAGCCCATTCGAGACCTGAGCATCAGGATTTTCGAGCCAAGCGTCCCTGTCCGGTATCTCTACTATGTAAGGTTTGAGAAACACATAAGTAGGAGATATCCTGTCACTGGGTGCGTCCAGTAGACTGTCTTTCATCAATTATAATTATCTCTGTGATACTAGCAGGAACGTGCGTCATACAGGGTGAGAAAGAACGTCAAATAGTTTTGTTCTTATTGGCTTTTCAGATCTGTAATTGAGTTGTGTAATTATAACCTATAGCATGTGCTTCTTTTTTAAATTTTTAGATTCTTTGGCTAAAATTAAGTATAAGTTATACGATTTTTGGAATTTTTATGAAAATTGGAAAAACGAAAACTGCAAACCTCATATTAATAGGTTAGAGCTCTCTATTTACAACACAACCTCTTAAGTTGTCACCAGGTTGTTACATAGATACCGTGTTTAGAAATGATCAGTCCTTTGCGGAGTATTAGCCTTAAATACTCGAGTTTATCACCGTTTATCATAGATATATTATTTGCGTTGACCCTTAGCGTTTTTTCATTTTTTTTTTTTGTGAATTGACGGTTTGTGAGTTTACAAGGAGTTCCCAGTCTTCGTAGTAGTCAACTAGGTTGTGCGTTAGGTCCTGTATGATTCTGTGTACCCGCGTATAGTGCCTGGGGTGGTTCTATGTTCGTCTGGGGAAGATCAGTTTGCGCTGTAAGCTTAGGACATAAGTAACGCCATCTAGGATGGAGAAAAGCAACGTACATACTAGGTTTAAATTTGATGTGAATTAACTGTTTTATGCCGTTTTATACTTTCTGTATCCAAAGGTTATGTACGAAACTTTTTACTGCTTATATGCAGTTGTGGATGGATAATAAAACAATTAATCCACGTAAAACATCAGCTTAGTGCGTTGCTTCCATCCTAGATGGCGTTACTTTCCATGCTTATAGCACAAACTGTAGCAGATATACCATCTTGAAACCGAACTGAGATGTCTTTACTCTGATAGCTATAGGAAACTGAAGGGATGTAATTGAAACAGCTGTCTATATTCTATGAGATAAACTAAAGATCATTAATGTACAAATACTGTATGTATTTTCAACTAAGACATTGAAGTTATCATAAAGGTATCTTAAACACGGACATAAGGATTATTAGACGGGCGTTTGTGAATGTTTGTTGGTTGTTATAATCTTAATAATGTGGTTTTAAACTAAGTTAACATGATTACTATTATATTGCTCGAATCAATACTCATGCCAAGACTATTTCAGCTCGGCTCTGCCTCTCCAGACCTGTAATCCTTCGTATTCCGATACGTGTCTAAGGGAGTTATTGTCTGCTATGGAGCATACTATATAAATTACCATAGGTAACTAAGTTGCGACTTAAATGGCTTAAAATGGTTCTACCAGACTTCGTGAAACTAATATTAACTAGGAAAATTGTCTTGATGGGGTGTAATCTGAGAATAGTATCTTGCTCTTTTGGGCCCATAGGTATGTTTTACCCACAAATCCAATACATACTGCTATAGTCTTTATAATCTCAATTGAAACTGCATAAAAAATTCCAACAAACGACACACGTGCGTAAACAAAGAGGCCGCAGTCGAGGTGCAGGTGTTTCTTTTGTCGGAATTTTTTTTGCAGTTTCAATTGACATTATATAGACTATACAGTTAAACACTATTTTTTATGTTCCATATTGTTTCTTTTTTATAATAAAATAAAAGATACCTCATTTTATTCACAAATATTTCATTTGCTTTTAATCAGTTTTTCACTTGGTTAGCGAATTTCTAAAGAAACTGCTTCATTTATTTGTTACTATTAATTTTAGAATTACAATATAAAGGAATATACACAAAAAATGATCAATTTTTCATTTCACGCAAAAACTTTATTATTCATAAAATAGAAAAAATTTTAATTTGGACCTTTTAACCTTCATTCTTTCTTACAAAAAACAAAGCATTCCTTTTCAATACATGTTTAACCGAGTTTACTATTCTAAATTATAGAGTTTTTAATTGATCCACCACTCCCTTCACAGCCACGGCCACCTGTCCTTTATTCTATCTATATTAATCCTTCACGTAATTTAGAAGTATCTAATTAGGCAAAAAAGAAGGAGCTTGTTTGATTGAGAAAAGAAGTTACAGACTCCTGTTATTATGTTGAGTTTTTGTTTTTGTCGTCTTTAGGTATATAGGTTTATGCAATGTTATATTTTTTTGCGAATATGTTTTCTATTAATAAAGTTAAACACGTACATTTTTACAGTTAGAAAATCCCTCGAACTATTGCAATCCATAACTGAGTCCAATATCAGCAATGATTACTTTTCATTCTAGACTAGATAAATGGTTCACCCGAGGATACTACTTTTACAAATACCGTCCAAGATTAATTCCTATAGAATAACTTTTTAAATTTTAAATTTATTCTACCCATCACATTGATTAATTTTTTAACCCAATTTTGTTTTTCTAGTATAAATGAAACGTAATTAATATCTTCCAATTTATCCTCCTTCCACTACTACAAGTTGGCGTTGATAAATATGAGAAAAGCTGAATCTTAATTTAGAGTAAGTCATCGTCCACCATTTTTCATCACGTCATCTTTTTACATATTTAATACAGTGAGCTATCTTTATTCCACCCTGCATCTGATGCCTGTTTACTTCTCTCTGTAGCTAATTTAACAACTAAATCGATGAAACTAATTCTCTCAATTTCAATACAAAGAGATCTCCAGTTGTATTCTGTTTCATGACCAAGAGACGTTAAGATATCGAATTTCATCAATTCTATGAAAGAGCTTTCGCATAAAAGAAAACTATAATGATCCGTACGCTATTCCAATTCGATAAAAGGAACCAATGAACAGGAAATATAATATCTTTTGAAGAATATTACGAAGAAAATAAAACATCTCTCTAAGGATGACTATAGTGTAGGTACACGGTGACCTCGAGAATAGCGACTTTTAGAAGTGAATTCTGTGCATTTTGATAATAATTGTCTACCTAATATCCATCTGAAAAAAGGAAAATAGAACCCTCACTTTGAAAGCTGATATCAAAGAAAGTTATTCTAAAATAAGGAAATCAAGTTATATTTACATTCAAAACCGTTTTAATGTATGAATTGTAGTCCATTTTTCGGAAACCCTTTAAAAAAGTTATTCAGTAGTTTCGTAGATCAAAATATACTTTATTAAAATTAGTATAGTGCAGGAGCAAAAGAATATGACAAAATCAATATCTTTACGGAAAAAATAGGTCCGATTAGTGGATCAGTCCGATAACATTATAACACTGTACAGGGTGGTTCAAATTAGTACGTTTTAGAGGGTCAGCGAGAATTTGTAATAGATAAAACAAATCTGATAGACGCGTCCTTTGCTATTTTTCCAAAAAAATAACGATGGCGTTATCTCTTACCGTTTTGGAACAACAGGGCATTTCATGATTTTTGGCAAAACCGACGAAGGCCCTTTTCTCATTTCCCTTTCAAGATACCCCAGTGTGAACATTTTACCGACACTTTTTAGAGGTATATTTTTTGATGGCATAAAAATAAATTTGTTTTATTTTTTTTTTTGTTATGACCACAACTTGTGTTTTTTAAATGGAACCTGTATGTTATTTATAAAATATAAAGAGGACATTCCATATATATATAGTATTACAAAATCAACGACACAGTGCCCGAGTGCGGCGTTGCCAAATCTACTTTTTCCCCAGCTCTAGGGAATTTGTGCACAATCTGGCAACGCCGCCTCTGGGGCGCCAGGGACAATTCCAATTATGAGGATTTACAATTTGAATGTAGTAACATTAACATAGTAATATTGTACACAAACTTATTGGGTTTTAAGGTATGTTGAGTTTTTGTATAGTATTTTTGTGTTTGAGTATATTGTCGAATTTTATTACAAAACCCATCGACCATACTTTTAATTCTCAAGGTAATTAAAATGAATTGTTTTTAATTGAGAATATGAGCTCTACACGTACTTCAAAAAGTCTGACTCCCACTCGTCTGCGGTTTATTTTATATTTGCAGCGAAGCAGAAAGTGTGAGTGGGATGGTACGTTATTCACTTCTTATACAGGCAAAACAGGATGAGTTTAGCCTAAAAAGTATTGCTTTTTTAAATTCCCTTTAACTAATTTGATAATCACGCCTACATACTTTTATAAATTCAAGTTTTACGCAACATACATTGTCTGAAATGTGCTAGTAATTTATTTTCAACGCCTGTAATTAAAAAAACTTGATACGTAGCAAAAAGTAACTAGACCATGCTCTACCATGCCTGGCAATTTTGCTCATTAATGCTTGTGGAAAGAAAATTAAAAACAGGAGTATATTTCTGAAAAAACAATAAATAACAAATTTATCAGTTATCAAATTTTGAGTAGCAAACTCTAATTACAAGGAAATAAATAATAATAATATAATAATAATAATAATAATATCTCTACCCCTCATTCTAATCACAAGGATTAGCCCGAAAGTCTGAGACTTGTGTGGGAGAGGGGGCGGCATATTATTTCGCGGGCCGCATTTGCGCCTCAGGAACGGCTTACGTTGGTAGGCCCTAACCACCACCATTCAGTGCTGGAATGAGGGAAACCTGGAAAACCTCATTAGTTAGGGGGACAAGTCAAACATCAACTGATTCCAATCTCTCACATTAACACCAAGTTGATATTCTTCCCATCCTAGGCCATCGCCAGGATGGTTGCCAAGCCATCCCTGCGAATAAGCCTTGATCTACGGGCAAACAATTTAATGAAAAATTGTTTGGCGGAATGGGAATTAGAACCCACCACCTCTGGGTTGAGCAATCGAAACGCTAAGCCCTGAGCCACCTGCTCGGTGGCTCAGGGCTGTATCTGTATTTGTTTAAATGTAATATATTCTATTAAATTTTGTATTTATATTCATATGCCTATTTTGCTGTGAACAATAAATTTTTCGTAATGGTCTTTTTTACGTAGACTATTTTTTTTTTTTTTTTTTAGTTTTTCAGTTACCTAGACCTTACAACCTTCTTCTTGAAGTTATTTTTGTTATTTTCAAGCAATAATTTAAACCAATTATGACACCTTGGCGAATATTATACATGTGGAATATGAATTTGGAAAAAAATATACGGGGCTTTTACGCTATTAGCTAACTTGTAAATTCACATTCTATTAATTGATCAAAATTAGCCATGTTAAATGAATAAAATGTATGACATCATAAATGTTCCTCTCAATATAATTTGAATTCAATATAATCCAGGGGCAGAGAACAAATAGGGCAACACAGGATTAGGACTGATAATTTTATGCATAACATAAACAAATTCCATGAACCAAATGCCGTTTACCCTTGAGCATATTCAAAATCGAAATTTTATGGAGTATAATAAATAGGAAGTCAAAGAACAGATTGATTTCTCAGTTTAGCTCGAAGTACTTCGATAACAGGATACGCTGAGATAAAGATTTCTGTAGAGATATATAAAAGTGTCCTTGGAGATTGTTTAATGTAATGAAATATATTTCCGTAGGCCGTTTTAGTCCCACGCATTTAGTTCACTGAAGAGGGAAATCTGAAAAATATAACTAACATTTTGAATAAACATGGAAAAGAACCAAAATTCGATTCAGTAGTGTGGTTTCCTCCACGAAACCAACATTTTTATTTAGAAATATTGAGATGCAATGAAATCGTGAACTAACTTTTTTCAGTAGTAGTAGTAGTAGTAGTAGTAGTAGTAGTAGTAGTAGTAGTAGTATGGGTCGGTCAAGACCTGCAAGTAGACCACAAGCGGGCCCTTTTTGGCTACCCCTGTCGTCCCCTACCTAACTCCATCACCTCCTCCCTTGTCGAACCTTCCCGACCTTCTAATGTAGGTCAAAATATCGGTCCATTCAAAGGAACTAACTTCCTTGCGGCTCCCCAGCCCCCCGAAAGCCGCGCATTCTGTCAAGAAGTGGGAAGGCGTTTCGTCGCCCTCCCCGCACTTTGGGCAGATAGGGTCTCTGTCAACACCCATGTCTTCTGTCTGTTCTGTCTCTGTCTGATATGTCTTCTAGCCTGCAGTGACCCGTTCAAACTCCCACCAACTGGTTTAGAACCTTCCGGCTACGACTTAACAGCCAGACCGTGTTGGTCTTGCTTGGCTCCACTATAAAGTTGCGAGTTTGTCTACAGCTCCCACTCTTCTACAGTGTTTACTTAGTTTCTCATAAGCCCAATCGTTGAGGGGCATGTTGACCTGCCTTCGTGTAATGCCTAAAATCGGTTCTGGTCCCTGGTTGGGCCCGTGAGATCCGAGTCAACTTTTTTCAGTAAATGTGAAAAACATAATCCTAAACTCTTATGAATAAGAGTTAATTACGTAGGTTCACATAAAGGTTAATATTCAAAATTTAGGATTTATGCTAGTGAAGCTGGAGACCTCATATCACGATTTTAGAGTAAACTTAACAGAGCACAGTTCGTCTGGCTAAAAATGAATTCAAGTGCGTATTTCTGAAGCGTTTTAGTTAAAGAGGGCAAAACGATTATTTCATTTAGAACCTTCAAGATCCGGGTCTTTGAAAATATGAAAAGATTAAAATTGTAATATGTGATGTGAATACGCTGGGACAGGGATCAATATTACATTTACATATGCTTTACATTCAGCAGTGGAGTATATGTCATTTAGGATTTCAAACATCTACTTATAACAATGAGACCCATAAAGCTGGAAGCATCTGAGAAACGCTTTTTATCGGTTTTATTCTTAACAAAAGTTAGAGCGTGTTCTCAAATTCCAAAGCAGTTAGATTATCAGTTTGTATTAGTCCAAGCGTTTCCATTCTTCCATATTATAAAATGAAATATAAGGTAAATCATAAAACCCTGTCACATTAAAATCTTGCCAGTTAGGGAAAAATAATTGTATTATAAAAAACAGCTAAGAATTTAATGCCCTTAATGCAAATTTTAATCTGAGGCTTTGGGTTAAAAAAATCTATTTTTTTTTTTATTACAAAAACGTAATGTTGTCATAGCAATATATTTTTGCCTCACAAAATTGTTCATACTCACTTTTTAAATGTTGATTTCCTGTGACGTAGAAGGCTAAAAATTGGAAAAGCAATAATAATGTTTGGTACATTTTTTAATTTCAGTTTTTAATTTTGATTGCTAGTGGCGTAGAACGTCAAAAATTTAAAAAGTCACTAATTATTTTTTACTAAAATGGAATGTTCTCATTTATAGCAATATATTTTTGACAAATCGTTCATTCTCACTTTTTAAATTTTAGTTACCAGTGGCGTAGAACAACAAAAAAATTGGAAAAACAAATCAGGAATATTTTTTTGTTTTTTCTTATGACAAAAATTAAACCTTCAAAACTTTAAATGTAAAAAATTATGTGCCTAAACGTGTTAAAATTAATCCCCAGGCTAATACGGGCGTGTAAAGCAAACACCACATAAATTAATTCATGCCCGATCGTGACTCGGGCGGGTGCCAAATAGACCATGAAGACATCCCGAGTCACGCACGGGCAGAAGCATTAAGGGCATGGAAGGCATGAGAAAATATTTTATTAAAACAAAAAACATCTATACGTTTTGACTCTGACTATCTATGACTGCACATTCAAGTATATCTTGCCTATTTTAAACAACTTTCACTTGTAATCTTCCTAGTGATTGAATTATTTCCGGAATTTAATTATTTTGAAAATTATCCCGAGTTGCAGACAAGGGATAATTTAGAAAATCTTGCTGTATTAATCCAATCACTAGGAGGATTCGGTAAGAAAATTTCGAACCTATTAAATTGTAGAAATATTGAACATTTATCAAGAAGGAAGAAAATTCAAACATAAATATAAAAATTATTAATTTATTGGTTAATTTAAAAAGGTCAGTTTTCAAACCTATCTATTCCCCACTAAAACAAGATGTATTCGTGCTATAATTTTAAAACTATTTAAATTTAGTTACCTACTGAAATTTGTTATTGTTCAGTAAACATTGTATAAAATTACAAATACAACAAATTTATTTTTATACGCAATAAATATTAGCATTGACACATTACTTTGTACACCAAATATGCTTTTTGCGTCGACAAATAACTTTAAATTCGAGAGCTACTCTGTTATTCCCGCGTTATTATTGCGACATTTAAAATGACATAAAAATTCCCAGTGTAACATTACTTTTGTTGCCATGGTAATAATTCGAAATGAAAGAGTGTGATTGGTTAGGGTGCTACATTTTCAAAATGAACACTTACACTTATATCCAGAATTGATAATCTGGAAACAATCTATAAAACGAGGAATATTTTGTCTCTATATAGATAAAATGGACAAAATACAAATTGAAATTGGACCAATGAACATTATTTATCCATATAAGAAATAACAAAATATTAAATTCTTAAATAAAATTATTCAAATAATTTGGGGTTGAACTATTAAAATAATACTCCTGCGTATGGGATTTAAGTTTATGATTTTGTTCAATATAGAATCCTTCTTTCTTAACGAAATGTATACTATACATACATTTGTATTTACAATTAACACAAAAAAGAACTGCAACGAACATTTTTATTTTTAAACTAGATAATTTAAGGTAACTATAGTGATAAAAATTTACACTCCAAACAAAAGCCTGCAGGACTATTTAGGAGATGCAGATCAGCTTTCTTCTACACAGTAAAAAAATCCGACTGATTTTAACACTGAATCCACACTCACCAGTGTGATAGTGTGGACATATAGTCCACACTTGGCAGTGTTAGACATATCGGTGTATTATTACATTACATAAAAGTAATTTTTGTGCAACCCTCCTCAAAGCGACTATTTTGCATTCGCAACACAGTCCGCAAAATTCAATTTTGCGGCCGTTACCCTTAACAACGGCCGGCAAACTAAATGTCACTCAAATGTCAAAATTTCAATCAAAACTTGACATTTCTGCAATAAGGCAACAGGAGTCCTTTTTTTTATTAAATAAATAATTCCATATTAACAAGGATTTATTGAGGATGAATATTAACAGTAATTTGACAATTTGAATTGTTAGTAATATTTACACCTGAACTAACTGAAGCACCTAATTCTAATGTTTTCGAATAATTATTAGAAACACTTGGCACTACCAAACTCTCAATGCCCCTGATATTCCCATTATTAAAACTACCTGTAACAAAAATTTCCATTAAAAAAATTATCTACAAAATTTTTTGAAATTTACCTTCCACAATAAATAATTTTCATCATCAGCTTCATTTAGAAATAAATTAATCTGCTCACGCGTTAACACTTTTGATTTCTTTGCTTGGTAGCCTACTGACTTCTTTTTTAAAAAGGGTACCAGTTTCAAATAAGTCCTCAGATCGATCCCGTCTTTTATGTTGAGCATACACTTCAACATAGAATAAATGCTCTATAGACACGAACTCTTTACAGCCTTTGATTTTGCTTTGATTTTGCTCGTCACACCATTTTTTTAAATTGCCATAACATTTTTCATATTTCTTCTTAGATTTTTCGGGTATTAGATCTGAAATTGCCGAGTTTACGATGTTTCTCGGCTGTGGAGGAGTGCAAGAAATTGAAATATCGCTCTCAGCGTCAGACATTATAGACTCAATTTAAAAACTGTCAAATTGTTTTGTATACAGTCAAAATATTTCGTTTCCATAGAAACACCGTCACAGTAAAACCACTAGATTACTTTTCTATTCAAAGATAATACTGTTTCAAAATATTAATAATATTAAACAATATTTATATAATTTTATTAGGGTTGCACAAAAAGTTTTGTGTATAACTCGGCCGCAAACCGCTTTGGCGTCCTCGAGATTGTCAGCCTCGGCCGCAAGCGACCTCGGCTGACAACTCTTCTCTCGGACGCGCAAAGCTGCGTTTTGCGGCCTTGGTATACAAATAACTATTAACACAGTAAATTTTGCAAGATAATGTGTAATAGTTAATTATTCACCGTGTAATTATACCGTATTTATGGCGGATTGATTCATTTTTAACACAGGGTTTTGTAAATTTTACTACAATTTATGAGTACTTCTACAAACTTGGCGGGTATATCGTTCGTGTAATATGAGTTCTAAAGGTTTAGTTATTATACTACCCAGTTCGTGTTAAAAATAACACTGCAGCAAATTACGATTACCATTTAGTAATTTTACCATTTGTCTTTTTTTTCTGTGTAGTTGAGACTGCAGCCGCATAAATACAGAAAACGTTATTATATTATTAATGTAAAAGATTAATATAAAAAAACTACAACTGGATATTTTAAATTAGCACAAAAAAGCTATCTGCAAAGTCTAAAGCGGTAGTTTCACACAGCAGTCGACTGCTATCGCAGCGACTGTTAAGTAGGCGTGTCTACACTGTCAGGTGTTTATTTATGTGAATCATACTACTTCGATCGCAGTTGAGTGTTATGGCAGTTACTGCGATAAGTAGAAATATTTCTACTTTTGTTATCGCAGTCGATTGCTTTGAAGAAATAAAATGGCGAAATCTGTTAAACGGCTTGTGTTCTCGGATGACCAAATTTTTAATTTAACGAATTATATCGAGAAAATGAATGTTTATGGGACATAAAGTCACCACAGTACAAAAATCACATAAAAAGAAAAGTCGCACTTGCAAATATTGCGGAAAATATAGGTTTAAATGAAGACATTGTCAAAAAAAAGATACCTAGCTTCAATAAGGTAACTTATTTACTTGAATCGCGTAAAATTTTGGAAATCCCCATCAACAGCTAATAGGTAATTCGGTTAATAAATTATTTTCCATGTCAAAACGTGGTCTGTTTAATAAAGGCGTTTTCACCCAGTACCTTTTCTTAGTATATCTTCATTTAGACATTAACTGTTTGTGTAATAATAACTTTTTTTTCAATAACAATAAACAAGTAATCACACCATTTACCACTATTTTTTTATTCGGCGCCATTTTAAAAAACTTGTTTATTACTGATTTAAAAAGTATAGTCAATCAGTACATAGCAGTAAAACTATCGCAGTAGAAATATCCCTAACCTCTTCACTGATGACGTTTAAAATTCAGAAATTTTAAAATTATGTGACACGGGCTACACTTGTATATTGGGAGGTTACATAAAATGTACTTGTATATTAGTATACGTTGCAATTTTGGTTTATAGTCCTTATAGTAATTCTATATTAAGTAATCTAAACTAGAGGAAAACCGATCTGTAGAATCTCACAGTTTTGGTTTTGCAGTTTGTATTTCTATTTTCATATTTTACAAGGTACATGACATAATTTTAATTTAAATTCACACAAAAAAAAACAAGGAGTTACAAATAACAAAAAACAAAAATATATAAACATAAATAAAACAAAAAACAAAAATATAACACCAAAATAAGGGTTATAATATAGATGCTCTAGCCTTACAAGTGTTTTTTATGGAAATCCAGCCGTCTTAATATAATTAAGTCATCAGTAAAGATTTAGGATAATAATATACGTCTACATAATTATATCTCAAAGCTCAATAGCCGTGAAATTAGAGGGTTTATTTCAATAATGCTGATTAAATTTACCCCGAAGGTCTATCCGAAGGTGTGAGAGTTATTTAAATAAAGTCATTAATTCAAGCAGGTACCTATATACGTCAGCTCTATATCTCTTACCGAATTTTAATATTCATGCCAGGCAGTGGCGGCTATTCAGGTGAAGTAGGTGAAGTGCCTCTTCACCAAAAATATTCAATGCTATTTTTTAAACTCAGTATGAATAGTGAAGATATTACCAAAATACATTTTCTTTATTACTAACGTAATGTAATAATAATAATAAGTAAATATATTTAATATTAATATATTTATCATACGCTACACACACGTAAACGTTACAAAATATAAAAAGAATGTACGTAGCCGTTTGTGGTGAAGAGGCGTTGAGTCAAAACCGCTAAACCTGCATCAGTACACTGCGTTGCCATGGGAACGCTTTTAAAGCTGACGTCATTATAAGGGACGAGCCAAGACGAGCTCCCACTCCTTACGGTGCAAGTGAAGAGTTCAGTCATTATGTGGGAGTGTGCTTCGCGCACTCCTTTTTCTAACTTGTCTTGTCAGTAATCTGTGACCTGTCGTGAAGTAGATGCAATTTTGATTTCGCAAACGCCGAACAGTCCTTTTTATATATCAGGTTGGACAGAAGAATCGACCTGATATATAAAAACTAGGTGAGTGCTTAAAAATATAAAAATATTAGCTAGCTCTTCACACATTCTTGAACCCGCGAGCCGCCACTGATGCCAGGCAGAGTATCGTTTCTCGATTAAAAGTTATCTAAAATGAAGGCTGTCATAGTAAAAGCTAATCTGGTTATCGCTTTTATTTTCATATTTGCAGAATTTGAGTTGGTAGCAAACAGTAGGGGAGAAATTTATATTAACTATGCAAATGAATGTCGAAAAATGTAGTTTACATGGAAAATCAAGGAGTTTCGATACTCAGGAGGTTACTCCTTATGCCTAACAAGTATATTAGAAAATCATGAATCGCGTGAATGTTATATACAGGGTGTCCACCTAGTGCGCGTAAGTCCAATATCTGGGTTAATAAAAGAGATAACTTAATTTTTTTTTCTACAGGGTTGTCTAATATCCCGAGCTGCACAAAATGAAAATATATTTACATATTCAGGGTGTTCAGTTTTTCCTGGACAGGTACCAACTTCATTTTTTTAAATGGAAACCTATATTTTTTATGGCATTATCGAATTCTACGTAAAAAATTAGTGGGACTTTGTGCATAACACTGCTATTGAAATATTGATAGTTTTCGAGATATTTGACTTTTAATTTTTTTTTCTTATGTTTCGTCCCTTCTAATAGTTGACATAATTATGGTTGTATGACAGCTAGAAATTATTTTTTTTTCAGAAACTGTAGAGTGAAGATGGCTCTTTCGAAAAACGTATCAAAAGTTGACCTGCGATATACAGGGGGCAACAGAAATCGTGCCAAACCTGATGGTTTAAAATTTAAAAAATCTCGACTTTTTCAAATGGAACACCCTGTGTTTTATGATTTCATTAGATGCCTTTCTGTAGACTCTACAATTTTATAATAGCTTTCCCTATACCTAAGTTGCGTAGTTTTTGCAAAAAACCCACTTTTATGAAAAATACCCGATTTGCGCACTCCTTTGACGGAAAAAATATTGTAAGGCTATTTATTTTTATAAAATGTATTAGTTTACACTTCTTAAAATAAAAATAACTGAAAAATTTAGATAATTTCAGTTTAATAAACAAGTCTTTATGGAAAGTTACCATTTATTTGTAAATAAAAGTAAAAAATCATAAAAGCTCTACATGTAATTAAGAATTAGCAAAACTGGCGTATGCTTTAGAAGAAGTTCATGGGAATTATTTGCTAGCAGCACGTATTTATAGAGATTCCCACGTGCTGACTGTTTTGAAAATGTGAAAGAAAGATTTGAAAGAACAGCAAATGGGAATTATGAGAAAACTACCAGGAGACATGGGAGTAACAACGATAATATTTAGTTTAATGTTGTGGTTTCTGCTGTTGATAATTCCCATGAACTTCTTCTAAAGCATACGCCAGTTTTGCTAATTCTTAATTACATATAGAGCTTTTATGATTTTTTACTTTTATTTACAAATAAATGGTAACTTTCCATAAAGACTTGTTTATTAAACTGAAATTATCTAAATTTTTCAGTTATTTTTATTTTAGCATTTATGTAGAAATATATAACACTCTATATATTTCTACATTTTAGGAAATAACACAAAAATAGCAACAATAACATTTTTTTCCAACCATACGAATAAGACACTATAAAATTAAATTATTTTGCATAAAAAGAGGGCCATTTCGGGACTGTTTGAGATCGCCATAGCAACTGTACAAAAAAGAGATTATTGTACAGTTGTACAGTACCGAAACGTAATTTGACATTGACATTGCATGTCACATAATATATTGAAGTTTAATTAAATAGAAAAATAGAAACAGATAGTGACTCCGATGAATCGGTAAACTGGAGGTGCTACTTAGAAAAATTATGTTAAAATTATGTTAAACTCGTACAAAAAATACGTTTTCGAGACTCGTAAAATTGCCGGACGACGCGTAGCGGAGCCTTTCCCTCGCCCCGAAAACGTGTATTTTTTGTACTAGTTAAACAAATAACTATTATTTAAGTTACAGACAACCCTTTAATTTTATTTTAATCCTGTTTATGTTCCGTTCTACACTTTTCATACAATTCGAAAGTCTCTTAGATCTTAGATGACCGAACTAAGAAGTAATTTTTGCTATTTTAGTAATTTCATGGCTTTGCAGCAAGGTTATGGTTAATGATAACTTCATGGAATTTTGGGTTTAACGATTTTGGAGGATGTGGAACAATGCTATGTTGCCAAATTTCCGATAAAAATCGCATGTATATTTTTAAAAAATATATAGCAGGCCATGGATTTGCAATCTGGTCATGGTAATACGTTCCCTAAGTATACCAAGGAAGGTCCTATATGCAAAAAAATATCACTGAAATCGCGCAACTCAGTCAAAATGTTACAGGACTGTACCAGGTTAAATTTGAACACATAGTATATACAGAAACAAGAAAATAAATTGTCTGTGGTATATATATACATGTTTATGATGCATAGAATGTTTCCAGCTAATATTTTCCGTGGTCATATAGAAAACTAATTTCCTATAGGTATTTCATTTTTTCGCAAATAATATGGAATATAATGCTTATTGACAGATGAAAACTTTAAGCTAGAAAATGAAGAATTCTTTTATTTTCATAAACGTCAAAACAATGATCTTTCAAAAATCAAATGGGTATTCCTCGATAAAAGAAGTTATGAACATTCTTACAGCCCCATACTTGCAAATATTACCCATGCGACTAGTTTTAGGTACACAATATGATACATGTTTTCTACATTACATGTTCTATTTCCAAAAATCAAAATATTCCACTTAAAATAATAAAAATTCCTTGCGCCACAAAATTAATTAACCACGCTTTATACAGACCAACATTTTTCAATATGCAGAAAATTATACACAAAACCTGAAACACTGAGAGAATTATATCTTGTAATCATATGTTAGAATAAAAGAGAGTATAGAATCTCCAATCGAATGATCGAAATCTATCCAATATTTCACTGCTTTGAGATTCTAGAGTGACGGTCTCTTAAAACACATTTTTAATCGTAATGAAGAAATAACTTGGAAATTGTTTGTTTTTAGAAAAGAACTCTAAACTCTAATGTAGTGAAATTTTGGATATGGGCATTCCAAAACCCGCTGATCAATAATATTGGTTTTTAGTTAAAAAAAAATGCCTAACATGACTTCTAGAAAAATCGACCCTTTTTTCTTAAATAAAAAGGCACGCCACTGACAAAATAGGTCATTTGTTACGGATCTAAATTTGGTTGAAATCATATAATCAACTAATAACTGAGATACGCAGGGGGCTATTAAAAGTTGAACACGCTGTATAATAAGTGGCAGTTATACACAATAACTAATTTATTACATTTTTTACTGTAATATATTGTAATAATAATAATAATTTCATATATTGCAATTTTACTTAGATAAATCTAATTGCATGTAAATACTGCAAAATATTCAAATACAGCAGGATTTCTGTACATATTGTATCCTGACAACGTATGGCAAGATAAACGCGAAAAAATACGAATATGCAGGTAGGTATAAGTTTAGCTCGGCTAAAAAGCAATTTCTTCGGCTTTTCTCAATTTAAATATTCCCCAGCATGTATAACAGTAAAATACAATTCTGGATAAGTTGGGCAACTTATTTTTTAACTTTAACTCCCTTGAAATTTTCGAGTCGCATGCTGGGGATACACAAAAAGCAGAAGCAATAAAAAACAAATTATAACTTTCCCACTTTGATTCCAAAAGAAAAAGGCTTTTAAAACATCAAAGAGCACTTATAATATATTTTAATGGGGAGCGCACTGAACGTAGGTACTCAACGTATGGATGAAAGAAAGACGGTTTTGTACAGGTAAACTGGAATAAAAAAGGTACTTTTTATGTAAAATAATTTTCAACCCCTTGTTATTCAGCGTTGGCAAGTAAGTTTTGACTACGTATTTTTTGTTATAACTCTACTTAAGTAAAAAAAATTAAGTGTTGCATTTCAACTAAAAAAATACAAGTATACGGTGTTACCAAAATGTAGGTGGATCGGATACTTTATTTTCTTTCTAACGCATGGCTTAAATATATGATACAGTATGTTTTATTGCATTTTCTCTCAGTGGGCCAGACTGGTAGCGACTTGGCGTTCATATTATGGACATCAATACCAAGCAACGTCAGCCACGGTTAGTACTTGGATGGGCAAGCATGCAGGGAAGACCTGCGGTGCCTGCCCACATCTTCTAGTGGTCTGTGCGTTGGTGAATTGAGGGAAGATATGCAAACTTAGGCGAGGTTCGTGTAGAAGACGTACCATCCCTTGGATAAGATGTAAAGAAATCCCCCTTGTCTATGAAATGATAAGCAAAATTTAGAGTATAAAACCTCAAATATCTCAAAAACCGTTACAATTACGTATAGGGAATTCCTCAAGGAATAGAAAGAGTCGTGAGAGATCTTAATGAAAATGATATAAAATGTAGGGTCGTTCATTTATAAAAATTGTGAAAACTGTTATTGCGAGTTTTTATTCGCCCTGTATATAAGTAAATCTATTTTGCAGGAAATCCTATAGAAAGAAGAACTAGACGATATAACATAATTAATGGACCAAAAATTATCTAGTATTTGTTTTCTTAAAAAAGATACAGAGTGCTCAATTCATTGTGATTAAGATACAAAATGCTCTTATCCTCTGAACTACTCTGTATACATAATTAGGTAATACTGGTAAACCCTATGTTGACGAAATCAAAAAAATAATCCGAATTCAAATATGAAATAAAAAATACGTCATTCCATTAAAAAAAAAACAGTTTGATATGGTCCCGGTTTATCGAGTAACCTATTTGGCTATACATGTTTTTATAATGTGCGTCCTTTTAAGCTCTCTGAGATCTCACTGACGTAGTTTTACACATAACACCAAAATACTATAATGCACTCGACGAGCTTTCGTCAACCAAATTGGCATCATCTGGAGATGATTAAAACTACTCCAGATGATGCCAACTTGATTGGAGAAACGCAGTATAATATTTTGGTGTTAGGTGGGAAACTACGTCAGTGATATCTTCACACCAAAGGTTCCAACCCCCTTCAAGGGACTATGAAATCCAAAAATACTTTTTTGTTGTTTATTACGGCGGGGTTATGTAACTTTGTCATACTATTGGACCACCCTGTATGTAAAATGTTCTTATATTATAGACATACATATAAACCTTTGTGTAATTAAAAAAAATCAAATAAGCTCAATTACTGTAAATCTATGGGAATCCAGTGATAAATTAAGGAATGTATGTGAATTGTTAAATCGATATGATTCATGGCTACTTAGTTTCGTTATTTAAAGAGTAGTAAATTTATCGTAAAACGCCAATAAGGACATTACTGTATAAATACAATTTGTCTCTTGGTAAACCAATTTTTACTGTGTATATATAATATAACAAATCAACAAAAATATAAATTATGTTTTACGGCTTCATATATTCACAAGGCATCAAAGATATATTTCAAAAGAATGGCCTATGTATTATGTTTGCTTTCTTTGGCTTCCAGTTGTTTTTCTTCGTTCTGGGATGGAATTTAAGAATAACAGAATGTGAATAATAGAGGCATTCTCTTATGAACACTTTATACAGAAAGCGTAATAACGCCAGGCCTTTTGACGGTTCTGAAAGTTGATATATATTTTTTGTATGAAAGGGAAATGATTGTGTATATTTGTACAGGGTGAACAGAGAGAAAAGCCAACTCATACAATACGAGACCATAAAGCCAGAGGTAATAAAGCCAACTTTATAGAAAACAAATTATGGGTCAATTACTCATAAACTCAGAGGTACGTACACAACAGATACAAATCGCTTAAAATCACATTAATATCACTGGAAATTGCCTAGTCTAAAATAGATATAAATAGAAAAAAATATTCAAATAAATACACTTGGGGAAAATTGTGTTCTAAAAAAATCTTTTTTATCTTTACTGCGGATTTGAGAACTTAAAAATTCTACCACCTCCGCAATATGATTATGAGAGTTGTGAGCAATCAGCAGCAGTAAAACGTACACATCATTTAATTGGAAAGCACTTATCAAGAGCATAATTAGATTCTAATTTAAGCCTTGCCATCTTTGATTCATCCTGTAGTGGACATTCATTCATATAGTAACATTTATATAGTGGATATTCTATAGTGGACAAATTGTACCACCCATACCTATATCTTTAATCAATAATTTCACAGAAAACTTAAAAAAGTTGCTAATTGCAAAAATTTGTTTGTGTCGCTGACATATTCAAGGTAGTATAGTTACTACCTATTGATTGGTTTGGTACCTATAGGTTGACTACCTTTTGATTAAGGTAGTCAAACATCAGAAAACTTCATCAGAAAAAGTTCATGAGAGAAAAAATGTTCAGAATCCAATTTTTAAGTCAAAGTTGTTTTCGTTTGGATTTAACACTTGGATTAGAAAATGGATTTCACATACCTTGATAATATAAAATAAACATATTTATTAAACGCCATATAGATGGTATTAATTTCACGAAGGGCAAATGATATATTTCGGTCAAAAAACCAGACTTTCCAATATTTTTCCAGTATTGTAAACTAGACTTGACTGTAGACAGATGCCAATTGTTTAAGGCCGCTATCACTTTATCAAATAATAAGCAATTAAGACAAATTGGCAGCATAATTACTGAGGTCACACACCAAATTCTCATATATTACTCTTAATTCTGCAGCTAACAGTCGAGATTACCATATTAATTTGAATTGCATAGATCTTAACCACGTGACGGGATATATCATTATAAGTTAGAAATATCCTGGCGGATATTTTACTGCTGCAAAGTGATTTTTTACTTTTACTATTTAAAGGTTTCTTAAATAAACTAGGTATATACAGGTGTAGCTAAATCAAAATGTTGTGCAGGACAAAATGTTTGTATTTCTTCCTATTACTCCTTTGAGTAAGGGAGTAATAGGAGTAATAGGAGTAATAGTAATCTTCTTTATCTGAAGTAATATGTCCTAAACAACTACTACGCGTCCTATTTGTACCTACAGGTTATAGAAAATGTATATCTATGTTTTTATTCCCTGAAGTAAAACACAGTTTGTACAGAGTAACTTTAATTATTACATGTATAATGAATGGCAGAGTAGGTAGGAACTTTAAGATAGATTTATAAACAATAAATGCTGCCTTGAACCTTATTATTATTAAGATAAGAAAAAAGACTTCTATGTATAAAAGTAGTCTCACAATAGATTTCCAAGGAATCATTACTAGAAGACAGGAACAAACAAGGAATACCATTAAATAAAACGGATTCGAAGAAAGATCTGGGTCGTCGATGGAAAGGGGTTAAAAATGATTCATTGTCAACTGTATGTCGTGGATTTCATCTTGAAGTTCAACTTGTGTATTTATTTATTTCCCGCTTGCGATAGCTCAGTCTGTTAGGTCTGTGTGGTAGCTTGTGACTGACAGAATGGTATATCACGGCGCGGGTTCGAATCTCCTCAAGGAATGGCAACTTTCCCAGGGAATGGTTGTGTCTGCGTTTTTTTCATGTATACCCTCCCTCTACACAAACCTGAGGCTTTCAGAAGGCAGGTTGTCCTTAAATCTGTGGTGTGTTTTATGTTTTTGTTTTTTTATTTATATAATTCATCCAAGGGGCGAAAGCCCAATTACAGTATAATTGACAACAGAGGGATATAAATATAAATAAAATTGTTTAAGTCATTCAAGTACAGTCAGGTACAGGTACAGTCATTCATTAACCATTAAAATTGACACAAGTAAAAACTGCAAATAACAAACAACACACTTATTGAAGTATAAGGACTTTATTTGTCACGCTTGAAAGATCAGGCATCGTATCAATTTTTACTACAGAAAATTTAAACTTCATTGAATCATAATATTGAAATAATTTCGTTAGTAATAATTTAGTCTTATTCTATTTTTTAGCTTAATTCTTATAAATATATGTGTAAACAATTAAATAAGACAATAAAAAATTTAAAAAATATATCTTAATGACTCTTATAAATATTTACTAAAATATAGACTTATCAGACCATTAAGCCAAAGTATTATTTGTGTATTATTAAATCTATGTAAAGCATAACCTATTAGGAGGATAAATAGTTTTGTTTGAGTTAATTTTGAACGAACAAATTCTGTGTTGATATAAGTAGGTAGCAAATATTTGTATAATACGTAAATAAGCAAACCAGACGTGGTTAGATTTAGAGCTGCTTGTGTACATATTGTTTCAAATTTGCTTCTCAATAAATTACCTAAATATTTGTATTCAAACCATATTTTACACGAACAGGTTATTTCATTCACGCATTATTTCTTGTCAATATTCTTTGTACCTACAGCCTTTGTACCAGAGTTCATTGTTAGTTTCTTATTTTCTGTGAATATTTCTATGAATTATTTCTATCAATATTTCTTTGATTATATAATATCTTTGTCTGATTTTAAATAGTAGATACATTAAATTCATGAGTCTTTGATAGAATTATTTTCTTTGGAATACCTAGTTTTCTTTATAAATTTTGAATAGAGTGAAAAAGAGTTGATGTTACTAACTCCAATAGTAAAGAAGAGATGTGCAAAAAACACCATAATAGTATAATTTTACAAGAGATAGGTACTCATCCATCAGACTTTTGCTAAGCTATGTAAAACACAAAGAGTTGATGTTACTAACTCTAACAGTAAAGAAGACATGTGCAAAGAAGCACACCATAATAGTATAATTTTAAAATAGATAGGTACTCATCCATCAGACTTTTGCTAAGCTATGTAAAACACAAAGAGTTGATGTTACTAACTCTAATAGTAAAGAACACATGTGCAAAGAAACGCACCATAATAGCATAATTTTAGAAGAGATAGGTACTCGTCCATCAGACTTTTGCTAAGCTATTTAAAACACAAAAAGTTGATGTTACTAACTCTAACAGTAAAGAAGACATGTGCAAAGAAGCACACCATAATAGTATAATTTTAAAAGAGATAGGTACTCATCCATCAGACTTTTGCTAAGCTATGTAAAACACAAAGAGTTGATGTTACTAACTGTAATAATAAAGAAGACATGTGCAAAGAAGCACACCATAATAGTATAATTTTAAAAGAGATAGGTACTCATCCATCAGACTTTTGCTAAGCTATGTAAAACACAAAGAGTTGATGTTACTAACTCTAATAGTAAAGAACACATGTGCAAAGAAACGCACCATAATAGCATAATTTTAGAAGAGATAGGTACTCGTCCATCAGACTTTTGCTAAGCTATTTAAAACACAAAAAGTTGATGTTACTAACTCTAACAGTAAAGAAGACATGTGCAAAGAAGCACACCATAATAGTATAATTTTAAAATAGATAGGTACTCATCCATCAGACTTTTGCTAAGCTATGTAAAACACAAAGAGTTGATGTTACTAACTCTAATAGTAAAGAACACATGTGCAAAGAAACGCACCATAATAGCATAATTTTAGAAGAGATAGGTACTCGTCCATCAGACTTTTGCTAAGCTATTTAAAACACAAAAAGTTGATGTTACTAACTCTAACAGTAAAGAAGACATGTGCAAAGAAGCACACCATAATAGTATAATTTTAAAATAGATAGGTACTCATCCATCAGACTTTTGCTAAGCTATGTAAAACACAAAGAGTTGATGTTACTAACTGTAATAATAAAGAAGACATGTGCAAAGAAGCACACCATAATAGTATAATTTTAAAAGAGATAGGTACTCATCCATCAGACTTTTGCTAAGCTATGTAAAACACAAAGAGTTGATGTTACTAACTCTAATAGTAAAGAACACATGTGCAAAGAAACGCACCATAATAGCATAATTTTAGAAGAGATAGGTACTCGTCCATCAGACTTTTGCTAAGCTATTTAAAACACAAAAAGTTGATGTTACTAACTCTAACAGTAAAGAAGACATGTGCAAAGAAGCACACCATAATAGTATAATTTTAAAATAGATAGGTACTCATCCATCAGACTTTTGCTAAGCTATGTAAAACACAAAGAGTTGATGTTACTAACTCTAATAGTAAAGAACACATGTGCAAAGAAACGCACGCTATGAATAGCATAATTTTAGAAGAGATAGGTACTCGTCCATCAGACTTTTGCTAAGCTATTTAAAACACAAAAAGTTGATGTTACTAACTCTAACAGTAAAGAAGACATGTGCAAAGAAGCACACCATAATAGTATAATTTTAAAAGAGATAGGTACTCATCCATCAGACTTTTGCTAAGCTATGTAAAACACAAAGAGTTGATGTTACTAACTCTAATAGTAAAGAACACATGTGCAAAGAAACGCACCATAATAGCATAATTTTAGAAGAGATAGGTACTCGTCCATCAGACTTTTGCTAAGCTATTTAAAACACAAAAAGTTGATGTTACTAACTCTAACAGTAAAGAAGACATGTGCAAAGAAGCACACCATAATAGTATAATTTTAAAATAGATAGGTACTCATCCATCAGACTTTTGCTAAGCTATGTAAAACACAAAGAGTTGATGTTACTAACTGTAATAATAAAGAAGACATGTGCAAAGAAGCACACCATAATAGTATAATTTTAAAAGAGATAGGTACTCATCCATCAGACTTTTGCTAAGCTATGTAAAACACAAAGAGTTGATGTTACTAACTCTAATAGTAAAGAAGACATGTGCAAAGAAACGCACCATAATACATAGTATAATTTTAGAAGAGATACGTACTCATCCATCAGTTTTTTGCTAAGCTGCACTGTTTTTAAATATTTTTATGTTAGACCGTTTCCAACTTCGCAAAAAGTGGCCTTTAATAAGTACTTCCATCTTGCCAAATTTGAAAGTTGTATCTAAAAACATAAAAGAATAAGCCCACTAATTTTCTTGTACTCTTAACCCTGTCGTTAATCGTTAATCTAATAGTAAGCAAATCTCAATTAATTACTAATTACGATTATCTACAGCAAAGCACACAACATGTCTTTACAGATACGATCATCAAATAAACATTATTTTGAAAATAAAACTTAGTTTTATTTGACAGTCATTTATTATAAACATGCATTTTGTTTATAATTTTGAATAAATATATGTATTGTCATTGTTACTGTTATTATTTATTATTGTTCTGTTAAAAGTATAAATATAATTGTGTAGACGACCTTCTGTAAGATATGATTAAAATACAGTAGCAATCACAACTCCTTTCATTGGTCAACTAATTTGATACTGCCATAATCTATTTGAAAGTCAAGAGTTCAATGGCCTTGATGATGATATTGGAAAATGTGGCTGCCAAATAACTCCTTATCAGGGCTTGCTAAAACGCTATTTATTTACTGACATGAGATGCGTATGTCTATAAATTTCTGTACGCAACATTTTTAAGAGACAATGCAGAATGTCGCTGTTAAATTCATAGTCGGGATGTACACAATGATACATCAACAGTAATTTACATCTACAGCTATTCCTATGTCAATATCAATCTATAATAGAGCAATAATAATAATAATAACATAGTTGTTATTATTATTATTATTATTATTATTATTATTAATATAATAATTAAACATTGTCTTGAAAGAGGAGGAGAAACGTACGAAACATCGAGACCTTCTCTTCGAACTTCGACTCCATCCAGAACATACTGTGAATAAAGCTTGTGGTACTGATAATAGGAGCCCTCGGTGGAGCAAGAGATACATACATACACTGCTTTCGGAACTAAAAATCATACCGGCACGCCGAAATTCGGCAGATCTTCTCGCCGGAAGAATGCAGAAGGCGGTCATTCTGGGCTCATTACGTCTACTCAGCTCACACCAATCTCGAACTCAGTAGTTACTCATCCCCACGAACGTGGGGAGTAGCTACCGATAATCACCAGCGGCTGACCCTGAGAATCGGAGCCAGGGAATCGGTCGACTGGGTTTTAACAGAAAAAGAATAATAATAATAATAATAATAATAATAATATCTCTATCCCTCATTCTCATCTTAATGATGAGCCCGGAAGTCACAGACTTGTATGGGAGAGGAAACGGCATATTATTATTTTGAGGGCCTCGAGTATGCCCAGGAACGACATACGATGTTACAATTTTAACTACCATTTAGTAGGTACGAGAATAAGGGAAATTTGGAAAACATTATTAATTAAAGTGTATAAGTACAGTAGATTGTTAGCCATTTATACAGTGATATTGCAGTACTAGTTGCATATTAAGAACGCTACCAGCCTTATGCACACAGATTTAATATTGGAGCAATTAGAAAAGTTCACCACGGTGAGATTCGAACCGTCGTCAACCGCGGAGAATGATAAAAACCCTAAAAAAATTTATTACTTAACCCACATTTTGATATGGTCTTATAACAGACCTTTACAACATTTAAGGGTTATAGAAATATTTAAATATCATCAAATAAATTCGGTAATATCTTAATATGCGACAATTATTTGAAGTGTTAGTTATCAATTAATCATTGGTAAGTTTTCTAACTATAAAATTAACTTACGGTAAGTATGCTTTTTTGCAGTAGTGTCAAATATTACGCATAACAATACAATTCTATCCTCTACAAGATAATTTAATAATTATTAGAATAGAGGCTATTTATAATATATCTAATTTTCATAAATAAAAAGCCAACATGGCTTAAATTATAAATAGAAAATGACAATTTGCATGGGTCCGAAGTGTAATACTAGAGTAGGTAATATATTTCTGGTCAGTTTGCCACTAACCAAGTTTATGAATTGAAATAATTCAGGCTAATATCCATCAAATCAATTGCACATTACGAAACTGTCGTCCGCTGGAATGTAGGTCTGTTTGTTTATTAGATTTATTGCACCAATTTGTGACAATGAAAATAAATTACATCACATCAAACAGCTTAGTACTGACTCGAACTGTTGATTATTCTATTTCTGCGCAATTTCTTTCAAATTCGTAATCAATTTCAGATAAAGGACACCCGTTTTTATATAAAGAGATAAAAGAAAATAGCTCCCCAGAGGGCTGCGAAAGTCACGTCATTACTATATTCAGGAAATATTGATAATGTCAGAGAATTATTATTTGTCATTTTCTTTTAGAAATCTCTCAGACTGTGAAAATGATTTTCAATAGATTTCAAAGACCATTTGATTATTAAATCCTATTTTCGGAACGGCTTTGAAGTTGTCGGAGAATGGACCTTCTAGATTGCTTCTTGTTTTATGAAATTCTGAGAGGTATTCCGATTAATATATCTATCGGAAATGTTAAGTTGATGAATAATTTGATCAGCAATTTTGGGTAATTTGGAACTGTTGAAAGGAAAGAAGATACTCACAAGCTAAATAATAAAGTACCTATTATATTGAAAAAGCTAAGGCTCCAAAAACAGATATTAAGTCACCACCATTAGTTGATGGTACATACCACAGAATATTGAGACAAGATTTGCATCCTTATCGATTTATTGAGTTTAAGAGTTTCATTTTCTCGTTAGTTTTTAGACAGTCCAAATGGTAAACATTTAAATATAACCTTTGTAAGAACGAAAACCTTTGTACCTTAATGTGTGTTTCTATAATATGCAAATCTGGAGTAACAAGAATATTTATGCTACAATTGAATATCTACTTTGTACACTGAAAATAATAATCTGGATGGGAATGAGTGATAAACGAAGTTAGTGAAATAAATGTTGCCTACGAATTACTGCAATCTCTCTTGAATGGAATGAGGATGAGTTACAAGATGGTTTTCTTCACCAGGATGACACAATCACTCGTGCAGCTGCATCCAAGATCTTCAAGATGAAAATATTCTGATCATAATCAGAAATATGAGAAGAAATATCAGAAGAATATCAGAAGAAATATGATCATATATCTAACGCTTTCAAAAGTCTGAAATGATTATCAATGAAAACTAGGCGAAATTACCATGCATTTTGTTTTTATCACAAATTGATTTCTACAAAAACTCTTCCATATCTTTATAATAAAATAACATTCAGAGCGGACGGGCACAATATTAATATAAGAAATAAAGGTTTATTATCCATGCCTAGACATAGAGCCACTTTTTTTGAACGATCCTTCTCCCATAATCTAGTGAAACTGTTTAATGAACTAAGTGTTACCCCAGTGCCCTCACTAGCAATGCCAATGTCAATGTCGCTTTACAGATTTAGGATATCTCTCAAATCTTACTTATTAAATAATCAATTTTAAAATACCTTTCTCTTATGTATTTAAATTTGTCTGCTGTATATTATTGTTTAAGTTCCAACACCTACTTTCAAATTTTTACTATCATTTTGAGTCGTCGATTTACTTTAGGATGCGCGGAAAAACAGTACTCTGCTGACGCTGTGAACTGAACGTTATTCCCTTTTGTCTATATGCAATATTTTTTTTTCTTTTGTATTATATAAATGTTATTGTAATCTATATAGATAAATAAAATTATTATTATTATTATTATCATTGGCCAGATCATTAGTAAAAATACTGCAATACCTGGGCCTCCTCACACTTGTGATATTATTGTTCTGGACTTTTTACTGTGGATCTATTTGAAAACCTCCATTTTTAATACTCCGGTTAATGATTAAATGCACTGAAATTTAGAATTGAAGAAAAATGTCAATAAATAATGAGCTCACCTCAATTACTACACAATGTTCTTGAAGAAATGAGAAGAGTGTTAGAAATATTGAAGGAGGAAGACATTGTCAACATTTGTTACGTTATATTAGTCACTCAGGTTTATCATTTTTTCTTTTGATCAATAGAATATTTCCGTTCCTAAAATGCCATCTCACAACAGACACAACGTAACTTGAAAGTAACATATAGTAGTAATGAATGTATTAGTGATGTAATTTTTTATTTTGAACCACGGGAAGCATCAGAGTTAGATATTTTTTTATATCTCGGTATATAAATATCATATAATCACTATTTACACCTTGAATACCTTGAAAAAATATCTTGAATAGAATACCTTGTTCTCGTATAGCTCGTATGACGATAATGGCGAAAGAATAATTATAATTATCTAAGACTTTACAGTAACTTTTTACTTACAAATCATGTGCTCTTGACGTTCGGGAAATATGATGTTTTAAGGTAGCCTTTTACATCTATTTACATCTCTTACCTTTTACATCTTTTACATCATTGTAAATCTAAATAAATACGTATCTCACTCAGTTTCTTACAGATATCCTAAAAAGTAGAAATTGGCCTAGATCATCTGATAGTATGTTATGATAAATTTGTATCATTGTATGATAATACGTTACAGTCAGAAATTAATCAGATTTTTCCTTTCTGTCAGTTTTATTTCCATGCCAGGTATATTTACAAAGAAGTCGAGGTATACTTGAGCTCATCCAGCAAAGACTAGACTATCACTATCTAAAGAAGAAAACAACCTTTCCATAAACATCAAAGCACTGTTAGTTATGCTTCAGTAGATGTTTCTTTGACAAGCTTAGCGTCATCTGGACTGGATGAATTTTCATTCTGTCTTTCTACTACTTTAGAAGTTAACAATTTCTTAACAGTTGTGAGAACGGTGTAAGAGCATTGGCTGTCTGTCATTTGCCATATAATCCGTATCTGATGGTCGAATATTCCAAATTATTTATCGAAAATCGTTATTTTATTTAAGGAAAAAGATGTCGATTTTCTAGAAGTCGTGTTAGGCATGCTTTTAGATAAAAATCAACACAATATTAGATCAGCGTGTTTCGAAACACCCCTTATCCAAACTTTCACTACACTAGATTTTCTGAAACACATTTTTCTAATTGTAATTACTTAATAACTTGAATCCTTTGTTAATCACTTATTACAATAATTATAAGAAACCTACACTAATATAATCGAATTTTGGATATGGGGGTTCCAAAGCATGCTGATCAATAGATTTTAATAATTTTTCTGTAAAAAAGAACTGCCAGTGACATAAAATAATATTGGTTTTACGAAAAAAGAGTATGGAAAAGTATGGCGTGTGGAGTCACTGCACACAAAAAAGTCACTGCTACGGGCCCAAATTTGGATATATGAAATTATTTATTCAAAGTATAGTTTTTACACTATACTAAATATTTATAGAGTAAGGTTCTATTGTGTACAGGGTGAGTCATTTCAGTAGTACGCAGGCGGGCCATAACTCGGCTATTTAAAATGTTAAAAATGTGTAAAATTACAAGAAACATGGCAAGTCTAGAACGCGGTTGTTCACTAACTACTGCATTAAATAGTGATACTTAAACCGCAGTCTTTCATAAATAATCCAAGTGTGTGTGTGTGTTTTGGTTTTAGTTATTAGTTGCCTCTTGAAAGTTAGCTAAATAAATAGAAATGGAGAATAAGAAAAGACCCTTGACTGTGGCTACAGTGTACCTACGTTGAATTCATAGAAAAAGGAAAACAGAACAAAATGGGAAAAGAACTAGTTGAAAAATAAAATAAATCATTTAGTCACTTAAATTGACACAAAGAGTTACGACTAATCGATCCATATGACTTTAAAAACTATTTACATATGGATTATGGAACTTTTGATGAAGTTAAATATATAAAGACCATATCTAATTAGAGGAGACAATAGAAAGAAGACCAACGGTTTACACACACAAACAAAAATTCAACTAACGAGTCAAGTCTACGCTCCCGAAATGTCCCGAGCCAAGAGCGATCGGAAGTCGCTATGTGTGTGCCCAGCTAATTATTAAAAACTTGACGTCTTTAACCGCTCGGCTACGGAGCTCCTCATTATATAGAATCGCTATATATAGAATTGAACAAAGCATTATTTATTAATCGTACACAAAAAAGTGGCCTCCTACACTCAATAAAGTACATTTTGACAAACATTGACAAATATGCGGATTGCACAACCAATGCAATGTCAATTAACAGAAAATACAATCAAAAACTGTATTATCTAGACACCTGTTAGTTATTTACACAAATGCATTCATCATTTCGTTGTTAACGACACATCGTTTATAATTTAACACCGCAAGAGGGGTGGATTTGAATTAGTAATGTACGTGAATTCCCTTGAGAAGAAGCTTCTCTATCTATGGAAGAAGCGTACGGGGTGTGATAATAAATAACATTTTTAATGATGATGATATATTTTGAGAAAAACTGTATGTATATCAATTATTAGTTTGTTTTCTTATGAATCGTTCATCAAATAAAAGAAACACTAATATGTGTCGTGACGTTTTGGTTTATTATAGTACTAAACCATCTTCGGATTTCAGATAATTAGATCTTTAATAAATTAAATTTACAGGTTAATTTAAACAAAACGAGGTACACAAAATCAGATACACAAAACCAGGGCTTAGTTTTTATCTTATAACTTTATCATTTGCCTTACTCATTTTTGCTAAAACTGTTCTAGAAACATTCATCTGATTTCGACTTATACATATACTAGATATTTTTTTTTTATTTATTGATTTTTAACATATTTATTGTTATGTTGAGTATAATAAAACTCAAAAGAACTTTGCAAAGGATTTTTAATTAGCTTCACTTAACAGATTACTTTACATACTAGATGACAAATATATTAAATGACTAATTAAGAAAGGTGAAAAAATGGGCTTTAAAATCTATTACTCTTCCCGTCCGAACACGAAGAGGATTTATTTGAAAATAGTCAGCACGAGACAAACTAATGCTAGAGATATTTAGGTAGATATTCAAAAAGGCATAGTTAGCTACACAGAGCTCTACGATTTTGACCTTATTGGTTCAGAAGGGCGCCCATAAATGTAAAATTGTTAGATAAAATTTAACTGGGATACCAATCACGAGTGAAGGTTTTCGTACAGATTTTTTAATCGAAATTTTATACAAATTTAGGTCTCTTATTTTCCGCAAGAAATTCTTATTTATCCTTAGATATGGCTAACGACAATTTCTTATCATAAGATGTCTAGATCAAAGCTATAGCTGTTTTGACCTCTATAGTCTAGTGTTATAGCTGATGAGCTATAAAATTAGTAGCTCTTTGATCTGCCTTCTAGACTGGTATTTTTGCGCAACTTAAAAAATACAATGTCACTGTGTAATAAAAATACTCGGAATTACACTGTAATAATCATTTCTGCTACCCATTATATGCAAACCAACAGTGACTTCTTAAATTTCATTTGTATGTGTAAACTTCCGTATGAAAACCAACGTTTTTAAATTTAAATCAGTTTTCGCCCTCTCGTGTTTCAAATGTTCAATGATATGTTTGGCGAATTTCCCAATATCTACTTTTTAAACAAAGGATGCCTATCGTGTCTGAATCTGTAGAAATCACAAAGGACACACAAAATGTCATGCATTCGTTCTGTTATAAATTGAAAACGATTTATGTGGCTTCAGTTGTGAAAAACATTCAATGACAGCAATTACTATGACAACTTTTATAAAGCTTTTCAATTTTTTATTCCTTAAACACGGATTTCAATTTTTTAAGAAATATGAAATGCTTAACTAAACACATTTTTTACAAACACAAACAATATTTACTGTGAAAGTATTGAAGAGATATTGGTTTTTACTGTTTGATAATAACTGAACCTCTTATTACCTACATTGTAATAATAATGAAAACATTGAAAACATAGGTACTTATTCAGTTAAACATTTAAACACACAAGCCTATCTGAATCTTATTGAAAGAACCTAAAACAAATGCAAGTATTTCTTTTTGTCGAGCTTTTTGTGCAATATTAATCACATAGATATTACTGGGATGCTATAATGGGCACCTGATAAAACATTCTGGAACAATTTTCTCTAGATATCGACAACACTTTAGAATGAAAAAGCGGACATTTTTTGTGTTCACATTAACCACGGAGGACATCAATTATAAATAAGAACGAGAACACTAAATATTTCTTTGTATAAATGAAAACTATTTACAAATTATAAACTACTTATCGTTCCTCCCATCAAGGGCTTTATCTTATTGTACAAAGGACAACCATTTTAGATCCATTAAGTGGTAGAGGAAATTAAAAAGATTTTTTTTTAAAGAGATATTGTTAAAAATTTTGTAATATCAGTTTAACGAGTTGAGTTGTAAAAATGAATTATGATTAGAAGTAAAAAAATAATTTTACAAATTTTCCAAATATGAATTACTTACTAAGTAATTTTATTAACAAGTTAACGTGTATACCCTTCCAAAAATCGGGGAATGATTTCAATGTTTCAGTTTCCAAACTTCAGAGCGTTGTATACCTACAACTATTTGCTGATAAATAGAAGAAAGCATATTAAATTTGATTGATTACACTAAGCTATCTGTTTAAACATAAATATTTTTACTTCTTAGTTATGCCCTTGTTTATATAAAGTAGCGTAGTAACAGTTTATATGCACAAAAATACTTATCTAGGCTAAGCTAATTGGAATAGTGTGGCAACAAGTAAATAACAAATGCCTAATTCTTCATTTTAAAAATTTTAGATTTCAATAAAGTGTAACATATCCTCCATCATTTATATAATAGATTATTTACTGATAATTAGCCTTTAATAAAAATGCACTTTCTTCTTGTCGTCTCTTCACGAATCAAAAACACAAACACACAACAACCACTCACCTTTCAAATTCAATTGACACACGTAGATTCCAAGGAAGAACAGCTGAAGAAATCGAATGACCGTATAACCGACCGACCACACTAGCACTGTAATCCCCTGAACTCGACTCGGAGCAGCAGAAAGACCAGGGAGGACCAGAGTAGAGACGTCGAGATGCTGTGTGTAGCGCTGGACCGTTGGCGGAGTGTGGCAGATTCGCGCTGCGTATACAAGAAGTGAACGGAACGCGAGACAGCCGTCTATTGATCACTGCTGGAACACTAGCGGACACGCAGCCGGCGACGGCGGGCGGAGGCGGCGGCGGCGGCGGGATGGATGTATTCTGGTCCTCTTCTTCGGGTCTGCGTCCCTCCAGGGTTGGCCTTCAGTTCTCTGGGGCACGGCGATTGGAAACCCTCATACAGGGTGTGCTAGAATAACGGGAGGAGAAACCATAGAGATTATAAAAAATATACAGTGTTATTCAGAACTTATCCATAATAAAATTTGGGGATGTTCAACATACATGTACAAATGTGGTAGTGCAAAAAAAAATTTTTTTGGAGGGTTCTGAAAACTATTTAAAAATTTTTAATTGCACGCCGCTGGATACTGGTCCACTGTAATGGAGTGACCTTGGGACTGACAATGCAAACTGGCGATGTCACAAGCACGAAAAAACTTCGGAAGTTCTGAGAGTATACCGACACCCGGCGCAAAAAAGATTTGCAGCGTTTTTAATTTAAAATAAACTGAAAGTTAGATAGATGTGGCCAAAGTGACGTGTCTTTAAAATGAATAAAATTTTGTTACACTAATTTTGAAGAATTGCGCTACTTGATTACTAGGTATTAGAAACATGAAATTTATAAAAAATTTGCACATACCTTGTTACAAAAGCTGTTCGAAATTTTGTCCCTCGACTTCTATAAATTTTTGGGCACGCCTTATCCAATTTTGCCGCACTAAAGCGAATGTTCCTCCTGGTTGCTGATCTTGTAAACGCAAATTATTAAGTAAATTGAGGATTTTCAGCATTTTGCTACAACAACCAATCACAAAACCTACACACTTAGAGAGCGACACAGATAGACTGATGACTGATCTGATAGACAATAGAGATATTATCCCCACTCCACTCTATTCGCTCGGTCTTAACCAGGCGTCCCAGGTACAAAAACATGTTTACTGTTTTTTGTAGGAATGTGGTATATCAGATGTCGTTGAAGTACAGTTGCCCATCTACGTAGTCCTTTATAATGGTATAACTTTAAACATTGTTTACGGGAAATCCTAAGACTTTTATTATAAATTTTTTTGGTGATATCGATTTAAGGATGCACATATCCTCAAAGGTTTAGAGATAAGTTCTGAATAACCCTGCTTTTATAGAGATTGAAAATGGGCATCCTATGGAGAATATGTCATGAGAATGTTCTGTATTGGTAGCCATGGTCACACTAGCAGCTAGCTTCGCATTGGCCGCCGGGCGGGAAATTCCAAAATCAACGTGACCTGGATTGTCTTCAATCACTTTGAGTTGTTGTCATAATATTCACCCATTCGAAATTTTTATCTAGTAACATGATAAATAAACACTAAATGGCAGGTTATATTACATATTAATAATAATAGAATGATCCTTACCGAAATTTTGGAGAAATTGAACATTTAAAACCGAAATTTGCACAATTCGATTTATTTGCCAAAGGCCATTTACCTATCTCACTGTTAACTATAACAATACAGTTTTTTAGGAATACAATAAAACACAAATTAAAGTAATTGTTTTATTTTGAAAAAACATTGATCTCATTTAGTTGTTCCAAGAAAACATCTTGGAACATATCTAAAGGAGATCAATGTTTTTTTCAAAACAATTATTTTCAGTGCAAAAATTTCCAGAAAATTACCTAAAGTTACATTTTCTCGTGTTCTGTGTAGAGTGGCTATTTTTGGATGTGTGATATAGAGGATTTTGGCATTCTATATTTTTTATAATTCATATGGGAGAAACATACTGTATACATTGAAGTACTATACACAAAGTACCATACCAAGGAATAAGTTGGTAAAATTATATTAAATATCTTGGATTATGACGTGCGAGGACCAAGAGATGAAATTTAATCGAAAATTTCACACCGCCATATTTTAACCAATCAGAGGCTTGTTTTTTTGTTCAGTTACCATGCCAACCCAAAAAATTTCCAGAAATTTTTAACGTTGTGTGAAATTAATAAGTGGAAATTTTTCTGTCATTTAAAATGTCATAATAAAGACGCGGGACTTGAATGAATCAATACATTTCCTATGCTCGAATTTAAGTAATATTCTCTAAATTAAATTATGTTCCACCAATATTAGTAGATCAAAGAAAAATATAATATGTTTTTAAGTTTAAGTTATTTATAAAAAGTTCATGTAACTAACTAAACTTGGAAAATGGTATGTTATTTCACTAAGAGATTTCGCATTTTATTAAACATATAAATTTTGAAGTAGGTACTTCAGAATAATTATCAAAAATAAATGAGGTTCCACCAATATTAGTAGATCAAAGTTAATAAGAAACAAAAATATAATATGTTTTTAAGTTATTTGTAAAATATATATGTAACTAATGTTAGAAAATGACATTTTATTTCACTAAGAAAACTTACATTTTATTAAGCATAATATTTGCAATGCTCGAAGTCCTTCAGAATAATTATCAGAAATAAATGATGTTTCCTTTCCAAAGCGGAACATTTTCAAAAACACAATCTAATAAATCAGCAAATTGCACAAACACAATGACACAATGACAAGTGGTGGAACTTGACTAAGGTACCGTACTTGACAGTCGTAAAAAATGTTTATTATTGCTCATGGCTCACTATGAGGAATGAATGTTTGTCATTCGTAATTAAAATGTTCAATTTTGGCATAATATTTATAATGTAATGGTGTGAAGTTTTCTTACCGAATATTCCACGAGCTTAAATTAAAAACCGGAAATGTTTCCTAGTTCATGAATACTTTAAGAAAATTATCATTTTCAAAATATTCATGACCTCGAAAAAATTTCCGGAAATAATTTAAGCACTAGGGATATTATAAGTGAAAATTTTTAATTTCTGGCTACATTACATTCTGGTTGATATTCGTGTCAAACGATAGCTTATGAAAAGTTAAGATAGAAATGTGCAAACCGTTTTACTTGATCTCAAATCGATTAGATTTTACAGGGTGTCAAAGTTGCAAAATGTCAATATTCACCTGTCAATATTTCAAAGACAGTTGAAGATAGGTATAGGACATCCTACATGAAATGTGTTTATAATTTTACGTAGAATCCAGAAATGATATAATATATAGGGTGTTCCATTTAAACTAAGCAAGTTGGTGTCGACTTCCGGTTATACCGGAAGTTGCTAGAAATGTGAAAATATTTTAAAAAGGTAGGCCCCACTGACCTTTGTAAGTATCCAAATTTTCAAAATCACCCTGTACGTACTTTTCCATATATCGATCGCGGCCCTTCCCGGTGGAACACCTTGTATAAAGAGTGCTTCCAAAACACATAAAGGATACAAAAACTTTCAGTAGTTTCAAAAATATCACAAAACCAAAACTAATAGCTGCAGAGCCTTCTCGAGTGGAGGTTGGGTAAATAAGGGTACTTTTAGATAGAAATGAAAAATAAATTGTTTTTTTATTACATTCAATAATTTATCATACCTATAAATTAATACTGTAGTGCGTCGAATAGGTAAAAACAAACTTTGAAATAAATTTAAAAAATTTATTAGCTTCAGAAACTACCATGTATAAGATAATCACTTGTAGTAGGGATAACCAACTCCTCCATTGAATGCGGTGTTGTAGGGATTTACCACATTGTTACCAAATCTTCCGTTGACTCCATTCCAATAAGAACTACCAGCGTATCCATTGTTTAATCCATACCCAGGAAATCCACGATATGCGGTGTTTGAAGTATATCCAGCAGAGTATCCGGGATATCCAGTATATCCAGAAGAGTATCCGGGATATCCAGTATATCCAGAAGAGTATCCGGGATATCCAGTATATCCAGCAGGGTATCCGGTATATCCTGGGTATCCGGTATATCCCGGGTATCCAGTATATCCAGCAGGGTATCCGGTATATCCAGGGTATCCAGCATATCCATTATAAACTCCAGTGGATAATTGAGATGATTGGTATCCAGGATAATAAGGGGCAGTACCATTATATAGTGGTTGTACGGGCAAGGGGTCGTACACAGGCAAAGGGGTAGAATAAGGCAAAGGGGTAGAATATTGGGGTTCGGGTTTTGATTCTGTTAAGGCCACAGCGGCCAAAACGGCGGCGAAGAGCAACTAAAAATCAAATAAAAAATTATTTCAAGGTGGAGAAATATCTTTTTTACTTTCAATTTATAGAACTATGTTATACATGATTTTATGTACAGATTTAATTTATTTTATTTAGATATTGTAATAGGTAACTTATTTTATATAAAATCAAGTGCCTATGGGCTTTAAGTAATTAAATTAAATATGGTACAATAAAAAAATAATGTTTACAATATACAAATAACGAAACTACGAAAATCCAGTAGGAAAGGCAATAGAGAATTTTGAAAAATCAGTAGGTAAGATATATTAAAAAATCATATTCATTTAAATACTCTTTATCCGAGAATTAATGATATAATTGTAATTGAGGTACTGATTAAATATATTTTTAATGTTAGTATAGTTCTCATGTTACTTTTTTAACTCCCATTTAAATTCGTATTTGCTATAAAAATATACAAAGTATTTTAGGTAACTGGAGTATTATCTTTATATTTAGTATCCATATCCATTCCAATATCTTCTGCTATAAAATAATATTTCTGAATATATTATTTAATACAAATTTGAAAATAATAGTTGCACGGTATTTAAATTAATTTTTCTTTTCACATCCCACATTAAAGATAGTGACTTAAAACTACATTCTAAATTTAACTCAATATTATTTTTCCAAGACATCTTTGAAAGATCAGCATAATTAGTTATTACCTAATAAGAACTAATTTTTGTATTTATTCTTAGTTTGATAAAATAGTGAATGAGGGTAAGCAACAATAAAATGCGATGTCTCTAAGGATATATAAACACACGTACTTTTTTGGTTCTTTGGCCGACACTGGTTTACTATTAATATGAATTAGTTTTTGTTACCTTTCATTAAATGTAATTATTTAAATACAATATTCATTGTATTTAAATTAAATACAATGTATGAAGACATTTTTAATTCAAAATGTCATCACATGCACTGATCACTATGTTCTATGCAGTAAAGGTAGCCACGTTTGATACCAGGACCCAGGACATTGTTTTTGACGAGATATAGTCATCACCATTTAATAAGTTTAATAAAAGCACTTTCTTTTAATTTTCTTTATTTAAAAAAAAAAATAGAAGACAGTGCTCGCTTGCCTGCCTTGATACTACACTTTGAATATTTGAATATTTTTTTTTTAATTTGAATGCTCTTGTTTTCCTGTTATTTATTATTTTACAGATGGTGTAATTCCAAAAAAGACTACAATGAATCATGAAAATGCACCACAAATAAGTTACAGACATTATTTAAATACATACTATCAAATACCAAGAAGAAAACTATTAATTATATTGAACTTCTACTAAGGTTATTGAAAATATGGTAAATTTAAAAGATATAACCATGTACTTACCACGTATTTGACCATTTTACTTAGTTTAGAATACTTTTCAAACTATGCTACAATACGCTTTCGACGAATCTTTTATAGATGCAAAAATACATCTGCATATTAAAATAATATAGCCTTCTAAATTTATGTCAAAGAGTAAATCTTTATTTTATTCTGCGTTAATGGCTATAGAATTGACCATATGATCCTGTTCTATTAATTTCAATGTCCTTGTTTGACACAAATTATCCCATTATTATATTTATTATGTTATTATACGAATATATTTTTTTACATGGTGTATAAGGTGTAAAAAATATTTTCAATAACTTTCAAGAGTGATAAAACTATCTGCAATAGATATTTTATAGCAGGTTTGGAAGTATTTCGTGGTTCTTTGAGAACAGAATACTGTGTAGGTAACGATATCAATGATTTGTTATTCTAAGCACTTTGTATCTGATATGATATGATATGATATATATAATATAATAAATCTGATGATATGATACATCTGATATATGATATAATATTAATACATAATGCTTAGAATAAAAAATATAAATTTAATGTCTTCACCATACTATAGAAAAGATTTTGAGTAGATTTTGATTTTGAGGGTATTTCACACCACTTCGTTCGGTGTTCGCACTAAGTTCAGATTTAGCCAGAAATTAAAAATTTTCGATAAAATTTAATCTCTTGGTCAAATCTAAAATTAGTGTCAAACGGTAGTGCAAACGATGTGCAAAACGTTTTGCTGGATCTCAAACCATTTAGATTTTACAGGGTGTCAAAATTGCAAAATGACAATATTCACTTGTCAATATTTCAAAAACATCCTACATGAAATGTGTTTAGAATTTCCATTCCTTTTAAAATTAGCAAGTTGGTGTCGACTTCCGGTTATACGGGAAGTACCAAAAACGTGAAAATATTTTAAAGCGATATAGTCCCCACCGACCTCTGTAAATAACCAAATTTTCGAAATCACCCTGTACTTACGTTTCCATATATCGATCGCGGCCCTTCCCGGTGGGACACCATATACAGGGTGTCCACCTAGTGCGCGTAAGTCCAATATCTGGGTTAATAAAAGAGATAACTTAATTTTTTTTTCTACAGGGTTGTCTAATATCCCGAGCTGCACAAAATGAAAATATATTTACATATTCAGGGTGTTCAGTTTTTCCTGGACAGGTACCAACTTCATTTTTTTAAATGGAAATATATATTTTTTATTGCTTTTTCGAACTAAACCCTTGATTTAGTAGGACTTTCATCAGCCTTCCCTATATCTAACTTAAACTGTTTTTGAAATATTGACGGGTGAATATTGACATTTTTGCAACTTTGACACCCTGTAATATCTAAGCGGTTTGAGATCAAGCAAAACGGTTTGCACATTCCTATCTTAACTTTTCATAAGCTATCGTTTGGTACTAATTTCAGAATTATCCAAAAATTTTAAATTTTCTGAAAATTTTGAAAATTTTTTATTCCTGTATAAATTTGAAATTAGTACCAAACGATAGCTTATGAAAAGTTAAGATAGGAATGCGCAAACCGTTTTGCTTGATCTCAAACCGTTTAGATTTTACAGGGTGTCAAAGTTGCAAAAATGTCAATATTCACCCGTCAATATTTCAAAAACAGTTTAAGTTAGGTATAGGGAAGGCTAATGAAAGTCCTACTAAAATCAAGGGTTTAGTTCGAAAAAGCAATAAAAAATATATATTTCCATTTAAAAAAATTAAGTTGGTACCTGTCCAGGAAAAACTGAACGCCCTGAATATGTAAATATATTTTCATTTTGTGCAGCTCGGGATATTAGACAACCCTGTAGAAAAAAAAATTAAGTTATCTCTTTTATTAACCCAGATATTGGACTTACGCGCACTAGGTGAACACCCTGTATATATTGAACCCTAATACCAATAGATATTGAGTAAAATTTTACATGAGATACCATGGATATATACAATCGGATTCCATTTAAAAACAAAAACACTTTTAAAGGTTTGAAATTCACTAAATCTTGAGCATCCTGTATAGAATTAAGTGACTCTCTGAGCAGAAAATTTTGTGTTTATTTTTTTAATCAAAATATCTTTAGAAAGGTTACATTTAGGTATAGGGAATCCTTATGAAACTTCCTTTAAACCAACGAATAGAATCCGAAAATGTAATAAAAAGTGTTTCATTTACTTAAAATTATGAATAAGAAGTAGGCAGCCACTTCCAGTATAGCCAAAACTGTAACAACAACCATGAAATTATTCTAATTAAAAATATTATTAGTAATAATCTAGTAGCCAAATTGTTACCGAAAGTCTAGAAACTCTAACGAACCTGTTGCGTGAAAAACCCTGTATATAAACAGGGAAAATTTTGCTGCGTTTACTGCTTTAATAATTACTTCTTTTACATTCATATAAAGGCTTTTTTAATTACACCCATGGGAATCAATTAGAGGAAGTTTTTAAATAAGGCTGACTACTTAGAAGACATCCTGTAAAAGTTGCTCTATCTAAGTTCACAGGTGTCCTTAAGCAGGTTTTTTTTATTATAGTTAGGAAAACACACGTTAATTAGTCACTTATAACGACTCACCATAATTAGTCTCTTTTATTAATAATTTCAAGGAATAGATGTACTTAAAAGGAACTATTTATGAACAACTATCAACGCTTGGTTAAGGTATAAGTATAGTTATTTAACTATTAGAGAATGTGAATAGTGAATAGTCTCAAAATATAACATTAAAGTAACACTAACGTCTATATTTTCAGTCGTTATGTTAAAAACTCTTCGGAATATGCGTGAAACTGCTCAAAATAAGAAAATATAACAATTATGCCAAGTGCTTCTAAAATTTACAGATCTCGGATATATTTAAATTTACTTATTTGTTCCTTTCTTGGACCTTTACTTTAGATATAGAGCAGGCTTGAATATATGTTAATGATTGAATTAAAAAAATAGATGAAAAAATCTCTGGATTATAATTTAAATATTAATCCAGCTAGATAAAAATTAATAAATCCAAATCAGAAACACTATTCATGGATCAAACGTGGCTTCCTCTACTCCAGAAAGATGTTGCCAGTGGAAAATTAATAATATCGTAGTGATCAGTGCATATGATGACATTTAGAATTAAAAATGTCAATCTGAGAAATTTTTTATCATACTTCTACTGACTATGAGTTGAGGATCAACTTGAAACGTTTAGAAAAAAGCTAGTTAAGTGTTTGATTTCCTTTAAATTTTATTATATCTAATAATTATCTTATTTAGATATAGTTCAAAATATGATTTATAATATTTTACAGAATTTAGTATAAAACTAAAAAACCACTCATGAAATTTTGTTAATTTATCAAATATTTATTTTATTCCATATAATACAATGGTTTTTTGGGGCACATTTTATAAGTTTACCTTGATATTACACTTTGAATATTTAATTTGCATGTTTCTGGTTTCCTACTTTTTGTTATTTTACAGGTGGTGTAGGTAATAACAAAAGAGACTACAATGAAAAGTACATCAAAAGTTATGTTATTTGATAAAACAGAATCCAGTTGACTTGCGGGTAATTTTGTATGATAATATACATATAGAATTAGTTGATGAGGCTAAGAATTAGGTCTGACAATTGATAGCAATTTCAGATTTAGGTCCCACTAATATAATTGTATTAAAAAAAAATTTATTAACTTTAAAGTAGTCATATACAGGGTGGTCTTTTTCAACGTCAAAGTCCAATATATCACGAGTGGTTTGTTTCAGAAAAATGTGCTTTTACATGGCATGTATATAGGTTGTAACACACATTTTAAAATTATTTTGAAATCCACAGGGTGTTCCAAATTTGGAAATATAAAAAAAATATTTTTTTTTGTAATGGAACACCCTATATATTTTTATTTTTTTGAATTCTACGCATTTTCCTGATTCCGAATATATGAGGTTATGTAGACCTAGGATAAACACGGTTCGAGTTATTCGTGTTTTTAATAAATTTTTGACAAATGTAAACTCTCATTAAACAATTGAAAACTGTCAAACTAAAAGGAATTAGATCGCCAAATTTGGTAAGGATTACCTTCACATATTCCTTTGTCTGATGGTGACTAAGTTCTCCTCGAATAATACACAGGGTGTTCACTACAGGCCTCCACATATTTAAAATTTCAAACACAAAAAACTCAACTTTTTTAAATGCAACACCCTATATTTTTTAGGGTCATATAATAGCTAATTTAATTCTCTTTGAAATAAGTATTACATTCCCTATACCTAAAGTGCATACTTTTCAAGTTATTCGACATTTTTTAGAGCAAGATATCATTATTGCTCTGCAGCAGCTTATTTATTACTCCAAGAGTGCCCTGATTATTGTTTTCAGTTGACAGAACTGTCATAGTTACAAAATTAATTGTCTTGTGTGCTGTGTTTTCAAGTTGTTGCAACTCTGAGTCTGGACCAACATGAACTTTACAAATAATAATAACAATAATAATAATAATAATAATAATAATAATAATAATAATAATAATAATAATAATAATAAGCCTGATATAGTCCTCCTCGACCACCCGCTCAAGACAATGTTTGTCATCGAGTTCTTGGCTCCTGCCGAGACCAACATTGTCTTGAAAGAGGAGAAGAAACGGATGAAATATTGAGACCTTCTCTTCGAACTCCGCAGACTCCATGCAGAACATACTGTGAAGCTTGTGGTACTGATTATAGGAGCCCTCAGTAGTGCAAGAGATACACTGCTTTCGGATCTGAAGATCATACCGGCATGCCTAAATTCGGCAGATCTTCTAGCCGGAAGAATGCAGAAGGCGGTCATCCTGGGCTCGTTCCGTCTGCTCAGAGTACACGATTCCCGGACTCAGTAGTTATTTACCCCACGGACGTGGGGAATAGCTACTGTAGTAACCACCAGTACCCGACCATGAGAATCAGAGCCAGACAACCGGTTCGACTGGTATTTTGACAAAAAAAAAATAATAATATGTAATAATAATAATAATTTGTTGGACATTTTTGGTTTTGTATATGTATTAAAAGGCCTCTGAACAAAATTCATAATTTATGGCTATGCTCCCCACACCAGAAGAAAAGAAATATTTTTGCAATAATCAATTAATTGAAAGACTAGATTTATATTTTACTTATAATTTTTATAACACAAATAATTACGTTTAAAGAATAGTTGAAAATGAACAGTATGTATAAAATGAATAAATAGAGAAACCAGAGATTTACTTTTCCAGTAATTCAGGTAGACGAATTAGATCTTCACTTTTAAATATTTAAACTACAGGAAGTTTTCAAAATGGCGTCCATGGTGGTCTAAACAAAGTTGAAGTCGCCTCTGATACGATTCCTGCACATTATTTAATGTTTGTTCTTGTACTGCATTAAAAGCAGCAACAATTCTGTGTCGCATATTTTCATCTGTTGTTGGTGGTGTTGCATATACTATATTTTTTATGTAACCCCAAAGGAAAAAGTCACAAGGTGTAAGGTCTGGCGATCTAGCTGGCCATGCAACAGGCCCACCCCTACCGATCCATCTCCCTCTAAACTCCTCATTTAGCCAGTTTCTAATTACAGCCGAATAGTGTGGAGGAGCGCCGTCATGTTGAAGCCACAAATTCAAATTTGCAGGGACCCCTTCCACCAAATTTGGTAGCTGGTTGCGCAGAAAATCATTATAAAGCACACCAGTTAAGGGACCATCGAAAAAATATGGGCCAATTAATCGTTGCCCTAATATTCCACCCCACACATTTAACGACCACCTATTTTGATAATTTGTAACATTTGTCAAATTTGGATTGCTATCTGCATAATAATGCGTATTTCTTCGGTTGGGCAGATCATTGTTGTGAAAGGTAGACTCATCCGTAAAAAGGACATTGTTAAAAAAAAATCTGTTTAAATTTATTTGAGTCTGCGCCCATTCGCAGAATGTCACTCGTTTTCTAAAATCATCATCTAATAAGTGCTGGACCTTTTGATAGTGGAACGCGTGGTATTTATAGGATTTAAGAACTTTTTGTACACTAGTTTTACTTATATCTGTAGCCCTGCTAATTTCCCTCTGGCTAATTTGAGGATTTTGAATAACGTTCAAAAGAATCTCATTTTCTTTATCTTCAACTAAAACATATGGATTTTTATTTACTTTTTTATAGCAAACCGCAGAAGTTTGCTCAAAACGTTCCTTAAGTCTGCAAAGTGATTTCACAGCGGGTTGCCTTCTTCCAGGAAATCGCTGATTATAAATTCGAGAAGCAAGGAGACAGTTTCCATCACATTCACCTATTACATAAACCATGTCTTGTAATTCATTATTTGTAAAGTTCATGTTGGTCCAGACTCAGAATTGCAACAACTTGAATACACAGCACATAAGACAATTAATTTTGTAATTATGACAGTTCTGTCAACTGAAAACAATAATCAGGGCACTCTTGGAGTAATAAATAAGCTGCTGCAGAGCAATAATGATATCTTGCTCTAAAAAATGTCGAATAACTTGAAAAGTATGCACTTTAGGTATAGGGAATGTAGTACTTATTTCAAAGAGAATTAAATGAGCTATTATATGACCCTAAAAAATATAGGGTGTTGCATTTAAAAAAGTTGAGTTTTTTGTGTTTGAAATTTTAAATATGTGGAGGCCTGTAGTGAACACCCTGTGTATTATTCGAGGAGAACTTAGTCACCATCAGACAAAGGAATATGTGAAGGTAATCCTTACCAAATTTGGCGATCTAATTCCTTTTAGTTTGACAGTTTTCAATTGTTTAATGAGAGTTTACATTTGTCAAAAATTTACTAAAAACACGAATAACTCGAACCGTGTTTATTCTAGGTCTACATAACCTCATATATACGGAATCAGGAAAATGCGTAGAATTCAAAAAGATAAAAATATATAGGGTGTTTCATTACAAAAAAAAATATTTTTTTTATATTTCCAAATTTGGAACACCCTGTGGATTTCAAAATAATTTTAAAATGTGTGTTACAACCTGTATACACGCCATGTAAAAGCACATTTTTCTGAAACAAACCACTCGTGATATATTGGACTTTGACGTTGAAAAAGACCACCCTGTATAAGTAGAAAATTGTTAAAATTTCATGCCATGAAGGTATTGTACAAATTCTTAGTACTGTCGCATTTTAATTAGTGTGATATATACAGGGTGCCCCATTTAAAACGAAACACCTTTCATATCTCGAGAACAAACCGAGATAACTATAAAAAATTGCCGAACCAAATTCATCTTTGACGGAGCGGAGGGGGACTTTTTGAGCATAAGTGAAGGTTGACCCCTTTTTCGGTCACCTCCCCGTCCCAAGAACATACAAAATTTCAATTGGGAATATGGGTCGAATCGTACCTTATTTGAAAGGTATTTTATTTCTAGGTAACGAGGTTGTTAGTTATAGTATCGATCAATTCGTTATCGAGTAATTGACGTTTGAAGTTGCTTAAAAAGAAGAATAGGAAAAAAATGAAATTCTATTTTCTACTCAAAATTAACAATGTAAAAACTAAATTAAATGATTAAAGTGTTCACCATCAACTTCACTCAAGGCAGCAGGGATACAAACAGTTTTGAAGTGTTTATTCTTATAGATATATGGATAGGTAGGAGGAGATCAGTTGAGTCGCCTGCTCGGTCACCTGACATATCCCCACTCGATTTTTACCTTACCGTTACATTAAATATAAAGTGTATCTTGCAAAACCCCACAATTTAGATGAGCTACGAGCACGAGTTTCATATGAATATCGTCAAATAACACCACGTCAAATAACCATGACTTTATGTCATGGTTATGGTGGACACTTTGAGTATTTAATTTAGTTTTTACATTGTTACTTTTGAGTACAAAATAGAATTTCGTTTTCTTTTCAATAGCGAACGAGACAATACACTCTGAATTTTTTTTATAGGGTAGCGATTTGTAATTTCCTTAACTTATGTTTTAAAGGTACACTCACACCCCTTTGCCACTGCATGGAATTGTTTAGTTTCATTTAGTTACCAAATTGCAAAAATTTACAATTCTTTGCCACAAGATATCAAGAATAGGTCCATTGCATCCTTCAAATATTACTTTAAAAAAATTATTGTCGGAACAAAATAACGGATAAAAATGAATTATGGTGAAGTATGTATGTGTGGATGTGTGAGTGTGGGCATGTAGTATGAGGGTGAATGTTTGTATGTGTATGTAGAGTAATCATCAAAGTGTATTATTTTCTCTTTATTTTATTAATTATCTTGTATGTATTAATTACTATCATTATGTCATCACTTGTTTTTGAGGCTAAGTGGAAGACAAGGCTTGCCTGAACCTTGCCTCACACTGGGTTATTCAAGTGTATGTTACTTTACTACTTTTGAATGTTAAATATGCTTCTTCATAAAATTATTATTAGGTATTATTTTTACCATTATTAAGTATTATCATAATTTTTATTATAATTATTATTATTATTATTACTATTATTATTATTATTATTATTGTATTTTGCCTTATTCCGGATATATACGATTACATTTAGTACTCTGATCCATTATTTTTTCGTTTGTGCAAGGGATGTTCGCAGGTGGATTAGCAAGCTGGAATAGGAATATTTTTAATGAGTTCAGTTAGGAACCGCTTTGAAATTTATGGAGGATTTATGTAAACGAGGATTAAGGATGGTCCCATTAGGAGAAGATTTGTTAATTTTTATTCTGGAGCACTTGACTGTAATCCTTCCTACTAAACGTGATTTTTTTATATTGTGCGAAGTTTATTCAGCATGGACTTGGCTTCAGCGATATAGCGTATTGTCACATAATTAAAAACTTAACAATATTCATTTTATAAACTAGAAAAATATTCAGAATGCAGACGTACGTACGAATGAAGTTTAAATGATACCGCAAACCTTCTTTTTGCACAGCGGCTTACTTTCAATTGTATTTTTAAAAGAAATAACATTATATCGTTGAATTCGACTATTCACCTATTAAGTATTGATACAATAATTATACTTTTGTAAAATGTAGTTGTTAAACTTACTTAAAGTGTCTTTATAAACTACCGACCAATAATAATAATAATAATTACTAGTGTCTAATAATTCGCTTCACCACTGTCACTTGGATATTTTCTTACTACTTATGACTTCTTATCACTTAAGTATATCTTCACTCGTCGACAGTTTACGAGTCATTATCCAATCTAAAACTGCCGACAGTGCGACGAATCCTGTCTCATAAGGAGCTAAACAATAATCAGGAAATATTTTGGACTAATTCAACTAGGTATATTCTGGACTGGATAATATTTCCACGTGTTGGCCTATATTAAGGGCAATTAACCAACAGCCAAGGGCGGCTAGTGATGAAATAAAGGAGGTGTTATGCAACTGTTGATTTTATCTATTTTCTAAAAAGTCAGTTCGATTCTACGATCCGTTGTATCAGATTCATAAAAGCTCCGCAAAATTTTAGGCAATTTCTGATCTTGGATAAACCATATATTTTTTATTACATTGTCATTATGTTTTTGTAAATAATGTATTCAATAACCTGAATCTAACTAAGCTTTAATATTGTTGTTTATTTATTTGACTCTAAGAATATTAGGTCCAATTTTCAGGGATACATACATGGATTATACAGTGTATTTGTAGCATACCATGTAGTATCTGGAATGTTCCGTTTCCATTAAAAACAAATCCAATTCTGTTTGCGTTTCATTTCAAACCACTCTCTTGATAACACAGAAAATGTTGCCAAAGACTAACAGCAGAGATCTGGCGTTTGGAAGAATAGCAGCAAGCACAATATTCGTTTAATTTCTGCTAGTAGCAGTTTATTATGGTTTGTTTGAGGAGGCTAAAGAGTTAATTAACAGCAGGAGTGTGCTTTTGTCTAAATTAAAAATTAACTACAACAGACACCTTAGAGAACTGTTTAAAAACTAGAAATGACCTAAAGCGTAAGACTCGCCTTTTCACCTATTTGATATGATTAAACTAGAAAAGCACAAAACAAAGATGTAGGCCGATTGTTACGACAGAAAACTGCAAGCTGGTTACGTTCAGTAACTATTATATAATCTATATCCTATAACTAGAACACTAACAAGCACCGGAACAATAAAAGTCACCCTTTTTATATAAATGGGTATGTCCCTCGTGATCTTTTAATGATCTGGTTGGGGAAAGTCACTTAAGATGGTATGGATCTGTTTTTTTTTTAATAATGAAAATTTCAAAAATTAACTTTATTAAAGCTACCTACATCATTGATATTATGCAATGATAGTTTATTATAAAAACAAACAGTTTTCTGTGATAAAATAAGCCAGAATTAAACAAAAACGTAAAATTTATATCTTCAGTGAAAAACAAAAAAGGAGGACTTTCAGCCAGATGCATGTACAAATATCCTACGTTTCGTCGTTTGCATAGAGAATTCTCTGTTCAAACTACACGTACATTGTATTCTTAAACGTTTTTTTATTGAGGAAATAAAATAAAAAAGATGAAAAACAAAATAAAACCAACCCACACAATAAACTTAAAATAGGTAGTTGATATTAGCTATTAGGTAACCTTGAAAAAGTCCGAGTATTCGGACGAAACGTAGGATATTTGTCCACGTATCTGGCTGAACGTCCTCCTTTTTGTTTTTCCTTCATTGAAGATATAAATTCTATTTTAACAGTCAACAACTTTCCCAATATCATATACAAAAACGTAAATATTTACATTTAAAAAAAAACATGTAAATGTTTCATCTTGGGACGCAGCATCACTCAAAATGGGACACTACACTTCACAGTTAACACAGATGAAATACAGTTCATCCGTGACTCCACTAGATTCGGGAGCCCATTCTGAACATCCGTGGCAATTATATTATATATTTTCTCCACTCTCAGCATACTTCTCACCACAGGCTACACAGTTTCTGTCGTCTGCACTTGAATTGTCAGCATCAGTCTTGCACATCTTGGTTACTTTTACCCCTCGCGACAATTGCCCTTCTCACTGATTTGACTTTTTTACGGATTTTATGGTATTCAGTGCATTTAATTCGTTTTTGTATCGTAGATTCTAATAACGCTCTCGTAGAAGTATTTCTTCGTTTTTCTTTTGCAACTGGCAGGAGGCTGATATCAATTATCGTATCTAATAGTGCTCTGGTTTCCGTTTGGTAACAAATCTAGACAATGAAAAATCTTCTTCAGTCATTGTGCCTTTGATTTGTCAATGGAGATGAAACAATATTCTTCTTTGATGTAGAAAAGGTAGGATTGTCATGGATTTACATATAGTCTCGATGGTGTTGCTGTCCCTTCGATTTGGGGTGTTACTGCACCCACATTTTCAAAATCTTCTTTGAGTCCCGTTGTTTTTGAGGCAGAAAATTCCTAGTCCTAAACACCTTATCATTAAATGGCGAGATTCCAGTTTTTCGAAATCCATTTGTGGCAGTCTGCACAATTGATGCTTTTGCAAAAGCTTCCGCAACAGCTCCTGCTATTTGATACAGCCCAAAAGTACGACCGCAATGCGTTTTTAACCATCTAGTAAGATATGCGCCGTAATATACTATAAATGGTTTAAAGTACGAAACGTCCAATGGCTCAATTTGTGCCTAGAATGCGGATGAGTGCCTAGAATGCGGCATAATAAAACTGCATTAGCCTCATGACAAAAATTTATGACACTCAAGCTTTTTGTGTGCGAACTGTGACTATCCAAAGTAATGAGAATTGGCTGCTCCTTTGATGGTAAAAGAAATAAGATATTAACAGTTTTATACCAACAGTATTCAAGATGGGACGTCCCAACTTAGCGTATTGTCCTGTGTTACATCTTGAGAAACATGTACCTAGCAGTTGTATTAAAAACATAACCTACACGTTTAGAAAACAATAACCTTAAATACTTTGCATGGATTTACTGCTTCATTAACTACTCTAATAAATTACTGCTATATAATTTCATTTTGACTTACCCAATAACGGTAAATCACAATGAAATTATTCACTATTTTGTAGCTATCAAATATTTTTAAAAAGCTGCTAAAATTCAACAACCTGCTCTTGTTTCCGTTAAAAATGCACTACATTCGTGATTGTCCGCCCGTACATCGGCTATATTGGGAGCTTTTAAGTCTCGTCAACAGATGTCGCACAATGGTTCATATTAGCAAAAATCTCGAGTATCTCTTCTTAGAAGACTGTCCCATCTAGGTGACTCTCAAACAAGGATTTTTAACTTATATAGGATTGCTCGATCCCTATTCCTCAATGTTGTCCGATTTGGTGACGTCACTGCGAGACCCGATACTCTTTCTCTCTTTGTATTGTGCGATTTCTTATCTACGACGCGTTGACAACTTACTGTCCCTATCTAACTCATCTATTTTTCCGATGACGTAGCCGCAAGACCCAATCACGTGATACGGCTAATCGAGCAATCCTGTATAAGTTAAAAATCCTTGACTCTTCCCCACTACTCAAATCATCGTAATAATCTATATAGAGTTGAGTAGTGGGGAAGAGTCAAGGATTTTTATACACACAAATCATCGTAATAATCTATATAGAGTTGTGTATGTGGAGTAAAATTTGAATCGGGCCGGTGGCTTAGAGTTTAGTGTGTCAGGTCATGGGTTCAAATCTCCATTCCGCCAAGCAATTTTTAATTAAATTGTCAACTCATTCGCAGGAACGGACTGGCAACTATCTTAGCGTGCGTGCCAATAATGGGAAGAAGATCAGCTTGGCACTAAATTGAGATATTAATATCGGTTGATGTTTGACTGGCCCCTAACTGACTGTTTCCTCATTCCAGCACTGAATGGTGGTTAGGGCTGAATCTGTACGAACAAATATTTATGAACCACTTGTGAAGTTTTCTGAATATTATCAATACCTACTTCGTTATTTTAAAACGAACACTATAGATTTTTTCATATTACAAATATCTAACGGTGTGCTTCTCACCACTACTAACATTCACGATGTTAGTAGTGTTGTGTTTCCTATGAGCTGATGTTCATTTACCCCGTTATCTGCAAGCAGAAACTCTGAAAGCTTCAGAAACAACAACGTTGAAAATATTTTTTTAAGTTATAATTAAATGTTGATTATTTCGCCGTAAGTGCGACACCATGATAACCTAAACGTAAAAATAATCTCAACCGCCCCTGCTCTGCCTATACCTCTAACTGATTGACGTATAAAAGGGCGAATAATTAAATAGAAAATTATTTTGGGGATCTGATCAACCCATTATATATTTTTCTTATTAAAAATGAGTTCAGCTCTTCCTGAATCAATACCAGTAGAAGTGTGAAGCAAAAAATAAAATTCATCAAATGTGTGTCCTTGATTTCCATCAAATTGTTGGACAAGACAACTTGTTACAATAAGAAGTTATCACTAACTTTTTTAGCCCTTAACGTTGACTGAATAGGTTATTTAACAAGACGCCCTAGAGAGATTATTACTTACTCTGAGGTTAACATGGTTACTAAATTGGTTAATTCTTCAGTTAACACCCTTAATTTTTAGAATTAACACCCTCTTTTAGATTTTACGCTAATTTAGAATAACGCTAATTATTATGCAATGTGCATAATCAGAATCAGCATTCTCTATCTATATAAGTTTCTCAGTCCGTATTTCAATCAATTTGTTTTAGAAACTCTATATTTTCAGTTCTTAAACTCCTCTAAACTATATTTGAGGAATGACATTGAAATTCAGAACACAGAACCTCCTTTATCATCATTTTAAAGTATTACGAATGGAACCAATAAAATTAGTCTAAAAGAATTATAACATAACGCAGGTGGAGGCAAGCATGAAAGTAGTAACTTCTCAGACAGTTCAGGTGATTAACGCAACTTTCATCCTTGAAAATTAATGTTCAAGAAAACATGTTTTGAAGGAAACTACTTAATCTGAAGAACTTGAAACAGAAAGTATGGGTCAAGAAGAGCTTGTTGTTGTAATGCAGCGCTCGCCGCAGCGGTAACTTTTCGGCGGTGAGCGCTCAACAGCGGCAGGCCTTTCGACCCATTGTGCCTGCCGCTAGTTGAGAGTTATTGGAAGATACCCGTGATATACACATAGGCCAATACCAGTTCTACTGGAAGCTCTCTAATGTCCTAGTGCAGGAGAAAGTCCGCATCCAGAGTGTCTCTTGGCCATAAGGCAGAGGATGTGTATGGGTAGAGCCCATAGTATTAAGGTGAAGAGATGCCCATGACTTGTTAATAATCCTGTGGCAATCCTTATGTTCTTACGATTTAACGCAAGTTGCAACATCGAGTTTAATCCGACCAAGGTCCCTCAATTAATAGCCTGGCTTGCCGCAGCCTAGTATTGGACAATTCTTCCTCACATCTCTTCCTCATCCAATTTTCAATGGATCGCGCTGCATAACTCGACGGAATCTCGCGCACTGGTTCGAGCCCCGTAAATTAAATACTCGAACCACTTCTGGCCAGCGTATCAGTAGAATCAAATAAGACAGGACTACGGGAAGGTTGCCGGACAACCGGTCACCATTCATTCGAGGAATATAGAAAGGGGGGCCTAATCATCGTAGTCTAGAGCCACGAAATGGCTTTTGGATTAAACAGATGTTGCGGTGGCTTTCTGTATTTGTCTGTGTATGGGCACCATGACAATTTTTGTCTAGAATAACTCCCAAAAATTTTACCATATTTTTCCGGTGGATAGTTTTATTGAAAATGGTTGGTGCTTTGAAACTATCCAATTTTCGTTTCTTAATGAAGAGGTCTAGATCGACCTTAGAGGGACTAACTACTATCAGCCCCATCCTTTACACCAACCTTCTATAGTTGTTAAGACCCACTGAGTGAGCTCACTAACTGTACTTGCGGTTTTTTCTGAGATCACTGCCACAAGGTCTCAAAGACACGATAAAAAGAGCTTTCAGAATCTGATGTCAGAACATGAGGGCCGTATTTGAAAAAAATAAGTTGATGGTGGTTGCAAAAATACGAAACCGACAATGTCACTTTAAAGGGCACTGAAAGTGGTTGTGGAAAAGTGTCATCGGTTCTGGTCTAGGTCCAATAGTAACGCTAGAAAAAAATAAATTTGAAAATCCAAATATTCGGCTTTTTCAAAATAACTCGAAAACCAAAAAGCACAACTTCTTCCCCATTGAACTAAATTTGTATCTCTTAACGTTTCCGAGATCCCCATAGAGGCCCTCCTTATCTCGGACATAGTGTATAGTATAGAAAGAGAGATAGGTATAAGAAAAAGAATATAGTAATATAATAATAAGTTGATATTATTTTCAATAAATTCTGCATCTAGACAATTCAAATTCCTAAGCAGCAGTAGTAATATCATTGACACAATGTATATCAATGAAATATACATTATAAAGCATTAATAAATTTCCAGTTCGATTTTTTTCCAACTTTCAGCGGTAGCTGAATCTGTCACCACAGATTTATATCTGTGTCCAGGATCTTTAATCTAATATTTAATGCTGGCGCATGTATTTAGTAAACAGAAACCGTGGGAAAATGGAATGGCACAGAAGGGGCTGTCCATGCTGACAGAATGCCCAAATGTGGTCCCGATGAAATATTAAGGGAAGCCACAGAACCCGCACAAGCATAAATATTAAACAGGACATTTATTTTGCTCAAATGGCTCAAAAATGTGTAATTGGTTTAATTCTTTCGGGATTTGCTTTAAATCCAGCTTACGCTTAAATGTAGCTAACATGATGACACATATAATATAGAGTTATTGAATGAATATTTTTAATTTTTACGAAGTGTATCATACAGTCAGTATGTATTTCAGTAAAAAGTTACATTAGATACACAATCTCTAGGTAAATTTTGTTCTTTTAGATACCCAATTCAAAATAACGGGTCGTCAAGAAGTCTTTTAGTTGGCGTTTCTTTAAATTATAAAACGAATTTCATTTATAATTTCTCAATAAGCAACTTTTTAAGTTTTAAGTAGAATTTCCATTCAAACTGATAATTGAAAAATAACATTTTGGCAGAAAAACATTTCTACCAACGTCTGTAAACGTAGCAGAGATACTTATAACTTTAAAAGATCTAATGTTTGACACTTCAAAAGCAAATTTTAATCTTTGTCTTAATGAAATAAACTAATGAATCTGAGTTTGACTTTTGATTTTATATGGAATAAGTAAAAAGTAATTTTTGTTAAATATTGGTACATTTAGTTAAAATAACTAATTACATGGACTAAATTTGTGAGCTTATTATCAAAATGTTACAACTATTACTTACGTTCAATTCAACTTGTTGGATTGTACATTTTCTTCTTATAATTAAAGCAAAATTTATATAATGCAACAACATCATTTCCATTCAATCGTGAAACTCTTTTAAGTTGTACGTTGTTAGGTGTGAAGTTGGAAAAAATATATATACTTTTAAAGGACCCATTGCAAACTCACAATATTGGATCACTTGCGGTCGCTCCTTATCCAACCTTCATACTAGTTTTACAGAGAATGCATTTCTACACTCGTATAACAATCTATTATCTATTACAATATGACCGGACACGTCAAGATGTCAATTACTTGTCAAAAAATGAAAAGTAGTAATTATAGATTAACACATGATACGTAGTTGTATCATGGATTAACAGTTCATTAAGTGCAAAAAAGATTAAAAGTGACTATCATAAAAAGATCATAAAATATTAACTGTAAACAATGGGTCAAAACTTCTTGATAATCGATACTGCTACTGCCATTGTGACATTCTTGATATAACATCCAATGGGAATTTTGGAAATGATTACCGCGCTATTGATTTGGTAGTATTGAGAAATATTTTTTGTATTTTGTAAGGAAAATATTCATTTTTTCCAACCATTCGAATAAGACACATAAAATGGGCCATTTTACGACTGTTTGAGATCGCCATAGCAACTGTACAAAAAAGAGATTATTGTACACTACCGAAAAGTAATTTGACATTGACATTGCATGTCACATAATACATTGAAGTTTAATTAAATAGAAAAATAGAAACAGATAGTGACTCCGATGAATCGGTAAACTGGAGGTGCTAATTAGAAGCGGTTGGAAAAAAAATATGATGTTAAACTCGTACAAAAAATACGTTTTCGAGACTCGTAAAATTGCTTTCCCCCGTCTCGAAAACGTATTTTTTGTACTGGTTAAACAAATAACTATTTTCAAATCGTCATTTTAAATTTTTTGTGTAAAGAAATAAAATATATTTTACAATCATTCTTTACTAAACCTTCCCTAATGTGAATAATAACGCAGAATATAAAGGTGCTTATCCTCTGGAAAAACTAGCTTTCTTCCCTCTAAGATCTGTACCGTCCTGAGAAGACCGTACGAAACGAAACAAGGTCGACCGGCACGATCTAAGAGGAAACAATTCGTTTTGTTTGGCCTTCGGGATGACTGATATTCAATTAGTGAGACTGTCTACAATCTGTCTTATTATACTTTAATATTTAATAGCTGTCAAGGTGTATTCTAGCCCATGACTCACATATTCCATAAATTAGTAATAATTGGAACACAATACGTAGTCTCTATTGAAGACAAGAACGCTTCCCGCTTAATTTGCCCTGCATGTGCCTAAATCAACACATACAAGCCTTCTCGTCTCTGTGGGGTGTAATACGAAACGCTCTAATCAGTCACTAGTGTAATGGGTGGAAAAACCTGGCAAGCAACATCTGCATGCGGGCAAGGGCGCTCGTGATAGCACCCCATTTTTAAACTCTGATATATCAATTAAGAGGTTTCGATTCTGATTCATGCACTATAGTTAAAAATAAGAGCATATTTTAACGGTAAAAAATGTATTGAATCTGCAATAATACATTTTTCACAAGGGAACTGGATAAACAAGGTGGTCCAATGAAAAGTATCCACTTTGATATACCGGATTTCCCATTTCATTTGACTAATGGCAATTAACATGGGCTATTACATTTCATTGAATTTTATATTCTCAGGGCACACTATGAGAAATATTGCTAACGGAATCGATAGTACTGACTGTCAAACACTTCTGATTACCAAAATACTAAAGCGAAATGCTTTTTTAATTAAAATATCAATAAAAATTCGTTTTAAGTGGATAGGTGTAGTTAACATAACCGTTTTAGAGACATTATTAAACGTCATCCGATGGACTAGTTGGTTGAGCGGCAGTGTTTCAAACTGAACCGCAAAATTTTGCAGGTTCAAATCCCGCCAGAGACAACTTTTTTTTTATTTTTTCATTAACTACAAATTATTAGTGTTTATTTATCCGAAAAAATATGGTTCATTGTCAGTACCTAGTTATTATTTTTGAAAGTCACAATATTTGCTTACCAAAAAAAAAAATAAAACATGTTTTAACTGGTTAGCTTCCTTTATCTTTAGCTAAAGCTACTATCTTATAAAATAAGTAATCAGCAAGCAACGTATTTTTTATTTATTACATACACTGTGCTTTTACTGATAGTGTACTTATCTCTGCTAATAGTTACTACATATTATACCTCAATCTGGATATTGAAGTATAATAGTCATATATTAATGAAAAAGTACAAATGTAATTAATGAAAAAAAAGTTGTCTCTGGCGGGATTTGAACCTGCAAAATTTTGCGGTTCAGTTTGAAACACTGCCGCTCAACCAACTAGTCCACCGGATGACGTTTAATAATGTCTCTAAAACGGTTATGTAAACTACACCTATCAACTTAAAACGAATTTTTATTGATATTATAATTAAAAAAGCATTTCGCTTTAGTATTTTGGTAATCAGAAGTGATTGACAGTCAGTACTATCGATTCCGTTAGCAATATTTTTCATAGTATGCCCTGGGAACATAAAATTCAATGAAATGTAATAGCCCCTGTTAATTGGCATTAGTCAAATGAAATGGGAAACCCGGTATATTTCCAGATATATGTCGATTTTTATGTTTATTCGTGGTGTTCTAAAAAAGTGATATTTATATGTACCAGTTTTAAATGGAACAAATAAATAGACCATAATCTCTCTAATACATGATACCGGATTTGATGGATATAACTGTGTACTGTGTAAGGTAGATATGACCATAAATTCTTACTACCATAATAGCAATGCGTTAGAAAAAGCTTTGTAGGGTCTGTAACCTAGCAACGAATCGATATTCTATTCGCATTAGGCTTTTTTACACTCTTTAAGGTATCTTCCTCACTATTAGAGATAAAGAGATGCAGATTTGTAGGACTATATTTGATGTTTAAAAATATACAGTGATTTATTTCCAAAATATAACTTCGGTCAAGTGTTATTGTCTGTAATATACTGTATAACTGTCAATAATAGGAAAATATGTCGCGTTTCAAATAAAAATCGACCCTTCTCTCGAATGTTTTCAGAAAAACTTGTATACTAAGTTATTTAATGTAATACTCTTCGTTGAACCACCCTGTATATACTTCGTAAGGTATTACGCCGAACAATTAATTAATAATTTCTTTTTAATATCATTTTCATAATGAGGTTATTATGTTTTTTTAGATAGCCAATATTGAACTATGCAAAGTGCAAAGACAAAAAACTAGTCAAATTATCGTGTTAATATCAACATTAAAATTAGAATAATACTGGTTGCCCTTGCCTCATCAGGTCTGTACTTTGTCTAGGATCTTGTAGATTAACTTACCGATATCTGTCTGGGTTAAATTTATCGATACAGGGTCAAGACAATACATATAAGACATTGCCTTACATCCAGGCTGCTTCATATTTGGCTAATGCCCCACAATAATGATTTTATTACTATAGGCAAATTATGTTACTTACGTTTTGAGCAGATTGTATACATTTCCAATTAATTTCAAAATTGATTACTAAAAACCAACTTTTAAAAACTGTACAGGACGGAACAACAAATTGAAAACCTAAAGAAAAAACTTCGGACATGTCAATTTTTGGTTTCACATCTTTGGCAATATTAATCTTTCTTTTCAAACTGTCTTGAATTTTTACTTCAGAAAAGGAAGGTGATAATATAGTGATTTTCTAACATGGAAGCAATTAAAAAAAGTTGATTAACGCAAAATCCGAACCATCAACAAAATATGTTAATAATTAGAATAGTAAGGGAGGGGGTAAATTTTACGTGGTCCAGACTGTACATACATGAAAACTTACATGTTTTTTTTTAATTTTTCATTTAATAGGTACTTTTTAAGCGAGACAGCTACAATCTTGTTTCATCTCGGCTTGTAACAGATCTTTATCGTCTCGTATGAATAAGTTATTCACTAGATTATTCGAAGCAAGCAATTGTCACGTCTGGCAGCAACGTTAGGGGGGGAGGTCGAAGACCCTGTAGATTATTAAAAATTAAGAAAATAAAAAACTATAAAATGGAAGACAATATTTTTATTTACAATCAACTGCAGAGCAAATGTAGAAATGTTTTCGCTGGAAGCTATTTGGAATGTTTCCTCAGACTGCACAATCCGAATGTGTCTCGTTAAGTTACTTCTTTTCTTGAACATCTTTAAGCAATACTGACACTCGGGCTTGCGTTCCAATTGGCAGTCTTATTGCAGATGGGATTTCAGCGACTTTATATTCTTATACACCTTGCGACACTGAAGAAGGCGGACGGAGTTGTAGTTGGGATCGGTTAAAATTATGAAAATAGTGAATATGTCAGAGTTTCTACCACAAATAAAAATACGAAAATAAAAATCAGATCATTTTATTCTATTCTGTGTTCTTTAACAAGTACCTAATTCAGGTTATGGGGAGTTTTTCTGCAAAATAGGGGCGTTTAAAATAAAACACGATACCGTTGACTGAAATAAATACTATTTAATCATCACTGGAGTCATTGAATTTCTAATACGACATTGTTATTAGATTTGTTAGGTGTACCTATAATACAAGACTTTTGTTGTAATTGTTCGTGAGTTTACTATAAGAGCCACAATTATCCGTTAGAGAGTGTTGATACTAATATAATCAGTAAAAAAAAACAGCACTGACGTAATTTTCCACATAAAACCAAAACACTATACTGCACTCGACGCGAGTTTAGCCAACCAAGTTAGCGTCATCTAGGGATGATTAAAACTGTTTTAATGGAATTGTGGAAGGAATAAGAAATTATTGTACAGTTCGGAATGGAAACATTGAAGATGCATTTTCTTAATTCAAAACGTCTGAATATGATTTATTCTGAGGTAGTATGTTGTTAGGAGTAAAGGAGGCTTACAAATTATGATTTCAAAATTCCAGGTTCGTAGGTATTTAAAAAATGAAGTTGATGATGGTTCAGGAAAAACAAAACGTCATATTTAGAATCTAAACATACTGGCCAATAGAGGACAGAAAGTTGCTTCGAGAAAGTACTCAATTCAATATCTGCTCAAATAAGGCTGCAACAAAATAAAAACGAATTTCGGATTTTTCAAATATTCAAAACCTGATCAAGTTAGTCTTGATTTTTTTGGGTCATTATGTTGGTTTCCAGATTACGCAACTTTACCCCCATTTAAACTTCTTCGTATCTCTTACAGTTTCGGTAATCCAAATGGTGAAAAGCGAATTTGTAACCACGCCTTTTTCTCTTTGTCTTTTTCCCACGGCATTGATTAATGCAACGAATTATCAGATTAATGATGAAATTAATTAAATGGAGATTTGGAACTCATTATTTCGTTGGAAAATATCTACAAACTCTAGGAATCCATTGAAGAAAATAAGATTCCATGGTACATTAACAGATACACTTATAAAAGGTTCAATAGCGTTACTACGATCATATGCTGCTATATATCGATCTTTAAATTATGTTTGTCATCTTCACTGATGACATTTGATGTCCCTCGACGAATTCTGAATTTCCCCTAATGCAGGATGAAATCTGAGATTCGCCACACAAAAAATAAAATACGTACAGCAACGATTATAAAAAAGTCAACAACAAGTGAAGCTACTGAGCAAGTCCTGTTAAGGGGGTTGCCCTTCAGTGCAGTATTCAACGCCAGCATCTGAAACAGAAGTTAAGCACCAGCCGAGGGGTCCGCCGTGATGAAGTGGCATCCCAGAGCGCTGGCTCGGCCGGCTGACGTCTGCTAATAGCGCCCTCCTAGGCTAATCACGGCAGATTTATGCCGCGATAATCGACATCGGCGTGACCTTGAAGATTTATGGGCACGAAACCTCCGGGGCGGATTAGGGCTGGCGGAGCTGTCGATTGACATAAATCTCTTGCTTACAGCAAAAATGTAAGTAGGTTCGGCTTTGGTTTAGTCTAGGTGTTGTAGCAGAGTATTAACTCGAATTCCAAAGTAAGCATTAGGAGCCCCATCCGTCCCCCAAACCCAAGGTCACAGCTAGTTCGTTTATTTACTCATAAAATATAATTTAAATTTATATTAAAGAATTATCTCTTTCCGAGCAAACTTACACTTCCGGAAAAAATCAATAAAAAGTTACACTTTCTTTCAGCGTTGTAAAATTACCGGTAAAATAAAATTGTAGTATTAGACAATTACCAAAAATAATGTTACCCAAAATTGTATGGGTTATTACGAGAGCTTCAATTTAATAATAAATATATGTAAAAACTTATGAACATGAATCTTAACCTCTTTAACTTCTTAACTCTTCAGCATCCTTTAGCGACGTGTAAAGTAACAAAAATATTAATTATTAATTGTTAGTAATGTAGATTTGAAGCATATTAAAGTTTACCACAGCAGTGATTTTGAATAAAACAGATCTGTTTTACATTCTCTATATTAAATTTCACCTTATTTTTATATTTCTATAGAAATGATGAAGAATAAATAAAATCAATAACTCCAAGCACTTTTTTTAAACTATGAAGTAATAAAAATATATAAATAAAAAATATTACAACTACAACAAATAAAAACAAGTGTTTTTTATTTCGCAAGTTGTTTTTACAATTTATTATGTATTTTGTCATTCTAATAGCATTTTCTATATTATTTTTCTTACAAAACTTACATTTACAGTTTATATTTTCATTTATATCATATATATTTATAGCCCTTTCTATTATTTCCTTGTCAGTCGGTTTTTTAGGCATTTTAGTAACTAACTAAAAGCTAATAAGAAAGATAATCTATATTAAATATAGTGAAATATTAAATTCTACTGAATCTATCTATTAATAGAGAAGATATACTATAAAAGTTCAACAATACTTACTGCCAGTCTTAGTGATGAAATGAAGAACAATTTGTAAGGTTAAAGACGAAATCAGTGCTATTTTAAATTTAAAAATAGGCGGGAAATTCAAATCCTGGTATTTACCAGAAAAATTTAAAACTGTGACTATGACTAAACTATAACTAAACTACAACTATGACTAAAAATAAAACTGTCACCTCCCTGTTAGAGAATTACCCGGGCAGAAAATTAGTAGTTGCAATATTGAAAAAATAATAACACTAAATCAATCAACATGGATCAACATGGATGGAACAATGGATCGCAAAATCCAAAGAAGCGTTAATAAACAAAATTAAAAATTACCAAAATCTTTATATTATAGTTAATATATTTATAATAATTGCAAATGTAAAATTTTATATTTATGTGTTTGTTAATTTTATCTTTAAACTTTTTATTATGATGTCTTTGATATCCATAACTGGGTAAAACTAGTTTATAAGAGATCGAGTTAACTCAAGTTAAATACGGCCAACATCCGATGTGCCAAACCCGTAATGGTTGTTTTCATGGTCATTTAAATGTCTTGGAAATCCTCAGGATAAACTACACCCATTTCCTTTCTCAAATAGTCCATTAGTCTAGCGAGCTCAATAGATTCTTCGTGGGTAATACATGGACTCTCCAGTTTGCCTTAAAAGTAAGAACCATATAAATATCGTTTTCAAGCTATTCAATAAAACAGAAACCGTTTAGTACAAGTGTAATGAGATGGCTTTTATACTAGTGAAATGTAAAACATCGTGGCTTGCTCTGCTGCTCAATTTAAGAAAGGTTAAATATTGATTTTAATAATAATGAGTCCTTGATTATTTCAAGAAGTGACATTAAACATCAAAGTATCATTTATAACCAATGTATATTTTTAAAAATGCTTAATATAGATACAGTATTTATATTTTCCAATCACCATAAGTTTAACTTTTGATGACATATTTTATTATGAAACTGTTGTTAACCGTTTGTTATTTTATTTTACAAAAGATACAATTTTTATTGTACGTATTGAATTCAAAGAACATTTATACTGACCACTTACGAAACATATAAATTCAAATAACTTTTAGACTTTCAGTGCTTTTAAAACATTACTAGGTACTTTGTGTAAGAGGTCCATTTTTAAAGTTTGTTATTGTCGTTCAACGAATAAATTGATATGGGGTTTGATAGATTTATCTCTCTCTGATAGTCAGGATTATAGTACAAAGGCACTTGAGTGAAGTTAGCCCCCAAAGTTAGCCCCCAATATCTGATTTCAAAAAAATTGTTTTAAACACGTGTAAAGGAACCCACAGTCATTCCATATTTGGTTTTCAACACTAATATACCTTGTCCGACCCTAGGGTGGAAGCGGCGGCGTATTAAGACTAGCTGCCAATTTACCTTAAAACGGCCATTTCACCTGGCCAAGAGAAACTATTTATAGGAATCGGTTAAGGAGGCGTTGTTTAACATATTTCCACGATCAAACTCATTTCTCCGACCCTAGGGTGGAAGCGGCGGCGTATTAATACTTAGCCACCAATTTACCGTGAAACGGCCATTTCACCCGGACAAGAGAAACTAATTATAGGAATCGGTTAAGGAGGTGTTGTTTAAGATATTTCCACCATCAAACTAGTTTGTCCGACCCTAGGGTGGAAGCGGCAGCGAATTAATACTTAGCCCGCAATTTACCGTGGAACGACCATTTAACCCGGACAAGAGAAACTAATTATAGGAATCGGTGAAGGAGGCGGTTTTTAATGTATTTCCACCATCAAAATGATTTGTCCGGCTCTAGGGTGGAAGCGGCAGCGTATAAACACTTAGCCGCCAATTTACCGTGAAACGGCCATTTCACCCGGACAAAAGAAACTAATTGTAGGAATCCGTTAAGGAGGTGTTGTTTAACATATTTCCACCATCAAACTCATTTGTCCTACCTTAGGGTGGAAGCGGCAGCGTATTAATACTTAGCCCCCAATTTACAGTGGAACGGCTATTTGACCCGGACAAGAGAAACTAATTGTAGCAATCGGTTAAGGAGCTGTTGTTTAACATATTTCCACCATCAAACTCATTTCTCCGACCCTAAGGTGGAAGCGGCTAAGGTGGAAGGTTAATACGCCGCCGCTTCCACCATAGAGTCGGACAAATCGGTTTGATGGTGCAAATATATTAAACAACGCCTCCTTAAACGATTCCTACAATTAGTTTCTCTTGTCCGGGTGAAATGGCCGTTCCACGGTAAATAGGGGGCTAAGTGTTAATACGCCGCCGCTTCCACCATAGAGTCGGACAAATCGGTTTGATGGTGGAAATATGTTAAACAACACCTCTTTCACGGATTTCTATAATTAGTTTCTCTTGTCCAGGTCAAACAGCAGTTCCACGGTAAATTGGGAGCTAAGTATTAATACGCTGCCGCTTCCACCCTAAGGTCGGACAAATGAGTTTGATGGTGGAAATATGTTAAACAACACCTCCTTAACCGATTCCTACAATTAGTTTCTCTTGTCCGGGTGAAATGGCCGTTCCACGGTAAATAGGGGGCTAAGTGTTAATACGCCGCCGCTTCCACCATAGAGTCGGACAAATCGGTTTGATGGTGGAAATATGTTAAACAACACCTCCTTAACGGATTTCTACAATTAGTTTCTCTTGTCCGGGTCAAATAACAGTTCCACGGTAAATTGGGGGCTAAGTATTAATACGCTGCCGCTTCCACCCTTAGGTCGGACAAATGAGTTTGATGGTGGAAATATGTTAAACAACACCTCCTTAACCGATTGCTATAATTAGTTTCTTTGTCCGGGTGAAATGGCCGTTTCACGGTAAATTGGTGGCTAAGTGTTAATACGCCGCCGCTTCCACCCTAGAGTCTGACAAATCATTTTAATGGTGGAAATACGTTAAACAACACCTCCTTAACCGATTCCTATAATTAGTTTCTCTTGTCCGGGTCAAATGGCCGTTCCACGGTAAATTGGGGGCTAAGTATTAATACGCTGCCGCTTCCACCCTAGGGTCGGACAAATCAGTTTGATGGTGGAAATATCTGAAACAACACCTCCTTAACCGATTCCTATAATTAGTTTCTCTTGTCCGGGTGAAATGGCCGTTTCACGGTAAATTGGTGGCTAAGTGTTAATACGCCGCCGCTTCCACTCTAGGGTCGGACAAATCAGTTTGATGGTGGAACTATGTTAAACAAGACCTCCTTAACCCATTCTTATAATTAGTTTCTCTTGTCCGGGTCAAATGGCCGTTCCACGGTAAATAGGGAGCTAAGTATTAATACGCCGCCGCTTCTACCCTAGGGTCAGACAAATGAGTTTGATCGTGGAAATATGTTAAACAACGCCTCCTTAACCGATTCCTATAAATAGTTTCTCTTGGCCAGGTGAAATGGCCGTTTTAAGGTAAATTGGCAGCTAGTCTTAATACGCCGCCGCTTCCACCCTAGGGTCGGACAAGGTATATTAGTGAAAATCAATTATGGAATGACTGTGGGTCCCTTTACACGTGTTTAAAACAATTTTTTAGAAATCAGATATTGGGGGCTAACTTTGGCGGCTAACCACAGCTTACCATAACAAACAGCTAGGGCACTTCGTTGGCGGGAACGGTTTGCGCCGATCCTCGCGCATGTTCCCAAGCTCCGCCTTTCAGGAGAGAACACGGCAGTGGCGCCCGTGTCGACTCACAATTATCGATCTAAGCCTTAGGCGTAGTTGCGATTATTTTTGAGAATTTGTTTTGAACCCTGTGTTGTGTGCTATAGTTTTGTGTTTTGGAATCATTATGAGTGATGGAAAATCAGGATATGTTTGTGCTCTTAGAAGCTGCTACAATAAACGTTATAATTGCAGTAAGAGATTTTTCAGCTTCCCTAGAAAATTTTGAAAAATGTATCACAAAAAATAATATATGCAACACACTTGTGGAATTATGTAATGTAATACATTTTAATCATCCATGCGATTATTTTCTAAAATTATATGTTGTAAGATTGTATTTGAGGGTAAGAATATATTTTACCCTGAAAACAAACAAATTAATTAAATGGAGAAATGAATAGTCTATTTTTTAAATGTCTCTTTATATTTATTATATATACAGGGTGCTTCAAATTCCATGCAATATATGGGGATCTCGGAAACGGTAAGAGATGCGAAGTCGGTTAAATGGAGGCAAAGTTGCGTATTCAGAAGGGCAACATAATGGTGAAAAGAAATCAAGGCTAACTTGATTGGTTTTCGAAATATTTTGAAAAAACCGAAAATTTCGATTTTCGTTTTTATTTTTTGGCGGGCCTATTTGATAACGTTTAAATCTGGTTCCTTTTATGGTGGTATTCTATCAAGTTACAAAAATGCTTCCAAAAAATTGAAAAAAAATCCAGGTCAGTATTTAAAAAAATTAAGTTGATGTGGGTTTCCGGGAAACGAAACGTTTTGCGGAAAATTCGCTAACACCATTCGATAAAGGGAAAAAAGTTCCCATGGAAAAGTGCTCTTTATTTTTTTATACCTTATCAAATAGGCCCACAAAAAAATAAAAACGAAAATCGAAATTTTCGGTTTTTTCAAAATATTTCGAAAACCAATCAAGTTAGCCTTGATTTCTTTTCACCATTATGTTGCCCTCCTGAATACGCAACTTTGCCTCCATTTAACCGACTTCGCATCTCTTACCGTTTCCGAGATCCCCATGTATTGCATCGAATTTGAAGCACCCTGTCTAGTTTCTCGAAATTTGTAAAGAAAATAATTATTACTATTATTACTATAATAAAAATTTTACATATTTTATTTTTGACCATTTTATTTTTAAAACCTTTCCTAGACTTCCTTGTTTGTAATTAAGCCTATTAATAATACTACTTAACTGATTTCAGGTAGGTAGGTACCTAATTATTTCAATTCAATAAATACCTAAACAATACCTTTTTGTTTTATTTTATCAGGTACTTATGTGTGGCACGAACATTTTATGTCCTCAAATATGATCTAAAATGAATCCAAGTAAAAAGTAATTTTGTTTAAAAAAATATTTAATACGATACTGTTAATTCTTATTTGAGATAATACAAATATTTTAAATCCGTCCCCGACTTCTCTCCAGAGTGCGAGAGAGATAGCTAGCATCAAGCGAATCCTACCAGATCAAAGGTGCCGCCGCGAAGTTCCCTAGCTGTTTGTTATGGTAAGCTGTGGGCTAACTTCACTCAAGTTACAAAGGCATCTATACGGATAATCTACGAACGATGTTGTTATGTATGTACCTAAATTACAATGTTTGCTTAATATCTATTATGGTAATATTTCTTATTTAGGTATAATTGAATATAACCTTATTTGATCATATTTTGGTTTCTATTTGAGATAAATTCATCAAATAAAGATTGTCTGAATTGATGAATTAAATGAATTTTGATTGATAAATTCCACATCAATGTATTGTAAAATTTTATCGACATATGTAATAATATACAAGATGTTTCGTTAAAATTAACCAATTAAGCATGATCTATTCAGTTATAAGAATGGGATATTGATAAATTTATCGACCACTCAATATAAATGTTGGTTGCAAACGGTTATATAAAAGAGATTTTTTAATCCCATCTGGGTGGCGATTTGTCGTTCGCACTATCGATATGAGCACAAGGCAACGTTCGTCGCGGTTAGTATATTAGTAGTAAATTAGGTATACATCCTGATATGATAAAGTTAGTGACCGTTAAAATTCATTAAAATCACGTTAACCTTTAACCAAAGACCTAAGACTGTTATTTTTATATTTTTTAATAATAATAATCCTTTATTGCCCAACAGGCTTACGCCCAATTACAGGACATCGTGAATTATACAAAAAATACAAAAAATGTACCTACATAATATTTAACAAATTAACAAAGTTAGCAAAGTATAAATTGTAAACTTTAACAATAATTAGAGAGACTACCTACTCAATCTGACCTAAGACCCATTTCATATACTCATATGTACCACTATGATACGTAAGGAAATATGCCCAGATATTCAAAACTCAAACAGACATATGTACAAAATATTGAAAATGAGTAATTTTTTATACAAATTAAAGTGGTAAACAACTAACCTGCCTTAATACACTGCCGTGCTTCCTCACCTTCGTACGACAATCCCACGCTATTCTTGTGCAGGAAAGTTTGTGATGTTTTCGGAAAAGGAAACTCCAATATTTCATCTGGAGTAATAAGCTTATCCGGGCACCAAAAATCGGGCAGTTTCAGGGTACCTTTGGTACCAACAACTATTCCTTCGTTGGGTAAACTAACCCTAGCGGATGTACTTACCACCGCCGTTTTCCCATCTGGGTAAGTGATGACGACGGCACAAGATTCATCAGTACCGCATTTGTTTAAATGACCGTTAACTGCAATTTTTATGGGCTTCAGGTCTCTGAAAATGTACTGTTGGAATTGTAGTATGTAGACGCCTAGGTCAAGGATTGCTCCTCCTCCCATCTGCAGTGCCCTAAAAGTTGACGAAATTATATTGAGAAATGCAGAGATATGTAATAGTTATTTATGTATCAAGGACGTAAAACAGACGTTTATGGAACGTAGCGTGTAAGTAAAAGCCCGAGCCGCCAGTCGAGGGCTGTTACCAAGCTAAAAGACGTTTAATAAAACCTACTAGAAATGGGAGACACACGCTGATTTCTAGCCCTGCCGGGGATCCAGTGACAAAAAGATCTAGAATAATATTATTTTTAAGAAAATACATATTAAAGAAATTTTGTATGATGATGATGTAATTATTATACTAAACGATTTTTCTTAATATTTTGATGAATAATTGTAAGGGAATCCTATTCTTGATGGTAAAACATAATTTTTTAAATGCTGAAAGTAGAATTTATTTTTCAGCAAACATTTTTATCAATTTTATCAATGGGACCAAAAATATATTTCTGTCATAATTGTTGCAGCAAATTAATATTGTAGATATTTACTTTTGTAAGCTAAAATAATGAATTTTACAAACTGCCAAAATGAACGAATTAATTCAAAACTTTACCTGCAGAAATAATAAAAACTACTGACAATGAAACAGAATAACTAAACGCTAATACTAATAAATAATTGGAATTAAAAAATAAAAAAAAATTGCCTGCAGGGTGACACGAACTGGCGAAATCACATTACGATGTTTGGAATCCTACAACTATCCCATTGCGCTACCACGCCACTTATGAAAGCTTCACCCTGACACATTTAAGTAGGTAAACTATACGAGTCAACCTGAAAAAACATTTTTTACCGATATTTTAATTGGACAAGCATTTCGCTTCAGTATTTTGGTAATCAGAAGTGTTTGGCAGTCGGTACTATCGATTCCGTTAGCAATATTTCTCATAGGAAAATAACCTATCTGAAGTTTAATTAATTTGACAGTTTTCGTGGGAGGTGCTTGTCTCGTTGGTGCAATCTCACATCGGCAGGTTAAATGAGAAAGAAGTTGAGACGGAGGCGACTCGAGATTTTGAAAGACGAAATAGACGTAGAAGGACTCGACGTACGGTCTCGAAAAAAAATCTCAAAGGATTAGAGAAAGAACGGAACTTTCGCTTGAAGCGGTTCTCGAAGCCGTAAAAATTAGAAAAAGGGTCTAGGGGGTCTCGCGAAAAGTCGGAATTTCGGCAGGCATAACGGGACCATAAGACGCGAAGGACAAACGTCGGTGCTAGCCGTATCTCTCTCGCCGAATGGCGATCGACGAATATTTTGCGGAGGTTTTTTGAAAAGGCGTTTAAATTGGGAAACCGTGTAGAAAACGGGACGAAAATGCCCCTACACATAATACATAAGGCTAGGGGCGACCTCTGGTCGCCCGCGTTGATCACTTCTCGACCCCCGTTCGGAGGAGATAGCTTAGAAACTTTGTCGATTCGGCGACGGAATTTGAAGCGAGACAGCGATCGACGCGTTTTAATATATAAGGATTTCTTTCAATGCGAATCAATTTAAAACCAACCCGTGGCCTGATAATAACCATTTCATAACAAGAGATTTTAATCCGGGTTCACTTTCTAAAATACTGTGAGTGTTCTGGAGTAACACTGTTGCAACTATTATTTCCTAATGATTTAAAAACACACACATACGTGAGCCTCTCGACGTGTTGCAGAGCATGGCCAAAGTGCACAGCAGCAAAGAGCACATCCCCTATTGCCCCGCTATCAATAAGCCTTTTCATTTCCTTATAAGCCGGGAAGCAGCGGGACCACACTGCCTCCATTAGGAATAGTTTCCTTTCCCTCGCTATCTGGACCAGTCGTCGGGTTTGTTTTTCATTCAGAGTGAATGGTTTCTCACATAAAACGTGTTTGCCATTTTGGAGCATCAGTTTGGTTGTATCGAAGTGCTGTGTATTCAGATTGCCGACGTAGACGATGTCTGAAAAAATTAGATTAATTATTTAGTACCTTTATCTGTGAAGTTAATTCAGTGCCTACTATTAATATTGGGAATAAATTAGTTGCAAAAAGTATTTTCAAAAATAGCGTGTTTTAGACACCTTCTATACCATGGCAGTATTTAATTTGAATTAATGGAATGAAAATTAACCACTGTTGAGAAAAGCTATTAAAAAAAGAAACGTTAATAGCTGTACTAGTATTCCATATTTTAACATTTTTGTTTAATATAAATTAAGTACTTATCTAAATAATAACTAAAACATAGGTTCATAGAAAGTAATCCATTGAAGACGAATGGAGGATGTGTTCGAAAAGTATTAAAGAAAATAAAAGCTAGTTAAGTTTCTATAATTTATTTATTGGTTAAATATTTCTCTTATGTTAAATCGTTGTTAATTTAATTCCAACGTCAGTTGGAATTAAATTATCAGTTACCTTCAACTGACAACAGCCTGCAGTAGAAATTATAAGTATTTCCTGAATATATCGCACGTCTGTAAAGCAAATTACGCCAATGAATTCTATTAAGCAAATCGAACCTGCAATGCATCATCCTCTGAGCTCTAAAAGCGATATTGCACCATTGCGACTGTTAGAATACTATATGCGGTTGTAAAATATCAAATGAAATTTCCAATTACACTCGCGCTGAAAGTATTGTTTCGCAGATGTGAGAGCAATCAATAAATACATAAATTCTAGAATAACGAATAGGGTTCAAGATATTCCCAGTTTTATTTTTATTGGCTGTTGGCTGGTGAAGGTGCAGAATTAAATTAAAATTGGTGGAAGGATTACAATACCTATAATATACAGAGTGGTCCAGTGGTGGAACTTCAAACTTTGGACATCCGTCAGTATATTTCGGTTAAGCTTCGGTTTCCTAGGAAGCGGTGCCGTCTTTTAGCGGCCGTCAAAATACGGTGGTTGACGTCACAAAAGGTGTCGTTTATAATAAACGAAGTATTTTCCAAGAGAGCGGTAGCTCACACCGTAACGTAACAGAGCGGTGCCGTCTCATTTGAATCAGTTCATCAACGTGGTTCTGCGGTGTCTTATGTATAGCTGTGAAGTAGTTTTATAATTTTAAAACTATTTTCATTATTAAGCAAGTCCAGTACCACCAACCAATGATCAAGTACACTTTTACTAAACTTTAATAATAGTTATCATTTGAATGAATGAATAATAGTTATCAAGTCTCGTTCTGAACATAATAAATAACTTCAGTGAAACATGGACTTATCTTAAAAACACATAATTTTTGCTTTGGCGATAATGGATTTGGGATTCAATTTGTCGGCTTTAATAATCGAACAAAATCGGTGTAGGCGAAAATACTCTCTCTAAACTTGTCTTCATTATTAAATATGACACACTAGAACCTCATATGCGCCTTCTTAGCGTTTTTTTAATAAATCAGATTCAGGTTCTCTTTGAGTCTCTTCTTCTGATAACTCTTCGTCCTCTAAAATAATTACAAGTGCGACGTCAAAATCATCGATCGTTTTCAGACTTCACACTACCCACTGCCGTACGACGGCCGTACTTTTATTACCGTTTTTATGGCGTCATTCACCGTATTTTGACGGCCGTTAAAAGACGGCACCGCTTCCTAGGAAACCGAACCTAGGACCCCTTCGACCACCTCTAATAATGACCACCTTGAATTTAGAAAACGCTGACTGATTATAACTAGAGGTTATAATCAATGGTGTTATATTATCAAGCATAACATACTAATTTTATTGCATTATTAGCAAAAAACAAAACTATAAAATAAACAAGGGGTAATTCGGAAAGAGGCAGCAAAATTCTGTGTTTGGACACTCCTCGGGACACTCTTTTCTCCCAAATGACTAGGACTTTGCCCTGATTGAAAAAAAAGAGAAGAGTCGGGCGTGTAGAAACTCCTGAAGGCTGGGATACTATAAATTCGAAATCAAGGGAAAATCCTTCACTTTTTGAGTTAGTAAAAATAAAGCAGAAAAATATCTTCGATATTAAAAATGCAACACAGAAGTACTTTCTGAAAATGCCAAAGCCAGTTGTACAAATTAAATCTGTACGCCAAATGAAATAAAAAGAGACACCTGTACAATAAGTTTAAGGGATAGCTACATCGGGTTTTGGAGAATTAATATTATCAAAAATAAAGTGAAACGTCCAACGGAAATAACACTAAAGCGATCATACAATGGACCAATAGATATCACCAATGTAAAAATTTATAATTTGAGGAATTTCATGCTATATTTGGAATTCAGAAGTTTTTATGATAGTTTATCTTCCCCAAAGTTACCACTTGCATTACCACTTGCAGGGTTAGGCACAGAGGCTGAACTGGACGAGGATGACAACAGCAGTGGTATTAGCATTTGCTTTAATGCTAATAAAATATGTAATCTATAAAAAGTAATATAGTAATAAGTAAAACTAAAAAGTAGTACGAAAAAAATCTTTTTGATTAGAAAGCGTAATTATATATTATGCAAAGTTGGATCCAGAAATAACAACAAATGTCCAAACAATTTTCATTTTTTTCAAAAAGTAATGAACCAAATTACGTTATTTTCATGTAAACACTGAGTTTAATAATTACTTGCATATTACAAATATAACATTGGCAAAAAAATAAATCAACAAATAGTTATTCTCTCATATTGTTGAAATTCTTGTAAACCCTTTATTTGTAAACACGTTAAATTTCCACACCCATTGCACAATATTTTCCTCAAAATTATTTAAAAAACTGATGGATAGAGTTTGATATGGAAACTATATTATACACTTAAATATATAAACAGAAACAGAACGCCAAAAAAACAAAATACTTATAGTTTGGAAAAATTAATAAATATTATTCTTTGTTTAAAAAAGTATTTGTTTTGTTTCATCTAAAAATTGTGATTGTTATGATAGTTATGAAATTAAAACAAATTTTTCAAAACAAAACCGAAAAAATATAAATTAATTGGTACGTCTATGGAGAACAATAAAATATCCTCGAAAATACGTGTCCCTTTTAGAACCGAGGTCATGAATCCATCGGTAACCACATCAAAGGTGCCGCCTGCGAGATATCCTTCTGGTTATTTATTCTTGTGAATAAAACCATTTATAGTAGCCGAGTACTGGTACAGGGTGCCCAAAATAAGAACCTCTATCCCCTTATCTCAGAAAGTATAAAAGTATAAAACTTATTTGTTTTGCCGAGATTTTTTGAGAAGGTGTTTTTTTACAGATTTTTTCTTTAAATGCTAATATCTTCGTAACGGTAAATGATAGGTATAGGGTACTCTTAACAATGTCGACTTAGAATTTTAATGAGAGTTCAAAAACGCAATTGAATATAGGGTGTCCCATTTAAAAAAAGAAAGTTGATGCTTGGAGCAGAGAAACTGAACAACCGGTATTCAAGAAAGTTATAAAAATGAATAATTCAGGTAAAAACAAAAAACTTTCGTATTTAACATTTTTCTCTACCTTTTATACTTTCTGAGATAAGGGGATAGAGGATCTTATTTTGGACACTACACTAATTCTACACAGTTACTGTTTTTTATTGAACCAAACGTGAGTATATGCGAATGAGAATATGTGGATAACTAAATAATGAAAGAGAAAAAATAATCTTGGCGTTATTCTTAAAAGTCTCTAAACCAAATTGACAAACATACACATTCTTAACTTTTTCACCGACAATATTGCTTTGGTGAAAATGATAGTTTGACTTATCTACATTAAATATTGGATTAAGTAATCGGACAATATGAATGTGAGTGTTGTTTAAATGTATACAGTCACATTATTTCGTTTAATCAGTTAATCGAGTCTTATAACCATGTTTAAAAGCACCTGCCCATATTCAACAAAATTGCACAAAAAATCAAGGGTCATACAAACATGCTGGGTAAATGCTTTTTGTGAAAATGAAAATAAATGTTTCTATTTACCGACTTCTTTATCCTTAGCAAGCCCCTCATATCCCTCGTAGGACCTCGGAATTTCATGATCAACCGCGAACTTGCTGGCTCTGGCTTTGGAGGTTCCCGCCACAGCGACAACTTGATGGTCTGTAGTGGGAAACACCGTCAAGGAGGCGACGAAGTCGTGTGAAATCCTGCCGGCGCCAGCGATTCCCCATTTTAAGGCCATTTCTAACGATTATATTTAAATATCTGCAGCAATAGACTCGACGCGAGTTACTGGAAAAATTTCCCAAGCAGCTGTGCAACGATGGTAAACAACGCTATTGGCTTGATGACCTTTCGAATGTGTTTTGATTAGTAATAAGGTTTTATCTGTATTACACAACCGATTTGTTTATTTGAAATATTCGATAATTGAATGCCATAGAGTATCTAAGCGTAAAATCTATGGATATATGTTTTTCAAGGTGATGTTGTACAGGATGTTCCGAAATTAGTTCGCAAAAATTAAATGATATCTGTGCGTCATTTAAGTTTTTGTACTTATTAATAATAATTATAATTAATAATATCCATTTGATTAAATATACCTTTTACAGTAACAATAGAAATACAAATAAATATGGCTATAATCACAAAAGACTCCAATAAAGTTTTGAGCGTACTTAAACAAAGTTATGAATACATATAACATGCAAATTATAAGGGGTACAAAGACTATTTTGAAATAACAAAATGTTACATACTATTAATATTTAAATACAAATATCACATACATGTATTTATTTATTTATTTATTTATTTATTTATTTATTTAGTTATTTATGAAAAAATACATCCAGCAGGCAAAGCCCAATTACAGGAGTATAAGATAAATATAAATACTAATATAATACAGTACATCAAGCATGTCAAAAAGAAACATCATTTCATAACATATAGATTTACAACTAACAACTTAAATATAATATATTATGCCATAAATCAATCAAAGACTAATCGAACGACATTTAATTTGAGAGTGATCTAAAAATTTTGTTTCTGAAACAATTGATGTTGCAGTGAAATATATCAACACCTTTAATATTATTGAAACATCTGCATATTGTTATTAAAGGGGAGTTAAGTGACGTTGAGAATAAGGTATTAGTGGAGTAAAAACCGTAGAAAAATGTTTCAAAAAATTTTTTAAAGGTATAACCACATGAAACCTATACAGGATCATTGGTTCGGTCCTTGTGCATGTGAAATGACTAATTACGACATCTTTAGGGGGGTCAGACATTTTTTATCCCCAAAAATGTCAATAATTTGTCAAAATGTTATATTTATGTTTTTTAAGACATACCACGCGATAACTTCGAAACTAATTAACTTATAAACATGAGGTTTTTTTTAATCGATTCAGGACATATGGGCGGTCATAACTATACTAATTTAAGGCCCCTGGTTACCGTATTTTTTCTTGGAGAATGGAGTAAACTCGAAATTTTACTTTTATTGCTGCATGATTTTCGGTAAGCGAGAAACTTTTTTATTTCAAAGAATTTTGCTATAGTATCTGCGTATGAATTAAAGAAAAAATATTAAAAAAGTTTTTAGAAGAAGAACCAACCTTCTGTGACAAACAGTTTTCGAGTTATCGCCATTTAAATTTAATAATACAGGGACGCGCTGCGCTGCGCGACGTGCTTTTCGAAGACGCTATCAAATTATCGCCCCGTACCGCGCCAGCGATGTGTTTTGAAGGCCCGCTTGGGTGATCTCCTGACCAATATAAAATATCCAAAAAGAATTTTGTATTAAAAAAATAATTTAATGTTCTAGTATAATATATATTTTCTAATTTCATATGATTCGATAAATATTTTCTATCAGGAACACAAATTTGCATTGTATTTACATCATTTATATTTTTACTATAAAGTTAAAACACGAGTTACAAAAAAAAGGACTGAAATTTAAAAAAATTAGAATTTTCTAGACTCCGAATCTGACGAACTGAGGTCTTCGTTTTGTGGTCTGTTACTATATAATGGGTGGTATGAATAAAAACGAAGTACCTGCTACTACTACATGTATTAGTATATTCTACATAGTATTTACTTTAAAACGAAGTAGATACTATATTTCAAAGTACTCCCTTCTATTTTTCCGGAAATGCTAAAAATAATAGCATTCTTCTAAACCTTATAATTACTTTAATACTTTTTACTGGTAAATACTTCCATTTTAACAACAACTGAAATAATTTCTCCGTCATTAGCGAAGTTGATATCATGGCAGCCTCATCGTGCTACAAAGTGATTACTTTAAAAATGGTACAAATACATAGAAATAAAATTTATACTGCAAGAAGACACTACGACGCTGATACCATATACCGTCAAATATTTAGGTAAATAATTTAGTACCATCAATTTAAAATGTTTTATGTTTATATTTTTCATCTAGGTTTAGTAGGGTAAACGTTACTTTCTCGTTACTCGTTACTTTTAAACATGTCTATCTCGTTATCCAGGGTCTGGCACACGGCGTATGTGTGACGGAAGTAAGTACTACACATTTCAAAGAATGTTAGATACTTCATAATATGGAGTATATTATACTTTGTGGTGAAGCATGTTCTATGTCAAGTAAAGTAGATACTACCGGAAATTAGTAAATCCTTCGTTTTAAAGTAGATATTACGTAGAATATACTAATACTTGTAGTAGTAGTAGTAGCAAGTACTTCGTTTTTATTCATACCACAAATTGCATATTTACATTCGTCGCAACATGTTAATCTTTGTGCTAAATGCGTGCCCTTATTATTGTTGCAATTTCTGTCGGAACATCGGATTGACAAAAATAGGATTTTTGCGAGACAGTTTCAGTTTTGTATGTATTTATAACATCAACAGTCCTTTAAGATGTATTCGGATGAAGGAAGTGTGATAGAAAAGTAACGAGTAACGAGAAAGTAATGTTTACCCTACTAAACCTAGATGAAAAATATAAACATAAAACATTTTAAATTGATGGTACTAAATTGTTTACCTAAATATTTGACGGTATATGGTATCAGCGTCGTAGTGTCTTCTTGCAGTATAAATTTTATTTCTATGTATTTGAACCATTTTTAAAGTAATCACTTTGTAGCACGATGAGGCTGCCATGATATCAACTTCGCTAATGACGGAGAAATTATTTCAGTTGTTGTTAAAATGGAAGTATTTACCAGTAAAAAGTATTAAAGTAATTATAAGGTTTAGAAGAATGCTATTATTTTTAGCATTTCCGGAAAAATAGAAGGGAGTACTTTGAAATATAGTATCTACTTCGTTTTAAAGTAAATACTATGTAGAATATACTAATACATGTAGTAGTAGCAGGTACTTCGTTTTTATTCATACCACCCATTATATAGTAACAGACCACAAAACGAAGACCTCAGTTCGTCAGATTCGGAGTCTAGAAAATTCTAATTTTTTTAAATTTCAGTCCTTTTTTTTGTAACTCGTGTTTTAACTTTATAGTAAAAATATAAATGATGTAAATACAATGCAAATTTGTGTTCCTGATAGAAAATATTTATCGAATCATATGAAATTAGAAAATATATATTATACTAGAACATGAAATTATTTTTTTAATACAAAATTCTTTTTGGATATTTTATATTGGTCAGGAGATCACCCAAGCGGGCCTTCAAAACACATCGAGAGCGCGGTACGGTGCGATAATTTGATAGCGTCTTCGAAATCACGTCGCGCCGCGCAGCGCGCCCCTGTCTTATTAATTTTAAATGGCGATAACTCGAAAACTGTTTGTCACAGAAGGTTGGTTCTTGTTCTAAAAACTTTTTCAATATTTTTTCTTTAATTCATACGCAGATACTATGGCAAAATTCCTTGAAATAAAAAAGTTTCTCGCTTACCGAAAATCATGCAGCAATAAAAGTAAAATTTCGAGTTTACTCCATTCTCCAAGAAAAAATACGGTAACCAGGGGCCTTAAATTAGTATAGTTATGACCGCCTATATGTCCTCAATTGATTAAAAAAAACCTTATGTTTATAGGTTAATTAGTTTCGAAGTTATCGCTTGGTATGTCTTAAAAAACATAAATATAACATTTTGACAAATTATTGACATTTTTGGGGATAAAAAATGTCTGACACCCCTAAAGATGTCGTAATTAGTCATTTCACATGCACAAGCACCCAACCAATGATCCTGTATAGGTTTCATGTGGTTATACCTTAAAAAAAATTTTTTCGAGAAGGAAGCGACTTTTTCCCTTGTTTTTACTCCACTATATGGGAAAATAAAATGTAGCGTTGTTCCGCGATATTAATCTAGGTATACTGAAATAAATTTGTTGTAATATCACATGTGAATCAACATAGTTGTGAATAATTTTATATAGAAAGCATATCCCTAACAACTCGCGTCTTTTACGAAATGAAGGAAAACTGAATTCGGTTAGTAAACAGTCGTAGCTGTAATTTCTTTCCGGATAAAAATGGTGTTTTCGAAAATATAAATATTTCAAGAATTTTCTTTAAATACATTCAATTGTGTCAATATATTTAGCACTATGGGGGTTCCAAATTACACTGCAGTATTCAAGCTTACTTCTAACAAGTGCAAAATATAGCTTACAAATAGTATCTGGCGAGGTAAATTCTCTGCTGTTGCGTATAACAAAGCCCAACATTTTTAAGGCGCTACATTTAATTCTTTCAATGTGAGGGTTAAATGTTAGTTTTGTATCAAAATATACTCCCAAATCTACAGTTTCAAAAACACGATTTAGCTGCACCTTGTTAATTAGATAATCAAAATTAACGGAAGTTATTTTTCTATGATAGCTCATTATCTTGCACTTGTCGATGTTGAGGGGTAAATTGTTATTTTTACACCATATATTTAAGGCTGTCAAATCCACATACATACATACATGTAATTATAATGTATTTATAATAACTTTATAAGGAAGAACAGAAATAATTAGATATTTTATAAATATTGCATAAAAATCTTAAACAACTAATATATTCAATTACAAACTCAAATACAATAAATAACATTTAAATACAATGGAAATGATTGTCGAATATGCTTGATCGGTAAGTAGCTAATTTTTTATTTCTTATTTTTTTTTCAAGTGTAAATATAAACTTACATTTTCAATATTTTTTGTTCTTTTAAATATTTCTCTTCTACTTTTCTTTTTATTTATTATTTTTTTAGTCCACCTTTATTCAATCCTCTCTTAAACATTTCCTCACTTTATTTGGTGTGGAGATTAAAATAAAGTTTCTATAGATTTTCTCAAGAATGGCACAAAAATAAAAAATAATTTTGATAATGAAAGTAGCGCTTATATAGTGATTGAAAGGGTTTAAATAAAACTCGCCCTTTATTTTTTCTCAGAGTTAGAACCTGAAATAAATATAAATGTTGTTGTAGTTTCTGTTTAAAAATAACAAAACAATGTTTTTTCAATTAGAGATGTTTAAGTATGAGAAAGCACCAAGTGCGCATAATTATTATAAAAGTTTTAGAGTCATGATTCAGTTAATAGATAGGTTACACATGCATTGTTATATATCAATTGTAAATTTTGGACTAAAGAAAATTATTTGGTTTTTCAAAGGATTTCTACATAGTTATTATATGTAATTTGCAAAACATCCATTTACTTAAGAGTGTTTTTACACTCTTAAGTAAATACTGAAAATACAATCGGCAAATAAATTGTAACATTTTAATCAAAAACCATACAGGTCAACTGCAATTTAGGGATTTTTATGTTGCGCGTCACAAATTTAGTAGCCTTTTTTTCACCCCCTGGGACTGCATGTTTTGGGTCGCTATCTGTTTTCACCCCCTGGGACCCATTTCAAGGTAATGATTTTTATACAGAATAGCATACGTATGAGATGCGTATTACGTGTACCAAAGGAGAATTTGGGACGCTCAATAATTTTCGAGAAAATTGATATTGTTTGTTTTGGGTGCCTTATATTTTTCACCCCCTAGGGCCCTTTCAAGTCAGTGATTTTTATACTGAGTAGTCTATATGAGATGCTTATTACGTGTACTAAAGGAGAATTTGGGACGCTCAATAATTTTCGAGAAAATTGAGATTGTTTGTTTTGGGTGCCATCTATTTTTCACCCCCTAGGGCCCATTTCAAGTCAATGATTTTTTAACTGAGTAGTCTATATGAGATGCTTATTACGTGTACGTACCAAAGGAGAATTTGGAACGCACAATAATTTTCGAGAAATTTGAGATGTTTGTTTTGGCTGCTATCTATTTTTCACCCCCTAGGACCCATTTCAAGTCAATGATTTTTATACTGAATATTCTACATGAGATGTTTATTACGTGTACCAAAGGAGAATTTGGGACGCTCAATAATTTTCGAGAAAATTGAGATGTTTGTTTTGGGTACTATTGGGTACTGTCTGACAATTATTGTCTAATTGACAGATACCTATGGCAATCTGATGAGATCATAACAAGATCGAAACCGGTCATTGTTTGGTATTTGGTCTTGATAAAGGATGTGGCGACATCCATGGAGATGTTGATGTAATATAACGCCAGTCGGGGCATATTGGCCGTGGAGTAGTTGTTTTCGGCATCTCCTTCCAATAATTAAGTAGGATTGTCTTCCTCAAAGACAATAGAGGTCGCTGTAATGGCGTCTGCTTTCTGCAGATCGTTATCTGTCTGTCAATTAGACAATAATTGTCAGACAGGTAGTAGCAAAGACCTAAAGAGGGCACTGCAGTGTATTTCACTGTATCTCGCCACTACAAACATACTTTTAGTATATTTGAAAGCTGCAAGTCTCTATCGCTTTTCGTTAATATTTTGTGTGCTATTAAATATTGATAATTTTCTTTGTTTTGGGTGCCATCTATTTTTCACCCCCTAGGACCCATTTCAAGTCAATGATTTTTAACTGAGTAGCCTATATGAGATGCTTATTACGTGTACCAAAGGAGAATTTGGGACGCTCAATAATTTTCGAGAAAATTGAGATTGTTTGTTTTGGGTGCCATCTGTTTTTCACCCCCTAGGGCCCATTTCAAGTCAGTGATTTTTATACTGAGTAGTCTATATGAGATGCTTATTACGTGTATTAAAAGACTTGGGTTCTATTTGTTTTTCAGCCCCTGGGACCCATTTTAAGTCGATGATTTTTATACTGAATAAGTCAATATGAGATGCTTATTACGTGTACCAAAGGAGAAGTTGGGACGCTTAATAATTTTCGAGAAAATTGAGATTACATGTTTTGGGTGCTATCTGTTTTTCACCACCTGAGACCCATTTCAAGTCAATGATTTTTATACTGAATAGTCTATATGAGATTCGTATTACGTGTATCAAAGGAGAAGTTTGGACGCTCAATAATTTTATAGAAAATTGAGATTGTATGTATTGGGTTATTTTTAATTTATCGTTATCGTAATTGTAATACTGAGCAGACTGAGTACCAAAAATAATACTCTTTTTGGCACTGGCCATGCTCAGAATAAGGTTACGATAACTATAATCGAAAAACTAAGGGGTTTGAAATGTTGGTTGATGTTTTCGGTCAACGCAATATCAAAACTTTTTAGATCAATTATAGAAAAGATAATCAGTTTTTGTATATGTAGGTACTGTTAGTTTGTAAGTGAAATTTCAATATATTCCTACTACCAAATCTTAAGCTCTTATTGCAAAGCACTACACCAACCCCACATACATATACATTTTTTAATGATACCTCCATTAACTTTCACGTGCGCATTTATAAATTATTTAACGTCTATTTTACATGTTTTTAACATCAAATTTAGAAACATGTAGGGACCAGTCATCTATCGCCTTTCATATCAAATTCAGCATGTAGTAGGTAATGTATATTCAGAGCACCCTAATGCAGAAGGAAAGGGTGCGAATATTTCATGCCCTTTACTCTGTACAATTAAAATTCACATGACCACACCGATTTCTTATCGGGGAAGGGATGTCCAATAATTATAATTTAAGACTTGTTACATTTTTATTATACGTTCATAAATGAATATAGCTGGGTCAGGGAGATTGTATAGTATTCGGATGATGCTTGTGTCTACCAAGCTACTTATATTTATATTAGGTTATATGTCAGGAAGTTATATGTCCCTCAAGTGAATCACACCTATTTTTTTTTTAATTACACTACCACTGCGAGAAAAGTTTACTGATTATAATTAAAACCATTTGGTTTTACGGTGACACATAGTTTGCTTAATATAATACAGCTATCGTTTTTATAAAATTTTTAGCTAATCTCTAACTAAACACATTATATTTTAGGTATAAATAAACGATTTGGCAACAAGAATATTGTTTTCTTTGTATGTAATAATCCTTTATTTCAATTATTTAGTAATGTAGTAATTATAAATTCTGATTTAGTAATTGTATATCAAATATTTCGTAATATTACTGAAACTTGATAAAAAGATAGGATAAGGCTAAAACTGCATTAAGAAAATTGACAGCATCCGCGTAACCTAATCGTTATTTGTATAAAGGTTAGATTTAGTCTACTAACACTTTATTTTTATAAATTCCATTTTATGTGAAAGAAGTTTATATACTTAGTAGATGCAGCAAAATTGATGAAGGGCTTTCAACTAATCAAAATACGTAATCGAGAAGCCTGACAACATGAAGAACATATACATCATAATTTGAAAGCTCTACACTTCATTTCATCTTATTTTACTGATTATGGTTGGTTTGTATGAATTTGGTAACTGATTTTACAAAACAAAAAACTACAGCTGTTTTAACGAAATCTGAATTCAAAAAATAATTTCATTTAATAAAGTTTGTAGTATAATAACCATGGAAATGGTATTTGTCAACTTGTTATAAAGTAATTTTGTCAGAAAATACATAATTGCTCTATCTTGAGTCATTAAAATTTATAATGGCTTTTAATTCAAACTATCTTGATAATGAAAGTCATTCATTTATTTGACACTTTTCCAAATAAAACTCAAAGGTAACATCAAAGGCAAATCATGGTAGAGTAACTCAAAATTTCCAAAAGAATTAGATCCATAAAAGATGAGCCCTGATCTTGTTGCCCCAAAAAAGGCGAAAATGTTATTGAGGTATTTCAAACTTTTGTGTGGATCCTATACATCTGTACTCCTTCTATTGGTCCTACTTTAAAAACTAACTTTTATAAACCTTGAAAGGTATTACCGCAAGAGTTAAATGAAGAAGATTATGATGGCAGGCTGGAATTTTGTCAAAGTGATCAAGATCCGAATTTTCCATTTAATGTACAGGGTGATCCAAACTCAATGTCTCGGCTCTATTGTAGGAAAACGGGAGAAGATAACAAAAATCTGAAAAAAGGGTCTTAAATGGTAGTAATCAAAGTCCATTTTAGGCACAAACGGCACGTTATTCAAATTTTGGAAACGTCATTAAATGACGTCCTCAATTTTTTTTTTCCAGAAACATACCTATATTTTTACATATATCAAAAGAGCTCATCTTTCTGAATAAATGTTGTAGGAAAAATTTTTCTTTATCTTCTTTCGTTAAAAAGTTATAAGGAAAAATGTGATTTCAAGAAATCGCAATAGTCATGATTTAAACAAGTAGTCTATGGAAAACAAATATATTAATAAACAATAAAATAAAATAACAAGTTTCATAATAAATTTTCGATGTGGCCACCTCCTATTTCTAAGCACTTTTCGAATCTCTGCCGTACTTCTCTTCCAGAGGATTTACGTAACATATCTTTGGATAATTCCTTGCAAGCACTTCTAATCTTTTCTTTTAGATGTATCTAAATTAATAGATGGTGTTCTATAAACTTTATTTTTTAACGTTCCCCACAAGAAAATATCGAGTGGTGACAAGTCAGGTGATTTCTGTGGCCATTGTATTGGTCGATTAATACCTATCCAGCGTTCTCCATAAGTTTGGTCTAAATATTGTTGAAATATTCTCGCTTTATGCGGTGGAGCTCCGTCATGCTGGAACAACATATTTACTCGCAATTGTAGTGGCACATTTTCGAGAAGTATCGGCAGTTGTTCTTGAAAAAACAGCAAATATTGCTGACTGCGTAAAATATCTTCGTAAAAATATGGACCAATCAAATAATTACCAATCATACCACACCAAACATTAATTCCAAAATGACCCTGGTTTTGAATAGGATTTACATGGTGAGGATTTTCAGTAGCCCAATAATGTTCATTCTTTTTATTTGGCTTACCGTTACTGACGAAACGACTTTCGTCGGTCCACAAAACATGCTGGAAAAACAGATGATCGTTCATTTCTAAATATACCATTACTTGTGCAATATAATTATTTCTTCGTTCTAGATGTAGTGCTGATAAATATTCCAAATTATGTAGTTTAAAATCCTCTGAACAGAAGTGTATTTTAAATTTAATTCACGACAGGCTTGTCGTATTGAATTTCTTGGGTGTTCTTCGAAATACTTCAAAACAGTGGCCACTGTATTATCAGAATTGACCCTTTTTGCAATTTTTTTCCCCTTACGAGAAGAAAAAGCTTCTTTATTTTCACGTAAAGTGAGCTCCAACCTGGCAAAACTTTTTAAATTAGGAACAATACGTTCAGGGTATCTGTCGGCGTATAACTGCACTGCTCTTCTAGAATTCCTTTTAGTTTCGCCATAAATTAAAAGCATATCAACTTTTTCGTCGTGCGTAAATTTTTTTTTAAATGATTGGTATAACTATAATACTTTTCAACTAATAATTCAATTAATTGATGACATTATGACACTTTGTTATTTGTTATCCATAGACTACTTGTTTAAATCATGACTATTGCGATTTCTTGAAATCACATTTTTTTTTTAAACATTTTTCATTATAACTTTTTAACGAAAGAAGATAAAGAAAAATTTTTCCTACAACATTTATTCAGAAAGATGAGCTCTTTTGATATATGTAAAAATATAGGTATGTTCCTGGAAAAAAAAAATTGATGACGTCATTTAATGACGTTTCCAAAATTTGAATAACGTGCTGTTTGTGCCTAAAATGGACTTTGGTTACTCTCATTTAAGACCCTTTTTTCAGATTTTTGTTATCTTTTCTCGTTTTCCTACAATAGAGCCGCGACATCGAGTTTGGATCACCCTGTACTTTTACTTTATAATATTTAATTATTCGCCATAATTTAAGGTATTGGAGCGACGAAAATTCTCACGGGATGAGTAAAAAGCATATATAGGAAGACCCACGGACGAAGACCTCAAAAAATAATCGTCTGGGCTGGTATTCTAGGTACTACCGATATAGGTCCGTTTAGAATTTTTTATGGTAATTCAAATGAAGAAAAGTAGAAGCAAATACTTTGTGATCAAACTGTACCTTATCTGCAAGAGATAGACCTTAATTATGACAATATCTGGGTCCAACAGGATGGTACAGCAACTTATTTGAATGCAGTTCGTCAGTCTTAAATTATCTTAAACAGATTATTTAAGAGAAGATAAACTTATGATTACTTAGATTAAATTAAGTTACTTTCTAGTTAGTAGCTAGTTACTTTACTAGTATAGGTTACTTTCCTTTGAAACATTTGTTGTTAATCTAGATAACTTGTTGTTCCGGGACATTTGGTAGAGAGTATATACAGTGAGGTTCAAAACTCTGGAACGCCCCAAATAACTTCCAAAATATTGTTTTTTTGAAAAATCGCTCGGACCCGTCGATTGCTATTTTTAATTGCACATTTTTTTTTTCACAAAAACTTTTTATACAGGGTGTGTCATGTAACAGTGGCCAATACTAACTTTCTTGTTTTAAATACAACATCCTGTATATTATTACATTTTTGGATTCTACATAAAATTCTAAACACTTTTTATGTAGGATGTCCTATACTTATCTTAAACTGTTTTGGAAATATTGACAGGTGAATATTGACATTTTTGCAACATTGACACCCTGTAAAATCTAAACGGTTTGAGATCAAGCAAAACGGCTTGCACGTTCCTATCTTAACTTTTCATAAGCTATCGTTTGGTACTAATTTCAGAATTATCCAAAAATTTAAAATTTTCCGAAAATTTTGAAAATTTTTAATTCCTGGATAAATTTGAAATTACCATCAAACGATAGCTTATGAAAAGTTAAGATAGAAATGTGCAAACCGTTTTGCTTGATCTCAAACCGTTTAGATTTTACAGGGTGTTAAATTGCAAAATGTCAATATTCACCTGTCAATATTTCCAAAACAGTTAAGATAAGTATAGGACATCCTACATAAAAAGTGTTTAGAATTTTATGTAGAATCCAAAAATGTAGTAATATACAGGATATTGTATTTAAATTAAGAAAGTTAGTATTGGCCACTGTTACATGACACACCCTGTATAAAAAGTTTTTTTGGAAAAAGATGTGCAATAAAAAATAACAATCGACGGGTCCGAGCGATTTTTCAAAAAAACAATATTTTGGAAGTTATTTGGGGTGTTCCAGAGTTTTGAACCTCACTGTATAATTATATGTAACCAAGAAACAAACCAATAATTGATATCGATATTTTCATTAGTAGGTAATATAATTGTATAAGTATTAGTAATAAATGATGTTCTTTTCCGTGTGGATAAACAAATCATTTATCCAATATTATTGTTGTCTGATTTTAATGTAAAATAAAAAAAAGAAGTTCAGTGAATTTAAAAATCTGATTGTGATTGCACATGCCTTTCAGGTCGATTCTGTTTGCATCTTGCTAAGAGTCTTGTTATGTAAATCATGTTGTTATGAGTTTAAGTGGTAACCAGATCTTATTCAAAATTGGTATTCCGTTTGGAGAGTTATAGTAAGTATTGTTAAAGTTTACAGAAACAACAATATTGTTATAAGTTTGTACGTGTCGGGGGTTAAATTCATTGAATATTTCTAGAAGAAGAAGACGGCAGTGGGATATAACCTCAAATTTTGTGTTTTGAGTTTGAAGTCTACCCGTTTCATCGCAAATCACGATATATTCTTTGGTTTCACGAGCGTTTCACCTTTATATTTACCACAGAGTAACCTATGATTTATGAAGAAGAATTAGTTTATCTCATAGAGAAAACGTGTATTATCCTCTTTGTCATTACCATGTCACTAAACAAGAAAACAAACAAACCTCGAATGGAACTAATTGTAAATTATCTCGAATAAGCTTGCAAAAACCTACAAAAGTAGTTTCTATGTGAATTGATAATTTTAATTAAATTATCCCTATGTATCACCTGTAAATGAAATGGTATTGTAGCTTCATCGACAAACATTTCTAGTTTCTGAAAAAATTTCAGTGCCACTCCTTTACCCAAACGAAATAACTTGATAAATTTTCATTCGGAACCTCAAATGGGTTGCTTGCATCGCTAATACTTCTGAATTCAAGTCTTAATTGTTTTCTAAAATTTTAAAAATTCAATTTTAATTTAGGTACACATTTCTGATCAAAATACACAAATAAAAATAACTGTACTTAAATATAAGTAGGTACTTACTGATTAAGACCATTTTGTAACTCTTCATGAAAATTCAGTTTAAAATGTATAAATAATGGATTTATGGCCATTTTAAACACTAAATATAGGTAACCACTAACTATATTGCAATGTTCATAGCAAGCACTAAAATGAGGTTGCTAAGATTACCAGAAATAATAGCAAAATATGTTTAAAATGACAAATCATCTTGTTCAAATTTATCAAACAGAATATGTATCTTACATATCTGGTTAAGAAATAACCATATCTTTAATAAATAGCCAAAAACAATATTGTTATGTTCAAACAGAATCGACCTGATTGTTATTTGATTAGAGCATACCACAGAGAATCAGATATAAATGTTACGGTCAAAAACCTAAAATCTTTTGATATAACCTGTATACAATATTATAGTTAATATGGAAACAAAGGCTAAAAATTAATTTTCCATGTCCTTTGTTACAAACAACCGCAAATAAATCCCTGTTATACTTATCTCACCTACATCCAGATATGCAACTGCCCCATATTTTTGCCGATATAACAAATGACCCCCATAATCGAGGCAATGACGTATATCGATGAATGGCGGCAACCTCATCCCCTCATAAATATTCCTCGTCGCTCAGACAATCGTTCCAGAAATTTCAGTGAACTGCTAAAAAATGTTTCACATTTATCGAATCCATCGACCGGTTTGTCTTGCAGGGCTGGCCTTGCATCACCTCGCCGAAAAGCAGTGGCGTAGACATACATTTAGTTTTATTACATGATGATCAGTGGCTTGTGAAGAAGAAAATCGTGATCAGATCACGATAATTAATGAAGTATAATAATCTCTATTGGCGATTCAAATTACCGATGAGGGCGCTGCAAATTGTAAACAAATATGGAGGAAGACAAGTAAAAATTTTGCATTTCATGCTACATCTAGCAATTTAGCATTAATCTGTCATAAATATAGTGACTTCATGTACTAGTTACGGTGAAATACAGGATAAAAAGAGTGGTAAAAACAGTCAAACGTCCCATAAGTGCTTCATTGCTAACTATATAAATTTTTTGGGTTGAAACAGGTTTTTAGCAAATAACTACGAATAGATGTCATTAAGATCATCCTCCATCTGCAAACGCCTTATATTAAATAAGGACTAAAACAAATCAAGCCAAAACAGCTATTCTCCTGGTTATATGCCGCGCCGAGCGCTGAATTACAAAGCAACATTTGTCGTATTTTGATGTAAACACAGAATAAAAAATACAAGGATTCGGATTGCAACGAAAACTACGAGGTAATACTCAGACCACACATCGTAGGATGCCACTAATTGCAGACCGGTTTCGACCTTTTTATGGTCTCATCAGTGCAATATAAAGCATACCCACGAATGCGAAGACCTGAGTATTTGGCACAATAGGTTAGCCTTGCGTATGCAAGGCTAACATATTATGCTACGTACCTATTGTGCCACGCCATTAAGTCCTAATAGTCCTAATGGCGCCACCTCTTGGTAGTTTTCGTAATACAATCCAAACCAAGCGTAATGGGGTGGTAGAAATCCAATACAAAGGATGATCTTAATGACATCCATACTATTCGTAGTTATTTGCTATATGCAAGTCATATGCTATATGCTATATCCCATCTGACAAGTAGTAGAACTAGTTTCTACAACCTGTTATTGTATTGGACCCTAGTTTTTGTTTACTTAATATTTTGGACTAAAATAAGTGTGATAAACTTGTATGGTGATACCATATTAGTGTTTGTTTTTTGTTAAATAATGCTTAAATTAAAATATATTCTGCTTTTATAAAACTAATAATAGAAAAATATAGGGTAACTGCAACAAAGTGGTTATGTTGTGTAAATAAACGTGTTCCCTGTTATTAAATTGTTGCCTTTTGGAGAAATGAATGATAAACAGTTTCTTATACTAGGGCCAAATTTCTATCTATATTCAATCTTAAACACTTCTATTCACACATTTTTTACGGAATGACACCCATAAACACGTCAGTTTGTGTTGTGCAGATTTCTTTTGAATGCCATTTTAAAATGTGATATAAACAACGGATTTCATTCGCCTCTACGGGGAGGAAACTTTCTCACATGCAAAAGCATACAGTAATCTCCTTATCCGTAAATCCCGACTACTTAGTGACCTGGCCTTTCTCAAGTCCTGTCGCGATCATCACGTTATTCCGAAATTCTTACAACTCAAATATCATACAAAAACACATTCTATATCCAAAATTCTAAACAAAGCAAGTTGGGCACTTCTCCGCAATTCTATACACAGCACCAGAAAACATCTTAACACGACTAATAACCATCTCTACAACACCTATACCAAGATACACTCATCCAAGATACACCCTATCCTTTGGGATACTTTTGACAAACTATCCCACGATAAAGCTCAGTACATTTCACTACAGAAAACCAACACCCAAAAACGTAAACTTCAACATCTCATCGATATACAAAATCCTACACAAACTTCAAGTGTCATAGATCCTACAACGGTCGTCCACAATTTCTCCGACACCCCAGTCAGTGACACCGCTATAAAAGCCCTATCCAAAGGTTTCAACTTCTCTCCTACACCCATCTCTATTCCAATAGAAAAGATCATTTCCCAAACCGAGAATGCCATATCTCATCTCCCAACAAACGAAGCCGAAAATACCAGACAAGACATTGCTAGAATATTACGGACCTCCAAACCTCCACTTTCCAACCTCCCTTCAAACGAACGACGTGCACTTAAACACTTACATAACAACAAAGACATTATCATTCTCCCTGCAGATAAAGGAAACGCCACGGTCATCCTTAATACAACAGACTATACACAAAAGATTTACAACTTACTAGACAGTACAGACTACAAACAAATTCCCAACGATCCCACAACATACCTCGAAAAGAAAACTAAAACCATCATAAACAACTCCACTCTACATTCCGATATCAAAAAAGACCTAATTCCCCGCGAAAAATCTTCCCGAACACCCAGAATATACGGTTTACCCAAAATTCACAAACCTGGACTTCCTCTACGTCCCATTGTAAGCGCCTTTAACTCTCCCACACAAAAGCTAGCACAACACCTAGCCAAAACACTCCAACCTTTAGCTGAACAAGCTACTTCTTATGTCAAAGATTCTGTCCATTTCATCCATCTTCTCAAGAACTATCCTATTTCCTCAGACGATATTCTGGTTAGCTTTGATATTGTGTCCTTGTTCACAAATATCCCTCTACCAGAAACAATAGATATTCTTAAAAACAAACATCATATCTCCTCCGACACCTTATCACTATTACAACACTGCATGTCCAATACCTATTTTCTATTTCAAAATAATTTCTATAAACAAATTCAAGGAGCCCCAATGGGATCACCACTATCTCCCGTCCTAGCCAATATTTTTATGGAGAATTTTGAAACCCAAGCCCTAAACTCAGCCGAACTCAAACCAACATGCTGGCTTAGATACGTCGACGATACCTTCGTTATCTGGCCACATGGAAGTGATTCTCTAGACACCTTCCTACGTCATCTCAACAGCATAAATCCACATATTCAGTTCACAATGGAAACAGAAAACAATTCCTCCTTACCTTTCCTAGATGTCCTCATTACGAAAACTCCAAACCAGGGTTTCTCCCACACCGTCTATCGAAAACCAACCCACACAAACCGGTATCTGAACGCCAAATCCCATCACCATCCATCACAACTAAACTCTGTGGTCCGCACCCTAGTAACAAGATCCATCCGACTAACAGACAACGATAACAAACAGAAAGAACTAGACACATTAACACTGGCACTACAGCACAATGATTATAACCGAAACCACATACACCGAACAATACGAAAAATCCAAAACCCAACTCCCACTCCACAACCAGAACCACAAACAAATATTTCTGAACAACACAAAGCCTTCCTTCCATATATCAAAGGCGTTACTGACAGAATTAGTCGAATCCTTAAATCCCAAAACATTAAAACCATCTTCACTCCTGAGCACAAATTATCCAACTTCCTAAGAACCCCTAAAGACACTATTCCTAACGAATCCCATGGAGTTTATGAAATCCCATGCTCAGATTGTTCACAAACCTATATCGGGCAAACAAACAGACGCATTCACAACAGGGTATACGAACACAAACTCGCAGTCAGAAAATCCGACCCTTCCTCAGCCCTAGCCAAACATCATATACAAACAGGACATAACATAAATTTCGACAAAGCCAAGACCATAGCCCCCATTTCCAACCTTAAATCCAGAATCATCCGTGAAGCCATTGAGATCGAGAAGCGTCCCAATTGTCTAAACAAAAGGGATGACGGTCTTCGACTTCCGGCAACATGGAAACCTTTGGTATCCAGCTTACAAACACACCTCCAACATCCCTCCGATATCTCCAACAACCCAGCAACAGTCACACGTGACCAATTTTCACAGTCCACTAGTCACAGCGCGGGATCCTCCTCTTCCCCCACCCCGCTCTCCACTACAATAAATACCGCACCCCGTCGCAGCAGTAGACAGATCTCTCTGAGAAGTAGGCAGATTGAGGCTTCAGAGACGATCGGTGGTGAGATCTGGGGAGTAGGCAGATTGAGGCCCCGGAATCGAACCACAACATCTTAACCCTTTCCCTTTCTCTGAAGAGTAGGCAGATTGAGGCTTCAGAGAACTCAACTATTAATACTTCATCTCTTGAAAATGGCTCCAAAACGGGAGCCGAAACGTCGAGACACTAATCATCTCCAACGCGGTTCAACCCGAAAACCTAGTTTCTCTCATACTCACGACCGCGGAAGCCTTTCCGAACATTTCATATATATATATATATATATATATATATATATATATATATATATATATATATATATATATATATATATATATATATATATATATATATATATATATATATATATATATATATATATATATATATATACACGGTGGGCCATTTTAATCTATGCACCTGAAAAACTCAGTAAGTTCGCATCCTATCAAAAAATGACCTTTATAAAAGTTGTAGGATACAAAGGGGGTCAAACAATAGTGACCTTGAATTTGACCTTCAAGCTGACCTTCAAGGTCAAATCAAGGTCAACTTGAGTTTTTTAAATGGAAACCCCTATTTTTTACACCGGAATCGGAAAGGGCGGGAAATTTTACGTCAGAATATGCTCTCAGGTCATCTGACCTCGATGACCTCAAAGGTCAGATGAAGGTCATAAATACGAAATAATCGGATGGCTATGAAAAATCTTAGGTAGGGTATTGCCGAAAAAGTAAAGGTCATTATTTAAGTAATTTTTAACGAGAAATTCAAAGGTGCCCTTAAATTTGACCTTGGCAGTGACCTTCAAGGTCAACTTGAGTTTTTTAAATGGAAACCCCTATTTTTTACACCGGAATAGGAAAGAGTGGGAGATTTTACGTCCGAATATGCTCTCAGATCATCTGACCTCGATGACCTCAAAGGTCAGGTGAAGGTCATAAATACGAAATAATTGGGTAGCTGTCAACATTCTTATGTAAGGTGTTGTCGAAAAAATGAAGATCATAATTTGAGTAATTTTTAACGAGAAATTCAGTGTTGACCTTTATTTTGACCTTGGCGATATTTATGACCTTCATCTGACCTTTGAGGTCATCGAGGTCAGATGACCTGAGAGCATATTCGGACGTAAAATTTCCCGCCCTTTCCGATTCCGGTGTAAAAAATAGGGGTTTCCATTTAAAAAACTCAAGTTGACCTTGATTTGACCTTGAAGGTAAGCTTGAAGGTCAAATTCAAGGTCACTAGTGTTTGACCCCCTTTGTATCCTACAACTTTTATAAAGGTCATTTTTTGATATGATGCGAACTTACTGAGTTTTTCAGGTGCATAGATTAAAATGGCCCACCGTGTATATATATATATTTTGTAATACATGGCAAGGTTTATTGCACTGTAATTTCTTCATTTCAATTAAGTATACAAAACGTCAAGTAGCCTTGAACAACTACTTGATTTCAACAAGTACTCGAAATATAACTACTTAACTTGACTTGGCATTCGACTAGGCATTACTTGATTTGACTTGACTTGTTTTCAGGTCAAGTCAAGTAGTTTGAATATCAGGTCAAGCCGTGGATCCTTAGTTGTATGTATAATATGTTTGTACATGTATTGGTCCTTATTTTATTTACCTGTTTTTTCTTTTTATGACTTGCTCCTATAATCCTGTAAATGTACATAATGACGTAGTTATAAATCAATTCTTCTTCTTCTCATTCCAGTCTATGAAAGAATTTGTGGATCATCTATATATCTTCTCCGTCGTTTTTCATGTCATGTGATTATTATAAACTAAACACAAATCCGTTTCTGAAGCAGAAAACTTTCATTGCATTTGGAAATATGCATTTAGCTGTTCTAACTATATATCACTGCTTGTAAATTTTGAAACTGCTTTTGCTTACAATAACTACGCAGTAAAACAAAAGCAGGGTACTACTATACATAATGCAACTTGTTTACATTTTATAATCATACCTGTACTCACTAGTATCATTAGAGTGTCTTATGTTATTTATGTTCAAACTGTTATTCTTTTGTAGTACCTATATATTTATTTTATATATTTTCTTATTGTATATTTATTATCATTTATTATTATTTATAGTCAATTTAATTGAGCTTAAGAGAGCTTAAGAGCTTAATTAATAAAATTTGATTTAGTAAGAAATAATTTTTTCATTAAAATGTAATACAAAAGGTACCTATGTGACCAAAAATAATTATTTTTAATGTAGGTAATGTAGATGATTGTTTAATATTTCATTATTTAAAATATGTAGTTAGCTTTTATAACAAGTTAAATACAAAATACAAAACTATAGTATTTGAGTAATAGATGCTTTATTATATAAGGTATGGTTAATGTAAAATTTAGTGTGCTGTTATATAAAATTTAGTAAAAATGTACTTTACGTAAAAAATAATTCCGCGCCACTGTTTGCTACACGAAAACGTCTAGAGGCATAGGCATTATAAAGCAATTCATCAATCTCTATCAATCTCTATAAAAAAGAGGAGAAATTTGTTTGGAAAATATGTTCACTCTATTTTTAATCCAGGCTTTCTCCAATGAATATAGGAAAATTATAACACATTTTCCATCAAGCAATTTTTTGTTGCATTATTTGTCTCAAAAGAGACTGGATCTTGAAGCCTGTTTGTAAAAACAACCTCAAAAGGACGACAAAAAGGATTTTATCAGTTATTTAATTTTATCGTAATCTTTTCTATAACATTATTTATGTTTAGAAATCGTTACTAAATGCTACTGTACAATTTCTTTTATTATCGATACAAGTTTTAAGGATGATGATATAAAGAAAAATATAAAACTCATGAAACATTTAGAGATCTTGGTCACACAAACATTTTTAATGAAATAAACGATTAAAAAGATGTAAGAATCTAGCGTAGGATAAAATCAAGTCGACATCTCACTAAAGAGATTTTTTAAGCACATTTATTTTCATGTCTAATTTGACAAAAAAAAAACAAAGATAGTTTCGTAACTATACAGGGTGTCTCACCAGGAACTGCGTCGATCTACATCTGGGAAAGTACTAGGGAAATATTTTAAAATTTAGCAACATGGTAAAGTCTCTAGGGCGAACGCAACCAACGTAGAACTCTCCAACACTTCCGGTTATACCGGATACACAATAATTTAGGGTCACTTAAGTTCTCTGCAAACTTCTAATGTTTGCTCCAAAACATGGCTTCCTCTTCTCCAGGAGTATGTTACCAGTGGAAAATTAATAATAACATAGTGATCAGGGCATGTGATGACATTTTTGAATTAAAAATGTCAATCTCACAATTTTTTGTCCTATCTACCCGGCGACTTGATCTAGCCGATTGTGCATTAATCATTGAGTTAGGATGCATTCACTAATATGTATAAGGACACTTTTATGTATATGACATACGAATGGATTTTCCAAAACTAAAAAGAGCTTATTTCTCTCATTAAAAAGACTTGTTAACTATCTCGTGAAAATTTTAGTGCTCCAATGGGTCTGTAGATACTTCTTTACATAGATAGACGAATTGGATTCTGAAAAAATATATGTATTATTTTTATTCCCTCTTGACTACTCGAGATTTCCAAATAAAATTTAGTATGAAGTATGTTGGGATATCTCATAATGAAGTATTCTAAATAAATATGACTTATTCAACTGTTTTCATATCTGACATTCGGCCCTAGGATGCATCATTTGATGTTAAAATATCATCGGCGTTAAACTTAATAACCAATCACAAATTATTATTTTTCAAAAACATGGCTTCTAATAGGATATGAACTAAACCACTCTTGTTATAAAATAACATACGGAATACATCATAGGCCTGATTGTTCCACGACAAATAAATGTTATTTTTAGTTACATTTCTATTTAAATCAAAGTTCATTATTCACTCTTATTCAAATTCAACCAAAATAGTAAAATTCTTCATTTTAATTTATTTAAATTTAGTTCCCATTATTTTAGAAGATTTTGGAAAACAAATTATACTGTTCTAGGGTAGGGTAGGGTAGGGGGTAGGGTTTTGAAGGTTTCTTCAAAACCTTCTATCCTATTTCATCTTACTTTCAGGGCAGGATAACACCCCTGAAAAAGAAGCTATTTATAATTATGTTTTAATCGTCTGTAATTTGTTCAAAATAAAAAAAAAAGTATTAATTCTCTGACATTACTTGAAATCCAAATTCACTTTTCTTAGTAGAGTGGAGTTTAAACATTGCCAATTTGAGCATGGAAAGAAAAAAGATTTATTTCTTTTATAAAAAGACGACGTCAGAACTTGCCTTGTTGTAAAACAGGACAGGAATAATAAATTTTAATAAACGTAAGAAAAACTTCGCTTCATCTTTTAAAACAACTGAGTATCAACTTTCAGACGGTAATCCATTCTTATGGATGACGAAGTTTTATTACATAGTGGCTCAAATAAAGTCACTTATATTTTCTCGTTGCTTTATAGATTCTAAATAATTTTCTTGCGTTTTGGAGGTGTTTTATTTTAGGATATAGCAAAATAATTTTAGGTAGTGTTTTCTGATTCCGATAAAATTTAAAATAAGAATGTTACTATGTATTCCATAACTGTTTATTTCCGCGTTTAGCAAGTTAGATATTTGCCTTAACTTCCTGAAGTTTTATTTACTTTTTTATGCAGATACAGAGTGAAAAATATGCGACATGGCAAAATATAAACAGAAAGTCTATACAATATTCTTGTTTTAAGTTCTACTGAGTGGTACAATACAGTAAAATAAAAGGCGATAATCCTTCGCACCAATTTTTCTTTATATTTCCCTTTTCCCTAGTCTTTTAACCAGATATTGTTAATAATTTAATAAACAATATAAAAAACTAACAACGGGGTGTAGAACAAGAGTTCTACAGCTTAACAGATGGTTAATGTAATTGCTTAGGCTTGCCAATTGTGCCAAATACTCAGGTCTTTGCATTCGTAGGTATGCTCACTTATATTGCACTGATGAGACCATAAAAAGGTCGAAACCGGTCTGCAATTAGTGACATCCTACGATGTCAGGTCCAGAGTACTTCCTCGTAGTTTTCGTTGCAATCCAAAACATCGTATTTTAAATTCTAACATTGTTAGACAAAATACACCAAATTTTGCTTTGTAATTCAGCGCTCGGCGTGGCATTAGCCAGGAGAATAGCTGTTTTGGCCTAATTTGGTTCAGTCCTTATTTTATAAGGCGTGTTTACAAATGGAGGATATGGGGGTATCCTTACTACACTCGTAGTAGTTTGTTTTTGTTAATATAAACAACTGTTTAAAATTTACATGCATTATTTACCCTGATATCAGGACAAATAGTAAGCGTTTCATTGGCAAACGTAGTTGAAAATCAGCCAATAAACAACATAAATGCACCTCAAGGAAAACTTGTTTTTTGGATCATGCGGTACAATAAAGATTAATCTCGAGTTCTGCTTCCTTAGCGCTTTCCAAGGATAAAATTAGATTATGAATTTGCCCTGCTCATTGGTGCAGTTAAAGACCATTCGGGGATTTACAGATTTACGCCCTTTCAGCGATGCAGTTCCTAGGGAGAATTGAAGTATTTTTTAATTGTTGGGGTGGCGGAGCTTGTTGACTAGTAATTAATTTAAATTTACTTGCGTTCGAAGAGGGTGACTAGGAGACAAATATTTTACTTAGTCGTAACAGGTCTGTAGGTATTTACTGTGCTTTGACATCTACAATTTCTGAAATAATGGAGAAAATAGTATATTTATGATCAAATGATTTCCTTTTCCTTTCGTTTCAATATTTCAATTTCATCAAAGCACGGTTTCAGAAAAAAGATGTCAACCCAGATAGCAGTTGGATTTTCTCAAGCAAAGCATTTGATATGGCGGACCACGATCTGCTTATTGACAAATATTATATACGACTATGGTTTGAGAATCAAATATATGAATGGATTACTTTTGATATTTTGTATGTATATGTTTGTATACAGTCTGTCCATAAAGTAACCCCCCCCCCCCCCCCTGCTAACTTTTGAACGAATAGAGTTAGAGAGTTTTAACAAAATACAGGGTGAATCATGTAAAATGAAGTTGATTCTGACGAAAAATTCAATTCTTCAAATTTAAAGATGGCGCCACGGGCGCTGTCAACTAAATTTTTTTAAATGGCAAAGTGTGCCGTGTTGAACCTCATTTGAAAGGTAATTCAATTCTCTACATTCTCGTTTTTGAAAAATGACAATCGAGTTATCCGTTCTCTAGTTACAAGCGTTTGTATTAACGATATTTAAAAATTTTGCTTTTATCAAGTCTCCTTGCCTTGCTTGCCACTGTCACTGAAACGTCAATAAGTTTCGAGAAAGTAGTTTAGCGTTTAATTTAAGAGTGTTTGAAAGTTTCTACAGGTTTTTCTTCTTAATTTTTTAAGTTATTCGATTTGATAGATTTGATAGATTTAAGAGAAAATTTAGGAGAAGAGCAGTACTTACGAATCATGCGGGTGGAAATTTTTCCAAAGATAGAACAGAAAAAACAGCAGACAATAACATTCAAAGTATTGTATTTCAACAAGATGGGGCCCCACGTCATTTCTATAGACCTGTTACCGATTTTTTAAATAACCATTTCTCAGGCAGATGGATTAGCAGAAGGGGCCCGATAGAATGGTCGGCTCGTTCCCCGGACTTAACTCTTGATTTTTTCTTATGGGGATATTTGAAGTCAAAAGTCTACAGAACTCCTCCATTAAATATCGACGAACTACAGCAACGTCTAACACATATGTGTAGAAATATCTCTGCAGAAATTTTAGGAAATATCAGACAAGAATTTCAAAGTAGACTTTTTATGTGCCAAGCAGTCAATGGACAACCTTTTGAATAACTTATTTAATTCTTTTATTTTTTGTTTTAATAAATGTTTGTTCAAAATTTGTTGTATTAAAATATTAATTAACATTTTATTCATGGATCAGATTAGAAACAGAAACCCTTGTAACTAGAGAACGGCTAACTCGATTGTCATTTTTCAAAAACGAGAAAGTAGAGAATTCAATTATCTTTTAAATGAGGTGCAACACAGCACACTTTGCCATTGAAAAAAATTGAGGTGACAGCGCCCGTGGTGCCATCTTTGAATTTGAAGAATAGAATTTATCGTCAGAATCAACTTCATTTTACGTGATTCACCCTGTATTTTGTTAAAACTCTTTAACTCGATTCGTTCAAAAGTTAGCAGGGGGGGGGGGTTACTTTATGGACAGACTGTATGTATTGGTCTTGTATTTTATCTGTTTTTTTTTTCTTTTATGACTTTATTTATTTTTATTACGTTAGTGGAAGAGAACAGTTGGTTGAGATATACAGCCCGTCCCACAACTACGAGTAGTGCGAAGATAATTTAAATACCTTTCAAATTATGTGGGGCACGGCCTACTATGCTATTTCAAAAAATTGTCCGACAAGGACTTTGAAGCCATTCTCCAATTTCCTGCATTCATCCTCCAATTTGTTTGAGGTCGATATCTCAACTCGTTCCAAAGTTAAGGTGGAGGTGGTGGTTACTTTAGGGAGGGGTATGACATAAAACCGGAGAATTTAAAAATATATTCTGGTGTTCCACAATGATTGATTCTTGGGCCAATTGTTAAAAATACATTATTGACATAATGGAAAATATTAGTACCTACAGTATTGTTCTTAAATATTTATTATATATATATATTTTTACTATACAGGGTGAGTTATTCATCCTCGATTATCTGTCAAAAGATTGATTTCCATGGAAATTTGAAGGAGGAAGCATTTTTATATTACTGACATTTATACAGAGTATCCCAAAAAGGAGAGATTTGCTTCAACTTATATTTTTTAAATAGAACACCCTGTGTATTTTTAAAGATTTGATAGAACGTCCTCTTACCAATACACTGATATAAGGTTAGATGGATATAGTGGGGGAGATATGACCATAAACGGTTACCATAAAAGCAATGTTTCTGTGAAAGACTTTGTAGGGTTTGTAGCCTAGCAACAGATCGAACTCATTATACTTATGGAACACTTTTTTATGTACATCTCCTTTATTATTAGAGCTATTATATATTTATATCAATGTATTCGTGAGAGGAAGTTCTATCCAAATCTATAAAAATACACGGGGTATTTCACTTAAAAAATGTAATTTGTAGTAAACTTCTTTTTTTTTGGGGCACCATATACAAATGTCAATTCCATAAAAATATCCTTTCAATTAAAAATCGGCCTGTACGAGCATGTTCCTTGTATACCAATCCTTTGTCAGATGTTCGACGATGAATCTTTTCTTTATCTTACCCCGTATATAATATTTTTACTAACTATTATAATAATACTTATATAATATAGAAAATGTAAACCAATATCGAAAAATTCCCCATTCAGAGAACTATTATTGAAGATAAGTAGATAATCATATTATAATAAAATCTATATATGTTATAAGTAAATTACAAATAACCGCCCCTTGATGAAAAACTAATCTTATGTCACAATAGGTACCTAAATCCACACGCACCTTTATAAATGAAGACAAACATACTATCCAACTAATATTCTAAAACTTTGTGGGGTAATACAACATTCCTAATTTTAAGCTTAATTTCACTAACCTTCTATGGAGATAATTCATCATGAAATTACAGCTGTATGAAACAACACATCCATGTATTCACACTGAAAGCCATTCGACCCACAAATACTGAAATAGTTTTCCCAATAAAATTTTACAAAGCCAGGATGAAATGTTCAACAAAGTCCTTACGGGGAATTTCAAAATATCTCTTAACATACCAGATAGTTACCGAACGAAATTAATATTGTAAAGGATGCCTCCACGTACTCTTGAGTTCCCGGTTTTATTATCTTTTCAGCGATATATCTATAAGAAGCAAGTCACCGGAATTTGTAATTTTCCGGCCCAATAACGATAACCGAAGAATGGCGTGTATATTGTATATATAATATAGTGTGGATCATTTTATGATGCATGTACTAGTATCTTGGAAACTATAGGAGATGGGAAAATGGTTGAATGGAGAAAGTTTTAGACAGTTCCGTTGCTAACTTAATGGCGTTTGCAGACCGGTCCTAACTCTTCAGGTTTTTGAGTTAATTTGAAAAAAGTAAATGTGGCGTTTTCGAAAATCGTCTGTAACTTTTTTCTTTAGAGGAATTTTTAAAATCTGAACATACTTTTTCACAGCAACCTTTCCTTGTGCAAATACCTCGTAGGACGCACTTTTAAAAATAAAAATTGATCCGTTTCAGGATTTTTGTCCAAACTCACCGATTTACAAAATAATGCATTTATTCCTTTCATTTGCACCATACTGTATATCTCCCGAGGCAACTATATCTTTGTCTCTAACAGACAATAAACCGGTACGTAGGCAGAGTGAACCATATTTTTTATTTCATTACAACAGTTTTCTTTAGTAACCACTTTCGTTGAGGACTTTAATGCTTGTTATTCATATGAATTACATAAATTTCCTATAGGCTGTTTTTCCATAGCGCACGCGTAATTGCAGACATCCCGTCATTCTTAACAGATTTTCCTGTCATGATCGGCAACTGAATGCTTGTGGTGTTGCCTAAGTCGAGCTTTTATACCTATTGGTAAGTCAAGATTGACTGAATATGTCACTGTCAGTTCATGACTGTTCACTGACTAATCCGTCCGTATTGCTGTTTGTTCTTGAGTAGGGCTTCCATATACGGCTAACCTTCAACCATTCATCCCTGTTGATGGAGCTTAGATATTGCAGAATGTCAAGAACTTCCTCAACCTATCTGAGGTTGTACTAGCCGCTGGTTACGCAACAACTCAACAATCACGAAGCACTGAAGATGCCATCTATTGATAATGGAGAAACGTCCACATTGAGCATAGAACACGACAAAATAGGGCAGAATATCTACATAATTTTTAATTATTATTATCCATATGCCAGTTTCCTTTTATAATTATCGTTACACCTGCGCCGGTCCTAGTTCAAAATTTTTCAATATTCCAGAGGAACCAAGGCCCCTGCTTGCTTCGTTCTGGATACGCCCTATGTTCTTTCCCGGGTTTCTTTAGAGAATATTGTTCGCCTAAAACTTACATTGTATATTGTTCGACATTAAACGGAAATGTATAAGGCAGGGCCCAAGAACCCTCGTTCCAGGCATATCTGCTTTATGAAAGTGAAATATACTTTTTCATGCCAAAATGGAAGAACAAATTGGAACTCCAAGCACATACTTCTCATTCGTAATTTGTAATATAAAATAGAGATAATAGCTGTGTCGCTTAATGCATGCGTACCTAAACGCAGCAGCAGCTGTAACAGATCTGTGCAATGTTGCCGTATTTAGAAAATCACGGTCAATTTTATTTTGCTGTGCTGCAATTACTTCCAAATTTCAGAAACCAAATGTTAAGAACAAGGTATGTCCAAGTGATGGTATGTTGAATCTAATATAAAGGATAAAAATGAATTAGTACTTAAACAAAACAGCAAGTAAACTTTTCAAGTCGTCCAACTACAACCATGTGAACTCCATTCTAAACTGTCCTATTCAGTTTCATCGTCGACTTTATTAGTTGTATAATATATATATATATATATATATATATATATATATATATATATATATATATATATATCGTCAATTGTTTCGATGTAATTCTAATTTCGGAATAATAGATCGAAACAGGTGTCTGTCGTTTGGTGATGATGGTGAGGATTCTGTCTATATACTTGGTATAATATTTTGTTTCGAACGTAAGACAGTAATCTTCGACTCAACATTTCATTTTCTCAACGTGCGAGGAGGCGGCATATTATTATTAACCAGTAGACCAAAATTGCGCCTCAGGAACGACGTAAACCCTGTCTACCATTCAGTGCTGGAATTAGTAAACCTCATTAGTTAGGGGGGCAGTCAAACATCAACCGATGTTAATCCCTCGCATTAACATCAAGCCGATATTCTTCCTATGCTAACTTAAATTAACTGGTTAAATTGTTTGTACAAAACACTTTAAACATTAAAGTTAAATAAAAAAAAATATGTAGGTATGTATAAATGCAAAATGTTGCAGAATACACAATGGGGATTTTTCTTCAATCGAATTGAAAGTGGAAACCTGTATTTTTATAAAATATATTTTTTTATATTTATTAGGACAAAAATTATTAAGATTGAATTGGTAGAAAATTTTTAATTCAATTTTGAAATTTTATTCTATATTCGTGACGTCACTAAGCGAAAACTAGGGAATATGTATCTATAAAGAGGCCACACTGATAATATGTGGCTAGATTCAGTTTGAAACGACAGTCGACATTTCGATAATTGACATATGAAATTTCCTGTTTGTGTTTGGCTTGACAACTTGACGTGTTGTATTGTTGTTTTCTTGTGAAGTAAACTTTTATTAAATATGGAGCAAGGTTTTGTAGAGGCTAAGTCCAACAATTTACCGGCTATAGATCCTTTTATGATAAAGATCCTATAGATCCTTTCAGAAATAAAAGGGATGAAAAATGTAAGGTTAGTATTTAACTTAACAATATTACTGCAAAGTCGATTAAATATATTAAAAAATTACCTTTACAAATTACGATGTTTTTCTATTACTAATAAATACACTTGTAATCAGTCACAGGCAGAGACAACAATTCACAGGTAAAAATATTAACTAAAAACAATGTCATGTTTACCATGATGTTTACCCTAACCAAACAATTGAAACATAAACAAAAGTAAAGTTGTCACACAGTGACACCAACCACACAAATGAAAATATCCTAGAAATCACTAAAAAATGGCGCAAATTTTAAATTTTCGCTTAGTGACGTCACACAGATATCGCGCACAATAAAAAAATAATTTATGGACTTAAATCAACCCAATATTAAAATTCCAGCTTTTTCCAACTACTCTCCATTGCCGATGTAAAAAAAAAATAGGAAAACACCCCATTATTATTTCCCCAAGTGTGATGCCCATCCCACTGAAATGGCAACACCGAGTGTGGCCTCCTAAGCTACCAGCTTTTCCCATCTGGAACGCGTTGAAAGAAGCAGATGATTTCAAAAGGGTTGGCAGGTTGTTAAGGGCCGTTTTATGCCTCAGACGTGTAGCCGGCGGAGCGGCAAATGTTCGCTGCCGCATTCGTAATTTGTGTTATCGCTTACAAGCCGAAAGGGTTTGCTGCCAACTTTTTACGGAGGTATGATTTATGAGTGTAGAGATTTTTCAAGGAAGGGATCAGAAGCATGCATATTTGGAACAGAGCGTTATAAATGCCGTTTTATTTATTCATTATCATTTTCTTTCTTTTAACGTAGTGTGAAAGATTTGCGTTCTAATAGCCGTACTTACAATGTTTATCATTTTTAACTGGGCTTTAGAATCAGGAATATGTATAAAGATTACATTTTTTATGGGAATCCAGGATACTTACAGGGTGGGTGATGTTGACATTTTACCTCTATTCCATCAAGGTCCTGGATCTTTCTTATTTTGGAAAATGTGAAAGACAAACTTTTTCCATTTACTTTTATTTTTGGGCTGCGGAATAAACTATTTTCTTAAATGGTTCACCCTGTATATCTTTCCCTATAAAAATGTAGTTTTTCTTCCTGATTATAACAGTGTATAGATATAGGTATAGGTACATTCAAATAGTTGTGGTTCGATCTCTGGTATTTTCTACTTTAACAATATAAATTTTTTTTTTCGCTTCTTAATATTTTCTTAATTTTTATTTATTTTTTTTTAATATTGAGCAAAATGTGAGGCAATTTGAACATTTTTTGTAGTTTTTTAAATATTTAATTTATTATTGTTTATTTTTTTGCATCTAATCTGATTTTTCAGAAACTGTTGAGAATATCATGTGATAGTGAGTATTAAAAAATATATTTCCAATAACACTGCTTTTTCGTTTAGACTGTACGTTATAATATTAAGAAACGAACAAAATTTTTTACATCTTCTATTTAAAGTGGAAAATATTAGATTAAAGCCATAGCTATTTAAATATACCCATGCTATTATATATTGTTACAATCACGAAGAAAAACTACTTTTAAATAAGGAAAGATATACAGGGCGTCCCATTATGAAAAACGTAAGTTTATTCCATAGCTCAAAAATAAAAGTACTGCTAAAAAAAAATGATTACTTCACTGCATTCCACTTACTTCAGCACTTTTAAAAATTTGTCATTTAGACATTTCCTGTATCTCATAAAATAAGAATGATGCAAGGCATTGTTAAAATAGCCAAAATTTAAAAATCACTATGTAATTCGAAAACATGTGCCAATAGATTTGATCTGATAGTACCATCAACCTGGCCTTGAAGAAGTAGGTCGAGACTGTGCAATTAATTTGTCCGTAGCTCTTACACTTTTTGAGATACTCTGGATTCCTGATTCCTCTGGATCAAAAATGGACTGCTCTGTGCTTTTGAAAAAGATGATCTGCAATTGAATAAGATTTTTAATAACCCTGTTAAACAATAAAATTATATGGTGAATGGCATAATAAAACTAGTAAATAGATTTTGTCACTCAACAATTGAAATTGAAATGATTAGCAGTAATTAACAATTCCTCTTTTATTTTATTTGTAATATTTCTTGTCTTATTGGTTTTTTCACTGTTCATATATTTCTATTTTCATCTAGATATGCAAATAAAGGATAGATCAATAGTGTGTATGATCTATATAACTATGGAATATAAAAAAATCTATCAATCAAGGTCACGTCAATTGCCATGTGAGTTCTCCAAAAACTTTCAAGAAACAAATCCTATTTTAATTACCTACCCTGATCTTTTCGATACTTTTTATATAATAAATCCTTATTCTAATACATTTATCATTAAATAATGTTAATACTCTTGATTTTCTCTAAGTAACAGAAAAATTTATACTTAAACACACAAACCATCAAGACTAAGTAGATACTTTTACGCAAACCACAAATTGAGTAACCTCTAAGAACGGGCTCTGAATAGAGTCCTGCCTCGTCTTTTATTTTCCTGTTACAAGAAAATTCGGTTCAGTAAATTCTGCAGGATAATTATACTACAGTTATGGATTCCTGCAATAGCTGGAGCGTTTAATATTACATACCAGCGACCAATTAGAAGATGCCGGGGCACTAGACGTGCAATCGCTCTGACATTGCAAGGAATGAATTATGGGCTTAGTGCAAAGGTAATTAAATCTAAGGTTAGCCCTGAAAATAATACCGAAGTGCTTTATATTGATTTCCAACTCTGTGAATAATTACCTAATAATAGTAGATCAAATTCACTAACATACATTGGAATCCTTATAGGTACATATAATACTAATTTACTAATTGAATCTCAGTATTACATTGTTTTTCTAAAAGGTCCATTTATTAAAAGCATGACTCAGTTTTCCCCAACATCCCTCAGTCTTCGACTTAAGCTCCGCTCACCTTAAAAAAGCGAAAGTTAGCCTTTCGGATAAGCCATTGTCTTCAAGGCTCTTATAGAAGACACCGTGCAATAGATTATCCTTTTGCAGCTGTTTTTCCGTCGAATCCGATGAGACCGAGTTCATCAGCTGCACCCCTGCATTTTTATGGTCTTGGACTATGCAGCGGAGGAGATCCAAACTCCTGATTACCTTGCAGGCTCCATCCAGTACCATTCTGCTGTGCAGACACTCCAAACTCAAGAGTCCACGGCCTCCTCGATGTCTTTGGAAGTACAACCGTTGAATAGACGATATTATTATTATTATTATTATTATTATTATTATTAAATCCAAATAAAGGCAGACGTGAGAACCTATTATGCCTAAAAAAGTAGAAATTAACACAGATTAATTACATAAATAAATAAATGCAATACAGAAATGTGAATATACCGCCTTATAATTTAAAGACAACTTAAAAATAAAATAAAAAGTGACAATTTGAAGAGTAAGCTACTGTTAAACAGATTTAAAAATCCACGAACACAATATAGGACAAATGTCTAAGAATAAAAATTGACTAGCCCAACAAAAACTAATCTTTAATTATGTCTGGCACTAGAGGAGGAGGAGGAATACAAGCGGTTCTTGAATAAGTCGATATAAGAAGCGGAGGCTATTTATTCTTCTAAAGCGTTCCATTCGTGAAAAATAGGGTTAGGGAAAAAAATCTGAGGGTAGTTGTTTTGAACTTCTCAAAAACCAATTTTTTAGTTTGACCTCAATGCCTTCTATCATTGCTGATGGAGAGCATTTCCTGAACGGCATATTTAAATGTTTTAACTGAAGAATGTTAATGTAATTGTAATCTAAGAGGTTTGCATTATCAAAAAGAATATATCTATAGGTGTTAAATCGGGTGAATGTGTTGGATTTCAATAATAATAATAATAATAATAATAATATCTCTACCCCTCATTCTAATCACAAGGATTAGCCCGAAAGTCTGAGACTTGTGTGGGAGAGGGGGCGGCATATTATTATTTCGCGGGCCGCATTTACGCCTCAGGAACGACTTACGTTGGTAGGCCCTAACCACCATTCAGTGCTGGAATGAGGGAAACCTGGAAAACCTCATTAGTTAGGGGGACAAGTCAAACATCAACTGATTTTAATCTCTCACATTAACACCAAGTTGACATTCTTCCCATCCTAGGCCATCGCCAGGATAGTTGCCAAGCCATCCCTGCGAATAAACCTTGATCTACGGGCAAACAATTTAATTAAAAATTGTTGGCGGAGTGGGAATTAGAACCCACGACCTCTGGGTTGAGCGATCGAGACGCTAAGCCCTGAGCCACCAGTCCGATAATCATTTTAATATTTGAAAGGTAGGTGTATCAATTCTCTACGTAGTCGTATTTATTAAATAAAAATCAAGTTGTTCCTATTCTAAACATAAGTACAACTGATCGTTTTATTTACAAACTATCATCGAGAAGTCGCTAGTTTAACATTTAAGTTGTTTTGCGTGCTAATTTTTGAGTTTATTTATCGTTTATTAGGTTAGGTACCTAATTGTTTATTGTTTATATTATCATTTGCTTAGTTTCCGTTCTATCGTTTATTTGTTACCATTTATTGATTATTGTATTTATTTGTTTATTTATTTTTCATGATTTTTGATTTAAAATGTGTACTATTGAAGAACGCGTTTTTGCTGTTATAAATTAATGGAAATCCAACACATTCCCTCGATGTAACACATATAGAGATCTACTGGTGTGAAGAGAATTGAAACGATGTACGAGACGGCTTACTATTGCTATTTAACGTTTGCTATTTAAAAAAAATATTCCGAAAACTATTAAAAAATATTTTATTTGGCTATTTTGTATTATTGTATCTGTGTACTGTTTTATTGGGTACTTTGTCATGCTTTTGAATTCTTCAGTCTAGATAAAAAAAACAGCTGTTGATAAAGAGTGTAAACATAAAGAGATAGAAATTAGCAAGTTAAACTCACCAACGGCTGTTACAAGCGTGAGATACAGGATTTACTGTGTATCTATGCGTTGAGTGACCAAATATAAAACTTGGTCCCTCAACGATCTATGCCTACTACAACACCTGATCATGTCTAATTTCTAATAAACAACGACGGACCCAAACAATTAAAATTTTTGAACCACCTCAAAGCCAGCAAATAATAATAGAGCAGATAAAATAAAAAAGTTTCTCATAAAATTAAATGTGTTTAAATTTGTCATCTGCCATCAACCCCTCGTATTTTAACTGCCCAAAGTTCTCAATAATATCCCGACATTTACGGCAACAGGACTGTTCGGAATTTACGCCATAACTTTGGTTAATTTTTTATTGGCCCATCTGTCACTCACCATTAATCTTAAGGCTAGAATTAAGTGAAGAGTCAGGCACAGATGTTTTACATAGGCCTCAGGATAAATTTGTTTATAAGTTCTCGGCTGGCCGTAAATATGTTTAGAACTCTTTTGTTTTCCTGGCTGGCTACGGAGGAAGGCACGTCATAAATTTAAGTGATAAATGGATGACAAATGTTTCGTCAATTGTACGTAATAAGTGCCTTCTTTGTGTTTTCTACAAGGGTAGTTTCTTTACCTACTAATACCATATCTACCACATTCTTGGACTAAACATTTAGGACACACATCTATTTTATATGAATATTGTTTTGTGTGTGATTCAATACCTATCATATACAAGTTATTAGTTTGTTATTATCGTCTATTGGATATCCGTCATCAAATAAAGTAAACACTGCCATGATGTTTCGGTTTATTATTATACTAAAACTAAACCTTCTGTACTAATACCAGATCTGTAATATTCTACATTAGACTGGTAATTATTCAATTAAAGGTGATACTTAAATTAATAATTTCTTCAATTAAAGACAAAAAAAGAGGACTTCCAGCCAGATACATGGGCAAATACACTAAGTTTCGTCCGAGTTTTCGGGCATAGTATAAAATATATTATATACTAGACTATATATACAAGGTGTCTACTTTTAAGTGTATACAAATCGTAAAAAAAATTTTTTTCTGAGATATTTTCAAAACCTTTTTTTTGTTCGAAAAAAAAAAACCTCAAAAAACGCTGCTTTTGACGTAATCCAGAGACTACGATTTTTTTATATCTCCGATTTTCACAAAAACCATTTAGTGGTTTTTTTTATATAAAATCTAATACAACAGCGCTAATCAGGACAAGTAAAAACCCCCATGTACCAGATTTGAACAAAAATAATAGAGTATGTTTAGTTCTACACCATGTTAAAGTTGAGCAAAATAAGGACTTCAAATGCACCTGACGAGTCAAGCGTGCCATGGAATTATCTCAAAACAGCTGAAGAATTAATAGGACCACCCAAAATGTTGATGGACAAAATTGTAAGTATACAGGATGAAATTTTTTACTTTTTTCGATTTTTATGACGGTCAAGTTCGCCTTGGATTTTTGAAACTATGTTTCTAAATGTAAAATAAATTTATTTTGCATTTAGTTAAAAATTTTACGAAAATCATAAATATCGAAGATAGTTAAAAATTTCAGACGCTGTAAAGAAAAACATCCTATATATTTCTTCTTGAGTTTCGTCCATCAACACTTTAGGTGGTCCTGTTAATTCTTCAACTTTTTTGAAATAATTCCATGGCACGCTTGACTGGCCAGGCGCCTTTGAAGTCCTTATTTTGCTCAACTTTAACACGGTGTAGAACTGAACACCCTCTATATTTTTTGTTCAAATTTGATAAATGGGGTTTTTTATGGGTCCTGATTAGCTCTGTTGTATTAGATTTTAAATAAAAAAAAATCGTTAAAAGGTTCTTGTGAAAATCGGGGGTATAAAAAAATCGTAGCAATCCCTGGATTTGCATTTTGACAAAAGTAATAACGTCAAAAGGAGCGTTTTTGAAAATATTTCGACAAAAAACGGTTTTTGAAAATATCTTACAAAATAAACTGTTTATCGATTTGTATAGGTACTACTTAAATATAGTACTACTTGTATAGGTCTACTTAAAAGTAGACACACTGTATATACTGTAGTATAATATACTACAACGATATTCTATTAGATAATATACTAACGAAGGTTCTAGATACAGAATGCAACTAACTTGAATGTATTTTATGACAGGGACAGTTACGCCCCTTGATTTTTTTAAAAATATTATCTGATACATATTATTCCTAACTGTTCTTTAAGTAGAGATTACGAAAATTTCAAGGGTTTAAGATTCTATTTATTTAATAAAAATACTATATTTTCTGTTCTTAAATCCAAATCGGAAGGGAAATTAATTACACATTATAATAGTATTAAATATTCAGTATACAATTATTTCATAATACTTATTTTTCACTTCAACAGTAAAATAGTTAATTTCTGTTGAGTCATTATTGATTAATAAGAATGTTAAGGGTCGAATAAATGAATCTCCTTAGATCTCTCTCTAAAGAATTAATCAATCTGTAATTAACCTCCACCACTCCCAATATCATTTCTGAAATGTAAGCAAATGATGTAAAAAGATGCCGTTTCTCAAATAACTGCCCTTAGAGGATTTTTTATTTCAATTCACTAGTCTAAAAGTACAAACGCTACTTCCTATTACGACGCTATATTTGAGCGTATGCCTTTTGAAAATAATTCCACCTCTTGTTTCTTCGTAAAACTCTGGAGGAAGCGAATTTTCAGTAGTTTTCTTTTATTCCTGACTAACAAAGAAACCTTTCGGGAACGTAAAGCTATAACGGCAGCTGTACTCGGCTTGCTACATATAAAATCATTCTCAGTCCAACACATACCTACAGTATATTCCTGAAAATGCAGAGAATTTATTTGTCAGCCAAAGAATTTCTTATTTCTTCCTGAAATACAATCACTTTGTTCTAGATTATAATTTCGTCTCTAACACCGTTGCAGGACGCGAAAAGCAATGTAAAACTTTATAGATTTTATACTTTACCTATTCACGCCCCAGTAAAGGAAATAGAAAACTGGTAAACTTTACTCTCGGCAAGTTCTGTAAATATAAGTTTGCTACTTATATTACATTTAGTGCTACAGAGTCTGATACTATTTTAGAAAATTTAGACAACTTTTACTTTGTCACGTTAGAGTTATTGGAAATCCCTTCAATACTGTCGCTGAGTATCAACGGCGACTTTTTAAACGATAAGAGATAGGCATAGGGAAGATTATGATTCTCAGTCAATAAGTAAAATATGTTAGAATTACACGAGGAATCTAAAAATTTCATTCAGTCTCATTTCAAATATTAGTTGATGGGCACTTGAAGTTATACTCTTTAACAGGCAGTCTTAACAATATATTTTTTTAAAACATCTTTTTTCAAGTCAAATACAAACAATACAAATAAGTTTAACTAAGTTAATGTGAAAATGCAAAAAACGACTGATATCTATAGGTACCTATAGCTGAGGTATGTGTAATTATCAAGTTATATCCATCTGCAAGATATAAAATATAATTTTTATGTCTAGGTAGGTATTAAGATAAATTCATTGATAAAGGCAACAATCAGTTAGCGAAACATCTGGAAAATAAAAAAAATTCAAATTAATTAAAAAAATTGTCCTTTCGAACCATATTCCCAAGAAGAACAAATAAAGAAAAAAAATAAATATATATCTCAAGATAAAATTTGCTAGTACAACTCTCTCACAACGATTTCGTTCGTATCATTCAAAACACATTAGAAAATTTCCATAAAAACTATTCTCAGCAAGCTTTGCGACTAAATAATAATAAGAATAATAATAATAATAAGTTTATTGAAATACAACAGACAACTTGTGTCCATAAAATAGGATACATAGTAATAAATAATAACACAGAAATATCATAACCATAAAAAGATTACATAAAAAATCATACATAACATACAATACAATATACAAACAACACATATAACATACATACAATATAAAACAATCAAAATATAGAATTAGTTAATATGGCATCTTTAATAGTTCGAGAAAAATGTGCAAGGCTATTACAAAATATGTCAGCAAAAGGCTGTATTTCATTACAATTCCTACACATGGAAATAAGTGGCGAATTCATGTAGTGATTACTATTAGGGCTGTGAAACTTAAAAGTAGGAATATGCCTTGACCCTATTCTAGCGATGTGAAACTGCGATTTTTCTAAAAATTCAGGATTATCTACTTGCCCATAAATGGTTTTTTCCACGGTCGGGAGTAGAAATCAGTTTCTATGACATCAAAATTGAAACAGAAGTAGTCGATTATTCCCAAGGGAGTATAATGCTCCCAAGGGAGTTTCCATTATGGAGAACGTTTTTCATGCAAAAAAGAGGTAACATTGAAATTATTTATTGACATTTAAATTAAATGTAACATTTGTACAATTTTCAAAATTAATATTAGAAGGAATATTACTTTCGCTTACATTTAAAGTTTTTGTGATTGCGCTAGCGGTGGTACCTACTAAAACGTGATTAGCAATTTTGGTCTTATTTTCAATGGAGTTCTCGACATAACCCTCAGCGACTGTCGTTGATTTCCAACCAGCATGACGCTTTATTGTCGTGATATCCACACCAGCATCTGCCAGTAATGTCGCTGAAGATCTTCGTAAGCAGTGACCAGTATAACATGCAGCATCAGGTAATTTTAAATACGAAGCTACTACACTAGGAATTTTTCTGATGGTATTCTTGCCAACTGGCTGCGAACTACATTTTCCTGCTTTGTAGTACAAAAAAAGGCGCTTATGCTTGACGTGGGGAGAACGAAGGGACAGGTATTTTCGATACAATTCAAACATGTTTCCCACATCGGTAACCACAAAGGTTCGTGGAATCTTTGTCTTAGTGTTTGGAATTTTTACAATCAAGGATGAGCCTACATCCTCAATATCATCTACAGTTAAATTGACTAGTTCATCAGTTCGACAAGCTCCGGCAATCCCCAGAATTAATACAACCTATAAAAAATCAAAATACTAAATAATTGAAATACCTAACAACAAAAGTAATCTTACCTTAATCATTAAGAATTCTTTGTCATCTGCAGTTGATAGAAAACGGTCGATTTCACCCTTTGTCAATATTTTCGATTTTTTCGCTTGATATCCGTCACCGGTTCTTTTCAAAAATGCGATCAGTTTGGGGAATTTGCTTATATCTATGTTGTCGTAAATTATCAAGCATGACTTAACCATAGAATATTGCGCCCATAATGTGGAAGACTTGTAATTCTTTGCATTTTCACTGAAGTATGCCAACAAAACATTCTCGCTGTATACTTGAATATTTTTCTCGGCGCACCACGTTTTGAACCGATTGTAAGCTATATCGTATAAAGATCTTGACTTCGTAGGTAACAAATTGCTTATTGCAATATTTGCAGCCTCCACAATCTCTTCCGACTCACAATTATTCATTGTGCACTAAACAAACTGTAAACTAAACCAAACTAACATTTTAATTTGACAATTCTTTTTGTTTGTTTATTTTGTAGTTATAATGCTCAAATCCGAATACAATAATTCTGATGCTACTTACTTCATAATAACAAAATATGTGTTTTTAAGTTAATGAGACCGTGGAAAAAATAGTATATACCATTCGGGATAAATGCTATTTTGTCCTCGGTGCATTGTAGCCCTCTGGCTTCGCCCTCGGGCTTCAAATTGCACCTCTGCCAAAATAACGCATTTCTGTCCCTTATAGTATATAATATAATATAATATAATACTATTGTATACTATTGTACTTATAATACTATTGTATAAATAGTTAATACTTGATATTTTACGTCGAATAAACAAAGGGTCAATTTCAAATTCTCGCAGTAATTCACAATAATTGTAATTTCTCTCAGGATATCTATTATATTTTACAAAGTATAAATAGCCCTGAGTAACACCACTAGTTGCACAATAAGTATCTGATTTAAAGCGACTGCCTAAATGCGACTGATCTATATTATTATTAGTATGGAGGCGCCAATCAGCAATGGCTGGGGATACTCATCCCTCCTGGCTCCTTACGCGCTACGCCATTGAGCATCCTGTGTCAGGTGTTTCCTTGTGTTCCCTGGCTGGAAGTTTATGCCTAGCCTTATCATATTATAATATGCCTTATTCGTTTGTCGTCTGTGCGTCTCGTATCTAAAATTAACCCCATTAATTTCCTGTATCCACGTCCAGCGCCGGCTTGATCGCCTCGATTTGGCGAACACCCTGTAATTCGCGGCCTGATGGATTACGCCTCGGATTATCTGACAGACGTAACCGCCGCGAAATACGGCAGCATTCCACACCCGGAAGTTCCTACGTCAGTTTTGAAGGGAGCACAATGTAAGTGGCGGATCCCCCGAGCCTCGTTTCGGCCTTGTATAATGCGTTTTCCTTTTATTTTTACGGCTTTCACGCTAACTGCGATGCCGTTGGGTACACATATTGAGGGTGTGTCCGGGTAGCGTAAACTCATTATTAGTCAAGGCATGCTCATATGTATAGGCATTTAACTTAAAAACTAGTTACATGAGTTTTCAACATTCAATGTAATAAAGTATATCTGTTAGTGTTAATACTTCATATGATTAATACCTTCATCAACACGATACGAGAATTACGGATCATATTAAACGTATAAATAAGATCTATATTTGGAGATGCCGAAAACAACTACTCCACGGACTATGTGCCCCGACTGGCTTTGCATTACTCCGGCATTTTCACGAAGGTCCTCACATCTTTCTTCAAAACCAACCACCAGACACTGATCGGTTTCGCTCTCAATCTGTACTAGTCAATGTTATTGATTGTGCAATCAATGAACGATATTGCGATATAATTGCCTTAAGGGCATCTGGTGTTTTAGTTGTTGTGAGAAACACAGTAGTGTCCTCTTTTGGTCTGTACTACAATCATATGCCAACATTGTTTATCGATTCCACTACCTATGGCATTCTGACGAACATAGAATAAGTTTTAAACGGGTCAGTGTCTGGTGGTAGGCCTCTATGAAAAATGTGACTACCTTCATGGAACTGCTAGAGTAATGCAACGCCAGTCGGGGCACATATCCCGTGTAGTAGTTGTTTTTGGCATCTCTTCAAATAAATAAATGAATAAATTCATTTTTCTTACAGATGATAGAGATCATAGATGTAATTGTACATGCAAAAATGTAGGTCGCTATGTGTTGAATGTTCCCTCACTTTCTAACTTTTTTTTTTTCTTTGAAGTAATACTCGTACAAAGTTTAAGTTATATAAGTACCCTATAATAAAGGTAGGTGTCCATTTGAGAGTGTTACTAGCGCGAGAACCTCTCGAGAGTAGTTCTCGTAAGTGGATACGCATCTGCGAGTAACTATCAGAGAGTATTCATTTTACTATCAAATAGCTTAGCTTATTATTATTATTATTATTTACGAATAGCTTATTTAAAATAGCAGCTATTCGTAAAGAGTGGTCAAAAGACGAGACTTGTAATTTGATAAGTATATGCGAGGAAAATACAGTTTTATGGGATACCAAGGCTACTGAGTATAGAAATAGGGATTCAAAAAATAAAATATTACTGGAGATTGCAGCGAAGTTCGAGTGCTTCAACGAAATTCAACGAAAGCTTCACAATTTAAGAAACCAGGTAGGCACAGTAAGGATTTTAAATAAACAAATTTTCGATCAGTATAGATTTTAGATGTCACAAGAACTGAAGAAGACAAAAAACACAAAAAGTGGAACTACACTCATACGTACTAAGTTTCGAAATTGTTGACCATCTTCAATTTTAAGTTCTCTTATTAGTGTAGAACATGGTCCAAATTCACACCTTCTCTGAATCCATGGCTTGATCCAACATTTTTTCTTTCTTTGTTGCTTTCTCTTTAACAGTGTATGTGCAACACCAATTGCTCGAAGTTTTTGTACATTCATGATTGATTACCTATCTGCACCTCACTAATTTTTTCTTTCACACTACACACAAAGAAAGGAAATTGATGAAACAGAAATCTCAAATGGATATCCTCCTGACAGATATCTCTGAGAGTAAGCACTCGGCGAGTGTTTCGTTATCCAGCTGACAGTAAAAACACCTCAAATTGCTCTAAAATGGGATACCCTCTTAACAGTAACTATCGAGAGTCACTCCCGCTAGTTGCTCTCAAATGGACACGTACCTAAGGATTAGAATTTAGATATTTTACTTTGATTTCTTACACCGCGTTTTATTGGTTGGAAATGTGACTAATATGCACTCGTCCGGAAGATAAATTTCGAATTCGAACGAGAGTGTATTGAAAGACACACATGTTTTGTGCCGCTAACCCTTTTGTGCAAATACCGACCTAGAGGTCCAATGTGACCACCGCTAAACGCATACAGTCCACTGAAGAAGAGATCAGGAAGCTTCAATTGAAAAGAAAACGCAAAAGCATTTCCAACTTGCTTTAATTATTTTGGAACTACTGCGCATCTCACCACAACTAAAATGTAAATAATATGTTTAATATATGATTAACATAAAAAAATTGTAGGTACATTGAGTTCTTACAACTTATTATAGAATGAGGAAGATAGATGAGATAGATAGTTAATCAAAAACTACGATATTGAAATTACCAATGAGTCACTAAAACCATGGTATATCTCCATAGTTATATATTAAACAAGGGTATATCTCCACCTCCCTACTACGGTTCCATAGTTTTAGTAACTGTTGTTTGATTCTTAACGCGGCCTGTATCGGGGCCTTTCATATTATGTAAACTATAGGCCAAATAATGTAATATCGCTTACGAGTTTTCCGATCCAACTAAAACATCAAAGCGGGCTAATAGAATAAAATAAGCATATTACGTGTAACATCGAGGATATCTATGAGAGAGCTTATTGAGACGTTAGGCTCTAAGGGTTGGTCTGAGATAAGGAAGGGTGAATAAATAACGTGCGGATTGAATTTTAGGTACAAATTTTGTTATCTTTTGCTTGATATTTAGGAGATAAAGAAACGTCTTGCTGGAGAAAATGTATTACACGTCTCGTTTTTAAGTAAAAAAGTGCGTTGCATATCACTTTTTAGGGACAAAAGTGCCGTCAATTTTATTTGTTAAGGAAAGTTCAAATTAGATATTTTCAACGTTGAAAATGTTCAAAAACATTACTTTATTACGTAAGAGTTTATGTAATAAAGTTTATACTTTATTACATTACATTACATAGGTACTTTTGTGTTTATCTCTGCTGAAAAGGACGGAATTTGTTTCCAACATAGTAATTTATTCCCACTAATACTAATTAATTACACAAAAAAGGGTACTTTTAATAGCGAAATATTCGTTCAAGAACACAATTGTACAAAATTCACTGTGAAATATTCTTTTGTTTATTATTTCTGTACTTTAAGGTTGAGCCAGATAGATTCTATTAGTTTTCTCCGGAAGTTTTTTGCATACATTTGATTCATCACAAGAGATTATTAGCATCCAAATATGAAAGACATTAAATAACTGTAATAAAATCACTATAATATTTCCAAATAACTAAGCAAATTTAGACTCAAAATAACAAAATTCCCTCTATATCGTTGTCAATTTCTTGTAAGTATTTTGAAGTTTTTTTATTATGCCATTTACCAATTATTTAGCTGTCCAATATGTCACAAAGATGTGCATAAAGGTGCTTATTTGACTGTATCGTAGTTTAATTTTTAAACTGGCAGCAATAAAAAATAAGGAATGATTTCAAAGTAATATAAAGAGTCAGGTAAAGAGTAAAGTAACCATAAAAATGGATTAAACTTTTTCAGGATGAACTACCTTCATAGTTTCAAATAGGGATGTTGTGAAATGAAAGAGGTACATGATTTTGTATGATTTGTGTTGTAAGTAGGGAATATTTATATTCCCCGCTATAAGAAGAAACATCGTTATCTAAAGTTATAGTTTTCTTTTAAGTGAAATAAGAAAGGAAATAATTTTCCAAAAAAAATGAATTTTTTACTTTAAAAATTATTAGATATATAGTAAGTACCCAATAAAAAACAATTTTATGACTCCATTTATTTTATTTCTGTACTGCTTTTCACTTCAAAGGAATCTCATGTGGCTTATTTGAAGATGTACCCGCATATAAGGAATATCTTTAACACTTACCTGTTTTACTATGCAAATAGATTTACAAAAGGTCAAATTTACATAATCCGCCAGGATACTTGATTAAATCTAACAACGCTTTCATGAATTGGGTTTGTTACAGCCATTCGTACCGTTATAATTGATCAACTAAGCCTATTTCATTAACCACACATTACCGATAACAAATTATAGTTTTTCAAGACATTTTCCGAAGGATTGGGGTATATTATTATTATTGCGTTTTCGCGCATCTCAGTTTTTCGCTGGTTTATATTTCTTATAGACGGGTTAATATCAAGTCTAACGAGAAATTATTTTTGTTTAGAAACGATCTTACTATATTGCATATATGAAGTATAGCTGCTTTTTGTGAGTGGGTATCTATGCTTTCTTCAAGGTGAGGCTTTTATGAATGAGTACGGAATGATACCTACCTGTCACTGATGTAATGAATGGAACGATGTGCATTTGTTTGTGCATCCATATTCTTTCAACTTCTATAACTAGTTAATATTTTTCTTTCTTTTCTGTATACTTTTAAGCTACCTATGTTTTGTCAGATGAAATTTCCAAGTTAATGAGGAGGTGATCTTACCATCTAATCGGTTTGGAACACAAAGAAGTGTAGAGACAAAAAATGAAGATAATACAATAGTACATATGACGACATATTTTATTTGTACCTAATATTGTACAGGGTGATAGTTTTTTTTTTATTAATAATGATCTATGATAACCACATCTCCCTTACGGGTAAGTTTATAAAATTATTAATTTTTTGCCCCATTGACATACTAAATATGTACACCGAATTTGGTTAAATTACCTTCAACGGTTTAGACATTATAAATTGATGTTTTTAAATTTTTGATACTCGACAACGGCTGCCGTAACACCCCAGATTTATATAACAAAGAAGAAACCTTATTTTTAGTCACAGAATACGCCCCTACATTGTTGACCTCTATTTAGGAAACAACCTGTATATTTACTTTGCTTTGAACGACAAAAACAGCCAGTTTTATTGCAAAAAGCAATAAAAATGCCAAAGAGTCGAAAACCAAATAATACCTATAAACACCATTAAAAAAATCTTGAGATATTTCTATGCCTTCTAGGCGGCTTTATCCTTGATCTCCTACAGGATCACCTCCATGGCGGTCCTAGAGTGTATTAATGGTCTGGCCCAATTGGGACAGAACAACTAAGTAAAATTGACCTGGCTACCGGATCATCATAACATAACAGGAAATGAGGAGGCCGATGCACTGGCTAAAAGAGGCTCAAGTACACAGTTTACAGGGCCCGAACCAGTACTCAGGCTTCCGCCTAGTTATGTAACAAGATCTATTGAAAATTGGATCAAGAAAAGATCAGAGGAAGACTGGTCGAACGGGACTGCGACAAGCCAGGTTATTAACTGAAGGGGCTTGGTCGAACGCAACTCGATCAATACTTGCGCTAAGTCGTAACAGCATAAGGATTGTCACAGGACTGCTGACAGATCACGAACACTATCGACCTTAGTGACACTAGAAGGTGCAGGTTTTGCGGACACGATGACGAGGACTCCATTCACATCCTCTGTCGCTGTGCCTGCCTCATGTTCAAGAGACACAAACATCTGGGTGCAGCATTTCTCCTGCCCCAGGACATTAGAGAGCCTCCCCTAGAACGGGTGTTGGCCTATGCGCCTATAGCACGGGTCTCTTCCAATAGCTCTCGACTAGCAGTAGGCACAATTGGTCGAAAGACCTGAGTGCTACGGGTAACCGCGCCGCCTTCCAACAACATGCCTATCATTTCATTAATCAATAATATTGGCTCTATACCAACTGGTTTATTTCGATCTAGACTTTTAAATTTAAAAGTATTTCTTGCTCAGAGAGTACGCCTTGTTGGTTCTACCCGCCATGCCACTTTTTCATCATCCTTGATCGCCTCTTCAGAACTTAGCCTTCTGTATGCCACTGTTGAATAAAAATTTTCACGACATTTTGTTTAAAATAATCAAAAGTGAAAATGATATTCGCAAAAAGCAACATATTTTTAATAATTTCTATGGATGCGTTTATTTATTTTTATTTTAATAATTTATTTATGGTCAGTTTCAATAAGCAATTTTTTAGTTGGGCTGTTGCACATCCAGCCCTCCATGCCCCATATATGTTTCTGTTACATTTCTTCCCCATTCTATCCCAATCAGGTTCCGGTTGCAAAATCATCCGCCCTCACACTACGTAGGCAGCTGCGAGATGCTAACTCGAAAGGCAACTCACGGAACGTTGAGTAAACCCTTTTCTTCGAGGGTGTTTATTATCCGTACATTACGACTGCTACCATGGATAGAGCAGCGCCAGCTTGATTTCTTATTAGATTAAAGCGATCGGCGAGTTTTAGCTCATTATGACTGAAGTGGAAATACTTCCATAGCTGACAAATTAACTGAAATGGGCATTGTTTGATGGTCATACTACTGGATCTAAGAAATAATTAGAATTATATTTACAGCATATAGTGACAAGTATAATTTTTTTAAAGAGGGTTTTTTTGTTAAATGTTTGTAACATTTCTTTGTAACTTCCGTAAAAAGATAACAAACTAACAGAGAGCATTGAACGATAAAATCGTACAAATCAGGTGCGTACAAATCTCAATATATTTTAAGACATTATGCATTACCAACGTTTTTCTTCTTTTTTTTGTATTTTCCGCACAAAATATAAAGGTATAAACTATATAATATTACATAATATTGTTACTCCTTACCGGGTTCTAGAGATAATTGAGACTTTTATACAGCAGTGATTAATGTGGACAAAAAGTGTGTCTCCTCGATTTGAAGTACTAAAGGGTTAAGACTTCGCCCTTGGGGGACATCTGTTTGTGGCATCCCCAGAGGCGGTATTGCCAAATTGTGCACAATTTCCCTAGGGCTGAGGAAAAAGTAGATTTGGAAACGCCGTTAACGTTATTGTATGTTTTTCATTCTAGTCATAATTATTTAATCTGTGCATAAAAATTTCAGTTTCAGACTGAAAAAGCAAATGTAATTTATTTTGTCTGTTGCATTAACCAGAAGAAACTTTACTTTCTTTACTTCTTTAGAGCAAAGTGACAAAGTAGTAAACAATAGTAAAAAGTAGGTAAAAAGGATGGATTTTTGTCTCTTACAAGGAGAAATACAAATAAGTATTTTAGCCTCAAAATTACCATGTACCAGTTTTGCTCCTTCATTTGAATACACCCAATATATCTGTCTATCCATCTATCAAATTATCTGTCTAGCTGTCATTTGAAATGTTCTCTTCTAAATTCTTATGTAAGAAATGAGAGTTATTTGCCATAAAAAATGTCTGTAACATTTATCTCAACACTCTCAACACACAAACGTAGAAAAATAACAAAGAAAATTGATGAATCGAGGAATTCTATGAAAATTGGAACATTTACAGAAGCTTTATTCCCTAATAATTGATATACCTAAGTTAAGTAGATACCTACTTATTTTTCAGTGTTTTTATTATTATAGTATATTACAAGGATTCTACTAAAAGGCCTTTAGTATATTGGAACCATACCTGGGAAGTATTCATACATACTTTTGGCAAATCAAATAGTCCAAAGTTTTATAAAATGTCAACGTCATGTGATTTCACATGACGTTTGTAATACAATAACAAATTTTAAAATGACCGAGTCAGTAAAAGAACAACTACAGAAACAACCACCAATAAAAGTACAAGCAGACATTTCTATTACCACTTTACTAGCATGTGAGTAATAATTTTTTAAATATTTAATTGTGACCTTACTTAATCGGTTTATTTTTCAGCTACTGTCGGGCTAACACTTCTGTTGGCCTGCTGTTGCTGCGGGGGCGGTCGCAGGAGGAATTAATGATCGTTAATACCAGTTATTATCCGTACTTTATTTACATTCTTATGTGGAATTTCAAAATTGGTTACAAATTGTCGGATTTCATAGATTTTAACGATAGTAGCAGTTACTGTTTACCTAAATATTGCTATTGCTTAAATATTGTTGCTTACCACTACTACCAGTAACTGGTAGTCGGTAGTCGGTAAGATTCTGGATCAATAACGTAATATAATATAACGTCAATATCCATGGAATAGCAGAAAGTTCTACAACTTAAAATGAATCTAAAACTAGTGCTACCTATGTAACATTTTCACTGATAAATAGCACTTACCATTAATACTCTATTTCTTTTAATTGATATCTGATCTGCCAGGAATGGAGATCTGATATCGAATCGCCGATAAGGTTTGAACGACTTTTCCACCAATATAGTCGTTTTGTAAGATAACCATGGTATAATATTAACAAATTACTCTAAGACTTTAAGCAATTTTGTATGAAATACCATTATAAGCCAGCGAGCTATAAGCTCTAAACATATATAAGGTGGTACGAGAGGACAGGGTGGAAAATCATTAGATTAGATTTAGATTAGATTTATATGGGAGTCGGCCCCCTGGCCTGGTCCACCGCGAGCTAGAAGATCTATTGTAGTACTCCCAACCTATTTAGAGCATTATGTCCAGCTTTGTCCCTTGCATTAGACTCCACAGCCTTGATAGAAGCTCTTCCATGTAGCTATTGGCTCTTGGTCTTCCTTCCCCAAGTATTTGAAATCTCAGTCTTGTCAGGCCCTCGCACTGGCATAGTACGTGTACTGAGGTTTCCTCTTCTTCTTGACAGAATCTGCAAGTTGCATCTTCTGACAGTCCCATAAGATTCGCCTATTTAGCCTACAGGGTCCTGTTAGGAGATCTACTATTATTCTGATGGCCTTTTTATTCTGGCCTAACAGATCTGCTGAGAATTTAGGCGTCCGTTGTTTAATGAATAGCTTTGCCTGTCTCAGTTGTGACAGATTCCTCCACCATTCTAGAGATTTGTTTCTCATCCATTCCTCCATGGATGTTTTAATGCATGGCTTCGCTATGCCGCAGAAAGGTTCTGGTCCTATGAGGTCTTTTGATGGTGGAAGATCATAGTCAAAATTTAGAACTCTGAATATTTTAACGACAAATATATTTATTTATTTATCATACACCACCCGACAGCAATGCCAATTAATGGGTGGGAATATCGTAAAAATTACAAAAATATATAATAACATACAATAAAATAAGAAAAAGAAGGAAGAACAACATACAATACTCATAAACAAATTTCATAGGTACATAGATAACAAGTAGCCTAAACATTGAATACAGTAAACAATATTTAACAATTAAACAGACTGCAACATTTAACAAAAAAATTCATAAATTCTAAAATTTAATATCAAGCATTAGTAGAAAATATCTTCTTAATGGACGAATAGCATCATGGAAAATATCGATCAAATTCTGCATCTTGCAATGTTCCTTTCTGTTCAGCGCGCAGCGGAGAGAACTTTAATATGTTAGTCTTGGATGTAGGAAGATAAAACAATGGTGGATAAATGTCATCAGATTGCAACCATAAGTATTTAACATATTTCCTATGTATATTTTCGAATTTGCTGACATGAATTTGATAACCTCGGTCCTATACAGGAGAGGCATATTATTATTTTGATAACATCAATGCATTAAAAAGTAAGGACACCGTTTTAATTTCTGTAAATCGTCTTTAGTTCCTCAAGATAATACCAGGATTTCTAAAAGCTTCCCGCTGGATATTATTGATGTACTCCACAAAACTTAACTTACTATCAAGTGTTACTCCAAAATTTTTAATGCTGGTGCATATCTTATTCATGTTATCCTCAATACTACAATTAAAATCGATAGGATTATTCCTTCTAGTAAATGTCATTGAGTTACACTTCGAAAAGTTAGGCGGAAGTGAATTTATTGTACACCAATTATGAATATTGTCTATATCATCTTGAAGTATAAAGCAATCACCAATATTGGATACAGAGAGGTACAGCTTAAGGTCATCTGCATTGAGTAGAGACCTGCTATTATCGTCCGATTACTTAATATTGCCTTAATACCAATCGACTGGATACCACGATATCCCACGGTAAGTATTTTTTGAGATAGGTAAGAGGTGAAAAACTGGACAAATTAAGTGGTCAAGTGTGTCAATAGAAGGATACAGTCAATCGAAAGCTTTAGAAAAATCTGTAAAAACAACATCAATCTGCCCACCGTTATCCAAATGAGTTGCAACATATTGAGTTAAACATATCAGATTTGTGACTGTTGATCGACCTGGTTAAAAGCCATGTTTTTCAGAAAATATATGGACAATTTTACAAGATAGAAAAGAATCTGTTATAAAAGAATTTCGAACACTTTGGAAGGGTTGCAGATAATTGTAATGGTATGATAATTTTCGACTTCACTCTTATTACCCTTCATCCTTTTCAAATATCGGACTAATTCGACCAACTTCCAAATATCTGGAAATTTACCTAGCTTAAATGAGATTATACCGAATTTTACAGAAAGCATAATGGTTTTGCCAGTAGTTGCACAATCCTTGAGAAGAAATGCAAGTACACCAACGGGATCAGTTGTAAGTTTTGGTTTCAGTGACTTTAAGGCTTTCAACTCTTGAGATTCAGACAAAGTAGGAATACTACAGCAAGAGGAAATTATTTTCGGTTGGATATTATTAAAATTGGAAACTGACGAACTAATATGTATAGCCAGATTAAAAATAATTGGCAAATGCATTTACTATATCTTCAGGTTCATTCAACGGAATATTTTCACGAGTCACGAGTTGGGAACGCAACTTGGTTTTTTTTTTAGAATTTAAGTATGACCAGAATTGATTGGGAATAGCAATTATCTGTCGTTCTATGCTTCTACTATAATCGTGGTAACACTGATGCGTATCCCTTTTGATTGTAGCCCGCAAAGTACTGAATTCAACGTAAACTAGATTGTCATTCGAACTTTTAAACTGCACCTATAAACCGTATTTCAAATTTAAGTTACGGATTATATCGAGAGAGTACCATGGAGAGTAACGCGTGTTATTTCTTGAAGTAGTTTTAGGGACATTAGAAAATAGGGAAGCTACAACTTTGGAAAAGAAAAGTTCACATCCCTTATCGATATCATATTCTAACATAAGATCGTTCCAGGAAATGTCAAGTAGGTCATCGTACAATTGAAGTAAGTTGCCCTTACGGAAGTTATACCGGGGCTTTGATGGTGCTGTGAAAATGTAGTCAAATATGATTGTACCCACGTTTATTAATTATTTTGGATTATAATCTAAAGCCATCCTGTATACAGGGTGATTTTGTCACGAAACAAACTTAGATCTTGAATAGAATATCTTGTATATTTAGCTTTAAAATATTAAGGACATCTTGCTAAACAAGATGTATGTAGTAATAGTGAAAGGCAATACTCTCTTCTATTGATCTTTGTTACTACCTGTCCAGCACTGTTATCAGTTGGCAGATAACTACGTGCTTTAAAGGCACCTTTGCTTTCTTCGAGTAATCTTCACAGGACGTTATATGGTAAATTAGTATTTTATGAATTTAGGGCTTGATACTTGAAGAAATAAATCCTATTTTTGCAAGTAGTTCATGAGAGTAAGAATTTTTATATATAAAAAAAGTATTTTTTATGTAGACCTATTGTAAAGTGACGGACTTTCTAGCCATCTGTATACAAAAAAAGAGAAGGACCTGTTTAGGACCTTGTTCAGGTCAGTATTAAAAAGAAAATAATTTTTGATAATAAATTTGGCATAATATAACTTTTTCTGTATCTCTTACCATTTTCAAGGTCCAGTGACGAGAAATTAATTTATTCCATTACATAGATAACAGACTATAAGAAGAATCTAGAAGATGCTATTAAAAGAATACTTTAACTGTTCAGCTTTTCAGCAATGAGACTAAAAATAAGTGTTTTGAAATATGTCAGCGTACCACATAACTTCCTGCAAAACCAACTAAATTTAACATTCCGTGAGTGTGCTGCTAAGTACATATTCCTCGATCACATCTATCTGCACGGCAATTTATATTCGCTCGTCGTTTTTCTTTACCTGCTCTATTATTACCAGTACGCTGCCACCGCGGCGATTCACCGTTAATTTAAGGTTATGGCGCTCACTAACTTGACTGTAATTAGAATCATGAAACAGAATTAGAAATTATTTACCCAGTAAAGGTATAATTTCACTGGAGCATCCGAGCGCGAGGCCAATGGTCAACCGATACCAAATATACAGGGTGTCCACCTAGTGCGCGTAAGTCCAATATCTGGGTTAATAAAAGAGATAACTTAATTTTTTTTTCTACAGGGTTGTCTAATATCCCGAGCTGCACAAAATGAAAATATATTTACATATTCAGGGTGTTCAGTTTTTCCTGGACAGGTACCAACTTCGTTTTTCTAAATGGAAATATATATTTTTTATTGCTTTTTCGAACTAAACCCTTGATTTTAGTAGGACTTTCATCAGCCTTCCCTATACCTAACTTAAACTGTTTTTGAAATATTGACGGGTGAATATTGACATTTTTGCAACTTTGACACCCTGTAAAATCTAAACGGTTTGAGATCAAGCAAAACGGTTTGCACATTCCTATCTTAACTTTTTATAAGCTATCGTTTGATACTAATTTCAAATTTATCCAAGAATTAAAAAATTTCAAAATTTTCGGAAAATTTTTAATTCCTGGATACATTTGAAATTAGTATCAAACGATAGCTTATAAAAAGTTAAGATAGGAATGTGCCAACCGTTTTGCTTGATCTCAAACCGTTTAGATTTTACAAGGTGTCAAAGTTGCAAAAATGTCAATATTCACCCGTCAATATTTCAAAAACAGTTTAAGTTAGGTATAGGGAAGGCTGATGAAAGTCCTACTAAAATCAAGGGTTTAGTTCGAAAAAGCAATAAAAAATATATATTTCCATTTAGAAAAACGAAGTTGGTACCTGTCCAGGAAAAACTGAACACCCTGAATATGTAAATATATTTTCATTTTGTGCAGCTCGGGATATTAGACAACCCTGTAGAAAAAAAATTAAGTTATCTCTTTTATTAACCCAGATATTGGACTTACGCGCACTAGGTGGACACCCTGTATGTATCGGTTGGCGTCTAAATACTATGCGCCCCTCCCCTGGAAACATTTTTGAAAAAAACGTAAACCAACATTTTTTTTTTCTGTCAGAATTTTCATGGCCACATAAATCAATACCAAATTATTCAATTTTGTTTGTGTTTTTGAATTTAATCAGTTCTAGGACTTGTGATTACTGAGACCCCATGTTGAGCATCAAATTTCTAACACTACCTGCTTGCTATTACTTTGACTCGAGAACAACTTGATATTTATTTTTAATATTGAAAAACATATGCCTAGTGCGCAATTGAGTGGAATCGACATTTTCTTTATCTGAATTTATGCGATAATATATCAGATTTCCGAACAGAATTTTTATATTACATGAGCACTTAATAACCACTTCCATATTGAAGAAAGAATCGCGTCTTTCTACTTCTTCACTGTATTCAGTATTCAGTCTTCACTTTCTTGATTCAGTAGGTATTCAGTATTTTAGTATTTAAGTTAGTAAATTCTCATGTACCAAAAGTAGCAGCTACTGTGTTTGGTTTAACTCACTTTTGGGGCCTCTCGTAAATCGAAAGTATTTCTTAAAAATAAATAACTAGTATATCTTAATCGTGTAAGTAGGTAATTTATCATAAAGGAGTAAAAGTAACGTTGAAAATTACAGACTGATTGCCATAATAAATAACTTTGCTAAACTTTATGTGCAATTATATTCAGAGTCAGATATCGATTCATCAGCATGGTTTTGTTTGGGGTATCTCTACAACCACTAATTTGTTCTGTGTCATTCAGTTTATTGCTGATAAAGCATTTAGATTTATTTTGACTTTCTCAGACAGACTTAAGCTGGACCAAGGTATTCTACAACAGAAACTAGAGTTCGCTGGTAGGTCAATATTATTGTGCAAACTATTAAACTCCTATATTACTGGAATGAGTCAGTATGTCGGATATCGTGGTTTTGCCACCAAAGTGATTTCTGTAACATCCGGAGTACCTCAGGGGTCTGTTCTGGGGCCACTTCTTTTTGTGTCGCTTGTCGTTGATATCATTGCTGTCATCAACGTATCTTATTATTTGTTATACTCGTATGCTGATGACGTAAAATTTTTTTTATCCATATATACCATTACGCACTGTAAGAAACTCCAAGCCAATATCAACAAAATTAATGGTATATCGGTAACAATTTTTCCCCGAATGTCGCAAAGTGTAATGTAATGACTTAAAAAATCCAAATTAAAATATGCTGCTATTATTATACAGGGTGATTGATTAAGGCCGGCCACCGGCTGTATATGGGAAACTATTGGTCCTACAGGTTCGGGAAAAAAATTCTCATAATGAAAGTGGCCATGAAAATTTGATTAAAAATATTTTTATCTTCCGTAAATCTCCGCAAGAGGGCGCAACTGATCATGAAATCTTTAAAATTGACTTTAAATGAAAAAATGCCTTATTAACCTGAATATATTTTTTATCAGTTTTAATCGTTAGTCCATTTCCTAAAACTTGTTCAATGATATTTTTCATTTCCTCCATAAATAAAGGGGTGGGAGCAGTTTTTGTTTTTAATTTGAAAAAATGCTGTATTTTCGGATCGCTTTAACGGATTTTCTTGAAATTGGGTTTTTTTAAAAGAGAATACCTTACAAATTTAATAAATGTTTTAGTGATTGGAAAAAGTTGGTTAATAAAGGTACACAATGGCGATATGTTGAAACCTAACCCATTTTTAAATTTTTCTTGGAAATTTTAAATGGAACGATATACTTTTTTCCACGTCATTATGATCAACGTTTAGTTAAAATAACACTGGTCAAAACCGCATCTCGCTATCTCAAACCGTTTAGGAAATATTTAGATTTTCGTATTGTACCCAAAGAAGGAGAATACATTTTCATTTACCCCCGTATTATTTCGAAACAAAACGTATATTTTCTTGCTGTTTTAGTAATTTGATATTATTTTACAAAAGCCGGCCTCCCTTCACACTTTATCCAGGCTTAGGACTGGTCCAAATAGTACGTGAAATAATAATTGGAGCGTGTTTAAAGGCCAATGGGCCAAACAGCAATAACACAAAACTAAACGAAAAGCAATAAGGTATAACAAAAACTACAACAAATTTGCCAGCGTTTATGAGGACAAAAAAGCAAAAATTAAAAATGTTCAAAATGTTTACCATCATTGTCGATGCACAAATTAAGTCTTTCTCTCGTAGATTGTACCGATGCTTCAATTTCAGCACCTGATAAATTTCTTATAGCCACACGAATTCTTTGTTTCATATCTTCTGGTGTTGTGGGGCGATTTTTGAAAACCACGTCTTTTATTCTACCCCATAGATAAAAATCTAAACAAGTTAGGTCTGGAGACCTTGGAGGCCACGGAAAAAGACTTCCCCTGCCAATCCATTTATCTGAAAACGCATCATCAAGATAATTTCGGACGTTCTGGCAAAATGAGCTGGACATCCATCATGTTGGTACCATATGTTCATCCTCTCAGCAATAGGCACCTCTTCTAATAAAAGCAACAAATCGGTGTTCAGGAACTCTAGGTACCTTTCCCCGTTAAGATGACCATCGAAAAAAAATGGTCCAATAATTGGTCTGTCTAAAATACCGCACCACACATTTACACTCCACCTGTTCTGGTGATCGACCTCTCTTAACCAATGAGGGTTAGTTGCCGGCCAATAATGCATGTTGTGCAAATTTTAAGCCAATGACAAAAATCCAATCTACGATCAAAATCTTGTTCGTTTAATGCTTGATGTAGCACAATATGGTAAGGGTGCATTTTATGTTTTTTTAATATTTTATAGACACAATAAAATGTTAGTCCTAAATCCCTTGAAATATCTCTAATACTTAAATGTGGATCTGTATGGATGTAAGCCAAAACATTTATAATGTTTACTTCAGATGCAGTAATAGGTTGTAGTCTATTTGGTGGCCGTAGGGGCTGAACTTGACCTGTCTCTCGTAAACGCTCTGCCAATCTTCTGAACACTCTTCTGGAATAATGACGTCTCTCCGGATATCTTGCGGCGTATTCCCTTACGCCGCAAGTATGAAATTATTGTATGCTTCGATCTAATCTCAACTCTCTCATATCCAGGGTCTTGTTCTGTAGCCACTCACTAACAACCCTTCATCTACCATACCCCACTGACTGCTATGTAGATCTAATTAATTTAGTATTTATTTGATTTCATAATGACAAATCTGTACAACTAATGCAGATTTTAAGTACTAATTGGAATATAATCCATGTACAGTTCCAAAAACACTAACTTTTTGTCGACCACAAAGTTTCACTATACAGATTTAGAAACAGATAGGAGCAAGAATATTCTCTAGTTAATCCAACAAAATAAAATGACCAAGAGAACAAAAAGCTGCCTTAAATACTGTAATGAAATTACTCTGTCAGCTTTAATTTCATATTGGCTTAATTGGAGTGTACAAAACCAGTTTATGTCCAACTGAGATACAGCCCTTTTAACTGTTTTTGTGATGTTTAGTTAATTAATATAATTAGAGATGGAAGACGATGTTGGCAAGCAAAAAAATTATTCTAGTTAATTGGAATTATAACGAATAGATTAGAGTATCATACCATTTCATTATAAGAACTACCAACATAATATGTGCTAAAAAATGTACTCTTCAACAGGGCCGTTTTCTATGGTTTTAGCCCCCCGATCAAAGTTTGTAAAATGTCTGACCCCCCCCCCTTCCAAATAGTTACCAACTGTCACCAAAAAAAAATTAGAAATTTTTTAAAACATTTATTTATGATAAAGTGGATACTGGTACCGGATGGTTCTTTATGAAACATTGTGAAAATAATAGTTTTGAAAAAAACACAGTTCCCATTTATATGTTTCAACAAATATAGGTATAGAAAACACTCTATATACTAACATTTCGGCTTGTTAGGCGTTTCTCAATATAGTAAATAATGTTTATTACTAAATATTTCCAAGCGCATTTTAGTTATTTATCTATTTACCTACCCCGGTTGATGGGAAGGAAGGATGAATGATTTAAGTTGCCAATAAATGAATAGTTTCGTTCAAGAACTAGGATATATCGAACTTTTCCTAACTCAAATTAGTTACTAAATGTAGGTACAACTTTTCAAAACGCTGTTAAAAAAATATAGATGAATATAATTCAAATCTCTCGTCAATTGAGTTAATAACTGTATCCATAACAACAAAAATCAACATAAATAACATAATAACAACATAATATAACAACAAGATCTCATCTTGAAATTTTTGGGACGTATCGTTCACTGTGTCATCCTGAGCTTCATACAAAAATTGCGTTATCTCTTTATTTGGACGGGCTTCTTTTTCTATACAAAACTTTGATTCTATTTCTAGCTGTTTAAAATAAATATTAATTTCTTGAAATTATTTGTCGTTCCTGCAACCCCGGGAGTGACTAAATCGGGACAATATTTACATCGGGGCTCTGCGAAAGCTTGCTAGCCAAGTAGTTCATTTTATTTAAAATCTCATACCAAAACACAATGCACATCAAAAAATTAACCTTTTTATTTTTCGGCTAGGCTAGCGGGTTCGTTCCTAGTAGTCGGATGCACAGTGAAATCGTTACCTATTTTTTGTGATTTGTGAATTTTGTATTAATGGTATTAATTGTATTAGTTAAAGCGTGGAAAAATATATGTATAGATAATATCTGTAGCTCATTTGTAATGCACCTGCACCAGCTGTGATGCTAACTTTTATAGGTTGATACAAAATTCTATATTATAAATTAAATTTTGATTTGATGACTTTTGAATAAAAATGTCAATCGGACAATATTATTCGATTTTATATCAAACTATAAAACTACTGATGAAATTTAGTTAATTTGTTATATATTTATTTTATGCATATTATTATACAGTAGTTTTTTGGGGGAAACTTTAAAAGTTTGCCTTAATACTACACTTTCGATATTTATTTTGGATACTTCTGGTTTTCAGTTGTTTTATTATTTTACAGGTGGTGTAATCCCAAAAGAAAATAAAATTATATATGTATAGGTTAATCTCTCTAGAGGAGTAGAAAAACAGTGCTTCAATTCGGACTTGGAATTTTGTAAACTTTTGCATTCGGCGATTAGATGTTTTCCTTTTAAGATTCTTGATTACTAATTACCTTCAGACTCTCTATAGTCTATCAGCCGCAAACATATGCTCATTTTCGTAAAAAACATTGTTTATGTATATTTTAAGGCAGAATTTCAGGTAATTGTAATTTAACATCTAGTAACAATAAAGATATTATACAATAAGTACATTTAAAAAAGTATGCATCGCCACTGGGTGAAATAATATACATAACTAGTTCAATTCTATTCCTGAGATAAACAAGGTATCATATTTAGAAGCAGCAACAGGGGAGTAGCGCAATATGATTATGATCTGCTCGCGTGATCCAGGATTTGCTGTCCCCTTGGCGTCTTAAATAATTATTCAGTTACTCAATTTCGTTCATAACCGGACAATTTCGAATAACCGTAGCCAGCGCCCATTCACTGGGATTTCGGAGCCGTAGTTCAAAATGCGTTATCATCATAAATCAAGAAAATTATTAGGTAATAATCTCTGTGATGTTATAATTATTATGCTTTTTACAGTGTGACGCAGATTCATTATATACCCTATTTCCCCCTTATTTTTTGAGATACAAGTTTCAAATTTGGTATAGCAGAAGTACTTATTAAATTTCACTTTTTAACATAAAAATAATCTTTTTTCCACTTCCGGTTTTATCGGTAATTTCAGTTCTGTTGGTTTCAAAGACAAAATAATCATATGAGTAGATTGTTTATTAATTGTACTTTCTAATGGTACCATAGTACCATTATAGTATCATTTAAAAAAAAAATTTAGCTCTATGACCGCTTTCAAGAATTTTAATACCCTATAAGTAGGAAAATTGAATGTTTTTACGCCAACTCTATTTTTCTATGGTTGCTACGGTTCATTAGAATGAATAGGGTGAGTATGGAAGTAATTTCATAGCTGAAATGGTACTTATGTCATATCGTTGGATTCAAAAAATTTAGCTTCAGAACGCGCGCTCCAAACTCTCCATACTCCATATTGTGGCTAACTATCGAGACCAAAACATGTTAATTTGCTTCCTGTTCAGTGTCGACTGGTGTATAACCAGCCTTAGAAATAAAACACATTTCTTCTGCTAAAAATTTCACCCCCAAAGATGTACAAAGATGTACAAAGGAATAAAAAATATAAAACTAATAAAACTTTTACAACTTTATGGAGGAAAAAGTCTAGCGATGGGGATTTGTGAAGGGTAAACGATATTATATTTTATACCACTCGCATAACAGTCAGTAACTGTTTGCTTGTTTTCTATATCCTTATATTTATAACTTTTTAACAAACTTCGTAGTTGAGTTTATGTAAAAAAGTTTACTCTTAACTCGTAACTACTATCTGTTGCCAGCCAGCAAAGTAAATTATAAGCTAACTTATTTATCCTGAAAAGGAACTTTAATTATTGCTTTGCTCGAACGTGCGTCGCTATGATTTTATGAATTCGGAATCCTTGATAAATTTGTAAAAGAAATGATCATCCGTTTCTTACGTGTGCAGTACATGTTTCTTTACAGGGTACCTGCCAGACATCCTGATCCCATTTTGATTGAAAACGTTTTCACTTTAAATGGATCTTGCACTTTAAATAAGAACAATAAGTGTATAATAAATTAACCTAGCTGTAGTGTATTATAGCATAAGTACCAGCTTATATGTTTAGGTATACAGGGTGATTCAGAACTGATCCATAATAAAATTTGGGGATGTTCAACATACATGTAGAACAGAAATGTGGTGCAAAAAAATTTTTTTGGCGGGGTCTTAAAATTATTTAAAAATTTTTCATTGCACGCCTCTGGATACTGGTCCACTGTAATGGAGTGACCTTGGGACTGACAATGCAAACTGGCTAGCACAAAAAAACTTCGGAAGATCTAGAGTATACCGACACCCGGTGCAAAAAAGATTTGCAGCGTTTTTACTTTCAAATAAACTTAAAGATAAATAGATCTGACCAAAGTGACGTGTCTTTAAAATGAATAAAATTTTGTTACACTAATTTTGAAGAATTGCGCTACTTGATTACTAGGTATTAGAAACGTGAAATTTAGGTATAAAAAATTTGCACATACCTTGTTACAAAAGCTTTTCGAAATAATATTCCTCGACTTGTACACAATTTTGGGCACGCCTTATCCAATTTTGCCGCACTAAACCGATTGTTCCTCCTGGTTGCTGATCTTGTAAACGCAAATTATTAAGTAAATTGGGAATTTTCAGCATTTTGTTGCAACAACCACTCACAAAACCTAACTTTTAATTGATAATCCACTGGTAACAGTCCATTAACTCAGCATTACTGTACACGTGAGCCATTTTGAAAATTTTACAGTTTAACACTCCTAAGATAAATAAAACACCCGCGAGAGCGACACACAGACTGACGACTCATAGACAATACAGATATTATCCCCACTCCAACATTATTCGGTCGGTTTTAACCAGGCGTTCCAGACAAAAACGTGTTTACTTTTTTTATCACATTCTTAGGAATGTGGTAGAAAAGTATCAGATGTGTTGAAGTACAGTTGCCCAGCTACGTAGTCCTTTATAATGGTATAACTTTAAACATTGTTTACGGGAAATCCTAATACTTTTATTAAAATTTTTTTGGTGATATCGATTTCTTATATAAGGATGCACATATCCTCAAAGTTTTAGAGATGAGTTCTGAATAACCCTGTATATTTGATTCGAAAATTTATGTATAAAAAATGTGTCCCTGGTAATATGGTGGAGACTGGACATCCCTCTATCTCCGATACTATCGGTTACAAATCTTGGAATAAAAGTGAGAGCAATGTATTTATAGTCAATTTTTTAAATATGGTATTTAGGCTATTTAGAAGTGGACGGTCAATGACCGCAGATATATTTTTTTAAATAAGAATATAAACTCTTTCTATTTTTTAGCAAAAATGGAATCTCCTTTTTTTCTCAACTCAACGATACGTGAATTGAGGTATAACCAAAATGCATGTTTTCGAAATATTTGCATCTAAATGTTCAATTGTTAATAATACTAATAATAATAATGCAATGCCAGTCGGAGCACATTTCCCATGGAGTAGTTGTTTTTCGGTATCTCCTTCAAATGAACAAGCTTCTGTTTAATGTGCCCCCAAAGAAAGAGATACGTCCCGACTGCGTGGAGGCCACTGATGACATAATCCAGCTGCCGAATCATTTGTCTGACAAATTGATAAGTTGGTATATTTTCCAAAATACCTCCTATTGATATTGATATTGATATATACAGATAGTATATTCTCCTATTGAAAATTCCTCATCACATGGGTCCTGTTACGTGTTCTTAAAATGTTGTCTCTTTAATTTTATATGGTTCTTCTTGGACCCAGAAATGTGCATTTCTCTTATCTCCCTGCCTGAAGTGGAAAAGGATGCTTCATATGACCATAATATGTAATTGAATAAATTATTATTTTCCTTAAATCGTTCGATAAGTAATTAACTGAAGTTTTGCCTCAGCATAAAACCATTTAGGAAAATTTTTCGAACGCTCTGTGTGTAATCAGCCCCCCTCCCCTAACTTTTTAGTAACTTCAAAAAAATATTGCATTAAAAATTCGTAGCTATAAACAATAGTAAAATGTCATAATTTTGAATATTTTTTCTAATGGAAAAAGCGGTCGTTTAATACCTCATTTTGAAGGTGATTTAGGCTTACTTCATGTCCCGACCGTTAGAGCTTTTCATTCAGCCATTTCCAAATAGCGGCTGATTCAATTTCCGCTTTATTTTCCGAAAAATTTATATATAAGTATATAATTAATATGATAATTAATATGATTATATTATAGGACTTACTAAAAAAATATATGCGACTCCGTATTATTGAATATTATTGTTTATTGTAGTTTTACTATTTATTATATAATATCTGTAGTTTAACGAAGGAGACAGCCTAGTCGAACCCTTCGCAATCCAAATCAGCTGTTTAATTACACGCACACGAGTTACCAGATATGTTCGTTAATTATAGTATGAGTATCGATTTTTCATAGGACAGCGACTCACAGTGCTGATGGGGGAACAAAAAAGCTTCAGATATAATCGTGGGCCGGGCATGAATGTGTAATTCGATAAATGTAAAAAGTAAATCGCATCACATCCGTCACTACGCTCGCTCGCCGCCAAAAAATTAGACTCACCCAAAATTTTGCTAAAATTTGATAAGTTATTCACGCTTAAACTTGAACTTTTCTTAAGTTGTAAAATAAGTTCTAGATTATCATTTAACTTTCAGGTTTTAAAAGAATTTCAGTGCATATGGGTTATACCTGGAGACCTATATTTTTGTTTTTTCTTTAAATTGCAAATGCCTTTTGTAATTTTTTTTTATTTGAAGGAGATGCCGAAAACAACTACTCCACGGAAAGTATGCCCCGACTAGCGTTGCATTACATCGGCATCTCCATAGGAGTCGCCACATCGTTCATTGAGACCTTCTACCAGACACTGACCGGTTTTGCACTTATTTTGCACTCATCAGAGTGCCATAGGTACTGGACTCGATGAACAATGTTGCGACGTGATTGCCTAATGGGCATCGTGAATGTTAGTAGTGGTGTGAAACACACCGTAGTGCCCTCTTTGTAGTAGCACAGATAGTAGCACAGACCCAAAGAGGGCACTACGGTGTGTTTCTCACCACTACTGTCTTTTGTAATGTTTTCCCGTGTTGCTATACACGAATGGACTTTGATTTCCAAGTTTGTACTCCATATAGTCCCCTAACTAATGAGGTTTTCCAGGTTACCCTCATTCCACCACTGAATGGTGGTGGTTGTTAGGATTTACTAACATAAGTCGTTCCTGAGACGCAGTTGAGGTACTCTAAATAATAATATGCCGCCCCGTCTCCAATGCAGGTCTCAGACTTTTGGGCTAATTCTTGTGATTAGGGTAAAAGGTAGATATATTATTATTATTAATCCCTCTGGTCTCTCGTTTTAGGAGACACAAATATTCATATAAAATGCTGAATTTTACAATTTTCTATTTATTCATTCACTGTTTTCATTATTTCAACATTTTATTATTTCAACTGCGAACTTCATTAGTATCAGCAGTGAATTCATTACGAGTTTTATTTTTCGATATTTCAATAATAAATTCATTTCTTTTACTAATTTAATAGTTTTATTATCAGTTTAATTACGTTTATTATTCGTTCATTATCTTTCATTCGTTCAGATAATGCTTCCGTTACTTCAGTATTACGATATACCTACACATTTGCACGAGTTATTTCGGAAAATTCATTATATAATTTTAGGTAGGTAGGCATATACGTTGTTTGTAAACAACGGTATTAAAAAATCATTAAATCAGACCTGATAAATATTTTGGGTGCTACTAATTTTTGGTGGCGAGTGTATTTTGAAAGCGCTCCTTTAACAATGTGGCGTGCAAACTGGTAATAATTTTAGACGCTTCAAATGTCTGCCAGATTGCACGGATCTTTTCTTTGATTAAAGGGTTTGGTTGAATGTAAACATACCCTGCCTGCGTGTATCGGTGGGCGTTGAGATTGTTAAATTTGAAAGAAAGTTTTCAATCTTTGGAATCAATGCAAAGAAAATCCAACTAAAGAACACTAGAATCTAATGTGTTGTAAACGAAAACATAGCTATCAGTGTTGAGATATATTATCACTCCACCGCAGTTATAGTTGCTTTCATAGATTAATGATCGCTTTGTATCACATTCCAAAGACAACTATAGTGTTTGGTTTGGCCAATATAATAGAGAGTGACTAATTTACAACATATGGAGCTGTTTAACGACTGAAGTGGCAAGGGATCGCAATTCCATCGGCACGGTCTTGTAAGATAGAGCAGAATTTAAAAAAAAAATAACTAAAATGTTTCCTTAAATAGGTTAAATTAGGTCTTTTACGATTACTAGAAAGTTCTCGCACTTGCAAAAACAATCGTAAAAACTATAAGTAAGTATAATAAACTAATACCCAAATGATATCGAAATTAATAGTGAAACCAAAGTCTACATACCTATATTCTAATATGTAGACTTTGGTCAAACACACGCTTTGTACGCCACTTCTACTTTTAGACCAATTTTCGACCTTCATGTTTCGATATTTTAAAATACACCAATCACAATTCACCACTTTTAGAATCCATGAAATTATAGTCAAGGTCACTATCCATAGGGAACAAGCACAATTTCTATACACAATCATTTTATCGGCAATAGATTATTTTATGCGGTAAATAGAAATGGCGCTCTTAACATAGGTACGGGCCATAGGTGCACAGGGCCGCGCCAACCCGGGGTGCAAGGGGTGCGTGGAACCCGGGCGCCACGTTCGGGGGGGGCAAAAGACACCGTTGGTTAGTAGCAGACGTCAGTCAAGATATATCTCTTCCCGTTTTTTTACATTTTATTTTTGTCCGTTAGTTAGATCAGATCCCCTTAGTAAATAAGTACTTTCTAAGATCTCAGTTGACTTGTTATAATTTACAGTTTTAGCCAAGTTCAAAGGTTTTCTTCACGATCTATTAATCGCCGGTCATCACATTTGTCGCGAGTAGCAACGAAACACCGTTTTTCCTACTCGATTAAAGAGGGCGGCCCACGTGCGACTGACCGGGGCGGGGAGTCACTCAGTTGACTAGGCTGACTCAAAAAAAATTTCAAAAAACCTAGATATGTCTGATTTGGTTGAGGAATTTGCAAGTAGGAAGGCTCGAAAAATTCATTAATCATTATCAATCATCATCATTATCATTATCAATAATCATTATTATGGTGGATCTTTCGTCCAAATCGAATAATAGTCGATTTTTTTCAATTTTTTTTCCTACTAGGTAACTGGGAAAGGAACCATAAGATGATATTGCTTCCCAAGAAATATATTGCATCTCGTCTGTATCTCGGTTGTATGTCAGTATTTTGGTCTAGCCCCTATGCTGTAGGCGCCCTTGAACCGTTGGTCGGACACCTCGCCAGTTTTATTTATGTTATGAGTCTTAGTATAATTTTGGCAAAACCCAATAGGGACCTAAAGCTAAAGTATTTCTGGATTTTTATATATCCATATTATAAATCCTTATTCTCACAGAACATCCACAAAAATATTCCTATAATAGTACCTATATTTTTCCTAATTGTATTTATTCCTTGGAATTGTAGATATTTAATTGAGATTCCTATAATTTTGCGCCCAAAGGTGTATGCAAAGATATGAAGAACAAAATAGGCAATGTGAATATATCATTTGGTTTTATTATTGGTTTTATCATATATCATTTGGTTTTACTAACAAATTTAGTCAGTTAAAACAAAAATTGTACTTAAACTTCAGTATTATCTGCAAATTTACTCCGGAGCTTATAGGGGTTTATAGGGAGTTTATAGGGGTTTGGAATATGTATCTGTTTTAGGTACCTAGCTTCCACCCCCTAATTGGTAGATATGTTTAGTACTACCTATTGCAATTTTTGTAATACCATATAGTTGGTGGCTTAGGTATTTACTATAGTAGAAGCTGACATAAGTACTGACCATTTCTGAAGGAACCGCAGAAACCGTTTCTAGGTGATTTTGGTAAGCTAGGAGAGCTACTAACTAATTATCAAGCATTATTTAAGAGGTGCAACATTTGACACGTGTTTAACTATTTCAAAATGAGATACTTATTAGGTGTTACTGTTTGAGAAAATTAATACAGGCGAATATATAAAATTTGCTGTAAAACATAGTTCTAAACTCACGAGAGTATTTTACATAATTACATATGAAGCATTAATTATTGACGAGTGTAGTAAATGTTTTGTGAACAGTTTGGTAAAAACTCATTCGGTACTATTGGGTACACTGGACAAAAAATTACTTATTTTTTGTTAAGGATGTTTTAAATTCTTGATTTTTGGTTATATAAGCGTTTTCTTTTCAAGATCGCCACGCCTCAAGGCGTCAAACTCGTGGCGGACCATGAGGTCCTCACTACTCACAATTAAATTATAAGTAGTTCTATATTCGGGATCATATATAGATAACAACCGACTATTATAGTAGATATACTGGGCCGGTTCTAGACCGGAAGTGAGCTGTCATCGAGCTGGATGGCCAGCTAGCAGCGACCTAGACCACGGAGCTACTGGTCATTGGCTTCAGGGGGTGAAGAAGAAGACTTAAGATGCATCCCCGCAGGTGTAGGAGCCCTAGGGGCTGCAGGAGAGCACCCCTCTCGTGACCGCCTGATTTACTAACTTGGACGCGGCTCGTTTCGTCAGGCCGCCATCTTGACGAACCTACGTCACACACTCTAGGGGTGTTCGCCTGCAGTCCCTAGGGCTCCTACACCTGCGGGGGTGCATCTTAAGTCTTCTTCTTCACCCCCTGAAGCCAATGACCAGCAGCTCCGTGGTCTAGATCGCTGATAGCTGGTCATCCAGCTCGATGACAGCTCACTTCCGGTCTAGAACCGGCCCAGGATATCTACTTATTATTCTTAGTATTATTACTAGCCAAAGAATTATTTTCCAGTTTCAATGTAATTCTGTAATTTGTTCATGTTTCTACCTATTTAATCTAACCTCACTAATATTTTGGTGTCACCAAACCCCCCCCCCCCCCCAGCAAAAATGTAGGTGCTCAAGGGGAAAGGGGAAAACCATAGGTATATATAATACTACTATATCGCGGGTAGAGGCCCAAAAATTTCGAAAACACCACGGCGCCGACCTACTATCTCTATCCTTATCGAGAGTACCTTAGTCAAATATGCGCATGCGCACGAATATCGCAACATCCAATAAGCATGCAGCATAAATACTTCATCTCTGTTTATCGACTTCTTTTAAAAAATAACTGAAAGTGGGGAAGTCTGTCAACCTATAAACAATGTGTCAGCTTTCGTAACCATGGAGATTGCGCATGCGCATATCGAACAAAGGGTCTCTGGAAAAGTATAGCACTATATCTTTTGTCCTTTGGTGTTTTCGAAGAAACCGCTTATGGGCTAACATAGGAAATACGCGATGTAGTAGTATTATATATGGTGAAAACAGAAGTGGGCGTCACGCACTCGGACTCTGTTAAAAGAACATGTTCCGGAACAGCTCCGAGTTTCTCTAAACGGCCCAAGCCATTGAAAAGAATGTAGTATGTAGTAAATATTTGCCCTGTAGATCTGTCGTCTGTGAGTAGTGTTCTTAGAAGATAGTCCTATATTTTCTATGGTAGTTTCCTTATATTACTGATCTGTAATCTGTGGATTGTAGAGTTATAAGTGTTCTGTGGCCAGTAGTGTCTGTGGTCAGTGGGTTAGTGTCAATTTTGAAGTTTTTGCTTATTTTAAATTCACATATTCTATGCATATTATAGCGGTTTTACACAGTCCAATAAATTCATAAATTAATTCATGAATTTTTTCATGAAAAAATTGATGAATTTATTGAAAGCGTCTGAAGTGTATTACACAGTCCAATTTTTTATTGTAAGTAATCAGGAGGGTCAACCTTTAAATAATTGATACCAACTTCTAAATTTGACAAGTCAACTTTTAGATAAATATCTGATATGCTTTTCTCAACAAAAGGTAAGAGTATAGGCACAGTATAATGGTGGTATAGGCACAGTATAATGCTAAAGAAACAGTAGGTTCACTCCCCTACAAAAGTGAATAATCAACCCCCACCCAAATATTTATGCGCGTGGAAAAGAATTACTGTTTTGCGCATATCCCCTGAAGTGTATCGGGAGAAGTTAGCAGTGAACGACCAGTCGTCTTTCGTGTGTGATCTATTTGTAGTGCTTAACCCAACTTTTGATTTTCTTGTTTATGAGCAGCATTTTTATTTTATTCTTATCAATTCCTTATAGTTAATATATTAATACCTTATACTTAATAATTTTTCTGTTTTGTGTTTTACGCAATGGCTGAATATTATTGTGCAGTTGAAAGTTGTTTGAGTACTTCGAGCATTGATACCCAGTTAACGTTCTTTAGATTCCCAAAAGATGAAAAAAGGTATGTATATTAACTATATAAAATTATGTTACAAAAGATATGTATATAAAGTTTAATGTAACAGGGCAACAGTATTTATCAATATTATAGTTTCTCTAGCAATTATCTTCTATACGAATAATTAATTCAAACAAATCTTGAACCTAACCTACAGCGCGAGCTAGGACATATTGTTAAAACGTGAACCTATAAAACTATTCTGCAAATTAATGTAGTAACACCAGTATAAGACTAAATAAATTAAAACTAAATATAAAACATACATATTTATTCCCGTAGTAATCTGAACAGATTATGTATCTGTTCTGTGCGAGTGTGTGTGTTTGTGTAGTAAATAACAAAAATTGGTCTGTTTTTTTGTAATATATTTTTGTTTTTGTATAGATGCATTCTGTGGAAAAGTAACCTAGGTATTGCTGAGTATATGGAATATTCAGCATCCGAATGTTACAATAAATTAAGAATATGCAGCTTGCACTTTGAGGAGAATATGTTTTCCAATATGCTTAGAAACCGATTGAAGAAAACAGCAGTTCCAATGTTAAACTTAGGTAAGTGTTATTAAATTGTAAATGTTTACATTATACTTTTACGTTCGGCTGCATCATAATTCATAACACCTTTATTATGACACAGCACTTTATTGTATTAGTACTTTAAGATCATTAGTTAATTTTTGATGGATAAACTAAGGTGCATGTAAATACTTCAAAGGGTACTTGCTTTATAGTGTTGTTTTAAAGAATATGACCTATTATAAGTCTTGATTTCATTATTAAGCATTTCTTTGTTTCTCAATTTTTTAGATGTATGCCCACCTATGTTGGACTCAGCCGAGAATAAAGAAAATGTAGAACCTGTGCCTTCTACTTCACATGGCAATGAGGTAGTTTCTACAAGTTTTCTATCACCAGGTTTGTAATTTTTGTAATATTCTTGGTACTATAATATAAAATGAAACGAAACTACCAAGTAAGAAGCAAACAATCTTACCTAGGTATTTAGAAAGAGATGTGAATAGTTCCATTGCACTCATGAGGCGGCATGAGAGTTTTTTCATGATAGATATTAAAGTACCTTGAACTTTGTTCCTAGTACCTAGTACCTAATTAAGTATTCTTTATTATTATGAAGCATTGGGCGCATCCAGGGAACCGCAGCGCTTCAGCGCTTTATTAAAATAGCTGCAACGCTTTATTAAAACGCTGCAGCGCTTCATTAAAGCGGTAAAGCATATATTTTTTCCGCTGGACCGCTGAATAGTTCCATCAAGCGATAAAATTAATATAGGTTAGGTTTACGTCTATGGGTTCACGCACAAAATATCTATGGGTAATATTTATTATTATTAATATTAATTACTGAAAATGACGTCACTTTAAACTTCCGTTTAAAATGTTGATTTAGCGAACGTGAAGTGGTACAGCGCTTAAGCGCTGTGTTTCCCTGAATGCAGCCATTCACATGGCATGTCAGGACACCCCGAAACACCTGCTAGCAGCGGGTGGCCAGAGCAGACAGCTAATCTACTTGTCAAAGTCAAATGTGTACAAACTGACAGCAGTTATATCTCAGATGTAAAGTAATACGGATAATTGATTTCCGTCATTTGACTAGTCTTTTTTACTGTTAAATAAACACTGTTTTAAAAGTATTTATTTTTTTTCAGATATATGTTTAGCTGTTTCGGATGAAAATGAAGCTAATGTGGAATGTACTACTCCTATATCACAAAATGTAGATGATGACATCTCAGAACTTGTTTCCCCAACATTCATGTCACCAGGTATTTAATATTTTTATTCGCTAAAGCTGTTCGACGTAATGTAGCATTTGATATAATTTAATACATAATACAGATTGACAACTTAAATGTATTCATTACTGCAGAAGTATCAATCTCGTTGTTTCAATTAAATTTTATAACAAATTTTACATTGTGTAAAGTGGGATTTATAAACTCTGTCGTTGCAGTTCAGTTGAGTCCCGTGCAGTTCCACAGACTGCCATTCGATATGAACCACAAGTACATACATTGTTACATTTATAAAGATGACTATATTTTATCTTTTGTTGCTGACGTTCACTGGTGTTTGACGCCACAACCAATAATATATGATTATTACATTCACGTGGTAGCATTTTAACGTTTTCTGTTTTTTTTTAACTTTCTTACTTGCGTATATTTTATTTTTTTGAAAGCGAAATCACATTAAATAACTCCAAAACCTAGTAAAGATAATTTGTGTAATTCAAGTACATTGCTATCCATTTTACAGAAACTAATCATTCACACTGACATACAAACAAAAAGTAGGCCTAGTGATTAGGTTGCTAAGAACTGCGCAAGGTCCAGCATAATGGCAACGAACTTTATAAATTAGAAACCGAACTATCGTAGAACTGCAACTGGATGAAGCGCATTTCAACTCAACTCCACTGAACTGGTGGAGTTTATAAATCCACCTTAATACAGTAGTTTTTTAATGATATTTTTAATTTTAATTTTTTTCCATAATTTTAAGTCTTGCAAATCTGCAGCTTGCAATATAATAATATGTACGTATTATATTTCAGATGCTTCAACTCAAACCCCACCAACAGTGTCTTGTAACACACCAAGGAAGTCTGCCATGAGAAGGACAATTAAATCTTTAAAGAAGCGCCTTATAGTTGCATCAAACCCAACCCCCCGCAGTATTACAGAAAATGATATACTTCAGTTTTTTGAAAAACATTTTGATAGAAGTTTTGTAAATTTTATAAATATGCAAATAGCTTGCTTGAAGAAAAAGCAGAAAGGCATGAGATATTCTAAAGAGTTTAAGCAGTTTGCACTAAATTTATACTTTTTAGGGCCAAAAGCCTATAAGTTTTTACAAAAAACTTTCAGACTTCCCTCAAAAAGCACGCTAGTCAGAATGACGAGGGACTGGAATATTTGTCCTGGGTTTAGTGACTTTACATTTGCGATCATTAAATATAAAGTAAGCGCATTAAATATGGAGGCCAGGGACTGTATAATAGCTGTCGATGAAATGTCAATAAAAAAAAATTTGTTTTATGATATCAGAAAAGATGAAATCATCGGCTTCCATAAAATCAATAAAGAAAAAAGTTCAAAGGCAGCAGTGAATGCTTTAGTCTTAATGGCCAGAGGCATCAATGACCAATGGAAGCAGCCCTTAGCATACTTTTTTGTAAATGTATGTTCAGGTAGTGATTTAAAAAATATTATTTTTGAAGCAGTCACAAGAACTTGCGATACTGGCCTTAATGTACTATCCATTATATCTGATCAAGGATCAAATTTTTATAATTTAGTGAACATTCTGGGTGTTACAGTAAACAAACCCTATTTCCAAGTTGGCAATAAGAAAATTATGTATATGTTCGATACACCACACCTTCTCAAATCAACAAGAAATAATTTTTTTTCATATGAAATTGAAATTGAACAAGGTGTTGTGTCAAAAAAATATTTAGAAATGTTTTATTCAAATGACAAAACAAAAAATTACAGACAAGCTCCAAAACTAACAAACGAACACATATTTCCAAATTCATTTCAAAAAATGAAAGTAAAATATGCTGCACAGGTGTTCAGTGAACATGTAACTGTAGGGCTGAACACATATATATCATTTGGGCTCTTGCCAAGCTGTGCAGCACCCACAGCTATTTTCATAGAAAAAATTGACAAATTATTTGATTTACTGAATTCGTCAAAATTTGGAGGAACCAAACATTTTAATAGGCCTTTTATGGGCACAAAATTGCAAGTAGATTTTTTAAAAGAAATGAATGATATGTTTGGAAATCTATCCGTTAGAGATAAAAATGGGAGAAATATTGAAAAACGGATGAAATTTCTTAAAGGGTGGCAGATTACAATTGCCTCCGTTTTGGAAATTCACAAAATTATAAAAGAAAAGGGTATTCCAAAATTATTTACAAGACGATTGAATCAAGATTGTCTTGAAAACTATTTTGGTCAAATTAGATCATTGAATGGTAACTGCAGAAACCCTACGCCATTACAATTTGCAAGAACGTTCAAAAAATTATTTGCCCTAAATTGTTTTCAACATTCTCAAGGAGCTAATAGTGCAGCAGATTTTGATACCATTCTCCAAAGTTTCACTCCAGAAATTGTAGAAAAGTTTAAGGCAGAAGCTTTAAAAGAAACACCTTGCTCACCGTCTATAAGGGATATAGATGGTGACTTTACAAATTTTAAAGACACGGAAAAGACAGTAATAGCATATGTCGCCGGTTACTTTTTGAAAAAGTGCCTTAAGAAACACAGCTGTCTAATCTGTATTGAGTATGCTCGAGGGTCTAAGGAACTGACACAACTTAATATATATACTCATTATAGAGCTTACAGAAACAAAAATAATGATACTTTTGGTAATTTAATGAACCCTGAAGTAAGTTTTATATCTTATCTAATGGAAATAGAGAAGGAATTTGTAAAAAACTTTAAAATGGCTGCATATAAACCAAATATTGGCAGCTATTTAAAAGATAAAATAATAAAAATTCCATTTCCACACCCATGCTCACAGTTTCCAGCAGATTTTTTTTTTAATTTATATATACGTGTGAGATTATATTACACTCTAAAATTTGCCAATCGTGAATTGACAAACCATAAATATTCTTCACATCCAAAAATTAAAGTTTTAAAACACTTATAATTGTTGGTTGATTTCAGGAAATTAGGTACTCATTTGACGGAAACATTAAAGTGAGATCATAACAACGATGACATTACTGTCATGCTATATCTACTACTTGTACTTTTTTGTAACTTGTCTTAATATACCCAATTATTGTACACACACTATTTTAAAATAAAGATTATTGTATTTATTAAAATAAATTGTTTACTTTTGATGTCTTTTTTATGGCTACATGCAGAAAATGAGTGTAAGGTATGTATTACATTAAGTATTAAATAATAGCTATTTGTTTTACTAGGGAGGAAAGGATACTTTATTACTGGATTGCCTCTGAGCAATCTGAGGATATGATTTGTTCTATGACTTTTCAGTGTTTTAATAACTTATTATATTTTCTTATGCATGACAATTACAAAATCAAATACGTCAAAATATAATACTTAGACAAGTAAAATCAAAGTACATGGAGCGTTGCCAAGGTTACAACCTCTCTAGGGAGGAAAAGTATTTTTCCTTCAAGTGTATACTTACATTATATTATGTAAGACGTATTATAGAAAAGGCCCATTGTTTTACTTGTAAAGAAATATTCCCATTTATTTTTTATATAGTCCAAAAATGGAAAAGTGTAACATAATGGATTAAAAAAGATAAGTCATGTACCCATGATTTGTCAGAACTGTCAGTTTGAATTTAAACATCACATCAAATCGCTTTTCATACAAGCATAAATGCCTGATGAAATAGTTTTAATTTTGACGCTTGAAGAAAAAACAGTATGTCACTCGGAGTATAAAGCTCTTTATGTGTTTCGCACAGTTACACAACTGTGGCTAATGCCTCTGATGTGTAAGCTTCTGGACTCAACAAATAATGTTCGCTTTCTACTCCTAGTAACACAATATACTATATTGTCTCCCTAGGGAGGAAAAGTACTGTTTACTCCCTGAAATAAGGAAGCAAAGTAAGCAGTCGTATTTTCTATATAGGGAGAAAAAAAAAATTTTTATGTAAATTAAGCGCACAAATATGTAGAACAATATATTAGAATATTTCGAATCCATAAGAAGTGAAGTTTCATATACCTATAAAAAAATACCAATTATGTCAAATTTTTAGAGATGGGCACTTTTCAGAAAGATGTTACGAACATGGTGGAATTGTCGCTGGACAAGTCTGAAAAGTACTTTGAGCTTGAACCTAATAAATACATATTATGAATTATGTTACATTGGTATGACATCTCTCTCCTATTCTAAACTATATATGTATATATTAAACATAATCTAAATCTAGTAATCTATAAACAAACAAGGTGAGTTTTGTATAAAAGCTTTTTGTCACAATGGAATAAAAAATGACGATATTTTCATTTTTCCCTACGAATTGGTTTTTCAAAAATGTTTTGAGCAAAAGTTACTGTTAATGATTCCTGCTCTTTAAGGCAGAATCCTGCTGTTTTTGTGTTTTCTTAAATAATATGTCATAAACTCATACAAATTTCACATTGTACAAAAATATTAATTTTACCTAAATCCGGCCCTGGCATCTCCTAGGCTAAAGCCTATCCTGTACTAGTAGCTAACTTCATTTGTAATGCGCACTACGGAAAACGCCATCCACGCGCATTTTGCAAAAAATACCCCTACGCCACCGGACATCAAAGGGACCGACACGAAGTGATTTTACTGTTTCTTTAGCATTATACTGTGGTATAGGTATAAACCATGTCTGTGTATAATCTCTAAACAAATTCTCTTGGTATAACCTATAACCGACACAAAACAAAGTATTTGACCTGTTGGCATTGGTGTTGGTACTGTTGGTAGTAACATTGTAAATAAAAATGTAGCCAGAATTCACTAAAAAATTGTTGAAAAATTAGAGCCAGTTCTATTTTGACAATTTATTCATCAATTTATTGTCGTCAATTTATTCGCGGCAATTTCGTGTATTACACACGTGAATTAATTCAAGGTCAAAAACTTCATGAATTTATTGCACTGTGTAAAACCGCTATTAGAAAACGTTTCAAATTTGAACTTCTTTCAACATTTCATTTTGTGCTTTCACTATTATTTAGCTTTCGATAATCTGTGCTGGCTTTATCTATGATCTGTGCAATGGACAGCTGTTTGTTATCAGGAAATTTTGTTGTGGATTTTTTGCAATAATCAACCTGATTTTTCCCTCTACCTAAAATTTTTGAAAGAGTATGTCGCCTGACAAATGCAAGTATAGTAGAGCCTTTGAGGAAGTTTATCCAAACATATCCATACAAATGTAGAGAATAAATACGAACATAAAGCCTGTTTGTCGAAAAAGTTTTTCCATTAAAAATAAAGGAAAAATCGTTTTCCACCAGGTAATGTACTCTATACCCAAAGAAATATCTGGTCACCCAGGTATTGATAATTCAGAATTTAAATTTTTCTTTTTCAGATCAAAATCTCTAACTTCAAGATATGAAGAAAAAGTTTTAAAATAGGAAGGCGAGGGAATCCAGAGAAGTTCATGGTTATTTGTTCAATCGATTCCCAGGAAAATGGATAGGAAATCATTTCGCAGTACCGTGGCCGTTGGATTTCTTTCTTTGAGAGTACATCAAAAACTGAGTTTATGTATGTACATTATGTACGTACCTACATCTTAATTTTTGTCTTAGATTTACAAATTGTGTGGTTACATTATGGTATAGGCCACTAGAGTTGATGGACACAGGCACAGAGGAATTGTAATCTGCCAATAGATATGTGGTACCGGTTGCAGAATGAACAAAGTGTGGGTCAGATCACATATTATTCAGAGAAATAGTGAACACCAACAGTTCAATTATTACTCCAGTTTGGCTTAGGATTGAAAATTTAGAAGCTACCTCAGAGGCAGAAAGGAAGGTAATTACTTTATAACACATTGCCTTTTCGTATATTAATCCTTTCTATACTGATTCTGTTCTAACATGTGTTCATGTTTTTATACTGCGAAGATGAGACATGAAATGACGGTGGTGTGTATAATAAAGAGGGTATATAAAAAGAAGGTGTATATTGAGAGATCTACTGCAAGTAAAAGTTTCCAATTCAATACCTGGCAATTAATTACACTGGGTTTTATAAGTGCTCTCATGTTAGGTTGATTCGTCCTTAAGTCAGGGTTCCCAGTGACCCTGGAAATCCTAAAAAAGATAGGAAATTTTAAAATGGACTTGAATTCGGGTTATTTTTAGTTAAAATCCTAGAATATAACATCTCTATGCTTTAAAAAAATTATTTAAGATGCCTTTAAGTATATTTACAAAATTTATATGGAGAGTAACACATAAGAAATTACGAAATAAGGTGTTTTTATTTACCTGTACTATACAAACTAAAAATTGGTATTAATTACCTTGTAAATCTAATATATTATATTCAAATTACATTTCAAATAATAACTTTGTGGGCATTTGAAAATGTTTACTCAAATCATAATAATGACAAGATCATCACAAAATTCCTTTCTCACCGCCTCTAAAACCATAGCATTTAATTTTATTTACATAAAATTCCTATTTTTCAGATTAAAGAACTTCTGGCTCCTTACTTTAAGGATATCCCTATGTGATTTATTTGACAAACTGTTGATGCTAGAACCCGAGAAAAGAACAGAAACTGACAGCGCCATCAGCCGCTACTTCTATACAAATCATTCACGCTGCCAAGCAGATACTTCCTCAGTTATGTAACACCTAGTAGTTTGGCCTTTCAAGATACTGAATACCGGGATACAATTTTCTAATTAATATCTCACTAGAAAATTTACTTCTTAAAGAGTGAGAGTATTGTCAGGTCTGTTCGACTTATAAAATAGCGTATGTGTGCTGTTCAAATGTTTTATATATAACAACAAAGTACTTCTCCATAATAGATATATTTCAGTTTTCAGAAAGCTGAATATTAGCTGTTAGCACAATATGCTGTTTTATATAGTTTTAAAATATGATGATTGAATTTGACCTACTTATTGTAATATTCAGCATCTATATTTTTTCATGTAGAAATTGATTTATAGTTTACTAGAAATGTAATATATATTATTAAAAACTTTCATGTAAATCTTCTTAATGTTATGTATATTTACAGCCATAGCATATCAAAACAAATGACAAATATATTTACATTTGAATAATGTACTTTTTGAAGAGCTAAATTTTGTTTTTGGTGAAGCATATTAACTACTTTGGTTGCTCTTCTAAGGCACTAATGACAAAAAGATTAATTTTTTTAGAATGGTAATACATATATAACCGGTTAACACTTTGACTGCCAAGCCTATTTTAAGGTTTCCTTGCTACTAGGCCAAATCATGTTTTGCATGGGATGTTTCATGAGGTTTCACCCATGTGTTACCCTCAAACCAAAGTTCCATATTATGACAGTGTATTTGTAAAGGTAAGACTATCAAACTGCAATGTTAAAGTATAGGTATGGTGCGTATTAGAGACACACTGTTGAAAACGTAAAGTCACTGCATGGTATATCGCTAGGTACACTTGGCCTATGGTGACAGTACACGGTGCATTACCAGGGATACACACAGCAGGCAAAGTGTTAATCCAAAATGCCCATAGTTGCACGTAGTTATATAATTGGGAAGGTATTATTTTTATCTTCTGAGCATTTATTGGTCATCAAAGACAAAAATATGTCTATTTTATGTCAGTTTGTATTTTGGAAGACTGGGTTAAAGAATAAAATGAAAACCTTATGGTCGTAATTGGACATCGTGGAAGTGAGGATTATAGCAAGATCGAAACTGGAAAATATTGGGCGACAAGCATCATTCAACTTTGTTAATATACATATTAACATACATACAATTTTTTAATTGCCCGGCCGGCACTTTTTTCTTACAAATAGTGGTAAATACATTCGGCGAGATACACTAAGGATATTTTTTTTTACAATTATATTGTATTTTGACACTTTATTGACATTTGCATTTAAGGTACACGTTAGTACCTCACGGACTGGACCTGCGAGGTAATAACTCTTACTTCACATCTGTGCATGTCATTTGTTTCTGGAAGCTGATTCCTGTCATTATATCCAGTACATATATCTATTGTTTGTGAGTGGATAAGTCATTGTCGTATCGAGAGCATTTATGCGTAAGAAGTTGTAAAAATTGGAGATTACGAGCATGAGCAAGAGAGATTGGAACTACTGTGGCAAGATATTTGGTCTGATGAAGACGATGTGGGAAAATGAATTTTGAGACATTTATATGTCTGACGAACATATGCCTAGTGATAGTGAAAGATTTTTAATATATCTTACAGGAAACTTATTCAACGTAGATAACAGTTGAATAAGTGGGAATTTTGCAAAACCCAGAAAAACGAAAATCCCAAAATATCTTAATATAACAGTTAATTTGTGGTGTTTGAATGTATTCAACATGGTTAAATAAATACTAAATATTGCATTCCTAATACACTACGATAATGCTTTTAGGAAATTAAAGTAACTTTACTGCTGTTTTAAAATGTGCACATGGGAACAGAGCTGTCAATACATATTTCAGGCTTAAATAAAAAATAGTAACACTGAATGCCAAATAGTATAAGAGAAACAGTGTTTTGGGTCACATAAGTTGGTTACCCGCCGAGCCAGTAAATATGTAAAAATCAACCTTTCTGTCTTTCTACTTACCTTGCCATGCTAATAGAGTTTATATCAGCATTTAGTTGAGTAGATTATGATAACAAACTGAAGAGTGATTCACATTCAAACCAGTCATATTATCAGTTATTTGGATCTGGGATACCTAGGTAGAGTTGTGCTGTTAGATCTTTGCACACACGTGACTAATGTGTGACATTATCAACGACAAAGTACATGGTTAATTGTAAGTAACATTCACTGTTAAAAAAGGGCATACGGTCCATATATTATGTACTAATATTAGTGACATTAGGTTTCTAATATTAATAAATACAAATATGCATGATTACATATGTGCAAAGATCTAACGGCCCAACTACCTATATGTATATGACATCGCTCCTGCATTATTCTATTATAAAAATTTGAGTTTGGTCCTATTATTCATGACTAGTCAATATAGAGGTTATCTAATATATGTTTGAATATCCTAATCAGTAGTCTAATTGGATAACACATGAAATCAATTAGCAAAAATGTAAGTTGACCAAAACATGTTTTTTAGTGAAGATTACCTTACTCACAAAAAAAAATTACTTGTAGTGTAAAATACTATGATATAAATAATCAATCCTATTAAGTTGTGGCTATATCTATAAATTTTAATTGTTTTAGATAGGTATATATTTTTTTAAGGCTTCAAGTAAGATATTTTATTACTACATACTAAATTATACTAATATTTATTACTAAATTATACATTTTTATTACTTTTGATAAGCCTTAAATTAGATAGCAACTATATAACTATAGATTTTTATCAAAATTGTCTCAAAGGTGATATGTTAACTTCATTTTTTTGTCAGAAAAGAATATAGAATGTTATGGAACCTAAGTGTTGAACATAAAATATGTATATTTATACTTAATTATAACGTCCAAAGCAAATATATTTTAATAAGATTTACATTAAAATATTTGAAAATATATAATATATATTTTCAATATGTTTTTTTTTTAATATATTATGTTAAAAAAAAACAAAGCGTGCAACTTTGTTTTTTTTTTTATTTAGTAAGATTATGCAACTCAGGGCAACACCTATAATAGGTTGTATTGTTCAGTATATATTTGGTGCATTCACAAGTTTGAAAATTGTACTAATAAAATGGCATACCTACTTACAACCTACATGTAAATGGCAAGGTATAGCTAAATGAGAACACAATCAAAATTTCTTTATTTAATTTTATTGGACATTTACAGTTAAACTTAGCAATTACAAAAATTATATTAGCAATAACCTAATAGGTATGTAGTTTTTTCTATCAAAATTAACAAACTCTTATACATTACACACTACAAATTATTCAATTTAACGAAACACATTAAATGTTTTAAATTTCCGTAAAAACTGTAATAACCTTAAAAATAAAAAATGATACAAGAATAACTGTTAAACTTAATATCAAAACAAGGCTTACAGGAAATGTAACTCAGAATATAACGTATAGGACACGAATACCTTAAAATGTTTTAAATTACTTTGTTGTTTTTGCTAATTCATTTGATAACCAGTCAAGCCCTTCATATAAACCATTTCCTTGAGTAGCACATGTTGCCTGAATATACCATTTTCTATTCCTAAGTGTGTTTAAACCTAATTTGTCTGTTATTTCAGCTGTTGACATAGAATTTGGCAAATCCTGTTTATTAGCAAAAACAAGTAATATAGACTCACTCAAATCAGGTTCTTCTAACATGCTATGGAGTTCAAGACGTGCTTCCTCAATACGATCTCTATCATTTGAATCAACAACAAAAATAAGTCCATCTGTATTTGCAAAATAATGTCTCCAAAGTTTTCTGATTCTCGTCTGACCACCTACATCCCAAACTGTAAACGATATGTTCTTATATTCCACAGTTTCCACATTAAATCCAATTGTGGGAATTGTTGTGACAATCTCTCCTAATTTCAGTTTATATAAAATTGTGGTTTTACCGGCGGCATCGAGACCCACCATCAAAATCCTCATAGATTTTTTACTAAAAAGTCGGTTGAACACTGCTGATATCGTCAAACCCATGCTGTGTGTCTCGGTGACTTCCTACACGTAATTATGGTATGTGTACCTGTTACCACAATCTATGCAAATACTATTTGTCACTATACCAATTGCTAATTACCTACGTGTCCGTACATTCGAAACTATTCACTCACAACGCTGACCCTTTTAACTTAGTTTCCATAAATATCTAAACGTAGAAACTTGTACAATTTTTCTGGAGCTTCTTGTTAGTATTAACTTTTAAACATTTCTTTATTAATGAAAATAATACAATTTTATTCTACATGCTGTTACTTTTTAACCAAATTTGACATAAAACGTCATAATTATCTATTGTCTATGTCTGTCTTTGTCTTACTACTAATTCAAATCGTCATATTACCAATACCAACACTCAACACCAACATTTGTTACCAACATCCAAGGATTGTTCACGTAAACAGTTAACAATCCTTGTCCTTGACCCAAGAACCCTAAACAAAGAAGGACTGATCAATTCATTCATAAAAATTTGAAGGTCATTTTCAACAGTTTTCTCGTAACACGTCAGTGGATCCCCTATTGCCAAATTGGCCTCTAATTGCAGTTTCACTAATTTTCAGTCAAAATATCCAACCCAATATTATTTCAGAGACTATATTAATGCAATCAAATGTGATTTTAAAGTACTTATATATGTGTTTTACGATATATATCTTACGATTTGAAGTGCGTTGTGCAAAAATCGTTGTCGATTTGACAACTGTGATAACTTGTATTTTGTTAATCAGTGCACATATTACTATGATATGATACAGAAATACTTTGATATAATGACATGACTGATGACAGTGATGACATTCCAAAGACAACCGAGACATTCTACATGACAATGTGACATATATAGGTTATGTTAAAAGGTTAAAGCTGTCAAATTAAAACAGAGGATATTTAAATTTCAAATCTCCCGCTAAAGAGAATCCACTGACGTCACATAAGTGATAAACAAATGTGATTGGCTGTTACTGATTGATCAGTCCTTCTTAGTTTAGGGTTCTTGTCCTTGACCAACATCAACTTTTCTTGTCTGTCAGTAAGTATGCACCTTAACCTACAACCAACCTAACATCGCCAATCCCTTGTCTATGGTATGTGCCGGTATGTGCTTCATTCATAAGTTATAGCTTATAGAAAATAGTACTTTATTTTCTATGTACATACATAGATAAAATATATATATATATATACTGAAATGTACATAAGTATGCCGTTCTCTGAGAGAAGGAATATATTTTAAAATGTAACTGACACAATTCATTCTTATTTGGCTGAACTTCCTTACTGTTTGATATACTGTAATCGTAATCCCGTATTTATATGAGGCTTTTGTTTTGGTTCTTCCTCGAACCGTTTGTGATGTTCTGAATCGTAATGAACACAAATTGGTAATGAGCACGTGCAATGTGCAATTTAAAAATTCGAAGGCTTTTTCAAACTGCGTACGCCCTCTTCTTTTAACACTTCTAATAACTTTCTATAATTATAGTCTATGGTGGTATACATGTGTTATCTATGTTCTGTGGGTTTTATATATTTAAATTTTTTGCGTTTTTCTAGTTTATTCAGTATATATATATTTTATCTATGAGTTTATTATTGTATTATTGTATAATTGTATGATGTAGGCATGTAAGTTGATTCCATTCATAAAATATATATCATATATATTGTATTGTATACTAGGTGTGTCTGCATTGTGATCTATTTATTTATTATTATCTCTATAATGAAGTCAAATGTCAAGTGCAATTTGAATTATAAAACCTGCTATCTAAAAACTTCATACAAAACTTATCTATAATTAATACTAATGATATAATTATTGGTATGAAATATTCTATAAAATGGTTTCTGTTTCTAATAATCACATAGTTGTTATAGGTTCGTGCATGATAGATTTTGTAAGGTAACATATTTTTATAATTATTAGGTATAAGCATGATACAACTACACGTTGTATCATGGGTATAAGTAGGTATACATATATGTATACCTTACATTTAAAAGACAATCATCAAATTATATTTTCTACTATCAATTAATAATATAGGCTGGTGGATCTACAAAGAAGTAAATGTTAACCTAGCAAAACCTATATCCGAAATGGTGCTTATACCTAAAGAAGTCACATATAATCAAAGAAAATGTTTATTCATTCTAAATTTAATATTTGAAAAATCCTTTGATGAATAATTATAATGACATTTTTACTTTTTACATGAAAATCAACGTGTCTGCTTTTGAAATTTAAAGGTTTTATAGACACTAATAATGGGTCACAATAAAAGTGTTTACTATCTATCTTTTTGCAATGAGACTTGTGCTTGTTTCTTGTAAAGTATGTTGTCCACCGGAATAAAGTGTGCTTTAGTTCTTTGAACTATTGTCACTTTACTTCCTTGGTATTGCATAATTATTAAACATTTGTTCCTGCTTATTGTTCCTATGAATATTTTGTTATAGCTATGCACCAAGATTACCAAGACCCGGTGAAACAATTCATGGATTGAAATTTGTAACTAATTTTGGAGGCAAAGGTGCTAATCAGTGCATTGCAGCAGCAAAACTTGGAGGGGAAACTACACTTATAGCAAGGGTTTGCTTTTTTACATATTGATTAATATTAATTTTCATTGCTTATTCATTAGTACTAGTACCAAAGAAAATGTGTTCATAGATTGAATTGTTGCTTTTATGAAGTTTTCTTATTCATATATTGGATAATAATTATATTCGTTGATTAATTAATTCTTTTATTGTTTGTGTGTTTCTACTGTGGTGTTCTACCCATTCTACCCAAAAACCAAATTCCAATAAGTCTAAGAAAATAAATAAAGTTTTTCAGATTGAATCCAGTACAACACATGTATTTATTTTTCTCAAATAATTTCTGCCATTTAAGTGCTAAATTAAGAAGAGGCTGTTATTTTAGGTGGGAGATGATATTTGGGGGAAGAAATATATTGAAAACTTGCAGAAAGATAATGTTCAAGTGAAGTATGTTAAAGAAACACAGGCAGTTTCAACGGGTATTGCACAAATAAATGTATCTAATACTGGGGAAAATCAAATTGTTATAGTGGCCGGAGCTAATAATAATTTGAGTGTGGAAGATATTGAACACGCACAAAATATTGTCAGGGATGCTGCAGTTGCAGTATTACAGTTAGAAACATCAGTCAATGTAGCCATCAGGGCATTACAGCTATGTAAAGGTGTACGTTTAATTCTCAAATTCTAAATATTTTACCATTTAAGTAGGTATATATAGTGTAGCAAGTTATCTTTTTCTAATTCTGAATATTTTTGTTAGTTCCATAAGCTAACTGTTCATTTCATCATTTTTTTTAGTTTGTCCAACTATAGAATATATTTTTCACAATAGTATGTATACATATACCTGGATATTTGGGATTCTATATTATATACACATATACAGCGTGTCTACTTTTAAGTGTATACAAATTGATAAAAAGTTTATTTTGTGAGATATTATCAAAAGCCCTGTTGTATCAGATTTTAAATAGAAAATCGCTAAATGGTTCTTGTGAAAATTGGGGGTATAAAAAAATGTAGCCGTCCCTGGATTTGCATTTTATCAAAAGAGGTGTTTTTTGAAAACATTTCGAACAAAATAAACTTTTTATCGATTTGTATACACTTAAAAGTAGACACACTGTATATGATATCTATTTAATTTATTTTCCAGATTTCAATACTAAATGGTGCTCCCGCCATTACTGAGTATGACCCTCAACTGCTAAAATTGCCTACAATATTTTGTGTTAATGAAACGGAAGCAACAATATTTACAGGATTGCCAGTAAATAATAAGAGGTAAGATTTACCCATTTGAGTAAACACCAACATATACAACAAAGTACTTTGTTTAATTGTTAACTTACCATTCAACTAGGTACTTGAAGTATTTAAGTTATTGAATGAATATGTAAATAATAAGTTTTGTTTTATGTTGAGGCGGTCTGCAGACCGTTTTTTGCTTGTCCATTGGTTTATTGATACTTATTCATTTCAAAAGCCAAAGAAAGACCAGTTAATCAAGTCCTCTAATAATTACATTTTCTTATTTTATCTTATTTTTGTTTTTTTTTTATTTTGTGGAAATTGCTGATTAAAAGTAAACTAATTTAAACGGTAGCGCAAAGCGAAATTAAGCAAACCTTAGTAGAAAATGGCATAAACGTTCTGATTACATCCTTTACTGCATAAAGATAAAAAAGAAACAAAAATGTATCCTTAGTGAAACAAATAAATTAAACTCCTGAAGCTTTAGTCAAAGTGTTTATCACCAAATAATGATACTGACACAGGAATAAGCGCAAGTCCTTTTTTAAAACCTCATGATGAAACCAATACTGAATAATGTGGTTAATGGTGACAAAACGATTATATAAGTCTAGTAGTCTTCCAGAACTATCTGAAATGACACTACATGGCGGTAATAGCTGTTTGTTTTTAACAAGTGGAGTAACAGTAAACTACAAATAACGAATCACAGTGCTCAAAATCAGTATAATTTGTAATCTATTAATTTGATAAATTTATGGAATCCGTTCTGTTTCACAAAATGGCAATATGTAGTTTGTTTAACCGTTTATTACAAATCTTATTTTCTATACATTACTCATGCTATGTTTTAGTGAAGCTGAAGTGGCAGCTACTGAACTTCTGTCTTTGGGTTGTCAAAGTGTTATTATTACCCTTGGGTCATTGGGTGCAGTTTATATTAACGGCAAAGAGAAACAATTTATTCACATCGGTAGTCCATCAGTAAATTGTATCGATTCCACAGGAGCAGGGGATGCCTTTATTGGCGCTTTAGCTTTTCTGTTGGCCAATAAAAAGGAGCTAGGAATCCAAAAGTCTATTGAGTTTGCATGTATGATTGCAGCAGACAGTGTAACTCGTCTTGGCACACAAATAAGCTTTCCTGGCCCACAAATATTGGAAAGTGTAATTTAAAGTATTAAATTTGTATTGTTTACCTACTTAAAAAAGGGAAGTAAGTACTTAAAGTTAAAAGAAAAGAAAATGTGCAATTTAATATTGATAGTTAAGAATAATTATTTTCCCTTACCATGTAAATGAAAAAAATATCTTAATATTACATGAAGATTTTTGTTGTATAATTTAAAGATAATAGTACTTAAAATTAGTAAAAAATATACAATTTGATAAGTAATCTGAAATTATTATTTTCTTTAGTTTGCGAAGAAATTGTTTAGTCAAGTTTAGTCAATTGTTCAGCAAAGATGTACTTATTGTGTAGTTTATCTATAAATATTTTTGGTAAATCCCCAATCGTAAAATAATAAACGGGATTTTTTTTTATATAACGCAAGTTACTTCTAAATGGATTTTTTATAATATAATGAATTATTTATTAACTTAACATTACTGGTATAGTTTTGTTAACAATATTTGTATAGTTTTAGCAATTTCCATTTGAATCTTCTTTGTTATCTGTCCATTACATTTCAAAATTTCCAGGTTTATAGCACAGATAAAATAACTATACAGATAGACTGATCCATTGTTATATTTGGAAGTATCAAAATGATGCCAACTAAAATCGTTGGCATCAATCTCAAATTATTTTATTTCTTGACTGTGAAGATGAACGAAAGAGGCAAAATTGTTCCAATGATGAGTGGTTGAAAAAATGTGTTCTTTTATTTAATGACTGTAAAAATGAAAGCGATATAATGCTGAATTTTTGTGTACATTTATCTATCGGTTCATATGTAAAGGATGATTAATCTGTGTTTATAGGATACATTAATGATGAAATCAACAAATAACCTACTGTGGCTATATCGTCCATATTTATTATATTGGCTTGTCAGTTCTATAATTTTTTTCACAAAGTCCGCTGGACTAATGACGTGCATTATTCTTGCTACGGCAATATAGCTATTATTTATGCAGTGAAATATTTGGTCTTAGAGTATTATTTTGTATTCGCTAAAATAAGTCAAAGGTTGGTGAAGCCATTTTAAAAATACAAGTGATTAGTTACTCTCTTGACCTGGGCTGAGGGACAAATCCTCCAGTAGGTACTGGCAAGAACTACCAAAATTAGTTCATTCGAAGGATGTTCCTAATAAACCCTTCAAAAACAAGAATAAAAAACTTTTAGAGTTAAGCAGGTTGCACCTAAGAACTTTAATTGGCCTATATACTGGTCACTGCCTTTAAAATATCATCTGTACAAATTCGGCCTAGCAGAAGATGCTGAGTGCCGCTTGTGCTTAGAAGATGATGAAACGGTAACATATATTATGCACCTGCCCCACTGGGGAAAGGATACTCATTATTTGGCAAAGGACAACTTCTGCCAGAGGATCTGAATAAGTTCTCACCCAATAAGGTGATCAGCTTCATTAAGAGGCTGGACCTGTTGGGTGAAGTATAAGTAGGTGTGAGCCATAATAGACCACATGGTCGCGACGTGGGTCTGGTTTTCGGCCCACTCACTTTTGAACCTAACCTAACCTAAATGATTAGTTTGTAATAATATTACCAGTAAATCATTTCAAAGATTACCTACCCATTAAAGAATATGGGATAAATTGAAAATGTTTGCGACAATTTAATCTCACTAATTTTAAAGGTTCATAATGCTGATAAATGAAATAACCAAATATATCTATACATTATAAAGTATATTTCATACCATTTTATATAAAAATACAAAAATAAAAATGTATTTTAAATCTCTAACCTGACACAGGTGGCCTGTACTGTGAACGGCCTGCCTATACATTAATTTAAAAATTTGTCTATTGTACGTAAATCAAGTTTATTAGAGTCAATAATATAGTTAGTGGTGTGAAATGGTACACTAGTGCAATAGTTTTAATTACACTTAAAACTGTTACTAATGTGACAACATGAATATTTTGAATATATACAGTAACATAATATGTGTGTGAGCAGATAATTATACAGAATATATTTCTGAACACTACGCCATATATGAAACGAAATGTTGGTTAAACCCAACCATTTTAGTTAAAAAAGCAACAACAACATAAATTTATCAAAACATCCCAAAAAGTATCTTCTTCATCTTTCTTGGGGTTGATATCCTCCAGAAGTGCATTTATGGTTACTATCTGGGTTGGATCTATTATTAAGGGTGATGGTTTATTTCTATAATATTCTTCATCAAATTCACTTTTTCCACTTTGCTCTGAATCTGAACTGTCATCACCACATCCATGTATTTTTCTGGCTTCTTTATCATTCATTTTTGTGCTGGAAAAAATGTGCATTAAAAAATATAATTAAAAGAAATTACTGAAATAAAATTGTTACATTTAAAAATGTTCCTATATTTATAGTCTAGTAAGTATTAGTATCTATGCTGACAAGTACGCAAATTGTTAACTGTTCAAAATTTTCCAAATATCCAAAGAAAACAGAAATAATATACTGAAGTTATTTTCAAAATAAAAATATGGTCATTCATGAATGATGATAAAATTTCATGAAATTTTGATATGGAGCACTAGGTATTTGAGAAGAGAGTCAAAAAGCATATATTATTATTAGTAGTAGCTATTATATATTAATATATTTCATTGATAACTAATCCCCAAAAAATCTAAGAATTTGCCTAAAAGTTGGAATCAATTAAAGTATCAACTATAAAACTTAGGACAAATAAATGGTTATTCTAAACTAAAATCAGACATTTCAATAATATGAATTAGTTAACAAAAATCAACTATACTACTACTACTACATACTATAAATTTTTATAAATTTGAATTTTGACTGTAAAGTATGGGTATTCCCCTAAAATTTGTAGGGTATTCCTCTAGAGAACCACCTAAAACTATATATTGATTGCTTATAATACTTGTCGCAAATATATTAACCTTACAGGATATATAATAGCACTAATTTGCATGAAATATCAGATACCTATTGGAAATATTTGGAATAAAAAATAGCTATTTTATATCAATAATAACACAATATTAGCCTATTTACATACCTATCGATCTAAGAAAGCCCACTATAGTAGCTTTTAGACACTCACCATCACTGATTGGATAACTTTAGTCTTGTAGAAGATTTGGTGTCTATAATAAAGTAGATCATAAAAATAAAGACCTAAAATATGTGGTGGTATAAAAAGAGCATGTACCTTACCCATGATAGAATAAAAGAACCTACCTACCTACTTGCAGCAATAATCTTTGACTTGCAGGCAGTGCAGTCACTATACCTAAACCGCCCGGTCCTTAAAGAACTGTTAACTGTTGCGGTGTACTACCACAAGTATAGTAGATAAAGTAGAATACACAGATTATAAAGAGATTGTAGAATAACAAACAACGAAGATATACATCTTACTTGTGGTACTGCTAAAGACAAGGCGACACTATTACTGATTTATGATTAACAACAGTTGCACAGAAACAAGATACAACGTGGTAAACAGTACCGCATCAAGTGTTTTTGCCGCCGGGTGCAAATAAAAACTTACCCTCTACCTATTCCCAATAAAATTTCTCAAAAAAGGCTTTTATTTTAAACTTTAATTATAAATATTTTCTTAACATGAAAAAAGAAATAATTTAAGCAAAAAGGAACATTCCATTATAGTAATAATAATAAACCAAATAATAATATAATATCTCTACCCCTCATTCTAATAACAATTAGCCCGAAAGTCTGTTGCTTGTGTGGTAAAGGGAACGGCAAATTATTATTTCGCGGACCACATTTGCGCCTTAGGAACGACTTACGTTGGTAGGCCCTAACCACCATTCAGTGCTGGAATGAGGGAAACCTGGAAAACCTCATTAGTTAGGGGGGGGGGGGGGCAGTCAAACATCAACTGATTTTAATTTCTCACATTAACACCAAGTTGACATTCTTCCTATTCTAAACCATCGCCAGGATGATTGCCAGCCCATCCCTGCGAACAAGCCTTCATCTACAAGTAAACAATTTAATTAAAAATTGTTTGATGGAATGGGGATTCGGCCCCATGACCTCTGAGTTGAGCGATCGAGATACTAAACCCTGAGCCACCGGCTCGCCCGGTGTAACATACATGTACGGTGTAATAAAACATTTGTTTAAAAATAAAATTGGGTCTATTAAATTTTTCACATATATCATATTTAATTCAAATTAATGCCAAATTTTTAAGCCTACCCTTACTCATCGAGGATTTTAAACGATTTTTAATAAATTTTAATTTTGAAAATAATCTTTCACCACTTGCAACTCATATATCGGCAGAGTTAAAAGAATTTTAAGGGCAATTAAAATATTGGGCAAGGTATCAAATCATTTTTCAAAAGGTATTCTAGAGCTTCGGCAGTACTGTTTTATTGTCTAAGAAGGATAAAATTGTCAATATTTAATCACAATTCAAAAACGTAATTATTTTCACCTCGGAGTCGTCCATTCATTTCAGTTTAAAGTCCGCACAATATTTTCTGGAAGTTTATTTAACAAAATTTTGTAATTTTGAGAAGTCATATAAAAACCAAATATTGTTGAATGTTCTTTTAATAAAGTAAATCTTTCACCAATCAATCCTATATAGTTTATAGTTAGTTACTATACTATGCTATATATACAATGCTATATTAGTTTATAGTTAGTAAATTGCCGCACAGCAACAGCATGTGATTTCGATACCAAATGGCAACAATTTCTATTTCTGCGATAGAATAAACCATTTCGAAAACACGTTTACACTTTCAACAACAGACTGAAACTAACGATTATTTGGTGGTCACAAGCAAAATACAGCAGTGACTTTTTTGTTATTTCAGATGCCTGGAAAATAGCATACCTATATATAGGACAATATAGTCTTTAGAATACGCATAAAAAAGTAATGTGGTTGTATAATAGATAAAAAAGCTTATTATAATTGGTGGGCATTTCTGTAGAAATTAGTGCGCGAATGTCGGTTTGTCAAGTTTTCGTTTTTAGCCAATAACTCGTCTATCAAATCTCAACCGATTTCCAAAAACGATGCAGTGTATTCGCAATGAAAAGGGCTTTAAAATGATGTGTTAGAAGTAGGGTACTTCCATTAGAAATTTTAAAATTGTGGTGGCTGGGGATGAACATATCAATAAGTTGGCTTGACTGTCAAAAATGCCCAAGAACAGAAATGGGCGGGTCTCGGCGAATTCTATATATATTTTTTTTTCGGTTTCATAATTAAGGAGGGATTCAGTTCTCATTAAAAGAATATCCCTGTATATCAATAAGGATATCATAGTAAAAAATTGTTGAATCCACAATGGACAATGGGCTTATCTTCGGCTTCATAATCAAAGCAGTTTCTTTATTTTTTATCCGGATTTAAATCTAAATCATTAGCAATATTTATAGCCGTTTACGCTTCCCGCCCTTGTGCGGTGCACCCTTTGCACCACCGACCGGTTGGCTCTGTTCCTGGTGGTGGTAAGAAATGACTAAAGGATAGACAGACGCTAAGTCGAAAGTTTACGTAAACCAACTATGCTGATACGACTGCCTTATCTAAACTAAATGATTTGTCAGCAATAAGATAGGTATAACAAAAACACAGCAAAAGCACTTTGACTTGGTTTCATAGTAGTGCATTCACGTCGATGTAGGTATTGTACAGCCAGCCAATTCGGAGACTTATGCCATCTACATAAATCCTAAAATTACGGTCGGTCGATGCCGACTCTCTGTACTAGTACTCTATTCTATCCTGTGCTCTTACTCTCACCAAAGAGAAATAACTAAAAGTAAATAATTGTTTATTTTGAAAAACAGATCTCATTTAGATGTTTCAAGAAATATATAGAAAACACTTTATATACTAGTATTTCGGCTTATTAGGCCTTTCTCAATAGCGCCAAATGTCTATTACTAAATATTTCCAAGGGCATTTTAGTTATTTATCTGTTTTTGAGTACCTACCCCGATTGATCCTTCCCATGTGGTAAAGCCCAAGTTTTTAGTACCTTTTCTAAGAAGGGCGAAAGTGTAAAATCTATCTGATCATCGCCCTTAGAAAAAAACTCAGGCTTTACCAGACAAACATTTTCTATAAACACACAGATCCCAGTTATAACCCACAATGAAATAATACTTTTCAAAAAAATTAACTAAAGATAAACTAATAATAAAAACTAATATTTTAAGAATTCCCGTTATACAGGGTGGGCCATTAGTACGTATGCGGACTATACAACCTATATCGTTAAAGTTAGAATAATAATTTTTGGTTTGAAGTTCCATTAGTACGTATGCGGACTATACAACCTATATCGTTAAAGTTAGAATAATAATTTTTGGTTTGAAGTTCCCAATAATTAAGAGGTAAGTAATTATTTGTCATTACTGTGTTCGGTTCTATAATCTTATATATGTATAAGCAGAGACATATACAGTATATGTCGCTGGTACAAGACATCCTAAGTGAAGTTTAAGTTGCAAGAGCCGTGACATTAATTGGAGACGGATATACAGCTTACATTATATTGCAATGTAAGTTCTTCTGTTGGGTACAGGGTGTGAATCGGTATTTGGTATCATCAGCCCACTAGATTTAATATGTTTTATAAAACTACTAAGAAAATTTTAAATATTTTTTTGTGTGCCTCTAATTTATTGGTATTATATGTTACAAGAAGTATTATAAGCCAACATCCTCACTAATCTACACAGGTTTTTGTTTTATGTTTATTATCCAAATCTCAGCGACTCTTCAAGTTTCAAATGTTTTTTTTTAACAAATAAATTTTATTTAAGCCCACCAAGTATGATATCATTAGAAAGGTGAAAAGGCGTTCTTTAAGATGACATGATAATATACAGGGTGTTCCATTTAAAATTTTGAGGTAAAATTACGTTATGCAAAATGTACACTATGTATAGCAAATGTAAATTTTGTTCAAATCATTATATTTTCTTGAATAAAGACATTCTTAATTTATCTTATGAGAAAATGGAAGTTATATCTCACTTAAATGGAGAACTACAATAATGCGAAGTACCGACCTTTTTCATAGAAAACTTGCAACAATGTCACCACGTGTAAATTTAGATATATTAAGTGCTATATTAAATTGTTCAGAAAAGTATGCTTAATTCAGAAATCCTAAAATATATAGGGTGTTCCATTTAAAAAAAAAAGTATGTTCGGTTTAGCATTTTAATATTAAACACCTTGTATGTGCCAAAATAATTTTAAAATGTGCACGCCACTGGCATTTATCTTTGTACCAAAAATTATTATTCCAACTTTAGTGGTATAGGTGGTATAGTCCGTATACGCACTAATGGCTCGCCCTGTACAGTAGGAATTTTAGCAAACTAGCTTTATTTTCCACCTTCAATGCACACTGGCAAATTTAAAAAGATGTTGGTAGAAATCACTTTGCCAAGGATTTCGTGCTGTGCAGAACTATACATACCCGTGAAAGTATCAGCTTCTGTGTTTCATCTTTAACTTAATTTTAAAGTTAATCGAGAAACTTTCTCGAAAATAAAGTGTGTCAATATGTCAATTGTGTAGGTGGTTTATTGTTTATAACCAAACTACTTAATTTTTAAATGGAACACCCAGTATATTATTTTGGTTTTGTATGGATTGTTCTTTCAGGAATGCATTGATATAGTGTTTTCTAGGTTTATTTGATGTTTTATTTGATTTAAAAGTACCTAGTTTCAATGTGAGCTAGTGTTTGACTAGACTTATAAGTTATAAAGTATAATGAAACTCTAAAAATTATGTATGGTATAAAAAAAACATGAATTTTTTATTTTTCTTAGAACAAATCAGTACAAATATGTAATACTGCATTGCTTTTTGTGCTGTAGCACATATGTAGCAGAAAAAATATAAAAATACTAGTCTAATGTAAAAAAAGTTTTAAAAAATATATTAAGAACTAAACAAGATGGTATTAAAAAATGTGGCTTATCAAAACAATTGAATTCTCTCAACAAATAGGTTTGTTATCAATAAATTTTGTATCATTTTAGATGCCTATTTTTTAATATCACACAAAATCACAATATTTTGAACATGTTTGAAATTTGTATAATAAAATTAGGAATTTATGCAAAATATAAAACTGATGATTCTCATACAAAAATTTGATTCTTTCTCCTCAAGTACTATGTCCGTAGTTGATAAAGCTTCTATAATTGCATTTTCTTCATGCATACTCCTATAGTCTGAAACATGTGGAATATTATTTTGGTCTATTATAATCGATGTATTATGTGTGGTTAAAAAATCAGATGTATTTTTTGTTGAAATTTCATTTAAAGTTTCCCGATTATAAAAAATTTCTCTATTAACTGTAGTTGGAAGATCACCCACATTTAGTATTATGTGTTGATTTAAATTTGCATTTTGAGGGCCCAATGTACCATGCGTATTATAGTTATGTCTATGCGATGGTAAATTAGTTAAAGTTCTTGCAGAGATCTGGCATGGAATTTCTTGTATATTTCTATAACTCCTTTTATTTACTGCTGCAGTATTTTCTCTGTTTTGTCTATGAACGTGAGAAACTCTTTTATCTATCGTTTTCCTATTATTTACTCCCAAATCAGTAAAATTATGCAAAGTATTGATCACTTCAAATGTTTTAATAGCAGTAGAATGATGTGATAAATTGCTGTTGCTATCTTCCACTCTCTTTTGTAAGTTAGTTCGAGGAATGGAACTGTTATTTGAACTTAAGGGTCTATTACTATTTTGTTCTGTAATATCAAAATTTCTTATAAGGTGATCTGTAACTGAGGTCGGGTATATTTCTTTTGTTTTCTTAAAGTTGTGTTGACTTTCTGGCAATTGGTATATTGTATTCAGGGGTGGTGATCTATTAATAGTCTGAAGATTTGCAATTGGTGGCAGTTGGCTACCTGCATCTTGTATGTTTACCTTCCTAAATGATGTAGTATTCCCTTCAATATTGTCCGATTTTAAATTAGATGTATCTGAAACATGCAATGTATATTTTATCTATTTTATTGTTCTGGAAGAACCATCTTTGAGAAGTAGGTCAGTATCTTATAAAATTTATTGAAGAGGATTTTAGATATATTCTTCAACTTTATTGATTTAGTTGTCATGCAAAAATAATTCACATGATAAGGTATGCTAATGTGAATAGTTGGAATAAATTTAAAAACAAATTGTTTTAAAAATTCACCTTTGCCACTCGTCTCTACATTGTAGGGATATTTCTTCTCTGTGAGGTTATTTTCAGTTTGTCCATTATTGGCTCTCAGTGGTTTTACTGTTACAATATCATTTCTGTCTATTTGAAGAGGCTGAGGTTTGTTCTTGTAATATTCTTCATCAAAATTGCTTTTCCCACTATCACTATCTGTTGTATAACCATTTTCAGAAGCCACATCTTGACCATGGATTCTTAACGCTTCAGCATCTGAAACTATGCAGCACAAATCCTGTGAAACATTTTCTGCAGATTTACCATGTCCGTTCCTTCTCTGATGTTTTCTTTGATGTCTTCTATTATTGTTCATAGTTTCAGGGCCAATAGATCATTTGTACAATGAGGATATCTGCAAAAGGTAAGTATAGTTATTACTGACAATATTTTATCACTCTCGACATTATCATTCTTATCAATAGATATATCTATTGATAAAATGATAAGAACAGATAAGAATATAGATAGGAGATAAGAATATATAGTTTTATCTAGTTATAAATTTTTTGTTTCATATCGACTGTCCGAACAGTCGGGACAGAGCAAGGATTTTTTTAAAATCCTTGGGGACAGAGCACAAAACAGTCAAAACGCTGCGCAACAAAACATCATTATACTTGTGATCATACCACCATACACACCATCGCGAATAGGGGCCCAGAAAGAAAATACCACGCCGCCGACTTACTATTTCCGTAAAGTAAATGGTTACCCTATGGTTACTTTCTATCTCTCTCCTTATATCAAGATTACCTTAGTCAAATACATAAATTAATAACATAATAACACGGAGAAAGATAAGAGATAATATAGATTATCAGAGTGTCACTGTAATCAGAGTAAATTTGTAGAGCCATCTACAAAATTCTCTTCTAATTATTTCCTCAGTAAAGAAAGAAAGTAAGATTTCTATTACCTCACTGATCTAACACCATCTACAGAATAATTTGATTACCGTCGCCCGTCGCTGCTCATAGAGGTCACATCAAAATTGGCGGTAAATTTGTTATAATCCCAAGTTTAAATGAGACCCATGTTTTTATGAAAATTATTCCGAGTCGAAGACAAAGATAATTATCACAAAAACATTTATGACCAAGAAAAAATTTCAGAAATATTTAAGTAATTCACATCTAAATAATGAAAAAGAAATTTTAAACAACATTCACATTTTGTAGCACTTATTAAGAATGTTTTCTCTAGTTACAGTTCTTCCACCGCAGTGCAATTAGAAATATGGCAATAATATTTTCATGATTTGAATAATTTCGAATCAATCAAAAAGATAGTCATACTTACCAAATGTATGGTTATATGATTCTTGTCGTAGATTTATACTTATTTTTTTTGCCAGTAGAAACTAATGAAACTATATATGTTTAAAAAGTCATCACATATCAATTATTTAAAGCTTCTTAATGAAGAAAAACCAAATAAAACATTACGAGTAATATAATAGTACTGGATTCACTAAATATTTATTTAATTGAATATGATGATAATGAAATATAAAATCATAAGTATAACATTTATACTTATCTAAGTTTAAAATTTAAGATAGATGAACAGAAAATAACTTGTTTGTTACATTTAAGATAAATAAGTAGCCGTGCTTACAGTAACAATTTACATGTGCCGTTTGCGCAATTCAAATTAATGTATTTAGTTTTGATTTTTAATTAATAGCTTGTTAAAAATTTTGAATATTTAGAAGTTCATAATTGATATGGAAAATACTACTATGGGCAAAACAAGAATCCAAGCGATGGACGTCATCAGTAATTGTTATACTTAAAATTATTTACATGACGGTAAAGAGCCAAAATAGTATACCAAGGCACTAAAGTGGAACTTTTTATCACGAATGTGGATTTTATTTGCAGAGGCCCATAGGGCCAATGCAAATAAATGACATGAGGGATAATAATATCTCTACCATGCACTCATTCTAATTACAAGGATTAGCCCAAAAGTTTGAGACTTGTATGGGAAAACCTCATTAGTTAGGGGGACAGTCAAACATCAGTTGATTTTAATTTCTCACATTAACACCAAGTTGACATTCTTCCCATCCTAGGCCATCGCCAGGATGGTTGCCAACATGCAAAGAAGCCTTCGCTTCTATATTATAATTAATATATTGCTTATGTAAAGATATTATAAGAAGAGACTGCCTATATAAACCACTGAGCATCTGTGAGAGGTGGAAAACTTATAGTAAGACTTATTAGACCGCGATGTTTAACGAAAAATAATATATTTAATATCAAATTAGACTTAATATTATTAAAAAACAGGTTTTTTTTAAAAACAACCGTTAAAATGATTAAACTTTGGCTGATGTTTCAGAAAAAAATAACAAATTTTATTTTGTTCGTGATTCATTTTTGGCACAAAGAATTACTTTCTAATATTTTTTATATTTGCAAGTTCACTTTCAGTTCTGTTAATCAGAGGTATATGCGATACAACATCCATTATTAGTGTTATTACGGTATACCTATACCTACTGCCAATTTGTAGTTTACAATAGTTTTCCTTTAGTCCGCCCACTAAATTAGGTAGTATTAGATAGTACCCTTTGTTCTTTCTTTTGCATGAAAAAATTTTATCTTTGGAATTAACCACTGGTATCCACTCTGCTGTGTAACTGAACTATCTTCTTAATACTGTAATTAACAATTTGTACTTGCCTTTAAATATTTTATTGTTTTAAACTTTCATTAGGTACATACAAAATATACAATTTTCAAAGTATTATCAAAAATATACATTCTAATATTATAAGTATTTTACAAACATCAATATATATGTATATATACAAAATATTTATTTTCAAATACTTAGGTATTTTCTGTTTGTATCTTAAGTTTCATAGGTAATTACTAAAAATACTTGTTTTCTTTAATTCTTTTGATTGTGACATAAGATCCAATTAGAACTCCAAAAATAATTATTGCATGTTTATTTTTAAGTTGACTAAAGAATTTTCTAACAGAAAATAGATTATTAAAAAAGAAATTTATGCAAGAAGGCCTCTGATTCCCAGATGTCTCTCTGAAAATACCAACATTGTTATAAGGATTGACCGCACAATGTTCATCTTCCTTAGAAAAAGGTAGACACCATATATTCCGAAAAGTATTTGTCTTTGCCATTTTTCGGGTAAGAGGTTCATAATATTCAATTTCGTCTAAATCTGAAATCTCTTCATCGTATTGCCAAGAATAGCTACTCACGGGTAATTTAGGTATGGATTTATATAAATCTTTTAATTCTCGTTCATCTGCTGCGCTTAGACTTTGTTCTGCCTTCTGATTAGATGTATTATATTGCTTCCGAGATACTTGTATGGTTTCTGTCCAGTATATTTCATCATCAGTGGAGGTCTCCGAGCCCATCATAAAGGAAGCACAATCGTTATTTTCAAATTCTCTTAAGTAAAGCCTTGGGTAATAATACCCAAGGCTAATGAAGGTATTCACAATATCTTCATTATCTTCTAAAGGTGAAAGTAAGTGTAACTTTGTATCTTCTTCAATTTTCTCATATTTCCATGGATAATCAGTTTCAGATTCTTTATGTTTTAGTTTGGACAGTCTCCTCCCTGGTCTATTTTTGATATGTTGTCTTTGTTTTGTTTTATGCTTGATTTTATGATTAGATGTATCATACTGCATCTGCACTTTTTCTGTCCAGTATTCAATTTTATTTAAAAATGGGTCAAATGGTTCACAAGATGCCATATTTTCATCTTCGTCAAATAAATCTACTAATATATCCTCCTCAAAACAACAATCTTTATTTTTTCGTTTTTTCTTTTTTGACCTTTTTCCATGGTTTTTCTTATTAGATGGTTCTTTAGGTGGAAGCTTTTCTATATAATTAAATGAAACATAATGTTCTTTTTCTAGGATTTTTAAGATAGAGTCTGAAGGCTCAGAGATACTTTTATCGTTTCTGTGATATTCATTACATTGCGATTCTGTCCATTCATTTTGATTCACTATTTTATTTATTACGTTTCTCTTTTTTCTCTTTTTACTAAATGATTTGCTATAAAAAACTGCTAAAGCTCCCTCACTAATGTCAGACTCGTCTGTATCAAGTTCAAGCTGTTTATAATAATTTGATGTGGGTATTACTATTTGCTGCTTTCTTCGCTGCTTTTCTTTAGGATAATATTCTTCTAGTTCTAGTGTTTTTTTTACTTGTTTTTGGTTTTTGGCTTTTGATATATTATGGTCAACTATTTGCACACTTTTTACTGGCTTTATTATGATTAATTTATCCTTAGGAATTGAAATAGGTGGTGGTTTATATTTTTTTAAAAACTCTGCAAACTCTGCTTCTTGTTTTGCTGTAAACAAATCATTGTCACTATCTGTGCTGGTATCATCTTCATTACTCAAAAGTCCATGAAATTTCAGAGCATCTCTGTCAGTGAACACATTCATCCTTTAATAATATGAATTTTTTAATACATCGCACCACTCAATTTCTTTGTAATCTACAATAATTTTATATAAATTAATCTCTTAATCAGCCTTCAACAATAGGTACCTACATTCACATTCAACGTTTATAAATTAGACAGATGTTCTTATCATAGATTATTGGTTTTATCTAGAGTTACTCATTTCTACTATACTCGATTAACCATATCTAAAAATTGTAATATCTGAAACCAGGAAAATTCCAGCTGACTGAACTGTGACCATAATAATATACCTAGTGTGAATAATAACGACTTTTTGTTATGTCCTATTATATCAGAAGCAGATGTCAACTTATTTTTAAATAGGATACCCTATAGTTTATTATTGCATTTTTGTATTTCCTGCAGTATTTTAGGGTCAATTTGTTTATAAGTTCCAATACCTACTTAAAAAGTATGGTTATATCAATGTAGCTATAATTTCTTTTTGATTTTTTTTAACGGATGCACAGTTTTACTTTTTCCACAGACATATAGGTAATAAGTAATATCTGGAACATTTTTTTAGAAATAGATGTGACTTACTTAAATTTTTCAGATTTCCAGCAGATATTGTTAAATGTACCTACCTATTATCATACAAAGAAATTTGGATCAACTTTATATGTACCTAATATCAAAATGGTAAAAACTCACTTGATTCAACTAAAACATCCTGTATGATTTCTCTTCTAAGTTTACCGTACATTTGTAAGGTAGACTGTGTAAAATACCATAGGTCAAAAATGCTTATTTGCTGGACTAAATTGAAATAGACATAATTCAAAATTAATTACCTATTAGTTGTTATAAAGCCCTGGTATTTGTAAATTGTGGACCTATACTTATGTAATCATAACTTGTTTCAATTACCTACCTATAAGCAGGAATATATAATATTAAATTTTATTTTAATTCCTAATGAATGTAATACCTCAGAGAATATTATATTATATCAATTCTCACTTTGTTCAAACGATTATTAACTTAACTCGAGCTATGGCATCAGTAAAAAATATACCTACCTATCTAAGTTGAAAAATATATCCTAACCTAATCCTAATACCTTCCTAGCCAGAATTATAAATAAATTGAATAAACTGGAGTGTTCAAAATTTCATATTCTAATATCAAATATTTTGTATGAATAGGTATGATTAGGTCGGTAAGTATATATTATGCTACTACTTATTATTACCGTTGAGTGACGAAGTTTTTCTTCGTCACTCAACGCCATTACCAGGTACCTTAGTTCTCTATAATCCGTGCAATACCAATACCTATAATGTATTTGTAAATTATCTACCTAATTTTAATTTACATTTAAGTGATAAATAATGCATAGGTACCTAGTTAAACCGTACCTAATTAAAATCTACTGCCTACCTTAACGACGAGTCTTATCTCTGGCAAAGACCATACTAATTCTTTGATTCTTTGTTGTCTTTGGTCTTGACTGCGTAGCATCACAGTTTAATAGGAATAGGAATATTTATTTGCTTTATCTGCTTCCTCTCAACTCTCACTGATACGAACGTTGCTGTATATTATAGATTAGATGTAAGATGTAATCGTTTATTACATATATGAATTGTTATTAATGTCATAGAAAAAAAGTATATGTATATCCATTATCCATAGAGGAACCAAATACAAATATTACAATTACAAATTACAAATACAAATAAGAGGTATAATTCCAATTCCATAAAAAAACATTGAGGGACCTGGGTCGAGGGGCACGCGAGCATTAGCGCCATCTATAGTTTGGTTGGTCGTATTAACTATTCCACATGGCAAATAGGAAATGGGATGCAGAAAACTGTGCTAGGAACCTATCGAGTTACATTAGTTTTGATACTATGCGATAGATGACTCTGATCAAAATATACTCTTGCCGGTCAATTTACTGGTTGACCATGATACAACTATGTGTAGTTGTATCATGCTGGTTGACCAAATTTCCTTGTAATTATACCAACTCCTGAACTAAGGAAACAATTTTTTTTGGGATACTGTAGAGGGAGGATGGCTCTTTCGAAAGATGTATCAAAAGTTGAACTGCAATGTACAGAGTGCAAAAAGAATTGTGTCAAATATGACAAACGAAAATTTCCAAAATCTCCACTAATTCAAATGGAACACCCTGTATTTTATTAAACCATGAAATGCACTTCGACAGACCCTACAATTTCGAAATAGCGGTCCCTAGACCTAAGTTTTATAGTTTTTACAAAAAGCGAATTTTTATGGAAAACATCGAAATTGCCCGCGCTTCTTTATCGAAATAAACGAAGTTATCGTGGGCTACGGTTTTTTACATCATTTCCAGTGTAAAAAGTGGCCTTTTATAAGAAACTGTGCAATAAAAATTTTTATTGCACGCTTTTATTAGACGATTATGGCGACTTCAACTATGCTAATTTATTTGTAATACCGTTTCCTTAGTTACTATCATCACAGATTTTTAGTTACAACCATGAAGTAAGATAATTAGAATGGCGACTTCAACTACAACTAAAAAAATACTAACTGTCAAAGTGACATTCACAAAAGGTTGATACAGTTGGGTAATTAATGGGTAGCGGGTAAATACTGGATATTGAAAAGGGGTAGGTACCCGGGTAGTAAAATTAATGGGTATCGGTATCCCCAATTGCTATACACCTACCTATATCTTACCTGATTAATTGGAGAGTTTATCAAATATTACCTATGTACTAAGTACATATATCATTGCACAAGCTTTTAATCTTTATATATTTAATTTTTGAAGCTACATCCTTGTGATATTTACCATTGTGTCAATTTTATAGACAACATTTAATTGAATTCCTATGATCTTCTGCACATGGAATTTAAAACACTTAGTCCAAGGTAGATACCTTGTAGTTAATAGGGGGATTTCAATCCACACTTTATAGTTTGTAATATATCATTCAATCTTTTTGAGTAGGTAATTTTTGTGGTAATTTCCAATCCATGATTAATGAAAAATATAAAAGGCATGACAAAATAAGATGCAAGTAATTAGTACATATATATTTTATTGGTTTTGACTGTACTGCCATCTGGCTTTACACTTTTAACAACATGGCACACCATACATGTATCTGTAAAATAATATATATCTGTACATAAATCTGTTAATTAGCATTTTGATTCATAGGTCCTCTATGTATTAGATAAATAACATTCTGGAAGGTGAAGCCTGTCACACTTCTTACAAAGGCACTTCAAAAATCATTGTCTACTCCTTTTTCATTTTATACCCACCTGGCATTGTTACAAATTTAACATTTTAGTAATTCAGGTATTTATTACTCCGCTTTTGAAGACTGAAATTTATTTGCCAAGTCACATAATATATAAAATTAATTTTCAATCTGCAAAAAACGTAAAGAATACATCTTGTTATGTAGGAAAGGGATAACCAAGTTATTACACACAGTACTAGCCAATTTGAAATATTTAAGGATGCCATTTTCACAAAGGAGGAAACTATTTTTATAACTAATGAATATTCACTGCCAACAATTTGGCATAAAATATATACCTACATTTTGAATTATTTTAGACAAAAGAATCATTATTTTAATAGTAGATATTAAGTAATCAAGTATTTTCAGAATGAAATTTGAAACATTCCCTAAAATGTTATAGCGGTTTAATGTATTTCTTTAAGATGTAGTAAAAATAGGAAATTTCAATAATTGCTTTTCTCAGAAAGTGTCAATAAATGGCGTCCTTCTTTATTTCTTTATTTACAGAATGTCGATTTAAAAACATGGCATAGTTTCTTATTTTTTAGTGTAAAACTTCAATACAATTTCAAAAAATTATATGCAATCACTATGTGATGTATTTCAATGAAATAATACAAATACGGAAATATGTACTTTTTATCAAAACATATTTTTAAATATTAAAGGCTCACAATATAGCTATGACATTTAAATAATCCTTCATTTAATAAAGACATTCTGCTACGAATATGAAATGAAGCTTTCATTCCATTTTTTTTTTAGAAAATTAGGCAAATGTAAGGCTTATATAATGCTTTAAAACATTTAGTGTAACGGAAACATCTAAATATGAATATTATTTTATGAAATATCATGAATAACATGAATAACAAAAAGCACAGAGTGAGGTATTTTATGTTTATGCAGAAGTTTTCACTTAGGATCTTTATAGTTAAAGACATGGAGGGAAGTGTCTACATTCCACATACTTTACTGTATCACAGCCAAGAATTCACATGGAAAAATAATATAAACAACATTAAAAAGCAAAGTAGTTACTTACAATCATCTTAATTTAAAGATAATCATTTCCAATACTCTATTTAAGAATTTACAATATAAGTAACAAATTCTAATTGATTTACTGATTCTAATCAATCAATCAATCAATCAACAAATTCTATATCTAATTATTTTTTTAAGAACACTTGCACCAAAACTTAAAAAGATTTTTAATATTGATTCACAAAATGGTAAGGAATGTAAGAACATAATCTCAAAATTTGTTGTTATTTATTTGGTAGGTATTTTCACTAGGTAAATCTTTCTACACTATTGCGGTAGAAATTGTAATGTACTTGCAATGAAAAAAAGCTTTATAAAGGATCTTTATAAAATAAGATTAAAAGTTTGCCTTAATCTCTTATATGTATAAACAATTCTTAACTAAGTAATTTGAAAACATTATGAATTTATATTTAATTATGAAAATCAGTTTTTTAATTTCAAAATGAGTAAAGTGCTACCTACATACAATCCTATCAAAAGCAGTTCGGATCTACCTCTAATACCTTATCATAATCAAAGCACTTATTTTCACCAATTTAGTAAAAATTGTCTCATAAAGAATGAGCAGTCCACAACAAATTGAAGCTTTTCTTGGAGTTTAACCTTTGCTTTGTCAAGTAGGTAACTTATTTGGTAAAGTCAAGTAAATTATACTTTTTACACCACAGTACAATGGTCAATTTCTCTTTTTATTTGAAAGTATAGGATAAGGCTTCTGGATATCACATAAATAACGTAACAAAAATTGAGGTTAGATCTCCAGAGTAACTCTTTGATGCAAGTGGTTCTCGATCAGTTCGTGGTGCATTAATATATGAAAATTTGATAGGTAAATAAAATACAGATCTTTGTGAACATTAAAAGCAGTCCTATATCACACGACTCTCTTTGAGATCGATTGGTGGTATTTACCACCATACTCCCCTAAATACATATAACAAAACCATCACTAAATAATTGTTCATGTTAATAATTATATCACTCTTTATAATACTCCAGTTCTCATTTGAAATTAGCACATTTTCTTATCATTTTTAATGCATCTTGCCCTATCGATATTGTCATGAAAAATAAACCTAACCTAATGATCCAACATATCTCTCATTGCACTAACATTTGAGTACAGCACAGAAACAATTTCAATGGGTCTCGGGGCGATGTGTGTATTTTCTTTAATATATACAAATCTACATATGCTAGCCCTACTGTATATTACTTTCTGATACAGTATTAGGGTATTAATCTTTACAGGATGAAATACTTTATTACTTGGAGTTGCAGTATCTACATCAACAATCCGAAACCCATTAACAAGGCGGTAATATCAATTTTTAAAAAGCAACAGTAGATAACTTTTAGATCTTTTTACAGCAACATATCTACAGGTTTGAATTAGTTAATAAGTTTATACAATTATTCTTATTTATCTTTCTTCCCTGGTACAAAAATATATCATTCTACTCGATGCCTTCTTGCATTATTTTGTTCCTCTTCATCACAGATTTGATCTGGAGCAGACCACCGCCTTTTTCTTGCTGCTATACTATCGGGTGACATAGACTGAGGTGGTTGTGTTGGTGTAAGGTGTAAATTCATGGGTTGTGTCTGACTGACGGAGGGCTCAACTATGTGGTGAGTTTTGGACGATGTGTTGACTTGTCTCGCAGTCATTGAGGTGGTCGTAGCTGTTGTCATGATGGTCGTTCCTGCCTTAGAAGAAGGACAGGGTGTTAGTTCTCTTGGCGTTAGAGATATGAGGACGTCACCCACTTGAAGCCGATGGACTTTTAAACCATAACACTGTTGAGTTCGGTCCGGGTTGCAGGAGGCCCATCCATGCCCCATTACAAAGTAGGGATGTTCCACTGTTGATTCAACTTCAACCTGCAAAACAGCTGATATCAGTTTCAAAGTTATTAGTTATGTATACTTATTATTGTAGGTACATTTTAAGAGAGCTTTTATGACTATATTATAAAAACATTGTCCTATAATATAACTAAAAAAACTCCCTTAAGCTCTTGAAAAATTTTAGTTGATTTAAACCAGTGCGTGTGTAAAAATTTTATTATATAACCATTCACAATGTTGTGCTTTTGCTTTTTCTAGAAAACTATAACCATATGGTGCGTTTATTTAAAGTATTAGTATTTATCCATATATTTAATACTACTATTTATCGCGATTATGGATACAAAAATTACGTCATTCTCTAAATTAAATTAAACTACTTAAGTATAGGTAAGGTACAGTTACATAAACTAAATTAAAAACCATCATTCTTCGTAGATACCTACGTGGAAAGGTGACTCGTAGTAAATAACTTTTAGTTTTTGTTTGGTCTGCTCAAGGTACCTACCTCGTGAAAATTTAGAATGATTCGTTAATTATAGACGACAGAGTAAACTTTTGCCAATACTATTATCGTAATATTTTTCTGGGTGTCAGCCATGCTAGAAAATCGTAAAAAATATCGTGCAAAAGGTCCCACGCACATAGCCTGTCATTAACGTGATCTTTAAATAGACATTTCATTGTTTATTTCTTATGCCGCGGATATTCAGCATTGTTACTTTTAGTAAAATTTTAAATTTATAGGTAGTCAGTTTTGTAGTTCCTTTAATTTATTAAATATAATTACGGAACTTAATTATATACTTAATACCTATACCTAATTCGTTCCCCAAAGTAACAGCTGTTTGAATTAACTTAGATAAAAAAATAGACGTATTTAATACATGATTTTTCTTTATACTGGGTTCTACAAAATAGTGGCTCATCCCTATAACTTATGTATTCCTCCAAATATCAAAATTAAATTGGGACCTACTTTTAAAAATGTTTTATCTCCATAAAAATTAAGTCATCACAGTCATTACCATCGCGTCATTGCAGATGACAGATAACAGTGATAACACATTCGATGGTAACATATACAGAGCATTTCAATGAAAACGAGCCACCCTGAATAACTCCGTTACTGTTTTGTTTCCAGAGAAATCCCGAGACAGGTCGATTTTGGTTGGAGGGGGATATGAAAGGTCTTTCAATTCTCTGTTCAACCATATAAATATGTTTGATAATCATTTGTCATTTCGCGACAAAATGCATCAATAACTTTTCTTTGAATGTACTATAGACCACAGTATTTAAGAATGATTCGACATGAAACTCTTGAACTTCAAATAAAAGAGACTTTCAAATGACATTTTATTATTTAAACTATTTTATAGTGTAAGTAATTGGATTTTGAGTAGGTAATTTTAGTATTTTTATTTTAACTTTATCTTTTAAATACATTAATTAACAATCAAATGGTGTAGGTACCAATTATGCTATAAAAGGGAGGGTCACAATATGTTCCCATGTCAAATTTGGTAGCAAATTATGTCCCCCTCCAAGCAAAAATCGACGTCTCGGAATTTCTTTGGAAACAAAACAGTAACGGTGTTATTTAGGGTGGCTCGTTTTTATTGAAATGCTCTGTATATAGTAGTATTATTATACAAGGTGTCTACTTTTATTTATGTACAAATCCATAAAACCTTTATTTTTGAAGATAATAAACTGTTTTTTTGCTTCAAAGGCCATTAAAAATTGCTTCTATTGACCTTATTACCGCTTTTAAGACGAACATGCAGGGCCTGCTGCGATTTTTTTTATATCTTTGAAATTCAATATCAATATAACCATTTAGGGATTTTTCGATATTTTGCTTAACTTTGATATCGTGTAGCGGTTTTGAGGGGTATTGATTACCCCTCAAAATATATCAGGTCAGATTTTAAATAAAAAAATCCCTAAACGGTTATAGGTACCTATTGAATTTCAGTGGTATAAAAAAAATTGCAGCAGGCCCTGCATGTTCGTCTTAAAAGCGGTAGTAGGGTCAAAAGAAGCAGTTTTTAATTCCCTTAGAAACAATAAAAAGTTCAGTTGATTATCTTGAAGAATAAAGGTTTTGTAGATTTCCACATAAATAAAAGTAGACATCCTGTATATGGATGGTAACAAGTAACAACATCTTGGTAAGAAAGTAACAGGCTAGCGACCATAGACTTTCTATGGTAGCAACATATCTCTCCTCTCTTAAAACAGCTTTATGACTAAATCCATGAACCATGGAGAGGAGACAAAAGCTCGATTGTTAGCAGGACCCAGACGAGTTCTTTGATCAGGTACGTTGTTGTATTATAAATCTGGTAGTAGTGGAATGTGAACCGTACAATTTCTCGTAGTACTCACTCGCAAGATGGAGGGGAGATGAAGAGTCACTCGGTTCCGGGACTTGGTGTCCTTGAACGGCCCAGGCCTACTCTTCGGTAACTTGCGCGCTCCCAGACATACACTGTTGTGTAAGATTCTTTCTTTAACGCTGGCGCCGAGGTGAATTTCTCTTTAATCATTTATTGGTGGTACTGTACGATGACTTGGAAAGCAATATACATACGAAGGAACAGTTTCTGTTCATTAGCGTTGGTTGGACGACCTCGAATCTTTGTTGATTCACGGATCTGTTTGGGAAGTATATTCCATGATGGGTTTAGATCACTTAAGTTTGATTGTACAGGTTGGGAAATGAGAGAATTACTACCAAACATAAGAAAATTACTACCAACTTCAGATCAGACCTTCAAGTTTAGGGTGCCAAAAACGTTACTATAAGTAGATCAACAGTCGGGCAGTTTATTATTTATTTAATTTACTTTTCAGGAATTTCAATTTTTATTTTGCATCTGATTCCTTTTTTTCATATGTCACATATGAAAAAGAGGAATATCACATATTCGTCGCCTCTTGTGTTCGATGCATATAAACTAATTATGCTTCATATGTTCTAAGGTATTATTCAATTTAAAAACTAAAGATTTTTTCTTCGTACACCACATCGAATTTGGACAAAAAGCCGTTATTATCCGGCAATACTACTTTAATGGCTATTAAGGTTCGTCGATGTCAAAATAGAGTTAGTTATACTCGTAGGTTATATGTTATAGATATTAATATTAAATGCATATTATGTTGACTATGTAAGGTAGGTACTATACCTATACCTTAGTAGTTATTTATAAAATAAAGATTATTTTGGCACCAGGTATTATATTTATTTGCATATATACAAAAGACCTAGGTATACTCGTACCAATAGAGATAAATACGTATTCGATGTAGGTATATGTTGTAGGTATGTATTTTTTTATAGGTTGACATAGTTTTTGATATTTTAGTTCTCTATTAACAAAAGCAGAATTTTTACCTTGAACTTTGTACGATTGCAAAGCAAATCATTTTTGTCGGAACAGCTACAAATTTCGTTGTTTCTTAAATAGGTATATATCTTTTTTAAATTGTCTTTTATAAAGTTTTCCAAGACTTTTCCAAGTACTTTCAATTACTAAATTAGGCTGGGGACGACGGCGCTCTTTCACAGATAATAATTGTTCCTGATAGCTAAGTTTATTAAAGTGGTTCACATCCAATTTCAATTTCATTTTTTACCAGTTATAACTCGAGATGTATAGGTAAGTCTCTGGCCAAACTCACGATGCAGACGAAATACACAACATACGAACGAAAAAACTAATAGGTATACCGACCTCAAGCACTATTAACATCTCTCCGTCTATCCACAGAAAATGCAGCTCTTTTGCACATCCTCGGCGCCATTAAAATTGGACGCGACTGTGCTTCGGCTTATTCCGCCGTTCTCGCATTAAACGAGAAATTTTTGTGATTTTATTTAGCTATGCCGACGCCACCGAGAATCATGAGTAATGACTAATGACTATTAATCACAGGGGGTGTTGATGAAAATACTCAGGTCTTTGCATTCATAGGTATGCTCACTTATATTGCACCGATGAGACCATAAAAAGATCGAAACCGGTCTGCAATTAGTGGCATCCTACGATGTGAGGTCCAGAGTATTTCCTCGTAGTTTTCGGTGCAATCCAAAACATTGTATTTTTGGTTCTAACGTTGTTAGACAAAATACGCCAAATTTTGCTTTGTAATTCGGCGCTCGGCGTGGCATTAGCCAGGAGAATAGCTGTTTTGGCCTAATTTGGTTCAGTCCTTATTTTATAAGGCGTGTTTACAGATGGAGGATATGGGGGTATCCTTACTACACTCGTAGTAGTTTGTTTTTGTTATATAATAGGTACATGAATTTAATTTTCTGTTTCTGTTATAATTATTTGGTGTTTCTGCAGTTCAGCAGCACTTATACAAGAGCCGCCACTGTTTTAAGTCTAGTGATAAAAGAGTAATGATCTACAAATAACTGTTGAAAACGTTTCCCCGTCTTGTTCCAGTATTTTTGGCGTTATGGTTCATTCATTGACCAACAATCCTCTGTTCAAGATCTTTAAAATTTTACAGGAGTTCTGAAAAACTTAAAGTTAAGAGAACACAAACTAGTCCATAATGCTCATCAAAAATCTCGGAGAAAAGCTATATTGTCCCGTGTCGTATGTATGTATGTAGTTGTATCTATGTCCTCCAGCAAATAGCCATGTTGAAGCTCATCACCGATAGTTCTTCAACAAATTTTTTCATCCAAATATCATTTTTCTGAGCATGTAATCGAGATTTAACAAAAAATATACGGATTTTCAGAGCTCCACATTCACATATTTTGAAAATTTATGAACCCAGAAAAATGAAACCAAAAAAGTTAAATTTAGTAGGTCATCATTGATTAAGTTATCGATAAACCACTGGTAGTACGCAATATATCTGGGGTCGTCTACCGGTAGAAGGGCTTGGTATGATTGCATCATCTTATATGCATGTGCAAGTTCTTCATTAAAATCGTTCGGCATGTTCTACAGAAAAGTTAAATTTCTTAAGACAAATGTTCTCAAAGTCCCAGTAAGCTCTTGTTGCATACGTTGATGAATGGCATAACCATCTAATCGATGGTCATAACCACCAGCACTGTCTACCAGCATCCTTCTTATGACTCAATGTCGTCGTTTATGTTGTTCAAACAAAACCTCAGACTGTATTTCAAGATTTCATTAACTATCACGCCAGTCGGAAAATAGGCATCAATAATGTAAATTTTGTCCTCTATGGCAAAAACCATAATCCAAAAAATGCTAAAGATTACAATAGCAAGAAAAATGTATCAGTACTGCTAAATAAAAAAATTATTATTACAGTTAGATACCAAGAGTATCAAGAGATAGTTGATATCTCGGTAGGTGCTACATGCCATAAAAATTGTGGACGGCTACTTTTCTGTTATATCTAAAATATGCAAATGTAGCGAAGCCATAAAGTATGTTATGAATACGAAACGCATACCGGCAGTATGTTTAATGATCTAAAAGCCCAACCATTATGAAAGTTGACCAGTTCGAGTGGGATTGGGTTTTGAATTGCCGCCTTAGGCAAGGTACGGCAAGGTCGCTGACCATCCGAGATCTCTTGTGGTCGCAATCGCATCACAAAACAACTTTCTGTTTACGTAGCTTTGGTGCTAGCTGACAGAACGAAATTACTCCATTGTCATTACCCCCTTGCCCCCTCTGTATAACTGTAAACTGACTCTTGGAATTATTTAGTGGGTTGGTGACAACATCACATTCTTCCGAGAAAGAGTCAATTCAATGCAACTTGGACACGGCATACAGCAAAATTTTCATTGGCATATGTGCAAAATATTTTTAATAAATAAAAACATTCTATTTTTTTTTTAAATAAATGTAGGTAATTTGTATTTTAACTGCTTTTATTTTGAATTCGAGTGTTCACTATAATTAAATGTACGTTCTTAGTTTTCCGTTTCTTTCACGGATACAAGGAGTATTCGTACTTTGCTCCTAACAAGCACGAGATCCAAATAAGGTTAAATTATTAGGATATGAGAAGGGACAAACTGAAGATCACTTACTAATATGTAAAATAATCTACTGCGAACTTTAATTAAAAATCTATTAAAAACATTTTTGCACCAGTATCACCAGTTTATCACCAGTAGTTTTCGAAACATACTGATCACATAATTTAAATTTCTCATGACCAATAAAAATATTTTTAAAGTGGTTAATTGTTAATTCAAATTTGGTGTTTATGTCCTTGTCTTTTTCGAGAAACCAATAGATAGTTTTTGTAGCTGATCAATATAATTTAACATCTACAATTTCAAAATTACATTTTGCATATCTGATTTTTGCATAAAACGTTCTGTCATGTTTAAAGAAATGTTTTATGAATCCTTCCGATAGTAAGAGAGATTTATCTAAAAGAGTGCACTATAAAGAAAAAGATGTTACAAAGGGATCATCAGTCTTCGCATAAATATTATCCCTATGATACATTGGTTTTTAGACATTGTTCTTAGATATTGACACATCAATGCCTTATACCAGAGTACCTTCAGAGAATTTTCAGAACATGCAAAAACGTTTTACTTAAACGTTTTTAAACGTTTTACTTAAACGTTTTTATTTAAACGAACTGGTATAATTTGTTGGAAATGCCTGAAATGGTAATGGAATTTGTTTATCTTTATGAATGAGCCAAAAGATAATAGAGGTCAAATCTTAAAATAGTGGTTTTCTATCTCGTATCATAAACTCGCTAAATATACTACTTGAAAATAAAATCGCTCTACAAAATTAGAAAACATTATGTTCCAGCTGTTTGCGTAAAATTATCGATCGTTATATCAGCTATATAATTTGAAAAGCGTAGACCCAAGAATGATTAATAGTATGGTAAGGAGCCAAATAAATTCCTGCAAGGACGTTTAATTTTTCAACTGATCCTGGTAATCCGCCGTCCACGTCAAGCCCCATAAAATGTGTGTTGGATGCAGAAATCTAAACGCGGGTGTGGGAGCACTGACCTTTACTTTCTTCCGAGCTCGTTCCTGTTCTCTTTTTAGTTATTTCTCGAGTTGATGTATTAAAACCCACCGAATAGGTTCATTGGACTTGTTTACCGGATTCGTTGGCAAAAAATATACCTATTGTGTTATAGCCGAGTAGTTCTATAATATTCGATTATAATATAAATAACAGGGAGAGTCCAAACAAATATACTGAGTTTATGGTTCTATTTTCAATCGCAAGAATGGACTATCACTCATGAACAATAATGCTTGAAGTTTCCCGTTTTAAAGCTAATGTCCAACGATGCGTTACCTACTGAAGAAGTCAAGCATGTTTATATGTTTTTGATTATTCAATAATATACATCGTAAGTAATACGATCTATATTATAAAATATTTCCAATAACACTGTTGAGTGACCAAGTTGTACTTGGTCACTCAACGATAACAAATAATTTGCATTATTTATTTACTTATTTACTAGTTTATGTTAAGTTCCTGTAAAGTTTAATGACAACTTACAAATTACTCATTGATTCGGAAATAATCTCTTTTACATTAAGAGTCCATTCACTAGTCGGAAATATGCCCAAACGATCTTACGATTATAAACGATCTTACTATTGCATGTACGAAGCATGGCTGCCTTTTATATACAGTCTCTTCCAGGCTAAGTTGATTGAGGTGCGTGAAGATGAATATACTTAAGAGTCCATTCACTAGGTCGAAATAAGCCCTAAATCGACGTTCGTCTCGTGTCTAATTATAAAGAAACTATAAAAGATAGCAACTTTAGTAAAAAAGTATTGAAAGGTAAGACTTTAATCTAAATCCCTATAGTAGTAATTTTTTGTAATTCTTTTTATTTTTAAAATTCCAGGCAAACAATCTTGTGCTAAAATAGCGTATTTTCAAAAATTATTTTCTCTAAAATACATCTATTAAACAAAAATTTGCTTATCCCTATGGATCTAGTTTATCTATTGATCTTTCTGGTGATATATAATTTATAACATTAAAAAGAAATTTTGTTGCAATTATAAGACAAATCCGGTACCCTTGCAATAAGGGCTAACTTTACTTCCATGTGCGTTTTTACTTCGGCTTTACGTGCACCTCTGAAATCTAAATAATTCGTTAGTGGAAATATCTAAGTCTTCACCCATCGGCAACCTCTCAACCCGACCCTGAATTCATGTCAGTCAAGACTACAGTGAACGGACCCTTAAAAGGAAATGGAAAATGTTAAAGTACGCACTGAACGGAAATGGATTCCCACCCTAACAAGTTGCCAAACTACATTTTAAAAGGAATAATTCTCTAATAAATTACCATTTGTAGAGTCTGTATATTAATTTAGGTCATTTACTTATAATATGGTTATCTATATTTGTCAGAATTTATATACCTATCTAAAAATTGTTCGAAGATATGACAAATTTTTAAAGCATTTTTGCAAGGAACGCATTTGTATGTGTATAGATAACACATACCTACATGTTAAATAATTTATATTAGATGGACTCACCTGTGCCCGTCTTTGATTGTACGTAAGCGTAATAGTAGCGTTTCCCGTCTGCTGGTTATCCTCAATCTTCACCACGGTACTTTCGGCCAGTCTTAGTTCGGGACTCCTCTCCGCAGACATAACAAAATCTTCAGTGCGCATATCCTCTATCCTTCTCAACTCCCCATTATGCAACTGAATGAGAGATCCTTTGGCAAAGTTACCCGGTAAAGTGTTGTTGTTCAACGTTCTCTTCGGCGACCTAGGAGGCGACATTGTGGCTTGCAGCCTCTTCCTGCCCTCCGGAGGTTTCTGTAAGTCTAGAGGCCCGCCCCTCGCGTTCTCCTCAGGCCTGGTGAGGATACGGTGTTTCAGAGAACCTTCCTTTCCAGAAGGAACTTTGAACGCTGCTGCTTGGGCCTGAGGAGGCGGAGGAGGAAGAGGAGAGGACTGGGAGCATTGGGGAGGAGTCCGTTTGTCCCTCAGTATGCTCTGTCCAGGTTTTACGGCGGAGGGAGGACTGAAGGTGCTTGGTGGTGAGAGAAAGGTAGACGTACTACTTGCAGTAGGCGTCGACGGTGAGAAGGTTTCCAAAGGAGACAGGGGTGTCGGGGGAAAATTCGTAGCTCTCATCATGTAGGGTTGTTGGCACAAGGGATAGGGGAAATGTGTGAATTGGGGGGTGTGAGGCGGAAACATTCTATACGGGCTGTAATGTGACATGTCTTCTGAGACATCCTCCTTGGTTTGTGCGAGGTTGACGGGATTTGGTATCGATGGGGGCGATGGGTACTTGCTGATGGGACGTGGTGGAGGGGCCAGCCTAGTGCCGTTGGGGTAAGTGGTGGTGTTCACACCATTATATCTGCTGCAATGTAGAAATACTGTTGGAACGTCTGACGCTTTTGAATCGAAGTATCTGATACAAAATAAAACAGTGACTGAATCTGTTGGTTTGGTAACATTTATATTTTATTGCGCAGCATTGGGGCTATTAGTTAAATTTATGTATTAATTATAACTGAACATTTTTTTACCATATAAGTGGAGAGCAAATTAGATAGCTAGTAGTAGAGTCTATATAGCACAAAATTCAACTAACAGAGAAAAATCTAAGCATCCATGGAACTTTTAGCAAGTTAATTTATTGTATGTAAATGGAATTTATGTTAAAACACAAGATTAGTCTTTTTTTTTTGCGAATGTGCTAGTACGTGAACTAGATATACAGTCTGTCCATAAAGTAACCCCCCCCCCTGTTAACTTTTGAACGAATCGAGTTAGAGACTTTTAACAAAATACAGGGTGAATCACGTAAAATGAAGTTGATTCTGACGATAAATTCGATTCTTCAAATTCAAAGATGGCGCCACGGGAGCTGTCAACGCAATTTTTTAAAATGGCAAAGTGTGCCGTATTGCACCTTATTTAAAAGGTAATTCAATTCTCTACTTTCTCGTTTTTGAAAAATGACAATCGAGTTAGCCGTTTTCTAGTTACAAGCGTTTCTATTAACGATATTTAAAAATTTTGCTTTTATCAAGTGTCCTTGCCTTTGCTTACCACTGTCACTGAAACGTCAATAAGGTTCAAGAAAGTAGTTTAGCGTTCAATTTAAGAGTGTTTGAAAGTTTCTATAGGTTTTTTCTTATTTTTTTAATTTATTCGATTTGATAGATTTAATAGATTTAAGAGAAAATTTAAGAGGAGAGTGGTAGTTAAGAATGATGCGGGAGGAAATTGTTCCAAAGATAGAAATAATAGCAGTCAATAAAATTCAAAGTATTATATTTCAACCAGATGGAGCCCCTCATTTCTATGGACCAGTTACCGATTTTTTAAATAACCATTTCCCGGACAGATGGATTAGCAGAAGGGGCCCGATAGAATGACCGGCTCGTTCCCCGGACTTAACTCCTCTTGATTTTTTCTTATGGGGATATTTGAAGTCAAAAGTCTACGTAACTCCTCCAGTAAATATCGACGAACTACAGCAACGTCTAACACATATGTGTAGAAATATTCCTGCAGAAATTTTAGGAAATATCAGGCAAGAATTTCAAAGTAGACTTTTGATGTGCCAAGAAGTCAATGGACAACATTTTGAACAACTTATTTAATTCTTTTTTTTTTGTTTTAATAAATGTTTGTTCAAAATTTGTTGTATGAAAATAATTATTAACATTTTATTCATGGATCAGATTAGAAACAGAAACAGAAAGAAAGAGAACGGCTAACTCGATTGTCATTTTTCAAAAACAAGAAAGTAGAGAATTGAATTACCTTTTAAATGAGGTGCAACACGGCACGCTTTGCCATTTAAAAAAATTGAGTTGACAGCGCCCATGGCGTAATCTATGAATTTGAAGAATCGAATTTATCGTCAGAATCAACTTGATTGTACGTGATTCACCCTGTATTTTGTTAAAACTCTCTAACTCGATTTGTTCAAAAGTTATCAGGGGGGGGTTACTTTATGGAGAGACTGTATATCTAGATTTTGTGACTCCAAAATGATTATTTGTACCTTTCAGATTACACTGTATAAAATTGTTAATAATGTATCGGATAATATATGTGAAAACGGTCGGATTGTATTCTAATTAAAATATTTAAGTGAAATGTCTCAATTTATTCTCGAACAATTTTCGTTCTGTAATCTATGAGCTTTTTCGCACTATTATGTTTGACTGGATCTCCGGGTGAAATTTTAATTTACAGTGTTTGGTTAACTCCTCTGCAAAACTACTCATAATTATAGCCACTTTTTAGTCGACAAAACTAATAAACGCACGCAAAACTTGTTGAGCGAAACAAGTATGGAATGACTCATTGTTGGCTCCTACGTCTGTTTTATTGCCGGTATCAAGTAGTCGGATAATTTTTGGACATGTCAGGATGAAATCAGCAGGCTTCGAACCTGAATTTTCCATCATTCCATCTAATACAAAACCGGGTGACTTCGTCGCCGTCCAGCGAAACTTATTAGTGTGAAAGAGCTCCAAGTCTATTTGGTTGATGCAATTTAATAAATCTAGAAACGTACCTAGTGGGCGGTAGAGGCTTTGGAGCGGGCCTGAGAAACAGCTCGGGCGGCTGCTTCGGGGGGCCCCTCCAAGGCTCTGGGTAGGTCATGTAGGGCAGTCTTCCCTCCACACCGGCAGAAATCATCGGCACAACACCTTAACAACGTTATTCTGCAAAAGAAGCAAAGTGTTAATAAACAAATATACTTAATATTTGGTGGATGTCAGATATTAAATACCATTCCAAAAATGTTCCAGAATTTCTCATAATAAATCTCATATTTTTAGAGAAGATTGTCACTTAATTGTCTACATGTTTGTGAGAATGCAGTTCGTTATCAAAAGTTATTCCAAGATCTTATTGCGAATAAATTAAATACCTGTTCAGCTCATAGTACAAAAATAGACCGGGAGTTAGTGACAGATTTTTGGTTGTGATTTTAGTCAATATGCCTTTCTGAGGGTATTATATTGCGAATATTCTCATGACGAAAATGAATGAAGAAGCAAAGAGCCATCCTAGCTTCTTCATATAGAAAAAGAGTTTTCATTTGTGCAAACGGTATGGCATCTTGTTTTTCAGTACAGTTTTAGGTACAACAAAAATTTGTATACTTATCATTGGCAGCCTGTTCGAAAAAGCGGAAAAATTCTTCATTCAAAAACAAGTTCACGTGACCATAGACAGACCTTTGACCCACGCTAAAGGTATGCCGGTTATGTTATGCCAGTTGGATTTTTTGTGTTAAACTTCATTTAAAAATACATAAGAGTCAGACTAAAATCGTACTAAAATGTATAATTTGCGAACAAAAAATGAAAATTCACTCACGCTTGCTACATAATACTTTTAGTTTAGTAAACATACTTGGAATAATCTTTATACCATATTTTCTAGAATTAGGCTAGGAATTCCAACTTCAAATATTGTAAATAGTAACAATTAGGATTTTTTTACTAAGCGATAATATAATTTAGCATTTAAACTTAATTCTCATATTACAACCCTTCTAGCAATCTGACCTACAATTAGGTAGTTGCCGAGAGGGCATACCAGTTCCCTAATACTGTTTCATTAATTCCTTTTGTTCATGAGAATATAGGCATTACAATATGCTCTGAAAGGCGTACTAACTAGAATCACAATAAAAAATTCACAGATCTTGCATCTTACGCAAATATCATAGGCGTATTGAAAATACCAGACACAACTATTTTTGTTACGCACTTTATACATTTCATAGTCCATTATATTTATAATTTATACAGAGTGTGATACCAAAACCTTTCATTTGACGTATCTAGAAAACTAAATCTTCCAGTTTAGAGATTACTTATTCTTAATGAACCACCCTGTATATACCAATTAGTCCACCCTGTATATATGTTAGTCTAGAACCTGTTCATCCTATTACAACGATCAGTACATACCAAACGTTTATTTTACATTCAACATTAGTTCATAAATCACTAACATGTACTGGGAAATTTTTTATTCAACGTACTCGAATTATAAAGGCCCACTACCGTGATACAACCAAGCAATCTCTGTAAGTCAAGGAACCATGTAACCCAAACATAAACATAGACTTCTTATTATAACAACACAGCTAGGGCGTCTCCATGAGCACGTCACCATGTCGAGGTCGCTCGCATTTGCATATCGCTAAGCGTTAATATTTTCAGAGACAGCTCCCATATACACGCGCCCAGAAGTATTTTCAATACTAAAATCTGTCACTAACTGCCGGTCTAAAAGGTATGGTTGACTGTTTTCTAGAATATGAAACTTTATCGCCTATTGACGTGTTGCGCCTGCTGCTATTTGAAATTGGCAATACACAATATTGTTTATAAACTGAACAAAAGAAGCCTAGAACTTGTACCCTGATGCACCCTAGATGCCGGTGAAGCCAATTGCAAATATAAAACATCATCCTGACAGTTCATATCAACATTGTATGTGGGCAGTATATTTGTAAGAATTCATTATACAATCAATAGATAGGATTGATAATTTAACAAAATAATAATAATTTTGGGTGTTAGGGATGTAGCACACAGTAGATCTACTGTGATCACACTTATTATCTCCTATGTTGCTATATTTCTAAGAAACGGAAGAACATCCGTTACACAAATGTCATAAAAATTTAAGTTTTGCGATTCAACAGGACTGATCTGTATGCTCCCACTTGACATCAATTCCATAAATGATCTTCTACGCTCTTTATGTACTGCTTGTTGACATCTACAGAAGATTTTAGGACTCCCCTTTCAATACTCTATGAAATGGCTGTCCCCATTCAACGAGTTAAGCATTCTCAAAGACCTTCAAATGGTTCAAGTTGCGTCTATACCTGTGTACAGAACGTCGGAGTCATAACTTTTATGGCAATACACTGCCAGTAAAGCAATAAAAATAACCGATAATAAAATATTTATAAACTGTTTTACATAGGGTAATTAAAAGTATATCTGTATATATAAAAGTTTCTGGTGAAATGGAGCGTTGAACTTTGCTTAAGTTGTTTGCTGGTCTTGGCATCCGTTTGTACTCGGAGTACAGTTATAAATTATGACGTTCTTATTTTTTAGGCATAATTGAAATTACTTTATCTACATAATAAACGTATAATGTCGTTATCAAAAGGGATTTTTTTGACATCAGCATTAAGAAATACCTACTTTTTTCAGATACAGATTGCTACAGAACAGAAACATATTGGACATTCGCAAAAGTAGGGAAAAACTTACAGGAGACATGAATTATTTCAAATTTAAACGTTCTAAGTGTAAATATCTCAGAACCTATTAGAAAAAAATGCATTTCTCTGAAAATATAAGAGTTACAGCTGGCATTCGATAGGTAAATTCCAATGTTACGTTCTCTCAGCTTTGGATGGAAACTATAGCTCTTTAAAAAAAAAGGTGTTAACGAATGATCTGGTACTGATAATTTAGGTTTTTTTTTAAATAGAAAATTTAAGATCTTCAAAGGCTAGAAACTTTACGTATCTTAACCTAACATCTCTATTTAACTATTTATGGAATGTGATCTATATTAAAAAGATATGAATTTATCAGATGAGAAAAAAAATGTTCCTAACAAAAGATACTCAAAAAGAGAAGACACGCATTTCTAAATCGTTGTGCTTTTACTATATCAAAGTAAATTAGTCATTGAACTTAGGTCATTAAAGAGAAGTTAACTTTTTGAAAGGGGTTGGAACCTTTGGTGTGAAGATAATACTGACGTAGTTTTCCACATAACACCAAAACACTATACTACACTCCAGTATAGTGTATTGGTGTTATGTGGAAAACTACGTCAGTGTTAACTTACTTTATTAATGACACCTCTGTTAATTCATATTAAAAAAAAATGAAATAACTTAAAAATAAATAAATAATAAGAAAACATGAATTTATTTAATATAAACGTAATTTAATATCAATATCAAGACATTTATAATTTTACGTAACTACGAATAAATTTCTTAAATTACTTAATTTGCTAGGACTGGATATATTTTTTACGTTAATTACAATCACCTATATCAGTAAAATTTGTAAAATTGTATGAAATCTGGTGTTGGACAACAGTCTTAGGATGTGAATTACGTCAAATCTAATTGGACAACTTACGACAAAGAAAAATTTGTGGTTTATTAACCTATAAGATAAGGAATGCCTATAGACCAATCTCGATTTTATCGTTCTGTTAGTTAGAACAGTACACTCTGCTTTAAAGATAAATAGTCCTAATATTTTAAGTGTTGTATCTACTTCTTATAACAACAATTTAATTTGACCGTAAAGTTTTAAAGACTTTCAAAATTATTTGTTTTTTATTTTTTTTTGTATATCTTTATTTTTGTTTATTTAGTTTTGATAATTTGTATCTTTGAAATACTTCCCATTTACTCTGCTAGTTCTTACGGAATATTTGTTAATTTTCTGTACTATTTTTAACTTAAATAGGTAGGTATGCATCATATTTTCTGCTTGTATTATGGGCACTATTTGAAATCCATTATTTAACATAATCGTCTCTACGTTTAAGCCTCGGGGATCTTTTGACAGTGACTTAAATTGTAGTGAGGCAGTAGCTGCACCTTATGTAGTCCAGGTTCTTTGAATACTCAATTGGAATTCTAAAACTTGGTGAGATAAATCTCCTGGGGAAAAGTGTGAATGGAGGACAATGTTTGGGCCGCGACCCACTGACCCCGTCAGCCAGTGAATTCGTGATCGATCCAGGGCGGCCATATTCTCTCCATGAATCGAGTCCGGGACGTTTATATCCGGCAAGATGTCCTTCTCCCTTGTTCCGTTGCCAGTGGGAGATCATAATCAAATGACAGGGGTTATGGAAAAATAGGAAAAGGAGTTACCGACTAAAAACTGAAATCCCGCCTTTAACAGAGTAAATGTTCTCTATAAAAAAAATGTCAGATGCGGAATCAGAGTTAAAAGCGACTGAAATGAAAAATTATCAAAAACAAAGCATACTGAAACAAATATAACATCGCCGCACTTCATATACATTGATATTTGTTGCTATATGATCCTGCTATATTGAGCAATAGAAAACGTTTTTGTATATTGATTTGAAAATAACATAATTATCATCTTTTCCATCTACTTAGTGTCATAACAAGTTTGATGTTGTATTTGTGATTATGTTCATATTATTTTTGAGAATCTTATTTCATGGAAATTATGGAAATAGGTATTTTAAAAATTTTGAGTAAAATTATGGAAGGAGGAAACAACAAAATACTCATCAGAGATAAATAATGGATACCTTGTAAGTATTTTGTCCAAGTTTCAAAATTGTATTAGTAGATTGTTTATTGTTGCAACTGCCCAATATCTACCATATTCTTTAGATAGGCACCCATTGACGCAGGTCACCAACTTCAATAATTTTCCAAAAGTATTATCTGGGAAAAGGGTATAGGTATATTTATGACTGTGTTGTTATTTATAATTTTATACAGAAACTCTTGCTAATGCACCAACATTGGACGCCACCATGTTTGATCAATTTATTTATTAACTGAGATTTGCTACCTACTTTACTTTACGCTACCCTTGCCATAAGTGACTAGTAAGTTTGAAAGTTAGGGTACGTTCACATAATACGCTTGGAGTCACGCGCCTTACGACATTAATGTCGTATAAGTATGGATCTGTAAATTTATTTTAAAGACAGAGTAGATAAAAACAAAAACAAAGACGTTTTTACAGATTCGCTTTGATAACAGCGAAGCTCCTCATTTGGTTCAAATAGTTTGCGAAGATGTACGGTAGCAATTTTTTCGTTTGCTTGTCTGAAAATCCTAGCCTAGTCGAAGATGTCAGTCAACAAAAAGTTGAAGCTAGCACCTCAAATGTGAAATTTCGCTAAAATTCGGTTTTAGAAAAAACTTTACGAAGATCGCTAGCCCACTGAGCCTACGGAAGATCCGCCGCTGTCCACTGCCGGCGCTGCCCCGATTCTACGGCCATCTTTTCACGGCTGTATAATTTATGGGCTCGCCGCCTGCCACCCGTAGTACACGCTCAATGTTACAAATACTACTTTACGCTACTATCGGTTCGAAAGAGAGACGAATGCAACAGCTAAATGTATTAGCTGCACTGTGTGGCGTTTTATTTAATTCCGAGAATTACGGCTTCGCCTGTTAGCGCTCGGAAAACGATGTTACACAGCTTTGTTCCGGGAACTGTTGGGAGTTGGAGGTCCTTTGTTCCAGCTCTGGCATTGTTTTAAGCCCCTACTTGCCCAGGACACATTTTTTTTGTTTTGCTTTGTAACTATAGTCAAGGTTGAACGTTTATTATTGAGAATGATAATTTGAGATCCCTATAATATGATAATATTGAGAATGATAATCCCTATTCATTATAGGTAGGTATAGATAAATATTCAGAATACAATAATATACCTATACCTAAAAGGTTTTTAATTGTAAGGGATTATAGTCACACAAGCCTGAGGCTTTCAGAAGGGAAGTTGTCCATTTCTGTGGTGTGTTTTATGTTTATAACTTACGTGTTTGTTTTTTTATGTGTTGCGTTAATCACTAATGGCAATCACCAAAAGCTACCTATAACGTAGTCACCGAATATTGTTTATCACCTTGCTAATAAAACAAAGAATCTTAAATTTTAGCATAGGTACTAGATGTTTTATATACCAGATTTCTTAATGGAGTTGATAAATAAATTATACAGTGTGGACAAAAAGTCTGGAACACCTGAAATATCTCGCAAAATACATTTTTTTCGAAAAATCGCTCGAAGGGGTCAAAAGGTATTTTAAATTTGCCGTCTTTTGACATACTTGAATTCTATGTACAGTGGCGTACGTTAAAGGGGTCAAATTAAGCGCCTTTTTTTTTAATGGCAACCTATATTTTTTGTTCAATATAACGAAAGAGCACATTTTTCTGAGTATTGTAGTATAAAAATTTTAATATGTTGCATAAAGAAAGTGTCGAGAAAAATGCAAATAAAGTTTTAATTGTGAAAATATTTTTTTTTAATAAAACGAAACAAGAAAAAAAATCATTAATTAATAAGATGTTCGAACTGTTGCCCATTAACTATTTGACAATGTCCTCGTCTAAAAATAAATTCTTTTTGCACTCTGTCAAGCATTTCCGGTTCGATGTTGTGTATTTCTTGCTGAATCCGTTCCTTCAGGTCTTCTATGTTTTCCGGTTTACTGCTGTATTTGGTTTTTAAATAACCCCATAAGAAGAAGTCGAGGGGTGTGAGGTCCGGGGAACGAGGCGGCCATTCTATATGTCCACGTCGCCCCACCCATCGTTCAGGAAAGACATTACTCAAATAATTGCGAACAGCAAGAGCATAATGAGGAGGCGCCCCGTCTTGTTGATACCAAAGTCTGTTGTCAGGTATGGCTGGGTCATTTATATTTGGGTATAAAGCTGTCAGTGTTGGAATCAAATCTTGTTGTAAAAATTGCAAGTATCTTTCTCCAGTCACGTTCTCATCAAAAAAATAAGGGCCCAATATTCTGTCTCTGACTATGCCTGCCCATACATTTACTTTTCTTGGATACTGAGTATGTAACTCCTGCATCCATCGGGGATTCTGTGAAGCCCAATACCTACAGTTCTGTCTATTAACAGTACCATTAAGGCAAAATGTGGCTTCATCCGAAAAAATAATATTTTTTACAAACATGTTATTATTGTGGCAACGTAATTGCATTTCCTCGCAGAATTGTACCCTTCGATCAAAATCATCTTCTGATAATTCTTGAGACAATGTAACTTTATAAGGGTGAAATTTATGTTTATGTAAAATATTAAGTATTGTAGCATGACTTAAATTCATGTCCAAACCAATCTGCCGGGAACTAGAATGTGGATTTTCTTCAACTCTTAGTAAAATGTCAAGTTGTGTGTCAGCATTGATTGTTTGGCGGCCAGTTCTGGGTTTGTCACGTACATGTCCAAGTACTCTGTATTTACCTAAAATTTTAGTAACTGTAGAACGTACTATAGGCGGGCGATCTGGATGAGCTTCATTAAAGAGGGCACAAACTTCCACTGTAGTTCTTCTCCTATCTCCATAACCATACATCATAAGAATTTCTATTCGATCTTTTTCCGAAAGTGACATTTTTATTGATTCTTTTTTTTTAGATTAGATTAGAGAAACCGAAGTATCAAATTTACTGACAGACAGAATAAGAGTAAGTGACATTAAATCAATTTTTTTCAACGCCTTCTAGGTTAAATATAAAATATAAATCAATTTTCACAATTAAAACTTTATTTGCATTTTTCTCGACACTTTCTTTATGCAACATATTAAAATTTTTATACTACAATACTCAGAAAAATGTGCTCTTTCGTTATATTGAACAAAAAATATAGGTTGCCATTAAAAAAAAAAGGCGCTTAATTTGAATGTCAAAAGACGGCAAATTTAAAATACCTTTTGACCCCTTCGAGCGATTTTTCGAAAAAAATGTATTTTGCGAGATATTTCAGGTGTTCCAGACTTTTTGTCCACACTGTATGTTATATAACCTATAATGATAAAATGTTTAATGGTAACTGAATGATATTGGTAATTTTAAGAGTTTTAATAAAACTCCTGACAGTTACGCAGTTACGAAATAACGCAGATCCTACTAAGATTTTTTAAAGTTCCCTTATAAAACTATAAGTTCAATTTACTGCCGTCATACATTAATTCCGAGAATTACGGCTTCGCCTGTTAGGGCTCCGAAAACCATGTTACTACACCTTTGTTCCGGGAAAGATACCGGTACCTCAAAACGATAAGTGCACCATGAAGTTTGTGTTTGTTGATTTTGGTTGATTTGTTACTTCTGTTACTTGTGCGAAGTGATATTGATGTGAATTGGGCATAGATCACTAATTCGACAGTGATTTTGATTTTAGGCCGAAACATAATCCCCTCTTGTTCCTAAACGGCTGAAATAAGACTGTGGTTGAGCTACGTTGAACATTACGTCCAAGTTCCTTGATTTGAACATGACAATAATTTTGAATACACACATTTGAACAATAAACACACATGTCCGGGAATCAATTCAAATGTCTCCTAAACAAGCTCCTAAGTGTGCTACGACCTTTATATATATGTTATATATAAATTATTTTATAACAGTCGTGGAGTGGTGATTTTGTTACATACCTAATTTGGCTAAGGTTTTATACTTAACAATTATTCAGTTTTATGAGAAAAATCTCAAGTGATCAGTAAGGCTGGTAATTTTCCGTATCATTCCATGTGTGTCGGCTGTAGGGGAAACGCCTTATGTTCCATAAATTCAGTAACCACAGGTTATAGCTAAGTAATAAAATTTAATAGTTGTTATTAATACTTTCCGTGTGGAAGTAATACACATTGGTGATCATGATTTTTAGTAGAACCTTTACTAAATCCAGAAATTCATAAATATGGGGATGCTTAGTTCAACACAAACAGTATTCACTGTGCGTTGTGACTCTAAATACCGCTTTTCTAATTACGCAACTACATTGAATCACTGGGAGACATGTTTCATTAGTAAACTATAATCTGCTTCTTACCTCCAATCAACAAAATTAACCTAAATTTTTGTCAGTCACACATGAAATAATTAACTTAAATTTAATTATTAATGAGAAGGGGAAAAATTCTATTTTAAAAATTTCTGTGTTTATCATAATGCTTTATTGAGGAAGTTACCCAGTGAATAAGCACCCATATCGATCAAAATTCTCATAGTCAAGCATCAATAAAAACACTGACACCTTATCGTATTAATTCAAAATTGATATGGAATTGTAAACAAATCCTTAATCAAACAAAGTTGCTATGATACGGTTCCCAAGTGACACAAGTATTGAAGTAAATGAAATGCCTGCTCTCGTGGGAGAAGTATATATAAACTTGAGAGGACTTGATCTGTTCTTGGAATTTAGATGATATGAAATCGTTAATAATTTTCTAATAGGTACAGGGAGCATGAAACTACATATTGATGTCAGTGGAACTTAGGAACGAGGTTTTATCTTAGGGAGATTGAAAGCCTCCTTATCTAGAAGGAAATACAATCTAACTCTTTGGACTATTGGTATAGGTATCTGGTATTAGGTAATGAACAATTTTTCTTTTCGCGTCAGGCTCATCAGCCATTTATGGTCTATCCTTATTTATTGTTATTTTTTATATGCTGCTTATATCCAGAGGAGATCTTGTATCATTTTGGCATAAGAAAATAATCATGAATCTTAAAAGCAATAATTAGGGCCATATCCACGGGTTCCATTAAACTAAATGGATCTACATTTAAATTTAAACTGATATCGAAGTTTTTATTGGCCTAAGAATCATAAATCTATAAAGTAGTAACGCTGTTAAAGACCTAGAAGTGAATGTTTAAGTCACGTGTTTCATATGCGAATCATTAAATGAACATAGATTACAAATACACATAAGCAATGTCGATGATTACCACCCGCAAGCCAGGAGAAAATATATTAACTAGAAACGATCTCTGCCAACATGATAAGCGTAATTAATAATTTTATTAGATCATTATTAATAACTTACAGATCATTAATAAGTAATAGCTGTTGAATTAATGTAAAGGAGAAGTTGAGGGATCTGGAAATTAATATCTACACTGTGTATTTACATCTATCTAATTAATATTACACTGTGATCAGATATTTCTGTAATTAAACTTACGTGTTGGATAAAAAGTCCTTAATACAGTAATAAACTAATAAATTTAATATTTATTCATATATTTGCTTCGATTTACGTCCTCGTGACGTTTGATTGACATGTTGGCTTTGCAGCTTTGCAGTCTACATGAACAGTACAGTGATCTTTCACTAGTTGTACTTCAATAGTTGACAAATTAGAATGCAGTTTGTGTTTTGTATGTTCAGGTTGCTTGGATCAAATATTTACTTTGAATAAGTGTACACAAAAGACCAATAATACACTATGCATCACAGTCTAAAAACATTCTACTAACACGTGTTAAAACAATGCTGGTCGAATACTTAATACCAAAGTTTACAGAATAAAATATAGTCTGTAAACATTGACAACTTATCCATTGCTTTATGGTTCATACCCAAGCCTATAGGCATTTAATTTGGTACAAGTATTCTAAGTGACAATATAATGGTTTGCAGATTTCTCTCGGTATAGTTACAAGTACAATATATATATTACCGTATAAATATATTACCGTCTAGGAGAGAATGAAGATATATGAAGATATCAGGTGATTGTTGTAGTACATCCAGGCATACCAAGGTCTGATTATTTCATGCAATGCATGATCAAATATTTTTTAAGAGTCATTTTTCGTAAAATGCAGTTCCAAGTCAGGATTGTTTAATGTGGCCCACTACGTGATTAATGGCATGTTCTTTATAATGTGTAACGTTTATATAATATAATGGCTCCGCTTACATCACATATAAAAACGTTAGACATTTCATTGAAAAACTCGTTGAAAAATAAACCGTTGTTTTTGGTCTTGCAATAAGTTGTACTTCCTTATATTTTAATTAAAGTTCTAATAACTGTTTAGGTAGATTTTGCAGTTTATCAGCTGTTAGTTGAGGTTTAAAATGATGATTAGAATGACGCTGCCGGTTAGAGACAGGTTCAGGACGGGCAAGGTTAATGTAGTAACGATTAACAAACAGTGGACTGCGAACGAGTGCAAGGCCAAGGTTACATAACCTTCCTCAACGCGTGGGGGAGCTCTAGCTACATGCTACATTATTCTACTACACTCCACTCGTGTAATGTTGCTCCTGCTTTGGCATGTTCTGACTTGTCCCAACCATCGAGTCGATTCCTTAATATAGCAATTACGTAATGCGAACGCCTTGTTTGCATTGTTTCTATTGAACGTGCAAACTGGACTGGGTTCGGCTGATTTTATCCATAACGATTATAACTTGATACAAAAACACAAGTCCCAAGCAACTTTTGGATTCGGATATACAGAGATAAAGAAATATGCACTCTTCGGTCTCAATTGGAGGTATATTTTAGTTCCTATCGATCTCATGTTTATGTTATAAAATTAAAGGAAGAAAATTCAACTTGAATGTATATTATTTAGTTTGGTGTTTTTTAAACGTCTATACGAAAGTTATATTTCTGAATATGTGAAGTCCGTATAAAATTATGTATATTATCAGAGTGGATATATTCTTCGCGTTGCGCCACCGACCTAATGAACGCTCAACTTTATTCAGACATTATACAGAGTGAATCAACGAACATTCTCGATTATCTGTCAAAGAGAGAATTCCATGGAAAATGCTGGGACAGGTCTATTTTTATTTGAAGGGGAACACACATTTTTATATTATTGACATTTATACAGGTTGTCCCAAAAAGGAGAGGTTTACCATAACTTATATTTTTTAAATAGGCTCGATGTATTTTCGCAGATTTGGATATAAATAATAATAATAATATATGAAAATTAATTCAGAAAAAGAGATTCCGATCTGATATTGAGATAACAGATTTTACGTTCCGATTCTGGCATTGGTAAAGAGTAACAGAAAGAGTGGTAGAAAAATGACATCAAGTTTGTTCAATCGTTTATTAAAATATGGTTTCTTATAGTCTGGAAAATGATGCGAAAGTCAGGAGAAACCTGGAAAAGTGCAGGAATTTCGTTTAGAAACAATTTCCGAGAACCCTAACAGAAATCACAACAAATTCAGCGTTCCTGTGGCTATTACTGATCAATATAGTAAAAGGTACTTACGTCGTTATAATATGTTAACGGCAGGTTAATGATTTCAAATGCTTGCGTCATGATAACATTAATATTCATTCCTTTACACAAACTCCTACAACCAGTTGGCCTGATAAGTATTTAACTAGTTTTCGTCGTACCCAACTTCATGATCAGAGACATCTGTAACATTCATGAGTTAGGAATGCGATCCAAGAAATTTGTTTGGCATATGGACATGGATAAACTAACTTTTCAGTCGATCGCATCGCAATGATAAAGGATCCCTGGAAATAACGTCATAAAAGTTTAAGAGTACATCATACTGTGATGTCACTAATGCGGCGGGAATTAATGTCTACTTACCATAAAAATTACCTTTTTTAGAAGAGCTACTGAAGAGCATGGGTTACCATCAGGCATTATTTAGGGTACCACCTATGCAGAGGTGACAGACCTCGGAACAGATTATCTGTAAAAAAATGCCAACGGACATTTTAAAAACGTAGTGTCGATGCCGTTCAAATTCACGAATCATATGGAATACATTCATAAATAAGAGTTAGAAAGCTTCCCTACGTAGGCTGGTACTGCTGAAATTCGAAAACCAAGTGACATCACGATTTGTATAAAAAAGACCAACTAGGTATATAAAGGCGGAATTTTAAAGATCAATACGTTATTCCTACAAGGACAACTACCAACTGATCTATTTTATTTTAATAAAAATTAATGTGAATTGCACATAGTTGCAAGATACCAAAGTATTTGTTATTAGAAATTACAGCTCAAAAACAATTAAGGGCGTAATGTTCGTCCGATTGAAAATCTTTGAGAGAGAGCGCGTAAAGTTCCGAGAAGGACCTAGCTAGTGTCAATTCTCCACATCTAGATGATTTACGACCGAATCCAACACCTGTCCCGCCTCTATTACACTGTTAAAAATCGAATTTATAAATAAAAGAAATGTATTTGAGTATAATCTAGTGTTGCTGATTTTATAAAGGATTTTATTTTTCCTGGCAAATTCGCAAATATAATATTTATTTTTTTTACTTATTAGAACGTGACAAAATTAATGAAATACAGACATTGGATATTACACATTATTAATTTGCGTGTTGCGGTTTTGTTTAGTCTAGAAGAGCGCTTAATGTTGTTAATCTAAACAAATCACAAGTGGTAAAAAGGCAATAAGAGGCTGAGGTAGTCAGTTTTCAGTTTGTCATATATGAGAAAGCTAGAAAGTGTATTGGCAGCTCATCTGTGCATGTGCATATTATATAAAAATCTTGGTATTTACATTAAATTTGTTATACATTAATATTGTTTAGTTACAACAAGCTTCTGAAATAAGGGTTCGTTGTATTTTTCGGTTATAGTGTGTATTTTGTTTGATATTGTGAAGTTTTAAACTGCGATAATGCCTAAATATCAACATAATCGTAAAACGGGTAAAAAGCAAAGCAGTATTAGAAGCCGAATGAGAGACCTACGTAAGCAGAAAAGGTATGTAATTACTTCTACTAAACTTATTTAATATTATACATGCTGATTTGTTTCAAAGTAAGATGCAGCCAGCATCCTAGTGCTATTTTTTATGTGACTATAATATGTATTTTCTAAAAGAGCATTGGTACAATTCTGAAACGTAAACATTAGCATCCAGTAATTTACAACTCATTTTTTTTAATATACCTTCTTAATAATATACAGGGTGGCCCAATAGTGTGACAAAGTTCCATTCCATTACTCCTATGCCGTAATTAACAAAAAATATATATTTTAGGATATTATAGAACCTAAGCCTATAAGAGGACGCACATTAAGAATACGAGTCATATAGGATGCCCTATAAACCGGGGCCATATCAAACTTATGTTTTTTTTTTAAATGGAATGACATATTTTTATTTCATATTTGAATTCGGACCATTTTTCCAAATTCGCCAATTTATAGGGTTTACTGGTATTATACACAATAGTTCAGAATATATAAGCATTTTTGTAATGCATTGAATTAATGGTTATTCGCAATGAATTGAGCACCCTGTATCTTTTATAAGAAAATAAATATTAGATAGTTTTAGCTCCACTAATTATGCTATAGGTATTGTCTTGTTTTACTTTCTATAGAATTTCCCTTAAAATAGGTTTCCTTGTATACAGGGCGAATCAAAACTTGCAATCACAGTTTTCTCAAATTTTATAAATGAAACACCGTATATTTTATATCACTTTCATTAAGGTCTCTCACGACTCTTTCTATTCTATAAAGCATTCCCTATACCTAATTGTAACGATTTTTGAGATATTTAAAATTTTATACTCTCAATTCTCATTTTGTTTAGAAGTATGGGATGGACTAACTGTCAAATAAACCATATTTATATCATTTTCACAATTTTTTTTACTTCATGATTTTTTAAATTTTCCTAATGAACCGTGCATTTTGCTAACAAACTGCTTACAAAATTAGTCGACAGCTAATTTTATCGTCATTTTTAAGAGACTGCATCTCAGAAACGCCTTCACCGATTTTAGTATAAAAAAAAACTGTTAAAGCTCGACTCTTGTACAATTAGGGGCAGAGAGCAATTTTCAATAAAAAATATTTTTTAATATTATACTTGGTGCACAAGAATTCAATAAAAAATAATTAACCAATTATTAACCTCTAATATCTCAAAAACATTTGCAATTATGTATATGGATACATATGAAATATGTATATGATATGGCTTCATAGAATAGAAATAATCGTTTCATTTATACAAATTGAGAAAACTGTAGTTGCGAGTTTTCATATATCAGCCCTGTATACAAGTAAACCTATTTTGAAAGAAATTCTATAGAAAGTAAAACTAGACCATATAGCATAATTAATGGAGCTAAAAATTATCTAGTATTTACTTTCTTAAAAAAGATACAGAGTGCACAATTCATTACGAATAAAATACATAAATGCTCATATCTTCTGAAGTACTCTGCATAATACTAGTAAACCCTATAACTGGCGAATTCGGAAAAATTATCCGAATTCAAATATGAAATAAAATATGGCCCCAGTTTATAGAGCACCCTATATGACTATACATATTTTTAAAATGTGCGTCCTCTTAAACTCTATATAAGAGATCCTAAAATATAATATATTTTTTGTTTGTTATGCCATAGGAGTAATGGAACTTTGTCACATTATTGGGCCACCCTGTATATTAAAGTAAAATTGTTGTTTAAATGGCTGATATCAGGATTTGTAAAAATCTAAAACTTTTTCGCTGTTTGAAGTTGACAAAATGTAAAATGAAAAATGAACCACTTGGTATATGGTATATCATTTTTTTATTTATTTTAAATGTAGCACACCCTATTTGCTTTCTATAGTAAAAAGTAAATGAGAATTCTATTACGAAAAAATTGTTAATATTCAATTTAAAAAAAAAACGTTTCTATTATTGTCAAACAATATAGTAGAAAGTAGGTGGTATTTGCAATGCAATAGGCTTCTGAATTTGAATTTGTCCAACGATACAAATCGTCCCCACCACCACGTTTGTAAAACATCAAGTAGCTTTATTAACAAATTCTTCTAAATAATTTATTGTAGAAAGTCTAACAAATCTGACACTGCTAACTTAGAAGAAATTCCAAGTACTTCAACCAGTACGGTTGATTTTGCTGTACCTAGTACCTCTATGGATAATACGATGATCACTTCTGCCATTTCTGGAGATGATATGAATGTTTCTGAATTAGAAATATATGTAGATACAACACGTACTCATGAAAATGAAGACCAGGACATTGATTTGCGTGAAAGGTAATGTACAAAATGTTACAGATACGATACAAATCTATCTTGAAATATTTGATAAACCAAACCTCTGCTACTTTAGGCAATATTGAAAAATGTTAAATATCATAATCTTATCTCATCATAATATTCATCATATTGATCATATTCTCATTTTGTTTCTTCTGAGCTAACCTCTGTATTTTTTTAATATGCTCCAGATTTTTTCAAGAATTTTTATGGCTATACCTATGTAGGATATTCGTATATATTTTTAGTTTTGGAGAAATATAATTAGTATGGCAAAATTTACAGGATATGCCACTTGAACTAAAAAGATTTTCACTGTTAGAAGTTACTAAAATATAATGTGAATCATTCAGCACTTGGCTTTTTAATATAATTTTGATAATTATTGAAACTCGTTTGTGGTTTTTTAAAACAAAGTAGGTCCAATATTAGTTTAGGCATAGAATTTGCTGAAAGTTATGTTAGTAATATAGAATAATTTGATCACCTTGATATACCAATATATTAAGGTAATACGGATAGGTCCAATCTCATTAAAATTTGTTTTTTTTTATTTTTTTAGTGCTAATACTCCACGTTCTCATTTGGAAGAACCATTATCTTTTAAAACTACTGGTCGCAGAATTATAAATATAAAAAACTTCTTCCGATCTGTGGTCAATTTTAAACATTTTGAAATATTCAATTGTAGAAACGAACATTTACAAATTGTGAATGAGGCCCGCTATGGATTTAAAAGTCTCTTTACAATAAAATGTGAAATGTGCAAAGAATCTAAAAAAGTGTCAACTGACACAAACAATTCTGTATTGGACGTATATAAAGCCATAGTCTTAGGTGCAATTTCTACTGGTGGTGGATTAGCACAAATTCAAGAACAGTTTGGATACTGTGACATACCAATTATGAGCTCACACTTTTTCCAGAAAGTACAAAATGAACTTGCAGAAACGATCCATGAACTAGCTTGGGAAGTTATAGAGCAAGCAGGCAAACAAGAAAAAATGATTGCTGAACAAAAAGGACACATATGCAAAGACAATTCCATACATTACAGTTGTAGCAGATGGCGCCTGGAGCAAGCGCTCTTATAAAGTAAATTATGATGCTGCATCAGGTGTAGTACGTAAATATTGCTTGATAAAACTTATGTGGGTTATTAGTGTTTGATGTTTCAGGATTTTATTTTAGGACAAGAAACTAAAAAAGTTTTATTTCTTGGGACACGCAATAAGTACTGTTTCATATGCCCGAGAGCGGAAACAATGGAAGAAGTTCCACCAGAGCATATGTGCTTCAAAAATTGGAATAAAGCTTCAACTGCAATGGAGTCCGACATCATAATAGAGGGGTTTAAAAAAAGTGTAGAAATGCATGGTATAAAATATTTATACCTCGTAGGTGATGGTGATAGCAGTGTGATGAAAAAATTAGCAGAAGTCAATCCTTATGATACTCCAGTGACGAAGGTTGAATGCAGAAATCACTTACTTCGCAATTATTGTACACGATTGCGTGATTTGACGCAAAAAAAGATAAGCTCAAAAAAATTGTTATCGATATTAAACAAAGAAATGCATTAAACAATAATATAAGAAGACTGAGGAGCGGTATTGTCGCTGCAATTAAACATATAAATGAGATGAATGTTGGCATGAACCATGGAGAAAAAATAATTTTATTGAAAAAGGATATTTATAATGGACCGTCCCACGTTTTTGGTGATCATTTAAAATGCAGTCAATACTTCTGTTCTGGGCCTAAAAATGAGAAAGAAATTAATTGGGTACCAGTCATGAAAGATTCTGGTCTTTTTCAAGACATATTGTATATTGTAGAAAGAGTAGCGCGAAATGCTGAGAGTCTAATTATTAATATGGACAACAACATAGCCGAGTCCTACAATTCAGTGGTCGCCAAATTTGTAGGAGGGAAACGAATTAATTTCACAACGAGAAGATCCTATTCAACTAGATGTGAGGCTGCTGCAATTTCATATAATGTACCAACCGGAGAATTTCCACGTGTTGTCCATAAAAAAATTACCCAATCCAGCCCAGGCATATATACTAAAAAAGTTATAACAGCACGTTCGAAACAAGCAAAATGGATAAAATCCAAAAAAATTGCATTCCTGCATTTATTTAAACGGAAACAAAAACGTAATACTCCCGCAGACGCCGATTACGGTCTTCCATCTTCAGATATAGATAAGGAAGAGTATGAAAAAAGGAAGAAGGAATTTTTAGATTCAATACAGGAAACAGAGGAGGAATTGGAAGAATTACAACTTCACACTGTGGGACAAGCAGAATCTCTTTTATGGAAAGAAGAGAGAATGAAAAGGTTAACAGCCTCTGTATTTGGACATATTTGCAAACAACGTTTGTCCACTCACTGTTCAGCACTTGTAAAAAACATTTTATACAGTACATTTCTCGGTAATTTTGCTACGAACTGGGGAAAAGAACATGAAAAAATCGCACTAAATTTATATGAAGAACTGAATAATACCAAAGTAATGGAATGTGGTTTTTTCGTCGACAGTGAAAAACCGTATCTTGGAGCTTCACCCGATGGCCTTGTAGGGGAAAAAGGAATTGTTGAATGTCCACAAGTCGCTGCCAATCTGACACCTAGGGATGCAATAACGAAAAAGTTAATTAAATTTGCAGAAGTGCAAAATGATCAATTTCATCTGAAGAAGACGCATAATTACTATTTTCAAGTGCAGGGTCAACTACACATAACAAAACGCCAATATTGTGTCTTCATTGTGTGGACACCTTTAGGCATGGAATCTAAAATTGTAAGATTACTCTAATAATTTTTCTTCTTTCTTAGTGTGATTTTAGAATCTGCTTCAGTAGATATATTTTTTATTCAAATTAAAATTTTTCCTGTTATGTAAATTGAATTTTCTTTCTAATTTCAGATATTTCGTGACGACAACTTCTGGAAAAATAAGATGGAAAAAAAATTAGAAGAATTTTATTTCAAATGTTTACTCCCTGAGATAATCAACCCGCAGCATATTCAAAATCGATTAATTAAAGATCTAAGGAAAAGTTAAAGAATGTTTTTATACTTTCACTTAAGTTACGGAAATTTATATAAACAATGTTAATGATTCTTACCTCGTTATTATATTCTCATGTTTTTTTTTACTACGGATACCTACATAAAGACCTTCACTGCACCTCAGTTTTATTTTTTTTTTTAAATATACTTATAATAATGTCACAGCAAACTTCCAAAAATGTGCAATATTAATAACAAAAAAAATAATACATTTAAGAATTAAAAAAAAAGGGCTTTGCTGTGTAGTAGGTACCTACAGTGAATATTAATTATTCTTCTAAAACTTACTTCATTCAAATAAGAAGTACATACCATCAAATAGAAAAATGTCCGAGCGTGAACCTCTGCAAATCGTTGTACGAAATTGTGTACATTGCAGCCTTTCAATTTAACATTGTAGCTAGCGAAGAGAGATTTTTTACAGTGTAGATTATAACTCCGCCTACTAACGGTGACGTCAAATATTGACCTCAAATTTCGAGTTTTGCGCCTGTAAGTTAGGCAATTGTATGCAGAAATTTGTAAAAACATGCCTTTTTAAGTCACAGATTTTGACTTTATAAAAACAAAAAATTTTAATTTAAAACATATTTTAGTTACATAAAGACTTGGTTGATGTGACCTCAATCGTATTTTTTTTTAATATTGTATAATAATGATAAAGGAATCTTCCAAAAGTGTCCAATATTAACATAAAATTTTTTGACACTTTTAAGATTTTTTTGAAAAAAAAGGATTTGGTGTCAAGTGTAGTGAACATTAATTAGTCATATAAAACTTACTTCATACAAATAGGAAGTTCCATTAAAGAGAAAAAATTTTCGGCGTGAACCTCTGCAAATCGTCCTGCGAAATTGTGTACATTGCAGCCTTAACACATGCAGCATGTAAATGTTTTTTGGCAAAGTTAAAATTTGACACACTGTCCGACAAATCCAAGCTATCTGAGCAAATGAGTCTTGTGCGATCCATCGCCCTGTTTCTATTATTTTCCGCGCCTACTGACATTGGCAGTTCATCAATTGGTTGTTTGCAATAAAAATTGAGATCGCTGGGCCGATTTTGGACTGTGAATGTAAAGCTAATTAAGGTTGTACGTAAAAACATCTGGTTCTGTTTATACGCGTTTGATCATCACTAAATAACGTACAAAAAATACGCTTTCGAGACTCATAAAATTCCCTTTCACTCGTCCAGAAAACGTATATTTTTTGTACTAGTTAAACAAATAACTATATTTTTTAGTAAATATCAAATATTTTACTTAGGACCAATACCAGAAGATGTAAATGTAATAATTGTCTCGAATTGTATGTGTTTGTGCTAGGAGAAAAAATAGCTAGTTTTATAAATAATAGATACTTGTGAATGATAATCATAATAAGTATAACTCACTGCACATTGTCTTAATATGATTACCTCATACTTACAACGGTTCATTTTAAATATATCATGGTCAAGGTCACACGTGTGGTTAAACAGTACAAGTAAATCCAACCGGGTTGTTTCATAAAGGTTTCATTTTTTATTTTTTGCCCTCAAATAATATTTAAGAGGCTTTCATGGTTATATACCTACCAACTTAAGTTTCATGGTCATTTGAGATTAGATTATGATGCAATAAATTTAAAATTTATTGATTAATGAGACCTTTCCTGCATTTGCAGTGGAGATTGTATCCATACCTCGATTGATAAATACACAATGCCCTTAGTTTTCGGTGTACCATTAAGGGCATTTAACCTATTATTACATTCTTATTAAAATCGGTAAAAATGGTGGTAATTGCTTTAAGATAAATGCTGAAACTCTTGATTGACCATTAAGTCCATGTGGGGGTTCTAATGGTAACGGAAATATGTCCAAAATAGTGTACCATATCATTGTGGTGAGATAAACAACAGCAGGTAGCAATAGACTGATAATCTTGTTAATGTATTCTCTCATGATACTATTTTACTCATATTTCTTTTATGGTTAAATATAATGGTTAAATATATTATTGACCACACCACATTAAACTTTATATTAAATTATATTCGAAGGAGAACGACCTATCAAAATATGTAACAATATATCCTCTGTGTGTATATATATTGAATTTATGCCAAAAGTTAGCCATAAAAATAAAATACGTATGGACTCATCGGCGTATACATGCGGTCCTTAGGTGGTAAGTATATTTAAGATGGTCAGTGACATATATTCCTGCTAATGCAGTTTCTATAACTATTATTATTAAGCAAATTACGAATAAGAAATGTTACAGTCACTTGTTACAGTTATTTATATCCATTGTTCTTTATTGCGATTGTACAAGGTGGATCGAATGTAACAGATTTGGACATCTGTTCTAAAACCATTATAAACATAGGAGAACAATCAAGTGATCCGCTTATATACGCATCCCCAAAGATATGTTCAATTTGGGGACAGGTCGATAGTAAGTAAAGCGTGTATTAAACGGAGGAGGATGGGTGGGCCGAGGTATCAATATCTGTGAGTGGAAGACTAGAGACGAGTGACAGAGGTCAGAGGTGTGGTCACAGAGGTACTCTGTGGGTGTGGCTCTCAACTGCGTTCCCCCTCAATAACGCATTCGAAGTATTTGTCCAGTATCATGTCATTTATCTCTATTTAACCATCGTACTTTATCGTATTTTTATTTAGGGATCTGTATATATCCTCCTTTATATACAGTTGTTGATATGATGATTTTCCATATTTTCTGCTTTGAGCTATATTAAAGTATTCAAATTTTGGCGATATAAATTAACCACCCTGCTGTTAACTAAACGGCTTTTTCTCCGTTTTTGTGATATATCCATAGTTGCTTACGATATTTTATATACAATTAAGTGTCTTCAGAATGTTTTTTTTTTGTTTTATCATTAATTTTACAGCGCATACTTTTTCTACAATCCACAAGGAAGAAAATCTTGTCCACCTTGTAGATATAATTTGTAAGTATCAATGATGTAAGCATGCAGTCATTTAAGTTTATTGGTGATAAAATACAAATTACAAGACGTATAGTATTGTGTTAGTTTGTAACTAAATGTATTAATTACCTTTCTCTCAATATCCCTTATTAAGTAATATCCTTATCTGTACAGTGTGCTCCAAACTGGATGCAATAACATTGGTATCTTGGAGACCGTAAGTGATAGAGACTAGGTTATATTGGGGCAAAGTTGCGTAATTGGTGACTAATATATGCCTAAAAAAATCAAGGCTAACATGATTAGTTTTGAGATATTTCAAAAATTAAAATTTTGGAAAGAGCTTTGGACAGGGAAAGGGTTTGCTTGAAGAGCTAATATAAAAAAGGATACTTTCTCATAGCAACTTTTTACAAATACAACTATATCGAATAGCGTAAACAGTTTTTTAAAAGTAAGTTATTCCTTGCGAGTTCAATGATGTATCATTTGCTATAGTTTGTTTATTGTTCCATTAACTGTTCGTTATTATTCTTTAATTTATTTTTTCAATTTTAATTCTTTAATTTAAGTTTTGTTAATCGTTCTTTATTGTTGTTAATTAATTGTTATTCATTGTTAATGATTTGCTTGTTCGTTATTATTCATACACCGATGAGATTGATGATGGTTTTCCACGTTCAAAACTTGATCAAACTACATAATATAGCATGTGATAGGTACATCACTGAATTCACAGGAAAAATGCTGGCGAGTGACGTAAAAATATTAATGAGTAGGGGTAAGCTGTTATAGAAGCACTCTAGTAATATTTATATTTTGTGGCTGAGAAATCTGATCGCTAGGCGGATGGATGAAGTTGAAGCCACCGTCTTGTATAAAGTAACTGCGGGCAAATTCATAGCAACGCTTACGTTTATTTTACGTTTCTTACTAAGAGATGGCGCGATGACTTAGCTTCCAAATTGCTGCTAGTATACGCGATTCTTGTTAAGCAATACGCTACCTACTGGCGCCACGCACAACTAACGCATGTGGTATTGGTTAGTTTTGTGTATGTATGTCTATTGTGAATTTTGAAATATCCGTTGTTATATTAGTTAATTGCTTTGATTAGATATGAATCATTATTGTTGTGAGCGTCATTGTTCCTCTTGTACAAAGAAAAACCCCGAGATCAGTTTCATACTTTTCCAAAAACGGGAAAATTTGGAGCTATCGCGGAAACTATAAGTTGAGCATTACAGAGTTACAGGAGACAAGTATGGATAGAGAAGCTAAAGAACGCAGAGTAGAGAGTGTGCTCTTTACCTTTCTCTAAGGTTGACTATTTCCATAAAGGTATGTATGCCGTATGCCCAATAAAGAATTTGACATATTTTGAGGTTAAGTTTCATTTTCAGATTGAACGCTCGAAAAATATTGAAATATATTTTAATTTTATATCACTACTTACCCCTTTCAAAATAGTTTTACAAGCTTTTTACCTGGTTTAAAGTTCTCGACAACAAATCTTTGATGAATAAAATTTCAAACGTCAGTGTCAGTGAACATAGGTTAATATAGGTTACTGCCATTTTGGCGCTTCGATCTTAAAATGAATCGCGTATTGTGTAGTATGCATGATACAACTACACAGATATGTCAATGCGCATGGGGGCGTGGTCTATCGATTGATCGTGACGTCAGTTACGAGGAAAAACAATTGATAAACACGAAAATAATTATATCACTGCCCTTAAGATATTTGAATTTTCGCATCGCATCGCCATTTTTCCCTCACGAATGACGTCATGCGCAGAACAAACTAAGGTTATGAGCATATCAGTGTAGTTGTATCATGTATAGTAAGTAGTTGTCAGAAAAAATTTATTTTGGTTAAAGGTGGATATGTTTTATAATTTAATATAAGGTGGATAAGTTTTTTGGTCCTGTAACTTTTAGAATATTTTCAATTATGTTTTCACCACAGAAACAAAATTACAAAACATGCATTTGAGGATACACTCAACATTTATGTTTGGCCAATTTTCGAGAGCAATAACAACGTGCTGACGGAATTTGTACAACTCTACACGATGAACTTCATTCACCATGACTATTTCTAGCAGAACGTTGCACCAGCACATATACGACAGAGACCTATTTTTAAGATCTAACATGTGAAGATAATATTTATACGTAAACACTTGAACCATCAATACTAGACCATCCTGTATGTCTTGAGAAATAGGCAGACAACACAAATGCATAATCATCACACGTTTCACAAGGAATTACGGCATTTTCAACCATTATATTAAAATCACATCAGTATATCTAATTGCAACGATTCGAAAACAGATATAAAAGCCAATAGCATAAGAATTACTTATTTTTAGAAAAGTGTGTTACAACAGTCGATAATTTCCATATGGTAATTGCCATACTCAAGAAACTTCATTGTGTAACTAGAGCTAATTACATAGTCGGCGTAATGAATTATTAAAATACGTTTCGTAATAATTATGGGTAATCATACACATTCATTGTGCAGGTGTTTTATTTACTACTCGGTTGTAATTTGTAATCCTACTGAACTAGGTGCAATGCATATCATTTATGGAAATAGTAATCTTCGTCGTTCGTTTTGCAACGAAGTAAAGGGTCGTCCAATAAGCGCGTCAGAACATTCATGCAAAAATTAAGATGGCTTTGGAATGCAAATGTCAAATCTAGAGAACAAATTTGGTTATTACATTGGGTCAAATTAATATGGACAGATATACGGTTCAACAGCGCTTAGAAATTATTCGTATTTACCATCAAAATGCGTGTTCGGTTCACCGGACATTTCGCGCGTTGCGAGAAATCTATGGTCAACATAATGGACCAACTGAACTGAACGGTCTATTTATTGTTTAGTTGAAAAGTTTGGACAAACTGGCTCACTTGCAGATAGGTCAATATTTTTGCGTCGTTGGGGTGCACGATTAGAAGTCAATATTGCTGCTGTAAGCCAAAGTGTAACATCATTGAACCGTAGAAATAGTTTAGGTGTAAATGTTAGCATAGGTTTAGTTTTAATCATTTCCAGATGATGCCAACTTGATTTCCAACGCGCGTCGAGTGCAGTATAGAGTTTTGGTGTTACGTGCAAAACTACGTCAATGCCAAAGTGTAACAGATGATCCAAACCTCTCTATTCCACGTCGTTCTCAAGAACTTGGCCTTTCTCATACTTGGAGAATTTTGCATCAAGATCATCTCAAGGCTTATAAAGTTCAAATCACTCATCACTCAGCTGAGAGACTCGTTCCATCATATTTGCTCTATTTATGACAGATTCGCAGTAACCCTTGAAAACCGACCAATTTTAACCACCCTGTACTGTTGGGATTGTTCTATTTTACATAGTTACATAATACACATAAAGAAACAATATCTGTATCTGTAGCTTCTCAAGAACAAGGTATTATTGAAGTAAACATTCCAAACCCTCCTTAATTGTTATGTAAGGGTTAGGTCGTATTTTTAAACTAGTTATTATAATTTGAAAATAAACGTGGGAGTTAAAAATGAACACATAAAAGAATGTCATTATAGTCATAAATCATAGTCAATCTAGTTAACTATGCCAACGTTATCGTACTGTGTATATTATCCGTATATTTACGACATTTCTTAGTTCATATAAACATTGTAGTTGGTCGATCGTGCGAAATTAATCGTTATAATATTAAGTATGTTGATACATACTGCTAGAAGATGGAAAAGGAAGGTGTCATTATTAAATGACTGAATAAAATTGGTTGATTAAAAAACTGATGGCTAGTATGGGAGGTATTTTTTGAAGGTGACCTTACATTCAACGGCAATGATCTTTACTACTATTTGATGTCCATAGAGATTGTATATTTGGATATTTAAGAAACTGGAATAATTCGGTTATTCGGATCTAATTTTGAGGACTGGTAAATAACACAGGATTTCAAAAACATATATTTTTTTGAAAGTTAAAATGGGAAAGGAAACGGAACAAGATAGTCGTGAAATAAATTCTAATCAGACAATGGTTACGAAGGAAATTAAAAAATTATAAAAAAATTGGTGCACTAATTTATATTTAAGATTTTTGACAAGTTTACTAATTACTTTAGGAAAATAACCTCAGTAGTTAATATCTACGGCTGTTACGTTTAGAATTTCATGGCATTTAATTAATGGAAGACATACTTTCATTTTCTTTTAAAATAAAAGATTTTATTTTAGAGGAATTATCGAGGAGGTAATTTTAACTTATAATTAGGGCAATTATAATATTTGACCCATTCAGTCATACTAAAATAAGTGTGCCCTATTACAGGAAGCACAATATAGAAAATCTCTTAGAAGGACCATTATGTGCATATTTCCGCTGTTATTTTTAATATAATTGGTATTCAAGAATAGATAATAACAGCAACAAATAGTTACAGCTAGATAACATACTGTAATAACAATATTATTTAATTTAAAGACCAATGTAATTAAGGCCAGATTTCATAATAAAAATTAAAGGACATTTAGCTAAAGTTACCTTTAAATACCTTAGATGCTAGTATTGAGACAATTATTGTATCTAATGTACTGAAAATAAACTTTAACTAACGTCTAAATTTGATTATGAAAGAGGTCCTTACCTTTTTTTATAATGCTATGTGGTTGGAGCATCTACAAGAAGTAACTTAATCCCAATTCGAAAAAATTGGTATATAAATAACGATTACAAAATGTAGTTATAAAAGTGTAATCTCGCCTTGCGGAGTAATTTATCAACAAGCTATAGGGTTGAAATTAAATGGTTATAGAATATAAATTCATTCATATTGATTACATCTCAGACACCCTTTACAGGGCCACACATTAATTTTGAATTCTATAAAAACTTTCATTTATGGCCACTCACCTATTGCTTGCTAATCGTCTGGTTTAATCCAAAAGTAAAACCTGGAGGCAATAACTCGTCGCACGACACTACACCATCACAAACACAGTTGCACTCGCACTGCCTCTGATCTCTCGAACTCTCGCAGGACTCGTAGGACCGATGTTGACCATCAGGCAAGGTGCAACAGACTGAACCTGTCTTGTACCACCGACACCGACCCAGACCCAGACTCGTACACTTTTGTGGAATGTGCGAAACCATTTATTTGAAGAGGTTCAGGCATGCAGGGTAGGGGTGTGGACCTCAGTTCTGGCTGTGCTTCTAGGAAGTACAAGGCTCACGCTACCGGTAGGTATAATCGGCTCTCGAGAAGACAAAAGACCAATGCCTCTTTTTATTTGCTGTTACTATTGTATCTTATATTGTACGTTGGAGTACATTTGCAAATAATGAGTCGGTATCAAAAGAAGTGCCCTGACCTGACAGGTAGATGCGGACTGACTGTAGTAGTATCAGAGAAATCTTTGGTAGTATTTTTGTGTGTAGTGGGAGGGTAATGCAATTACTTTTACTTGTTATTCTCGTAGCTAATGGACTGTTCATGGAATAGTCATATACATTAAACAATCCTTCCTAGAACTTGTAATTGTTGTAGTAAATCTTTAATGATTATAGAGGTTTAGGTTAATTTTAGGAAAGGGAGATTTAATCAAGATTATTCTACAAAATTTCATAATTTTAAGCTATTTCTGCTTATTGTGTACTAACAGCGCTTCCTGAATGTGATAAAAATCTGACAGGAAAGACATTGCAGAACTAATATATCCAGAATATTTAATGTTTAAGATAAAAAATGTTCAGAAAAAATGCCGAAAAGCGAAATGTCAAGAACAAACCAAAGAGAATAAACCAATTTTATTGAACTGGTTTTCTAAACTGATTAGTATGGTAATATTATTGAAAGGACAATAATTGCATTTATTTCTTAAAGGAAATTTAATAAATCTAAATTACAGGATTTGCTAAAATTGTATTAAATCAATTGCTATAAATTCTAAAACTATTTACAAGAAATGCTGCTAAAATTTTAGTTAACATCCCACAAAACTTAATTCAGTAGGTCATTACAAGGTAACAAATATTTACTATAATAAGAACTACCATGAATTATCGCTCGCAAATGGTTAATTTTTGTGTTAAACGGCACTGTGGTCAAATTTCCAGTAGAGAAATAGGGGAATTTTTAGTAAGGAATTTCCCCTGCTGAATCTGTCATTGAAGTCGGAGGTAAAACGCATGTCAATTTTTGTGTCTTGGGGAGAGGAGATACTGAGACGTGACTGAGACGTTAATATAGGATAGTACCTACCTGTATGTTAAATAAAGACAATCTTTCATAGGGCAAGCTATAGTAGGGACATGAAATTATGAAGGTTAAGCAACGTTTCTCGCAGTTAGTATTTGGATGGGCGACCGTGCAGGGAAGATCTGTGTTGCCTGTCTTCTAGTAGATTGTATGACAGTAAATAATGAAAAGCTATATATAAATTTGGTCATAATTGTCAATAAAATAAAATTGCATTATAATATTTTGGTTATAATAACATTAATAACAAAATAATAAGAATCAAAATTCAGAATACCTTGACTTTAGTATCGGAGTCCTTCAGGAACCTGTTCTCGGACCGATCTTGTTTTTATTATATACCAATGAGTTTGGTACGTTACCCCAGATGCATATTTTGTCATATATGTTTATGATACGTCATTATTAATATCTGAGAGTTCAGATGAGTTGTTAGAGATAAAAATCTAATAAGAGTTTTAAGATCGGTAAGCACTTGGTATGAAGCTAACTTGTTTTATCTTAACACTGTAAAAATACAAATTTTACGAATTCCTAATGGACAGAAAAGTTGCAATAAGTTGAATGTAACCATGGATGGATCAAGTAGAACGGAAACGAAATAAAATTTTTAGGTATAACTAAGTATTGACCAATGACTGAACTGGAAGAGTTACTGTAATTAACTAATTTCAGGACTGAACTCATGTTAATTGATTCGGAATTTGAAAACTATATTGTCTGTGACTCAATTGTTTGCTGTCTAATTGTTTAAGGACTTTAATATTTTAAGTATTGTGTCCCTATTTATTTTTGAATTGTCCGTAGGTATATGTTTTTAAAAATAGAACAAATTTTGTATTGCATGAAAATTTGCGTAATAGAGGTACTCCGTAGAATAAAATGTTTTATGCACCTTTTTGTAAATACAAGGTATCACATGACGCACCTTTTCGTCTAGGTTTAGAAAAAATTAACAAACTGCTTTTTGAAATGAAGGAGGCCTAATATGTTTTAAAATATGTTAGTACTGTTGAGAAACACACCGTAGTGCCCTCTCTGGGTCTTTGCTACTATCCGTCTGACACTTATTGGTTAAATTGACAGACAGATAGCGACCTGCTTTTCCGCAGGTGCCATTACATAGATACGTATGTATGTATGTATGTATGTATGTATGTATGTATGTATGTATGTATGTATGTATGTATGTATGTATGTATGTATGTATGTATGTATGTATGTATGTATGTATGTATGTATGTATGTATGTATGTATGTATGTATGTATGTATGTATGTATGTATGTATTTATTCGTATTTCAATCTCTTCTGCAGGTACAAGAAACCATATCGATTTATGAACAATTTTGCATAACATTTTAGGAATTCCATTCGTAATTAATTAGGTACCTTTCATCGAATTATTTATGGTATAATTAACTTGGTAACTTAACGGTCTAGATTAGAATGCTGTCAAACTTAATAGCTAGCGGTAGCATTTTGTTAAATAAATATTAAGAAAAACCACGTAAATATGGTTCAGTATTTTGGTTCCAGGATTGCTGGTATTAAAGTCAGACGGTGCTTCATACACAAAAATACTGAAGATTAAAGAAGAGGTTTCCCATTTTGGTGTGTGACTTTCTCAATTAACACAGGTGATAATTTCTTTAAACAGAAAAGGTAGATAATTATTTACGTAAAAGCAATGGAATGATTGAAGAACGAAGGGAACGTACTTATATTAAAGTGACCTTAATGAATTTAGAGATAAATAATTTAATTTATAACAAATCGCCCGAAACCGTGGCGGACAGGCTTCAGTAATTACAAAGATATTCAAAAAAGTAACCAAGTTTTTTATGTTTATTGCACAGAAGAATGGTTTTTTCCATACTGTTTGTTCACGAAATGCATTAAAGGTTATTAAAGCTTAAAAAACATTTATTTTTAGAAGATTAACATTGCTTGATATTTTCGGAAATGTTCAGTGAGATTGTTTATTGTCGTGTATTGTGTACAAATTAGCTTTTTATTGAATTCTGTTTTGCTAATGAAATTGGAAGCAGAACAAAATCATCATATCAAAATAAACTACTTTAGTTGTTTGTTGTTACTGAATACTGTTGTTACTTTATTTATAGTCATCTTTGCAACAAATTTAAAGATTTTTGTTATTGTAATTAAGAGTGTTAATACATAAAAACAAAAAGAGATAGGTAGCGAAGTGTGATACAGATTGGCAGAGAATAAAATTCTACATCATAAATGCTATAATATACAGGGTGTTCTATTTAAAAAAAATCTACTTTTCTTGGGTTGAAGTTATGAAACTTGATTTAAATCATTCTAATAAAGTTTTTTTTTGGAAAATCAAAGATTAAGGAGTTAGAAGATAGTTCAAAATATATGTGAAGACACTGTATTTAATAATAACTTAATAGTAATTTTTAACTAATTGGAATTGGTCCTATGAAGTTCTGCCTTTATGTATTTTAATAAGGGCAAATAAGACCTTTTTGATCGGATGTTTTTAGTCTTAGACATTAGAAAAATATATTCCGATATTCCGAAAGAAAATAAAATATTTTTTTGTTTCGAACGTTTTTTTTTTTTTTTTTATAAAAAACTAACTTTGAAGATACTACTACCATAGATGCAGTAATATGACGCAGCAATATGGTAAATATTCTTAGCAGTAACGTAACATTGATTAATTAATGTTAAACATTCTATACATGTTTCAATACTTAAACCATTGAAGAAACGTTCTTCAACGTATGTTTTTTCTTCGATTATTTTTTTTTATTACGCAAAATTCCTGATAGGTACCGGAACTTGCGCCAAATAATTTAATGCAACGGTGTGCCGTTTCGAAATGCTTCTTTACGACCTCGTGGCAAGCAAGCTCTGCATTCCAGCGACTCGTTCTTTACGATTTTGACATTTTTACATAATGGAACTACATTCATATTCTACTTATTTTTATGTCTCTATCCCGCCCACGGGCTCCATACTGTGCTTCCTTATTCGGCTTTCTCGCGCCGCATTGACTCCAATCCATTGACTAGTTGCCCGTTTTATTATACCCATTTAGATAGATTTCCTTACCCGACACACACATAAATTGATATCCACTTTGTAATGTATGTCCCAAAGAATGCCTATGATTAGAGTTGTGACTACATACTAAAAATTCTTTGAATAATGTCAATTAGTCATTTTTTGAGCTCCACAACATAACTCCAATGTTTTATTTAATTACTTGTTCAAATTGTGGATCAATTCGTACTGTCAATCAACGTTGATGATAAATATTCAGATACTAGCTGCAGACAGCTAGCTAGCAGCTTTAGTAGTACTTAGGTATATCATAGGTATACAATGTTGGTATTTCTAATATAATAAGTGGTATAATACTAATTCTTCTTCTCCTTCTTCTTTCTCCTGCGGGTCGGTTCTTCTATAGCGAGTCCCAAAGCAGCCATATCTGGGCCTATTGTGCATCCCGCCGATCTTCTATTCAGCGATCAACTTTGTTCTTTGCATAAAGTCCAAAAGTCTACTCGCTAAAATTTCTCTTAGCTCGCAATAGAAAGAATCCAAAAATGGTTTAGTGTACGAGCGTAGCCTTCACATTCGCTTAGAATGTCAAGCGCAGTCTCGTCTGCATCATCGCAGCCCCGGCATACTGGGCTTTCTGCTAATCTTAAATTATAGAGATGTTTCTTGAGATAACAGTGCCCTGTTATGAGGCCTGGCATGCTCCTGAACCGAGGTTTACTCATGCCCAGCATCTCTGCAGTTATTCTCTGCAAAGGCCCATCGCAGAGTGCCTTCGCATGTTCCTGTCCTACTGTTCTACTTCTATTGGTTCTAGTTCGAACCAATTTCTCGTTCCATTTTCGAGTCGTTCTGGCAGCACTTCTGGAAACGATTCCGCAAGCTGGCTTCGGTCCCATGAAAGCCAATTCAGATCCCTTTCTAGCAAGTTCATCTGCCCGTTCATTTCCTTCAATGCCTTTATGATCTGGCCCCCAACACAGTCTCATCGCATTGGTATTTGCCAGTTTCACCAGCAATTGCAAACAGTCCCAAACAAGCCTGGAACTGATCTTGTTTGAGTTCAGAACCTTTATTGCGGCCTGACTATAAGAGAATATGTAGATGAGTTTACGTGTGTGCCCTCTCCTCACATTCTCCGACAATACTATCTAATTAATACTTCTTGTGACTCAGCCCTACCCTACTGATATTACTAGTCCTCATGAATACTTACTAGTATTAGTACGATGACTCTATTTACCTATTGTACCACTGATTTGATTTGATTTTCTTTGCATTTTTTGCACTTGTAGTTCGGTTTTCCCCACTTTTTATTACTTTCAAGTAATGTGTTGGGAAGATTTGCAGTTTATGGTCCAGCACGAAGGTTTTTCTCTAACACATTACTCTTATGGTATACTTACCTTCTTTTGGGCATATCTCTTCATTATTACTAGCCACAGGGTGATCTGACGATTACTTGCGATCGAACCGAATCCAATGGAGAATATTTTCGATTGGTATTATTGATAGTCGATGAACCTTTGTGCAAATCCAATACCTACTGATAAAGATACAGACGCGTTACCCTTTTAAAAATAACTGAGAAAGATGTAATATCATCATGCGTCCCTATAATAAATAATTAAAAAACATTCTATACGAAAGGCTAACTTTTTATTTTATGTACCTAGTTCAATAAATTGACGCCTACCCTAATTTTTGTCTGATAGTTTGAACCCACGTCAGTGATTAATAATTTAATAGTATATAATACAATTATAATTAATAATTAATAAATAATTTCACTGCAAGTTCAATTTCAGCGTTGTGATCTATAAATTCTACTCTAGGTAATTGGTGCATGGGATTACGGTATGCCCGCGAGCACGATAGAGAAAATTATAGATAAAAAGCAACGATAACGGCTCGATTACGTAACTGTGAAACAACTGGCTATAAATTTCAACTCGCATTATTATCGGAGGGTTCAATGTCAAGGATAAAGGACGTCGCGTGCTGCGATCCTCCCGGTCGAGATTCTCTCGGATTATTCGGGCAACTTTCGCGGAAAACATCGTAATTCACTGGATTGGGGGAGCCGACTGCAGTGTCGTCACTTTAAGTAGATTTCGGCACAAATTATTTTTTATCCTCTGCTCCTTGAGGATACTTCAATTCAAGCAAGAGGAGATGGTTAGATGAAAAATTGCGTTCTATGCCTAAATACATTGTCATATGAATTGGTAATATGCGTTTTGCAATAGTCAAAGAATTATTTACAATTTGTAATAAGTTGAAATTTATCTATATATTAGAAATTGTATATAAAAATGATGGAACAAAATTCATATTTATTTAATAGTTTTTGAGCCATATTTGACGGAGTTATAACATTATCAATATTTTTTTTAAATGAGGTAATTATTTATTTTTTCCCTTAACTAATGAGGTTTTCTAGATCTCCCTCATTCCAATACTAAATGGTGGTTAGGGCCTACCAACTTAAGTCGTTCCCTCGCCACATCCATAATATGCCGTCCCCTCTCCCACACAAGTCTCAGACTTTCGGGTTAATCCTTGTGATTAGAATGAGGGGTAGAGATATTATTATATTATTATTATTATTATTATTATTATTATTATTATTATTGTGTTCTGCGCATCATGCTGCACTTCTCAATTTGTCACTGGTTTATTTTCCTTGTAGACGGGTTAATATCAAGTCAAACAAGAAATTATTTTTGATTTATAAACGATCTTACTATTGCATGTATGAAGCATGGCTGCCTTTTCTATACAGTCTCTTCCAGGCTAAGTTGATTGAGGTGCGTGAAGATGAATATACTTAAGAGTCCATTTACTAGGTCGAAATAAGCCCTAAATCGGCGTTCGGCTCGTATCTAATCATAAAAAAACTATAAAAGATAGCGACTTTTAGTAAAAAAGTATTGAAAGATAATCTAAGTCCCTATAGTAGTAATTTTTGGTATTTCTTTTTATTTTTAAAATTCCAGGCAAACAATCTTGTACTAAAATAGCGTATTTTCAAAAATTATTTTCTCTAAAATACATGTATTAAACAAAAATTTGCTACTATAGGGACCTAGTTTATCTTTTGATCTTTCCGGTGATATATAATTTATAACATTAAAAAGAAATTTTGTTGCAATTATAAGACAAATCCGGTACCCCTGCAATGAGGGCTAACTTTATTTCCATGTGCCTTTTTACTTCGGCTTTACGTGCACCTCCGAAATCTTAATAATTCGATAGCTGGAATATATAAGTCTCCACCCATCGGCCACCCATCCTCTCAAACCGACCCAACATTCATGCCTGTCAAATCTACAGAGAATGGACCCTTAATTAAATAACACAATACACCTTTCTTCACATATATATTAAAAATTAATATATATGTGAAGAAAGGTGTATTGTTTTATTTAATTAAGTATTAGAAAAGTATTTTCTATTTTTGATAGTTGCGTGTCAAAATTTTCACTTTTTTAAATTTGCATCTAGTGATATGATTCATGGAAGTGGTATGCTACCAAACTAAATATCATGAGAAAGATATCTCACTTACCAGATACCACTATTTTCACTGCTTTTTATAAAGGCAAAAATCTTCAAAAAATTTGTTTTATTTTGATAGGGAATGTATTGGCTCACTCGGTATAAAAAAAACCTCTTAAACAAATCTATTGATGCTAACAATCAAACGCTGGAGGACACACATGTTAAAATAGTAATTTTTTAGAAAATTAAAAATTTTTACATTCAACTTCAGACATTCAAAATAGAAAATAATGATACTAGATGTAAAAAATCACGTTGCATATAAATATAAAAAATGTACAGGGTGTTCCATTTAACTTTCAAAAACTGAGGTGAGTCACGTTAATGTTCTTAAGGTCAGTTAATGTAATGTGTTTTATTAATATTTAATTTCGTAGGACAAATAAATACTCTTGCAAAAATATCGTCATATTGTGTGAAAACAAATAATTTTTCTAGATGTCTGAATAAAACTTTTCTAGATGCCTGAAGAGAAATCGGATATAAGTATAGGTTACTATATAGTAGGGTGACAGAATGAATAGTAGGAAGCTACTAAATCTTTACAGGTGGCGCTGTAGGTACCTCTAACATAATAAATATAACCACTATTTGCCCACTTTTGAACGTGTTTTTGGATGTTACCTCTTATTATAACCTCGTGCTCTACATTTTAAACATTTCCACCGTGCTGTAAGATAGATCCAACAACTTACATATTATGTAAAACAGAGCCATCTGCACTAATCTGTAGAAGTATATTTACGATTTTCCATTAAAAACACCAAAATTATTATACTAGGCAAATTTTTATTGATTTGATTGATTTTTCTCTCTGTCTTTTGATATTGAGAATAGTTTAATTTTTATCAATGCACCTGAATATTGATTGACTATTAATTGACTTTGTTTCTTGAATTAAAATGTGACGTTTAATTAGATGTAAATTAATGTGTATAATTTCAAGTTATATCGCTGACATGATTGACGTATGGCTGTGTTATACCATTTTACAAGTCAAATGCACAATTACAAGTTGCTAAGCCGTTTAATAACATAACTTAATCGCAGAAAACGTCAACTTTATATTGATGGCTACCATAAGATCCGAGAACCTGATTGGCCACTAATTATATACTGGTAAGATGCTTTTTTGTAAACCAGAGTTGAAGCATAATAAGAAATATGCGGTTTTATGGTAGTTTCTATAAATGAACATGTAGTTAGACATATAATGACGCTGGGTATTTTTAACTGAAGGTATACACATTATTAATATAAATACACTTCTACCAATCCAGTAAAAAATATTTGAAAGCGACATATTTCAGGTACTTTTCCTTACGGTATGTGTTCTGGTTCTGGAAACTTTGTTTCGTCTAAACAAAAGTAAAATCACACTGACAAAAAGAAATAATACTAATAAAATAACACGTCACTTTCTGTTTTCATCCAACACCTTTGAAGTGAACTAACGGAAATAAGATACATTTTCCCAAACATCAGCTATAAACAGAACGTGTTTTTTGTTTAATAATATTTATCTGTACTTCCAGTGTAGAATATTATTTTTGGCTGAAAACCCAGGTTTGAGAAAACAATCGCTACTGATCGTTTTAGCGCAGGACTTTATCTTCTTATTTTTTTGGAGTAATTATTTAGAAGTGTGGCATAATACTGAAAGGAAGAGAAATAATAGTGTTGAGTAGGGGAAGATGGGGAATATCGCGCAACGATTTTCTATTTAGGTATGCACTCTATTCAGATGAAATAACAATGATCGGCCTCTATCGGGTGCTGCCATCTAGTGGATACGTTTGAAATGAACTATGTACTCGGTTTTTGGTAGCGTTTAACAATTTTGCTAAGCCTTATGAAGGTGACCGTGTGGTTCAAATATCATACTTATTCTCAGCTCCTTTGATGTCGTTGAGAAAACTGGGAACGTTTCTGGAAACCCCAACCCAGCTTAAGCATGCGCATTCAAATTTAGCATTATGAAAGAAAAAACCATTGTCCATACTTTCTGATATATGTAAGTACGTTAGTTAGAACTAAACAATTTCTCATATCTTCAGGGCTAGCATTGCATTTAATTATACAGGGGTTATTCAGAACTTATCTCTAAAACTTTGAGGATATGTGCATCCTTAAATAAGAAATCGATATCACCAAAAAAATTTATAATAAAAGGCTTAGGATTTCCCGTAAACAATGTTTAAAGTTATACCATTATAAAGGACTACGTAGCTGGGCAACTGTACTTCAACACATCTGATATATCATATTCCTTCAAAAAACAGTAAACAACAGTTTTTGTACCTGGAACGCCTGGTTAAGACCGAGCGAGAGAGTTGGAGTGGGGATAATATCTCTATTGTCTATGAGTCGTCAGTCTATGTGTGTCGTTCTCGCAGTGCGGGTGTTTTATTTATCTTAGGAGTGTTAAACTGTAAAATTTTCGAACTGGCTCATGTGTACAGTACAGTACAGTAATGCTGAGTTAATGGACATGATTCTTATTTATGGCGAAGTTGGACAAAATTCATTGGCAGCTTCGCGCTTGTATGCGGAACGATTTCCCAATCGACACACGCCAAATTATGCAACTTTTACGGCAGTGGTACAACGTGGCCGTGATACTGGTAATTTACGTGCAAATCATGGACGAGATGGTGGCCCGGGACGACCACAACGTGTTTTAGCAGCTGAAGAACAAGTGTTGAATCTGGTCCGTGAAAATCCCGTTTTTCGAACAGCTTTTATAACAAGGTATGTGCAAATTTTTTATAAATTTCATGTTTCTAATATCTAGTAATCAAGTAGCGCAATTCCTCAAAATTAGTGTAACAAAATTTTATTCATTTTAAAGACACGTCAATTTGGTCAGATCTATCTATCTTTAAGTTTATTTTAAAGTAAAAACGCTGCAAATCTTTTTTGCGCCGGGTGTCGGTATACTCTCAGAACTTCCGAAGTTTTTTTCGTGCTAGCCAGTTTGGATTGTCAGTCCCAAGGTCACTCCATTACAGTGGACCAGTATCCAGCGGCGTGCAATGAAAAATTTTTAAATAGTTTTTAGACCCCGCCAAAAAATTTTTTTTGCACTACCACATTTGTACATGTATGTTGAACATCCCCAAATTTTATTATGGATAAGTTCTGAATAACACTGTATACCGCTAGCTTGGAGGTCTGCCTCTTTACCCTTCCTTCTGACGCCACTGCATTCTGGGTCAGTTTTTGTGCAGCCCTGTGGAAAACTTCAGTGAGCTGAATTCGCACCCGAGTTTCCAGGAATGATGAATGGAGGCAACTTTTTATGGGTAGGTATCTCGGCGAGATAAATCTCCGATCGGTATTTGGTTCCAGGATGATTCGAGGAAAATAAATGTGTCTGTGTACCACACGTGCATGCAGTCGATATTACATTTTCTCTTTTATAAAATATCTTCCGTTTTATCAGTTCGGACGAGATTTATATCTACATATACCAGCTTTTTGGAGATTCCCACCTCCTTGACATATTTATAATTTTAAAACACAAGCTAGATACCTACTATAAAACATTAAATAAATACCTATACATACTTTATTTAAAATCATTCGCCAACCAAAGTTTCTTGAAATATTTGTTTGAATATATTGTACTTCCATTATAATAGGTATATTGTTTTATTGATTTAAAACATAATTTTATTAAGGTATACAAACTACATTTGTTTTGAGTGAACCTACAAGTTCAGAAGACATCCAGTTTGCCATCTATGACAGTAATAAAAAAGTCTATTCAATAATTCAGCTGACAGATTAATTAATATACTTTCAATCAATTCAATTTCAACCTTCTTTTAATAAGATTTTACCCTATGTATGTAGTAATATGAAATTGTCATTATTGCAAAGTCTACTATACTATACAAATTTTACGTATCCGCTACTTTGCCATATTTTTCGTAAAAGTGGGCTAGGTTACTGTATTTGTCAGTATCTTGTATAACCTATCTGCATAAAAAACTTTATTTTGATATTTTAAACAATCTGCTTTATATTAATTTAAAGCAAAATTTTTTCTTAATTTTTTTACTGCAATGTTGGTAGTTTGAACACTTAATTCCTGGAATCTATTAAGGTTTTCTGTATCAGTGACAAGGATGGATATTTTTTGTTTGTTAAAATTCTGGAAAGAACAGGCGACCATGAACATTAGGTATTAAACAAGGGCAAAGGATAAATAGCAGCCGTAATTTTTGTAGAAATGATTTTGCAGATGCGAAATATGAAATTATTTCTATAAAAGTTCATTTTTTTCAATAAAAGACTTTGTTTTATATAAAAGTTTCTTTGAGTTGTGAATAATATTTCTTTACCTAATTAGGTATTATGAATGTGACTATATAGCGTTTGATATCTTCAGCAACAGTCACATTCATTTTGCCTGGTTACTAGGAATATTGGGTTTTATTCTGAGCTCAAAATAGTGCTCCTAACTAAGATAATTACGTAGATATATAAAAAAAATTATACCATAATTTGTTGCTATTTTGTGCCGCAAAAAATAATTATAACTCATGCCGTTCTCGAGAAAAATGGTGGTTGCTGGCATAAGTTTCACCCCAATTTATTTCTCGTCACCTAGAAACGTTAGGCCAAAAATTCTTGCTTCTGATTTTGTTACTTTTCAAGTACTTTCGAATGGTATACTGATTTAAAAAAAGGTGAATTTTCCGATATTCTTCCTTTACGAAAGTTAGAGTTGTATAAAATAAAATTTTCTTTCGCCTTCTAATAACAAGATAAAATCATGACCTAACATTGTTCAAGTATCCATTTTGCACATCTATAAATAATTTTGGGTGGCTATGAGAGCATAAAATAGTGGTGGAATACAGTAAATACTTAAGTACGTCTGACAAAACTGAGGTAATATAATATTCTAGTGGAAGTATCATTCAGACATGCATATTTGAACACAATTGTACAATCTCCCTTTTCGAGAATGTCACTATTGGTATGTATCAGTTAAGATTAGTCACCTACAAAATTAGATTATATTTTTTTTTGCTATTTTTGAAACATATCAATTACTTTGTTTATAAATGTATTCTATCTGAAATGAATGTTATCTGATATAATTAAGGTGATAACTTGACTCCTTAAAATTGGCAAAAATTGAGAGCACCCAGTGATAACTGAGTTTGGCGTCTAAAGGCTGGTGCTTTTTAAATTTTAATTCTCTTTATTAATGAGGTCACACATAAATTAAAAATACTGCAACATAGCATCCAAAAAGTGATTTATTGTATTACGGATAAATAATACTAATGCATTAATCAAATATCAAACATTAACTTTACCCTCACTGTATATTTTGAATGCTTGACATCGATGAATGTTAAATCTAAACTAGACAGCTGTCCCACCTATGCAAAATAACGCAATTACGACACGAGAAACAAGATAATATAATAACAATAACGCCATACTATAGGCTGAATAAAATGCAAAATACCCCAAATTACCTGGCAACCATGATGTTGAACCGGTTACCCTCTCCTTTAGGAATACTTTGAAGAGGTTTTTCCTGGGGAAGACATTCTACCACTATAAGGAATTCTGGTCATGTAATGATTTACATCTGATTAGCTGAGGATCTATATGTGTGATTTACAAAGTTTGTTTATTGTGTGGCGTTTGTTATATTTTGTAATGCACATGTATATTTGTACCTGCTGTGTGTTCATTGCTATGCTTTTGAATTGGTTTTTTATGTTTTTAAATTAGTATTTAAGCATTTTCAATGTTTTTATTCCGACCTGTGTAAGTACTTGATGCAGTAACACCAATAAACTATTATTATTATTATTATTAGTATTATTATTATTATTAGTATTATTGTTATTATTATTATTATTAGGTATTATTATTATTATTATTAAATACTTTGCAGGAAATGAGATTGTCCTTGTATATATTACAAACAAGAGTATTATGTAGGCGTATCTATTTATGTTTTGGATAATAATATCAGAATTATTGGGAGAAGACGTATCTAAGAAAATTCATGAATATTTTCATTGGAACTTGATTTATTGGACAATTTGTAGTTTTTCTGCTACATTATCTAAATCTATTTATTATCACTATGATATACGTTTATACGAGTACTTAATGCTGCGCCCATAACAAAAACGGTTACGGTTACGAAAACGCTAATAGGCCCATAAAATTTCAGTTGATCAATTGATTTCAACTACAGTTAGCGGAGGACACGATATTATAGAAATTGCTAGTTTTCAAAATATTCCCTCGACAATCCCGAATTAGTCGAGTTTTCACCCTGTACGGAATGAATAAAATATATTGTCAGGAAGCGAAATAACATCTATTGAAAGAACGTTTCCTCTCTCAGAAGAAAATAAAAAAGTTGTTGGTGTTGAATAATGTGATACTCTCATCTCTATCCACCCATTGAATGTTGTATCAGCAATTGTCGATATGAAATAATTAGCAACGTCCTGTATTTTTTAGAATTAATCACTAATCATTACATATACTTTCCAATGTTAGATAATGCCATTATGTATAAGTAAATCTACAAACTATTATGCATAGAATTATCAACATATGCACACAATGACATAAAACGTCCAGCCTTCATTAAGAGTTTCTATAATATAATTTGCGATTTCCTTAAAAAAGTATTTTAATATTTCGATAATAAATTATGTAACCGGAAAGCCTGAAATCTCAACTAGTTCATTTGATGGATGAAGATGTTTGACTTGGCTTAACGGTAATGTGGCTTAATGGTTAAAAAGGTTACGTTTTAATCGATATATTATAATAAAATTAAAACATTGTGTGGAACTGTACAAAACATTTCTGAAAGATATTGTCAAGCTTGTGAAATTTAAGAAAAATTAGTTTTCTCATTCACATTTTTAGGGAAAAATGTCCATCTGTGAAACGAAGGTGTAAAAAATAAAATAAATATAATACCTACCTTTCAAAGTGTATAAAATAAAAAAGAAGTGTCACCAGTCTAAATACGTATTTGGGCGCCTTAGGTTGTCTTAAAATATCCCGTAATTAGGTAATTATAGAAAAGAAAATAAGTAATTGGCAATAAATCAATTTAACAAGATGATAATCATCGTACGCGCGAAGATAATTCGATTTTTTTGGCATAAAGCATGCTGTTACATCACATCGGTGTAATAATTATTTACATATTATATTATTAGTCGTAAACATCGTTTTCACTTTTAATAAAAGCTGTTTATAATAATCATAAATCCACCTGTAAAACATAGAATATTTCTCTTGAGGACAGATGTTGAAGTGAGAGTGCCAAGAAAAATAATTGCAAAACATTCTATAGAGGCGTGGGAGTCAAAACGACTTTGACTTCGTGGATGGATACGTAATATCACTGTTATCGATAATTTAGTTGATAAAATAGGGAATATATTATTTCTAATTATCATTTTTATCATTATGTAGCTGGTTATACTATTGATTATAATTTTTAATGGTTTCAGTGTTATCTGAAATATGAAGTAAGTAGTAGCTTTATACTTTTGTGTTTGTTGAAGTGTTGATGAATATATCTGATCTTAATTACAGAAATTATATCAAGTGGGCAAAGAGCTAAGATGTGTCCGAATTGAGCTCAGAATAATATAATTTGGCCCAGTCACTATTTTGTGTTAATATGTATACTTTTGAGCACATTGGTAAAGACGAAAAAGAATCTATTGGATCCAACATTTATAATTATAATTTGTAATCATTTTATATTAAAGTTAATATATTAGAAAATTGAAAAGAATCTTACAACACTAATTTAAAAAACTGTAATAATGACTCATTTCATTTGGTCCAATTAGGGAACCGGTCTCGGAACCCAAGATTTTACCACTGTGTAATATATCCCTTTTGCTTCAGAACTGCTTGAATTCGTTGTTGTATAAAGCCGTTTTTATTACGTGGGCCAAATGAAGTTAATCTAGCACATGCGGTAAAATAATGCCATTTCTGACAAACCCTTTTTTATATTGTGTTTTGTTTTTGATTAAATTAAACAAAAAGCAAGTTAGAATTGTGAAATAAAAGTATATGCCGGAGTAATTTTCTACTAGTCTACTACTATTTTGAGTTTTTGTTCCATTTGACCAACATATCCTTCTGGGCTCTTATAATAGCTTTAGTGGTGGTGAGAAACACATTATAGTGCCCTCTTTGGGTCTTTGCTACTATCCGTCTGACAATTATTGTCCTAATTGACAGACAGATAGCGACCTGCTTTTCCGAAGGGCCATTATAGCAGTGATCTCTATTGTCTTTGAGGAAAACAATCCTACTTACTTATTTGAAGGAGATGCCGAAAACAATTACTTCACGGACAATATGCCCCGACTGACGTTGCATTACTGCAGCATCTCCATGGAAGTCGCCACATCCTTCATCGAGATCAACCACAGACACTGACCGGTTTCGCGTTTATTATGTAACGCCAGTCGGGGCACATTGTCCGTGGAGTAGTTGTTTTCAGCGTCTTCTTCAAATGAACAGTGTATCTTTATTTGAATTTTGTCAGCATCATATTGATGGAGTATATGCGGTTTATTGTATTTAAAGATTGTTGCAGATTAAACATTAAATTAGGGGTATAGTAAATAAGCCGGCTGCAATCCGTTTAGTTATATGAATAATAACAATGTTCAGATAGCTCCATTTTTGCAAGAATTCCAAGATATTAACAAATATTCCGTCGTTTGTGTTTGTATCATTATATTCTGCTCTATACAAGGTGCCCATTATCTATCTCCTTACATGGCTAACTTTGTTAATGTGGAGATATAGAATTGGTTAAATTAGCAAAATTGGGCAGAATTACAAGAGGAATTCAGTGCCTTCTTCAGATTTAATTTTAATTTTCAACTTTTCGAGATATTTTGAAAAAACTGAAAATCGCCAAAATTTTTATACTCGAATATCTCGAAAACTATAAAAGATAAAATAATATAAAAATACTTTGTGATAGTGTTTTTTACGTGGAATTTAGCGGTAATATTGAAAATTTCACGGGAATCTTAGTTTTTGCGAAAAAAAATAAATGGCATGGCATGGCAAATAAATATTTTTTTTTAAATGGCAACCATAGTTGGCTAACATATCAATAAAAAGCTTGTTTTTTTTCTGATTTCAAAAATATAATATTTAATATACCTTGCTCATTTCTTTTGTTTACTGCAATGAACAAATAATTTATTAACATAGTAAGCTATGAAAAACAAACGTAGATCAGTAAACAATAATAAAATACAATGTCAGATCACACTACGGTCACATTATACACGTCAAAAATAAACGTTCATGTTAAAATAGTTATTGTGAAATGTACACAAAAGAAGAAAAAAAACGATTTAGTAAATATTATATTTTTGAAATCAGAAAAAAATAAGCTTTTTATTGATACTATAGCCAACTATGGTTGCCATTTAAAAAACATAACTTTATTTTTTGCTGAAAAACTAAGATGCCCGTGAAATTTTCAATATCACCGCTGAATGCCATGTAAAAAACGCTATAACACAGTATTTTTATTTTATTTTTATGTTTTATAGTTTTCGAGATATTCGAGTTTAAAAATTTTGGCGATTTTCAGTTTTTTCAAAATATCTCGAAAAGTTAAAAATCAAAATTAAATCTGAATGAGGAACTGAATTCCTCTTGTAATTCTGCCCAATTTTCCTAATTTAACCAATTCTCTATCCCCACCATTAACAAAGTTAGCCATGTAAGGAGATAGATAATGGGCACCCCGTATAAAGCCATGTCAACACCTATGTCAGTAATGACGAAATGATGTTTTATTCAAAGCATAATAAAGGGCGTGTCGTATAGTATAATGTGTAAAACATCGAAATTGACACAATTCTCAATTACTGATTTTTTATTCGGAATTTAATATTTCTGAAAGTAATTTATTATTTTGTCAACGTTTCAGCTATACTTGTTGCCTTACGCAGGATTACAACATAACAGGAATTATCTTATTTTATGTACAGGGTGTTCACGTATATTTAAATGAAATAAAATGGTCATCATTTCAAATAATTTCTGTAATTTTTTTGCTTATGTTTATTTGACTCTCTGTTCTTTACGTAATTCATTATTCAATAAACAAAAAAACATTAAAGAAGATTATTTTTGCATGGCCTGGTATTATATAGAATAGATGAATATATTTTAATATTAAATATGTTGAAAACGTTTAGAGAAAATTTTTAAAATTATAAATTTTTGAAAAAAATAAAAAAGATATTTGGAAAGAATTTTGGTGTCAGATACCCAAATTGCGTTTCTGATAGTATATTCTGAAACTTCAACAGACACTTTAAAATCCGTATTACCTTCTTTTTTGTAAAATCAAAGATAAGAAGTTAGAAGCTAATTCAAAATATACGTGAACACCCTGTATAAGATAAACGTATACAAATTTATAAATATAAAGAGTTGTTGCCTGTTATTTTAATGGGTGTATCTCCTTTATTAAAGATTTATTAAAGATAAAAGGCCTGTTTCTGAAACAATCACAGACTAGTCAGAAGGATTGTGATTGGTCGAAAACAATTTTATGACGGGTTTGGAATGATTTGGTTGGATCTCAGATCTCACTAGTTTGTGATTCCTGCAGGAACAGGGCTTACATATAAAGGATTCAAGATGCAGTTACTTTTTTTGAGAAACGAAAGATGCTACAAATATAATTTTTACATAAACTGTAGGCTGAAAATAAAAATTATAATTTTTAAGCACCGATCGTCTCAACTTCTTAAAAAATTGGTAGCTTGGATATACTGAAAACATTTGTTTTTAATTAATAATTTAATTTTCATAATTTCAGAAAATTTCATAATTTTTAATGACGCCGAAAGTAGGTACTAAATTTATTTGTGAAAAGCGACATTGGCTGTAAACCAACCAAACGCAAGAAAGGAGTGGTGCTGTTTCCCTGTAAAGGTAATGTTTATAACTTTTCTCTTGTGCTGATCATACACTTTGTTTGCTGCCGCTATTGCTTTTCACTAAATGAACTTTAAAAATATACTTATTCTACATCTCAAAAGATTCTAGTTAACTTTAGTCACATAATATATTATTATATGTAAAATATTATAAACAATTTGGTGCAACTGTGAGTCACCCTCTAAAACTAATAAAGGTGACTTTAAACTTAATAAAATCTTACGTATTTATTACGGTATAAAATTTTAGCCGGGATAAACTTAATTTATGGTGTTAATCGGTTAATGATACCGTTTTATTAGGGATGACTAGGTTTTTTTATATCATATATAAACCTATACGTCTGCATTGAAAATAATAATAAATAATGATCAGTATAAATGATACATGAATTTAAGAATATTACCGTGAAACTCGCGATGAACAAAACGTTGATATTTTGTATAATAAGATCCACCACCACTAGAAAATTATCATTCAATGTTACCGTTTTACCTAATGGCTATCTAAAAGCTTATTTCTTTGACTTACCTAATATATAATATACTTTTTTAGTTCTTCTCAATATGTTCTTTTGAATCTTTTGTTCACACGTTTACATTCTCTTCTATAAGCTAGTTTTTAAAAACTTCTCTACGCAGTTTATTTAACAACTTTTCACTCTCGGGCTCATAAGCTTTTACGTTACATAAAACTGATCATACAATAATCTATAACGGAATAAAAAATATTTACGGTTCTTTAGCCGAACTCATTAATCTTATCTCATAGTTGATTGATATTAAACGAATGCTATCTGTTAATCTATTTTCCTCCCGGTATAAAAGTATAATAAGCATGCGTGTTGTTATGTACGCAAGTGGATTTTTCGGTTGTGGAATTTGTTCTCCTAATTGTACGATACACGGTTTATGAAGATAAACAAGTCGATAACAAGTTATCTCTATCAACAATTTTAATGCGCTTATCTTTCATTGACTGGAAGAGTGTTTGTTATCTGTACACTTCTCAAAATGCTTATAAATAAACGTTACTACATACAATCCGAAAATAAGTTAAAAGTTAAGTATTATAACAAACCTTTTAAAAATGTAGGTGCTACTTCGTCTTAGATAGATAGATAGATAATTTATTTTCCTTTTTGACAATAACAAAATTGAATAGGAATAAGTCAATATCCTAAAACTAGCAAAAATACACATAAAAATTGAGATTAGATAATATACACATAACACCAAAACACTATACTGCACTCAGATAGAAGTTTGAGTGTTTAAGTCCTGTTTGAGTGCAGTAGTGTTTTGGTGTTCCAAATTGAAAACAACTGGTTATATTTCTGAAACCAAGTCCAAGCTAATGAGGTTTTCCAGGTGCACCTCACTACAACACTGAATAGTGGTTAGGATTTACCAACGTGAGTCGTTCATAATGCCTCTGAATAATAATAATATACCGCCTTATCTCCCACATAAGTGTCAGTCTTCCGGGCTAATCCTTGTGATTAGAATTAGGAGTAGAGATTGTATTATATATTATACAAAACTAATTATTTTCAAACTTAATGTGACGTACGGGTCTCTGTTTTCATTTTGACTCATTACCATGGCAACGAAAAAAATTGCCGGAAATATTCACCCTCCTACAAGTTTCCACAAAATTTCACTGGAAATTTTTCTGTCATGTTAAATATCACAATAATGACGCGGGAATATCAGAATAGCTTTCGAATTTAATACTATTGGTCGACGCAAAAAAGCACATTTGGTGCACAAAGTAATGTGTTAATATTAATATTTATTTATTTTTATTTTTAATTTTAATTATTTTTATTTGTGATAAAAATGTTCAATATTTCAAAAATTTTAATAAGTTCAACATTTTCTTACCGAATCCCTCTTGTGATTGAATTAATACAGGACATTTTTCCTCGGTAACGAATATTTTAAGAAAATTTTCTTGTCCTCAGAAAAATTTCCGGAAATAATTCAATCACTAGGGAGATTACAAGTGATAACTTTTTTGTGGCAAATTAATCATAGAGTTTAGTAAAATTATTGCATTTAATTATCGACAGTGGCGTAACATACATTTTTTGAAAATTGTGTTAAACAATAATGTTTGGACGCCGCTGGCATTTCGTATTTAACACAAAATTTGTCAGATACAAGAGGTCCTTACCAGTATACGTCACGTCAAGTTTGAAAACAAATACTCTATTGGCTTCCAAGAAATAGTAAAAACAAGTTTTTTTAATCAATTTGAACAGTGTACTATGGAAACGGTTTAAATTTATAAAACAACCGGATTTAAATTTAAACTGTTTCTCTCTGTTTATTCCATGTGTATATAAAGTTATTAATGTTAATTTATGTAAGAAAGATAAGGATGAGACTCCATACTGAATTCGACAAAATCTTAGATGAATTCGTAATGTATTTGCATCATGGTTTTTAGTTCATAAAGATAAAACAAAGTTGCAAGTATGAGCCTTATTTCTATGTAACTTTCTTGGTAATATATTTTTTGCAAATGAGGGAAAAATGTTACACATTGTGCCTAGATCAGAATTTAGCCCCATCCCATAAAGAAATTTATAATAGGTGTTATATGTTCGAACATAATTGATACATTTCGTTGATTTAATAATCGACAAATGAGTAAATTTTAATTGACAGTAAAAACAACGTTGTCTAGAACTACATGCTCTAGATAGTCTAAATCAACATGGTTTCGACAAAATTTACATCTATAAACAATTTTATAGCAATTTTCATGTAGACGTGAAAAATTATTAATGGCAGTTTAAAATGAGTGTTAGTATAATTTTATTAACGAGAAAATATTCATGAGAAAATAAAGATTATACCAAATTAAAACTAACCATTGTTGATTTACTTTCCATAAACTGTATGCAGTTGCTTTAACACTGTTGATAAATGCAACATCAATAAAAACTTTCCCTTTCTTTAACGTAAAATATCTTTGAGTTAGCAGACCGTATTCAAAGTATCTATATTTTACTTTGAATCCGGTTTGCTATGGTAGTGGACCTTTCAGAGGCGTACCTACTCAAAATCTAAGGAGCATAGTACTAGTTATTTGTCCCTGTCAGGTGCAAGTTGAGAAGAGATAACCAACAATAATTTTCATTTGTACGGTGGCAGCGTTGGTGGTGTAATGCTCCGAAAACAAAACCCCCTGTCCACTTGACACTGAAGTCCCTCGATTTGGTGTTTATTTTAAGCTATAAGAAAATTAAAATAACCGGTACTTTTATCCAAGGACAGTATATTGAAGTTTCCCGGCATTGCAAGCATGGGCATCCCCTCCAAAATCTCTAGGGGGAGGGAGGCGAAATAATTTTTAATAACCACACCAGGAACTGCTCTGGCATCTTTTTTATTGGTGGTTAACTCTTGTTAAAAAAAAAGAGAATGGGACTAGATATTTTTTTGTAAAATTTTGATGACTAAAAAATTACAATTAATTTTATTTGTGCATGAGTATTAATTTGTAAGTAAGGGGGCGGTCGCAACCCTGTGCCGCCCCCTTAGCCAACGCCCATGATTGCAATGCCAGTATTTTGAATAGATATAGTTAGTATTCATTCAATGATCAGAAAGTAGAAAATTGTACATACAATTTTTATTTTAGATCTTATATTTATTTGAATGAATACCTGAATTTTTTATCTACTTTTTATATTCTTTTAGCTGCAAAAGTTGGTGCACTATTTTTTATCCACAGTCTATATAGGTGCCTAAGTAATAAGACTAACAATAGGCTGACAATTTGGCTGATGTAATGTTCAAACCGGTATTTTTGACGCTCCCTGAACAAATAATTGAAGTAAATTCCAAGCGAAACCTCGTTTTAACTAATATCAGGAGCCAAAAAAAATTAAACATTCGCTACTGGTTCTAATATAATGAAATTAATTTACTTTTCAATCTACGTTTTACATCGATTGTGTCGGAATTTTTTGCCTGGTCGTAATTTAGTTAATTTTAAAAGCATACTTATTAGTATTTTGTAATTAATTTTTTCAGTTTTGACACTCGAGTGTATCTAAAAGTTGTTTACAGTAAAAAATTTGTTTAAAAAAGTAATGTAGTACACCATTAATGGCTGCAGCTCAATCAGGTAGAAAGAATTTATTTAATGAATGAAACACGTTTTTCCGGAAATCCTTTCTATAAAATATGAAAATTCCAGAAACATATTTTTCTGGAATGTGACAGATTAATGAAGTTTCTTTTCACTTTGATTTAAAAAGAAAATATCTAAATTAATACCTTTTATGTACCTACTATAATAGTTGACTCATTTTATATGGTACCCTAATATTCCAAAAATTAATTAATCTAAATTTGCGTTTTGTGCAATCCGTACCGCCCGATTAAGCTGTAAAAATATATATTCTTGCCTTTTTAATTGCATGTACCACCGCTTTCATTTACAACAGTTTACAATCCGGTATTTCAATGATAAAGCAATAGAATTTCATATTGAATTGCCAGTGAATATTTTCAGTTTCAAGAATTCAACTTTCAGAAACTGAATTTTAGTTTAGTCATTAGCGTCAGCTCCTCCTATTTTATCTATAGGTGTTTAATCTTTTTATTACTAAGTGTAGTTTTTATTAATAAAGTCGCCGGCCAAAGATACCAGTACTTTAAGATATATCCCTAAGGACTATCACCATTGTGCTCAACACAAAATGGCGAGTTTTCAAAATGAAAGAGAAAATCCAAAAATCCACCCGTGGTTTTGGTAAGGTTTTTAAAGATATAGGTATGACAGTGATTTATTCATCGGGAAATAAACAACTTTTAGGCAATCCAAAAGACAAAATAGAAACTAAGGAAAAGTCGGGATTTACGAAATTGGTTGTAAAGACTGCAATCAAAAGTATGTTGGACAAACTAAAAGGTCAATTCAAACTAGATGCAAGAACATATAGCTCATCTCAAATATGGTAGAACAGATAAGTCTAGTGTTGCCCAGCATACGTTTGAGAACAACCATAAAATAGATATCAATTTAAGACTAATTAGGAATGTAACCAATTTCAGACAGCTGGACGCATTTGAGAGTTCGGATCACTGATCCGTCGCGGCGGTTCACTGGGCCCTCGCGGCGATTCACTGAGCCGTTGTAACAATATCTGAAAACCGCAAAGCAAAACAAACAGCAAGGTAAAAAAATGAAAGGCCACTTACTGAAAATTTAGGGTAAATTTTATACATTAGAACAACTAGAAGGAAAAGAGTCTGAAATAGAAGAAGGCAACGAGGAAGACGACGAATACACAGAGTAAGCGGAAAATAGTGAACGGGGAAGAACAATGAGAAATAGAAATAAAAATATTAGGAGTCCGCTTAAAACAGTAAAGAAGAATACAAGATTACCTAGATCTAAGCAAAAGACAATAAGCAGTAGCTTCTTACTAAAAATCATTAAAAATGACTTTGTGGTACCATGTTCTCATTTTATGTATTTTATTATGTATTTCCTTGTATTAAGTTTTTCGTTTGGTTCAAATGAACATAACAATGATTCAGTATATTCAGTATATATTTTTTGTATTCATAGATAAGAAAATAATATTTCTCTTTGGGATATTAGTGATGACAATGATAATATAAGAATAATTAAAAGACGTGCCACGTACAAGCTAGCTTCTGTGGATTAATTCTGCTTTATTTCTTAGTATACTAATTAGTATAATATATTATAAAATTAAGCATGTACTTATTCAATTTATGGAAATAAATGATGATGATTATTATTAATATTTTCTTTGCACTAGGTTTTTCTAATATAATTTCCAAAAATTCCGTAAAAGTGTCATAACTACTATACAGAGACCTATAAATATTACCAAGTTTGTCAAAGAAATCGGTAAAATTACAAAAATCATTTATTTTTTCCATCACACATTTAAACAAATAATGACAAAAAAATAACACATTCTATGCAGACAGTTTCGGACTAAACATACTAGACTGTATAAATTGCATTTTTTACGCAGTTTCACAATAAATAGTGCAGTCACGGATGGCTAAACAATACTAATAAGTCCAATCGCAATAACGTAATTTCGCAATTTCCAGTAAATTCCATTCAGCTACAATGCGACTTCAATTATCACTCCGCTGCAGAGTTGAAATTTTTTAACGACTCAAACTCGTTTTATTGCACAGCGTGAGTGTCACTCCGCCAGTATATGAATGTAAGCTGGCAATCAATTATGCCTTATATATATAATAATAAACGACAGAATTGCATGGTTACCATGCGTTATCTGAACGACACAAAGCAGCTACAACTGGCTGTCGTCGTGTATTGTAGCCACGTGTCTAGTAAAAGGGTCAATTATGTATTGACTCCAATATTCTCCACGCTAACTGTTCATTAATAAAAGCAAAAACCTTTCGGATGATCTATAAGGCTAGGCAGACGATCTCTTAATTGCTGAATCCCCGGTTCAATTGTTACTGACGGATAGATACATCTGCCTAAGAGGATATTTAACCTAATCAGTTTTCATAGTCTGTAAAAACTAAACGAGCTCAACTAGTACGGATTAGTGAGTCGCTGCAGTTCATTTCAATTACGGTATTTTAGTAGAAAGAGACAAAGCTATGAAAAATTACAGTGACTGATCTTGATGGTAATTTAGTGTTTGCTTATAAGTGCATACCCATAGAAATTATAATACTCTTATAATTTCTATGTGCCTGCCTCGGTGTAGGCTATGTTATACAATGTAAAGGTTTGAAATTAGTCGCAAGTCACACTGAAATAATATGTAGAAAATCCTAGAAAAATTTTATAACTCGTGGACGAGAAAAGATATCTTCTTATAGGGGATTTCCACCATGCAACAAATTGCTCAAATTTTGATGCACGAATTTGTTGCCGCTATTTCACAAAGTTTCAACAATTTTTATTGCATGCCACAAAAATTAGTTTTTGGTTTACACTATGCAATTTTAAACACAACAATCATGTAGTAGAATTATTGAAATTTTGTTTTTCGTCAACTACAAATGTTATGTAGTGGCCTCACTGCGACTATTTACTGTCCCTGCGTTCCTGTTATATGTCATCGAATCATACACAGTATCTTCAACATTGCAAGGTATATTGGCAACAAATAAATTATCAAACATAATTAGAATTGCATGCAATTTATTGCATAAAATTAGAACATGTTCTATTTCCATGCAATTAAGTTGCATATCAGAATTGCATAATACATTTCATAAAGGAAAAGAATCATGCTTTCAGATGAATGTAAAAGATAGGTGTTGTTTCATTTAAAGGAAGCATAATTTTGAAGTAAATTGAAGCAAACCATTTTTTCCGATAACTTCTGACGACATTTAACTCGCAACACAGGCAGGAAAAACTTTAAAATGAAATATTAGAAGTTCAGCGAAGAAGCTCTTTTCGTTCTCGAGTTATAAACAGTTAAAATGTGATACTGATTTTGGAACTGCGACTTTGTTAGCAGTCGCAGTCAAACTGCTCCGAGATGGTAAGAGTAACAGTGTCAGGTCCGAGCATCAGTTGCCAGTCGGCACACGTCGGACGTCCTGTCCGACACTTTCACCGCGTTTACAACGTACATAAAAGGCCTATTCCTGCAGCAATCGTCAACTAGTCAGAGGGATTGAAACAATTTGCTGACTGGTTTGGAATAATTTGATTGGATCTGACTAGTTTGTGATTCTTGCAGGAACAGGGCTATAGTTTAGTAGCAGTAACACTAGCACTGCTGGCTATGTGCTGCTAGTGCTGCTAGTTCGACTAAAGGCTGATTTACACGGGTATAGTTGCGGGTAGAGTAGAGTAGCAAATAGAGTGCACTCTACTGTCCGCTGTACCGTTTCAGCTCTGGGACTGGTCACACAAAGATAGTACTGATGCTAGTATAGTGTGGTGTTTGTTGAAAAATGAATTCAAGAAAAAGAAAGTTGATTGAAAATTGTTTAGCTACAGTTGCAAATGCACTTGTAACAGAAGTCACTGAAGCCATCGATGAGGAAGTAAACAAGCAAATAAGTGAGTGGGTGAGAGAGTGGCTTAAAAGAAGGAATACACACGGAGCATCCGCTCTACTGCTAAGAGAACTAGCCTTCGAGGATGTGTTGGAATATAAGATGTGTCTGAGGATGACTCCAGTAAAATTTGAAAAACTTCTCAATATGGTGTATGACAAAATCACTCGCGTTCTGACTCTCCTACCTACTCTACTCTACTACAGAATAACAGCGCGTTCCATGGGTAGAATACGTAGGCAAGTGGATATTTTCACGGTGGTGGTGGTAGTAGAGTAGAGTTACTTTGCCACATGTCGCTAGTGACTACTTAACCAGCTACTACACACTCTACTCGCTACTCTACTCTACTGAGCGTTTATACGGGTAGAGTTACTCTACTATACCAAGTACTATCCTCATTACTCTACCCGTGTAAAGGGGCCTTAACTCGCATCTATACTCCCATCATGGGTAGGTTATCGATGTGACGTTGTTATAACGTAGTCGCAGTTATTTTGACACTGCTATTTTGTCACTGCGATCTTACCGGAGCAGTCACACCAAGAGCTGCTCCACAAAAATCGCAGTTTAGCACACCACTAGTAAAGTTGTAATTTTTCACCGGAATTTTAAGTTTGATGAATGCGATTAATGACGGCAGCGACTGGTTAGAGATTCTTAATTGTAGGTAAATAATATACGTATTATGTAATAAAATATGTTTAACTAACATTGAATGTAACAATTTAGAAAATGATTTCTATTCAAAATAATTTGTCTTAATAACGTATATAACTATGAAACTCAATAATGGCTATGTTTTACATAACGTTGCATGCTTAAGTTGTATTTCTTGAAGCTTACTAAATACCTGTTTCTGGAGATTTAAATGTTCAGGAAATTGCTGTCACTCTCACCTGCAAAGAAACAAAACATAATTACTTGGTGTTATTAGGCGATTTATAAACTTATTGTTTAGAATGAATTGCTTTTTAGCAAAAATATTTAATACTTCAGTAAGATACAAAAACTTGTTTTCATTGCATAATGATTTTTGTTTTTAACTAATTCAAACATTACACTGGAAACGTATTAATCTCGATTGCTTAGCTTCAAATCAAATGCTACACTTTTAAATGCAAAATTTTTTAAATATTACTTTTTTATTAATTGAACTAATACTAAATTTTATTATAATGTATAGTAATGTTTGTTTATAGTTTATAGACAAAAAAATATTTATATCTACATCTTTCATTAATAGTCAAAATGATAATTTACTTTACATTTAATATAGTACATTAATGTACTTAAATAAACAGATAATTAATTTCAAGTACATTAACCGTATTACATAAAAATTAACCAATAAATAATATCTTTATAATTTAAATACACAAAAGAGGAGTAGGAACTCTCTACCCAGTTCTTAAAAAGATAAATCTGCGAAATTTGTTTGGATTTAAAAATTTATAGGAATTCTCCTAAATTTAACTTGAAACTTTTGACTTGAACATAAAGGAATCATACCTTTATGACTTGAATTATATGTGATTAAGAAGAAGAAGGAGAAGGAGAGGCAGAAGGAGAAGGAGAAGAAGGAGGAGAAGAAGGAGGAGGAGAAGAAGAAAAAGAATATTTTAGAGTTTTAGTACAAAAAGAACTATTGTTGGACAAATTACAACACACTAGTTTATGCAATAACGTCTGGCACAGTTCGCGCCAATTTTTTATGCAATTCTTTATATAACCAAAATGATAATAATATTAATATTAATATCATAGTGTTATACGCTCATAACTTAGTATTAAAATTCATGATAATGCTCTTAAATTAAAACTGATTATAAAAAGTGCCTAAGCAAAATATTTTTTGTTTATACTTTTCAACAGAGGTTGGATATGCAATTGGAACTTCACAATTCTCAAGAGTCGTCTTCAGCAGGATGAGGCAAAAGTGGAGCAAATCAACAAAATGTTGCGTCGGGTTTCACGGTGGGTGTGAGGCAATCAAATTTTGCGCAACACGATGCAATAAATATGCATCAAATCATTCATGGTTAAGATTTCGTCTGATATTTTTACTGTCTTATTAACGATATTGACACATTGAAACTGTCTATTTCTGTTGCCTGGTCGGACTTACAATTTTGCTTTAAATATTTCTATTGACAAAAATCGCTGGTGTTTTTCAACAAACGATAAATATAAATTTGCAGCTAAAGCTGTTAGATTTACTGGGTGTTGCCACAGAGGCAGAAAATAAATCGTTTTCTGCCTAAAATATTAAATATTAAGTATTTTGAAAAGATTGGAGTTAAGTGCCCGTACTAATAAACGTAAAAATAAATCAAATATTGTACGAAATTTGGAGAAGCACAAGAGGGCGCGTACAGTAAATACCTCTGAAGTGATATGATAAAGCGTAAAATATCTAGTGATTAGTAGTGGTGGTTAATTATAGGTGTGATAATAGATTACTAGTAATTGAAGAATGTATCATAGAATATGAAGATATTAGTGTGATGTAAAAGTTTGTAAAAATAATTAAAGAAAAGTGTTATAGTAAATTATTTGTCCCAATAAGTATAGGCGGATATAAATAACCATAAAAATATGTCAAGCATGAACTGATTTATCCTTAATACTGAATGGAATGCCAAAGGGAGATTTATTCCCAACACCTACTTTCCACGGTCAGACTGTAAGTATAGTAATTATTATAATAGAAGAGTTAAATTTGAAGTTTGTCAATCGATTTGCTTGCTTCTTAGACATTTTAGACATTATAATAATAATAATAATATCTCTACCCCTCATTCTAATCACAAAGATTAGCCCGAAAGTCTGAGACTTGTGTGGGAGAGGGGGCGGCATATTATTATTTCGCGGGCCGCATTTGCGCCTCAGGAACGACTTACGTTGGTAGGCCCTAACCACCATTCAGTGCAGGAATGAGGGAAACCTGGAAAACCTCATTAGTTAGGGGGACAAGTCAAACATCAACTGACTTTAATCTCTCACATTAACACCAAGTTGACATTCTTCCCATCCTAGACCATCGCCAGGATGGTTGCCAAGCCATCCCTGCGAATAAGCCTTGATCTACGAGTAAACAATTTAATGAAAAATTGTTGGTGGAATGGGAATTAGAACCCACGACCTCTGGGTTGAGCGATCGAGACGCTAAGCCCTGAGCCACCGGCTCGGTGGCTCAGGGCTTAGCGTTAATTATTCAATTACTCACTATTAATTCAATTAACTAATATCATTCTTCGGTGGCGCACCCAGAAAAAATCTAGGGGGGTCAATATTTCAAATAATTGGAAGTTCATATAATAAACGAAAGAGAACGAATCATGCATGTGTCTGTGTTTAAGTAGGTGCAAATCTGTGCTTGTCAAAATAATATACTTAACTTAACAAATATATTTTATATCGAATCCAAAATAAATATAAAAGAAACAATGCAATATTTTCTAAAATAGAAACAAAACTAAAATATATCTTATATAAAAAATAATATCACAAATCATCAGAGAAACAACAAAATAGAATTAAAAAAACTGTTGCCTGTGCCTGTATTATAGAAGTGCGACCTGGGAGTGGCAAATTAATTGTTTAACTCGATTAATAAGTTCTTATGGTCTTAGACAAATTCTTATGGTCTTGTACACTTTACCATTACCATAGTGTATAGTAGGTACGCGTACCTACATACAATATACATAATACTTAAAATATAAAAAGCATTTTTCAAAGGAGACGTCCCATACGGTAAGAGATGTCCCATTGTAATATTTGAAGACTATACACTTTAACTTTAAATTAAATATTACTTCAATATCAGTAATATATGTAATGATTATTGTTGGAGACATTTCAAAGTCATTTTTGGCAATCAGTTTTTTGAGATAAATAAAATCACGCGCAGTTGCAAGTGTTTTTGAAAGATATTGGGGGGGGGGGTATGGCCCCTTGCCCCCCCGGGTGCGCCACTGTATTCCTTGAAAGTGTTTATCTATATATATTAAAACGCGTCGATTCTGTCTCGCTCTAAATTCCGGGCGTCCAGAGGTCGCCCCCGGCCTTTCTCCAATGCGTAGGGGTATTTTCGTCCCGTTTCCTACGCGTTTTCCCAATTTAAACGCCTTGTCAAAAAACCTCTGCAAAATTTTCGTCGATCGCCGTTCGGCGAGAGAGATACGGCTAGCACCGGTGTTTGTCCTCGCGCCTAATGGACCCGTCACGCCTGCCAAAATCCCGACTTTTCGCGGGACTCCCTAGACCCTTTTTCTAATTTTACGGCTTCGAGAACTGCTTCACGCGAAAGTTCCGTCTTTTCTCTAATCCTTTTAGATTTTTTTTTGAGACCGTACGTCGACTCCTTCTACGTCTGTTTCGTCTTCGAAAATCTCGAGTCGCGTCCGTCTCAACTTCTTTCTCATTTTATCTACCGATGTGAGATTGCACTAACGAGACAAGCACCTCCCACGAAAACTGTGAAATTAATTAAACTTCAGACAGGTTATTTTCCTACGAGAAATATTGCTAACGGAATCAATAGTACTGACTGCGAAACACTTCTGATTACCAAAATATTGAAGCGAAATGCTTTTCCAATTAGAAAATCGGTAAAAATAGTTTTTTCAGGTTGACACGTAAAATTTACATACTTAAACGTCTCAAGGTAAACATTTAACAACAGGCTAGGTAGCGCAACGGGAAAGTCGTAGGATTGAAAACTTCATACTGTTGATTTCGCGAGTTCGAGTCACACTGGAGGCATTTTTTTTTTTACTTTTTAAATTCAATTATTTATTAGTATTAGTATTTAGTTATTCTGTTTCATTATCCGTAGCTTTTATTCTTTCTGCACGTAAAGTTTAGAATTAATTCGTTCAGTAAAGCAGTCTGTTAAATTCATCATTTTAGCTTACAAAAGTTATCTACAATATTGTTGGTCTCATTGATAAAATCGATAATAATGTTTACTTAAAAATAAATTCTACTTCAGTACTTAAAAAATTATGATGTTTTACCATCAAGAATAGAGTACCCTTACAATTCATCAAAATATTAAGAAACATCGTTTAGTATAATTACATCATCATTCCAGATACAAAATTTCTTTAATATGTATTTTCTTAAAAATAATATTATTTTAGATGCATTTGTCACCCGAAGGGTGACACCAGGTCGCAGGCCTGGACCCCCGGTAGGGCTAGAAATGGGAACGAAAATCGCGAAAGCGATTTTCTCCCATTTCTAGTTTATATTAAAACGGCAACTTAATACCTCGTCGAGATCTTGCCGACCACTTAAAGAGACACTTTACTTCCTTGTGCTGCATCGTTTTCTTATCAATTAACCACAAGTAAACATCAGAGAGGCATTACAATCAAACTAAAAATAGACGGAGTTTCGCACCAAAGAGCATTCAATTAAGTAAAAACAACAAATGCTACTAAACATACTTGGGAAAGGATCCCATTGACTGCATTCGGCTCGCAACTCATTTGGAAAATAAACCAAAGGGGAAATTGGGATTGGAATATGAATGAAATGAGCAGCGTTTTCTTCATATACGATACGACTACAGTGAGGCGGCGATGGCAGGGCGAAGCGAGAGAAGTATTTGTTAGGCATGCGGCTTATTCTCTGTTTTAGAAATAATGAGATAAAAATCGGACACCAGAATAACAACGTTCTCATTTTTCAAGTTATTTGAAGTCGACACGGCTAAATTAGAGCATAATCTTAATCTTTATTAAGGCCTATAAGTTATATTTGTTACTGTTTCACGGGAAATTACCGAAAATTACACACATTCAGTAAAAATTCTAGGATGTTATATTTGCTAGTACATTTTTATCGGCAGTATGTATTTTTTTGTTAAATTGACTTTATAAAAAGAAGTTATACGTCTGTTTCCGGAAATTATAAATACAATTAAGTTTAACATTAATCATTTCTTCATATTATGAACAATTTTATGATGAGTTTTAGATAGTTTTAGTTAATTTATTAATTTTGTTTTTCGATAGTGAAGTTATCTGAAGAGATTGAAATATAACTATTAGATAAATATTATCCCTTATTGTTTAATATTTAGGTGTTAGGAGAAAGGAATGTGAGAATAAATTCGTTAACAGGAATTTTAGAATTCTTGTTAGCGTGCGACTGTTCTGGTTTATTAATCAAAACCAGCTTCTATTAAAAATGGCAACACTTTTTCTCTCAATGTGAAGATTAATCAATCTGGCTAAAATGTCTAATATCATGCTCAAATGTTCAAGGTCATTGGCATTCCTGTGAGATCAAAGGAGTATGAGTTTAATATTAATTGGCATGCATGGCATATTGAGTAGCATCAATTTCAAGTTTTCAGGTTGGTTTGCAATATTTTGTATTCTGATGCGTTAAAAATTTTTATATTAACTTTTAAAATGCTTTTAAATTCAGCTCCCCTTATTCGGAAAGAACAAATTTTGGGAATAGACAACTTTATGCACAGTTGGTCTTATTTTTAATTTAATTTTGAATGAGATAAAATTATAAAAAATACAGTTTCCATTTGAAAAAGTTAACTTTTGAAAGCTTTTACCAGGTCATTTTTATTAGGTATTCTTTTTTTTTTAGCACCCTGTGTTAATAATTATCAAAATCTGTAGTCAAAGTCTGTTAAAGTAGGTCTCTTTCTACATAGAAACCAACTCAAATTAAATAATAAAGGCATCCAGTCAATATTGGTAATTATTTTTCGGTCTGTATACGTAATTTTTTATATAAAATTTAATTATGTCAAAAACGGTTAGACATGACAGACTATTCATAGATTTGTCGGGTATTTTATATAACAATAAGTAAGTTGACATATACTTCCGGTATAACCGGAAGTGCCACCGTCTTGAAAATATTTAGTTGGTACTCCAACTATAAATATTTAGTTGGTATAGTTGCCGGTGGGACTCGTTATATATGTAGATTTATTAAAGAAAGTTTTTGTAGTCGTTATATAAATTTTTTTAAATATTTTTGCAAGCGATATGGGAGCAAAATTCAGCAATGCAAAAATATACGAATATCCTGCTCGAAAATGTATACACTAAATAACCATTTCCGGTGATAATGGAAGTGGTGAGTAAACATAACTGATAGCCTCGAAAAGGTGATAATCATATCTAATTTCACTAAAAAATCATTTGGATATCTTGGAAAACACGACCTAATTTATTAGGCCAGGACAATTTATATTCCATACAAAACAAATAAAATTATACATTCTTAAACAGAAGGTTCCTCAGTGGGTAATCTATCAATAAAACGGTAATCGATTTATCCAAGAATGTCCTTGATTTTATTTTATTTCGCAAGTACAACCATTAATTTTTTTACAGAGCGTCTTGTATTTATTCTACCGTGTTTAAGAAAAAAATGCTCGGGCGATATATGTCTCATTTACGTTTTCTGTGATGTTTTCAGTAGAGGAGACATAAAAAGTGAGCGCGTCGTCCAAAGTATTTTTGGACGCTATATTTCTCGCAACGCTGTCGCCACTTTCCTGCTCGATCCGGATCCTGCAACTGCCCGCCAGCCGTCTGCCTACACTAGCACGTAGTGAAACCGGGCGTAGACAAAGGCGACGGCAGCGGCCGTGGCGGTAGTACGCTGGGGGCGGCGCCCGCCGCCACTTTTGCTATCGCGGCGTGTGCGTGGGCGGCGCAAGCGGGATGAATGGGCGCCGTTGCCACGGCAACTACAACACACGCCGCCAAGGCTGCATCGATTTTCCAGCCAAGGTTGACCCAGGAACAATGCCCAAATTACACGACCGTAGCCCATTCATCATTTCTAGGAGCTTCCTATTCTGTGGTGGAATGATGTGCCTTCATGGATGTATGTGCATCTAGTTTTGCGATGAAATTAATAATGTGGCCATACTCCAGTTATATTAGACCGGAAAAAGCAGCATCTGCTAAAAAAATCCAAGTGAGCCTAAATTTTGCATACACCTTTATTTTAACTTTGGAAGCAATGTCTAAAAAGTCCCCATCAATATCGCGCTTGCGATTTTAGTTATTTAAGATCAAGGGTCATAAAACTCTTATTTTCTCAAATATCTAGCTTTTCGTGAGTCGCATGACTTTTTGCTTTATTACAAAAAATAAAGAACAGGAAATTCTCTACAAAAAAGTTATATAAGTCTTTTCTGTACAACCAACAATTTATTAAATAACACACAGCTAAATTATGTTGCAAGGCACACAACGCATTATATCTCGACAAAAAGTATGTGGAGCCGCTCTAACTATTGTAAATATATTTTTTTTATTTTGACATTTAAAGTGACACTTTTCAAAACTCTTTGACGTTAGCAAAAGTCTTTCAACAGTACACAAATATGAACATAATGTGATTTATAAATTTAAAAAAATAATTCTGTTCTTAGGTCAGTATTGATAAACATGCATGTCGTATATTCAAAATTAGAAAAAAGCTTGTATGAAACACGTTGTTCTATTTTGTGTAACTCGCATCCTAGAAATCTGCTCCTTACACAAAATAGTACTTTTCTATTACAACACAATATTACTGGCTGTGACTGGCTCTGCATTCTTTAACAAAGGAAAAATAAAAGTTTTTAAAATGTTCGAGAGGCGCCTAAAGTTGCATTAATTTGCGGACGTTTTAAGCAGGAAAATTGTGCAGTAGAGACGATTTTGGAAAATGGATTACGCATTCTTCTGGCAATCTATGGAGCTCCTAAATCAGAATTATCCATTGAAAATTATCGATACATGACATTTGCGAAGTTAACAAGACTTAACACCGCAGTGAAATTGTCAGTTCCACCCCTGCCGCAGCCGTACGCCAACATCTAAGTCGAGTGTGTTATCAAGTACAGAACTGGCTTAGTAATGATTTAAATCCTGAACAAAGGGGATGGAAGATAAATAATAATGTTTTGGAGCCCATTAAGACTTTATTGCCATCTGCACCAGAAGTACTTTTAAATACAATTTTTTGCAATTGCACTAAAGGATGTAACACAAATTGAGGGTGTAGAAAAGTTGGACTGTCCTGTTCAATACTTTGTGGTCATTGTCACGGTCAATCATGTCTCAACGCAAATGTCGATAGGGCTACCGAAGGAAATATTCAGGATGAAGAATATAATGAGTTTGATCCCGTTGACCTCTTGACACAAAATACAACAGAAGGAAAAGAAAATGTTGAGGGAAAAAGTAACTACGACATAGAAGAGAACGAACAGGTATTTGAGGGGACAGACGATAAGAACTTGGAGGAGGGGACAGAGAACGAGAATGAGGATAAGCTGTAGAAGACACTAAAAAGAGCAAATTCATGGATTAGGCCTACCGGGGAAACCATGTAAAAAAGCGCGCCTTGTATCCTATCTCTGAGGTGGTGTGGAAACCGATGCACCGCTATCCTGTGCTTTCCTGGCGTATAGAGTGAAAACTATTGGTTTTACGTAATATATGTATATAACATTTTTTGAAGAGCATTTTTTCTTTCTTCATTTAATCTTTGTTTTCTATAATAACCAAAAAAGTCATAGGACATACAGGAAGCAACATATTTGCGAAAAACCGATTTCTGTGACATTTGACCTTGAATAACTTGAAACGCAAGCAACATATCGGTGGGGACATTTGCCACATTATTAGTAATATAAAAATAAACGCGTATGCAAAATTTCAGCTCACTTGGATTTTTTTAGTAGATGAATCCTTATGTACTGGACTACCAGTAGTTTAAATATTTTCACAAACACAGGCCTTAAATAGTGTAACACTAAGCGTATAAATAAGAACGAGAACCTTGAAGAAATAATGTAAAAGACTCATAAAGTGGAGTCTTTTACATTATTTCATAATCAATCATTCAATTAAGCAATTCAATTAAGGAAAAGCAATCATATAATTAAACATTCATAAACTATGTTGCACTTCGCAATTTATAAAGAATGTTAAAATATATTTTGCACCGCCACATAAAATAACTGTATCCCAATTAAATATTTGTCTTTAGCTTCATCCGTACGTTTTTCTATTTATATTAATCTCCATATCAAGAAATAGAGATACACTATACATACTGTACCAGATGGGCCATATTTAATATTAAAAAAGAAAGCGTATGGATCTAAATTTCTTGAAACAAAATCAGACAGGAAATCTACTGTACAAGTTATCGTGGATACCCTGTATCTATAAATATTATAGTAAAACGTAGTTTTAACATTTTTACTTGTTTAATGAAAATATTATTTAAATAAAATATACATATACATAGCACCTACCAAAGCGAAGCGAAGTGACCTTTATTTTTCTGATAATCGATTACGTACTCAGTACATGAGCAAAATATTCAGCAGTGAATTCTCAATCTTTAATGAAAGCGTAGATACATGGTGTACCTATATAATAAATACTAGCAGACATTAAAGATTCTTGAGATCGATAAATATTAATTTTATAGTATAATACACTGTTAGAATACACATCACAAGGTGACGTGTTTTTACCAGTTAATTTCACTCTTAGGAAAAGTTGTAACTGCCCCCATAACTTGATACCAGCCACCAACTCAGAAAGTTTTACGCCTCCAAAAGTTCTCCTATAAAAAATTAAGCTATTTATCAAGAAAACGCGGTAAGGTAGTTGTCACAGAGTGATTTTCTAACTGGGACACGCCTCTATTCTAAATCGCTAGTCAGATTATACCCTTTAGCCGTTGCACGAAGCCGTGCCTTATTTTTTATTAAGTAAGTACAGGGTATAGTCCTCTAATTTGATACTATTCCCAGAGTTGACGAGGCTGTGACACGTCAACAAATAATATACTGGTGGTAAGGTTTTTTGCTCACAATTACTTCCACAGAGTTCAAGGGACAAGGGTGTGTTCTCTGATATGATTTTTTTTACTTAATAATGAGGACATCACATAACTTTAACTCTTTTATTTGTCACCCAAGGTTTTATAGTTTTCAGGAAAATAGTTTATTATAAAGGAATTCAATTGTAAACGAATTCTAAAGGAATTAAATTCTAAATGGTTGTTTATCTATTAAGTATCATTAAGTTACATTAATCTTATTTTTTTTTATTTATTCTAAAATAACTCGCATAATACAAATGGAGATTTTAGCTTATCTATTAACAAATTTACTGATTAATTAATTTGAACCAATCAAACACATATGTACAGGGTGGGTAAATTTGAATGGTTTTATAGGGTTACTCAATAAATTTAAAAGAAATATATATGTCTTTTTTCGAGACAAATGCAATGGTCAAACCCAAAATTTGCTATCGTCTTTTGTTTCCGAATTTCAACCAAAAGATCGATTTTTCATCATTCAGATACGTGTTGATACTTTGGTTATTTAGGTAGAGGCAAAACAAACGCTTTTTTAAATAGAATCCAGTGGCGTAGACACATTTTTAATTAGGATATAAAATTTTGAGTTACGATTTCAAATGTTATTTTTTTAAATGGAATTATAGTTGGTTATGGTTTAGTTACAAAACCATTCAGTTTACCTTTCCAACAATATATAAAATGTTTGGGTGTTATATGGTCTCCACCCATTTTATACAGACAACAAAACTTTTAACAAATTAGCAGCAATGCTTTTCATATTTTTGCTAGTAGGCGGATGTTATTTTAAATACTGTTTTATTCGCCTAATAGTAAAAGATATAAGAAAATTGTTGGTAATCTATCAAAAAGTTTTGTTTCCTTTATAAAATGAGTGGAGACTATATAACACAGAACACATATATTGGTGGAAATAAAAATAAATCTATAAAAATCTAAGCTATAGTCAACTATGACATATTTAAAAAAAACTTTTAAGTAGTAAATTTGATGATTTTATTAAACAAATTTCGACGCCACTGGATTCTACTGATGAATGTGCCTCAAGAACATGTAAACAATATTTTTGTCACTACCCAAACGACCAAGATATTGATGTATCAAAATAATGAAAAATAAATATTTCCGTTATAATTTAAAAACAAAAGACGATAGCAAAAGTTGCTATCGTATTTGACCAATAAATTGGTCTCGAAAAAGGACACCTAGAATAAATACATCTCTTATTGTTTGGTATCTCTTATAGTTATCAAATCACCCTAGATTAGATTAAATTAGATTTATATAGGAGTCGGCCCCCTGGCCTAATCCACCGCGACCTAGATCTATTGAGGCACTCCCAATCTATTTAGAGCACCCTATACAGCTTTGTCCTTTGCATTAGACTCCACAGCCTTGATAGAGGCTCCTCCATGCAGCTGTTGGCTCTTGGTCTTCCTTCCCTAAGTATTTGAAATCTCAGTCTTGTCAGGCCCTCGCACTGGTACAGTACGTGTACCGATTTTTAAGTCACCCTATAAGAACATTAAAATTTGCTAGCCTGTGCAATACTCGCCAGCTTAAAGTCACCATCGTTGCAAGTGTTCTCTTTCTCGCTATATGTAAAGTGAGGCGTGTACAACAGAGAGCGACTCAAACTGTGGTGACTTTAAGCTGAATCTTAAATATCTAAGCTACAATCTCGATTTGTATTGAGCTAGAGTTATTTTAACAGACTTCTGTTTCTATTTCTTGAATCTGCTCTGAAGGAGTAGGAAAGATCTTTGGCATTTCTTTGTCATTCAGTAGGTTAATTTTCATTGCATAACTAAGTAAATTCTGTTATTGTTTCTTGCTCCTTTAGGTAAACATATATTTCTAGGAGTTAGATATTTGTTGTAAGTACCGGGATTTTCACCACATAAGTATTATTATATAAGTAGTGATCTGTGGTTTATCCAAGTAACTATGGATAAAAGATTATAGAACTGAGCTGTTTCTAAATCACCAACCGTAAATATTAAGTACCTTACTTAAGAAACGAAATACCTAAGTAAAACTAATTATTATTTATTGCCACTGATAGTGAAATATTTATGACGCAAAATAGTGAATCCCCTTTTTCATATACTTTATTAGATAAAAGATAAATATTATCGATAAATTATGATATTTCCTCATCATTATCTAATGTATATGTATAGGTACGTCTTTAAGCATGTCGTCAAGTTAACATTATTCATGTATATCATTTATTCAAATGAAGAATAGATCCTCGTTTGGAAATTTCTCAGAAAAGCTATTACTTATGTACAAAAACATTTCTTCTTACATTATCCATCCAAAGAGTCACGTGCTTGCTAATATTCCGAACACTATATTTGGAGGAATACCTTTTAGCATTGAAAATGCTTATAGGATCGCGAAGGTATATGGGTATGTTTCGATGAAAAGTGTAACGCGATGAGCATGTCACACCGACATGGTTAGGTAGTGGGGGACCGTGTAGACCGGCGGCGTGGGCGCATAGTTTGGAATTCGTATTCGTTTGCAAGTCTGAGAATCTGCGCTCTCTTGTGATTGTGATATACAAGGTGGCAAAGTTTGTAAGTCGCAAATGGTAAGTTCTCAAATTAGAACTTTTGCAAGCTTTCTATAGTTCCAAATTTCCTTAATTCATTTTTAATGGACTCCGATGGTTGCAAGAATTGCGAAATCTGTGAATTTTTAAATATCATCATGACACAAATAACGTTAGTTTAAGAGTTAAATATTGACTTACTGCCCATGCTCTACGTAAAACACAATATTAAATATTTGTCCGTGATTTAATCTCTAAAATGTTCATTCTACTAATAATAAATGGGCCCAATGGATCTAGACATCTAGCTTCTGCTAGCTATTCATGCCGGTGTAACGCTACACCACTGATTTTATCACGCTAGTTATTTGTCAAGGCTATTACGACCAGACTGTTAGACTGCATAAGCTATCGATGCAGGCAGCCACGTTAATAATTCATCGATATTCACATGAATGGCTGCAATTAACATTATGCTGTTTTATTCAGTGCTTTCAATGAGGCGCTATTCAGTGCTTTTCTGCTGCATAACTCACGAACTTAGTCAAGGATACAAATTGATGTGTGTAAAAATATGTTTACTATGCATTTAGATGCTATTCTAATTTTATATTCTACTAGGAACTTATGGTCGTGCCATTGCTTTTCGTAAACAATCATTCAATTCAGATGAAACCAGTAAAATGTTTAATCATTAAAACAACAGTGAAATGTATTCATATAAATCGTGCGAGTTCCAGTCAAGATCTTAATTTATCGTTAAGTGGAAAAGTGGATGTTATAAGTAAGACCAAAGTTTACAGAATAAATATATTCTGTAAACTTTGGTAAAACATATTTACATCTTCAGGGATTATGTTTAAATCTTTCTTTATATAGGAATTAAGTGAAAAAGTTAACTAAGAGATACATTATTAATGACATTTTAAAATATTATGGTTCAATAAAGTTTTGTCGTTACTTATTATCCTCGGTATAAAAAGAAAAATGTATAATAAGTTGAGGTTATATGAAGAATAACTTCACATATCACATATTTCCTAGATATTGTGCTATAACTAATCATGGCTCCTAACTAATGAGGTTTTCCAGGTTTCCCTCATTCCAGGTGGTTAGGGCTTACCAATATAAGTCGTTCCTGACGCGCATCGCATATACGGTCTTTTAAATAATAATATGCCACCTTCTCCATACATAAGTCTAAGACTTGCAGGCTCATCATTACAATGAGAATGATGATGTGTAGAGATATTGTTATTATTATAGTTACCTATGTCTGTGTTTTTTGAGGATTTTTTTTTATTTTACATCTGGCATGAAATACTTTACAACAAGTTAAAGTAGGCAATACAAAATGGAACTTCATCTAAACAGATCTATCAAAACTATACTGTATTATCAATAGTTGTTGCATTTCTTCTCTGTATAAGAACCGTCTACTAAATACTCTTAGTAAACTTTGGTGCCAGGTGGCTTTATCTCAGAAACAATAGGTAATTTTTTTCATTTGTTAGGTGCAATGGTTAATATTGTCATGTTTGTAGTTTATTTCTTTACAGGGTGATGAAATTGTTGTTACTTCAAATTGAACACATAATATAACCTCTTTTAAAGTTATTGACAATCATCTTCAAGAAATGTTAATTCGAATTTCGCTAGCAAAGTTAATTAAGTGTTTCTAGTGTCAATGCCGAATACTGAGTATTAATTATTTGTTTGATTATCAGCTCTGAATGAAATATAATTTATTTAAATCGTTCTAATTTGAATATTAGAAAAATTACGTGGTAAAATAGATACACTAGAAGCTCAAGTCTAAAAACCTAATTAATAACGCTCCCTAACCTGATTTGAATACTCGCAATTTCTTGAAGATTATTGCCAATAGCTTCGAGACGGTGAACCAGAAACATATATTGTTAAATATGGTTGAACTGTTTGGAAGTGTTTTATTTCTTGCTGTAAGCTGTAAATATAAAAGATGTGAATCATATGTGAACATGGAAAATTAGGAAGATGTTTTAACTGGCAGAACAACAGTTTCTAGTAAGTATTAACAAATATATTGACAAGACTACTCGTATCTAATTTATCTTTCGAATGGACCAAATCTCATGTTATACCCAAATATAAAAGAAATATATTGACAAGATTATCTAATTTATCTTTCGAATGCACCAAATATCATTTTTGGTCTACCCAAATATAAAAGATTAATGCAAAACTGATGCTTGTAGATCTTACTGGCCAACAAATTTATTATTTTCCGTGGCCTACTTCTGAAGAACGTGTTTTATCCTTAAATAGATAGCAATAATTTAGATTTAGAGTGGTTAATCCACACCATGAAATTTTAGATATAGTTTAGCATGATGCTTATGTAAAAATAACTTATTGCATTTTATTTAATATTTGTATAATTGTAAGCCTTTCTCTGATATTGTTTAGAACAGGTACACTTATGTACAAAGTATGCAAGTGTGATAATTTGATAAACAGCATGACTATTTTGAGAAACGAATTGAACGTTTTCTTAAGATAACTGTCAATATCTCCGAAACAGTGAGCAACAGCGCCACCTACTCATATGTCATCGAACTTGTATTTAAAAGAGTTAACTGATAATGTAATAATATTCATGGAGTTCCATTAATGAAAATTTATTTAAAAACCATAACAAACGGGCCACTTTGTGGAAGCCTGTTTTCAGAAAGTTCTGAACAAGTTTACAGCTAGATACTCTAGAGCCTAATCGACCAACATCTCTGAACTTATGAGTATGCTCCTTATTTCTAGATGTTTTCAGCTTCTAGATAACTAAATCGATAAAGTTTATTTCTTCTGCATGGATGGTCACAACTCGTACATCTATATTTCCTTCCATTTTTAAATATTTCAACGCACAGTTGCTTTAAAGATATCTGCGTCAGAAAAAATAATTTTGTCGTACGATGTGATGTAAACCAAATAAATTTAAAAGTATAAATAGGTTATTTTATCATTTTTTTCTGAATTGTGATGTTATGATATGACCACAAGTTTACATTTTTATGCCTGCGGTTGTTGTGGTTCATTGCATACAACTACTCTTTAAAAACAAAAGACGGAAAATCCTGGTTAGTTGCGAATGGGGATTCCCGGTTGTAAATGAACAGAAAGAGCTGATGGTATGATCATAACAAATTGTGAAATTAAGTCTTCTAGCCTGACAGTAGCCAAGACGATTAATAAATTCTTTTTGGACATTATCTATAACTTCAGGAGGTATACGATGTATCTCGTGACGAATTCTTGCTTTTAAATCTTCTAAATTAACCGGTCTAGTAACGTATACTTTGCTTTTTAAGTATCCCCACAAGCAATAATCTAGGGGTGTCAAATCAGGCGATCTGGCTGGCCACTCAATCGGCCCCCTTCTCACTATCCAAAGATTCGGGAACAGCTCATCTAAATAAAATCGGACAGGTGCTGCATAATGGGGAGGTGCACCATCTTGTTAAAAGAACATGTCATTTCTTGGAAGATCACGTCCCTCTATATCTGGATATAAAGTTATTAGTGCAGGAATGAGGTCGTCTCGATGAAAATCCAAATATCTTGCACCAGTTAGGTTGACGTCAAAGAAATAGGGACCCAGAATTCTCAGGCAGCCAACGGTGCACAATTTGAACATTTAATTTAGTCGATTTTTTACATAATTATTATCATTGTCAGTATTGTGAAAATTAAATTTTAAGATCTTCAAACATTATTTTCTTGAAATTTTGGTTATGTAACACCATAATTTTTCATGATGCGTATGTAGAATGATACGCTCTTTCAAATGGCGTGGTCAAAATTGGGGGTTGCTATTTAAAAAAATTGTCGATGACGTCATATCTCGAACAACGATGACGTCACAAATATGGATCGTATTCCATAGTATTCGTAAAATTTAGAAACTCCACTTTCTCAAAATAAATAAACTAAAACACAGTATCTTGTACATCATATTTTATCATTTCATATCAGATAAAGACAAAATTAAATTTAAAAAACAAATGATGTGGATTATACAAGCTAAAAAATATTTAAATATGTGTGACTTAATCAGCTTTCTATAGACGTAATACAGTCAGCTCTGTTAATCATTTAAGTACTTGATTTTGGTTCGTCATACTTGTTTTTAAGATAAAAATTATGCCCACTTTAGTGGCTATCCAGATATCTACATCTGTCTTATAGCCCTGGAATTGCCTTAGTGAATATGTCTTAGTGACTGTATCTAAATGTCTAATATGTTGGTAGTTAAACTACTTGTTTTAATAAGTTAAGATTATGTACAAATAAAAAGCAATATGTATCTATTGAAAAAGTTACTGACGCTATGATTCTAAAAATGTAAGGAATTAATAAATATATTGAATATTGAAGTCGAATGTTATATAAATTCTATTCGATTATCTGAATAATACACATTAGCACCATCTATTGCTGTTTTATAAATCCTGATAGATGATTACATTAAATAATCATTCTATATCCCTTTTAAGTTATATCTAAGATTGTCTAAACGATCTAAATATCATACGGTATAGCCATGGAAAGCCGATTGTGCTTCTATTTAACAATCTTTACAATCCCACAATATAGTATTGTATAGTATATTGTATTTAACAATCTCACAATATAAATTGATAAAATGATCAGTAAAATTATAGTTACATAACATTTATTAAATTGGTAGTCAACTAGATACAGGAAATGCCCAAGAGTACGTATTTTTGTTCATTCTATTGGCCCTAAATAGATCTATTACGAAAGCAGCAGTGGGTAGTAATTTCTATTCCAGAAAAAAAAATTGAAAAAATGTATAAGTAATATCTTGATGAGTAATTATATTTGTCGCAGTTGATGATGAATGTTATTTTTTTATGTAATTTCCACTTCTGACAATCCAAATGACTGCCCTCGAGGTCATTCATTATGTAACCCATCCATTATTAATTTTCCATTCATTGTTTCTCGGTTAAATTCTTACGGCGATGGGAAAAACCGCTTTGTGTAAAACAATACTACTGTAAATAATTTTTATAGTAAATTCGTATACCGTCAGCGCTGCTAATCGTAATAATTGTAATGATAAAATCACATTTTTGTACAGGGTGAGTCACAATGAATGGAACGTAGTGCAGCAGTAGATTTCCGGATACGAAAATATTGCGCTTTCTTCAAATCACTTTAAACTAGGAGAAAAGTCAGTACCTATTAAAAAATGCAGTGTTGAAGTCGAAATGTTAGTAAATAAAAATAATAAACATCGGATAAATCTATGGGATTTTTTTTTTATTTCAGTTATTTAACGTCGGTCTATCTTCGCGACTGAGGCCCAATCACCGACGCCAGGAGACGAGCAACCCCCAACCTAGAAATTCTGTCGAACCTTCACTATATCCAAGGGATGGTACGTGTTTCTGCACAAACCTCGTTTGCACAAAAGTAATTTACCGACGCACAGGCCACTAGAAGATGGGAGCAGGCACCGCGGGCCTTCCCTGAATGGTCGCCCATCCAAGTACTAACCGTGGGAAACGTTGCTTGGTGTTCATATCGATAATATGAACGCCAAATCGCTACTACGGCTTGCCCTCCTTGGCTAGTTATTAAATTAACTATTTCTTAAGCCAAACAAGTCTGGGCTTCTTAATCCTTTTAGAAGATTATGCCAGCCAATCCGGTCTAAGGTTCCTGACGAAGACAAAGATTGTTCCAGGGACTATAATATTCACTTCAACAGAGGTTACTAATATCTATCCTAAGTGTATCTGGACTTGTTGGTGGACAAGTCCTCAGGAACAAAGGACGTACTCCGTTGTTTCTGTAGACTTGTTATAGAAGCTATGTACATTTGTCGTCTTTTGCTTTACCCAGTCGTTGATGATAACATCTCAATGAGAAATGTTTCTGCGAATTGGCCAGTTTAACAGTTTTATTTTAAGTTTAGTGGGTTCGAGTAGCACTTTGGTTTTTACATTTTCGAATAAACATTTTCGCTTGCCTGCTTATTCTCTCATTTTTGTAAGTTCTTCTATTGTACTACAATTTGTGTATCCCATATAATGATTCCCGATGCGATGAATAATTATTGTGCATCATTTAGATCGGGAATTTCATTCCCTTCTATTTTTTCATACCTCGACATAGACATCAGGGTAAACCAGTAGTTTTGTGCTAGCAGTTAATCACAAAATAGGCAGCGAATCTTCCGCCTAAAAAACACACATACTCACCAATTTTTAGATTGATACCTTAAATTTAGGTACTCATAGATAACTATAACATAACTCAAATATAACTGTAATATAACTGACGAGAGTCATGTACGAAGCTGCGGGCATGCAATTGTGGTAGAATACTGTAATTAAAACAGTTCATCCACGTAAAACTTCAACCTAGTGTGTTGCTCTTTAGCATAATAGATGGCACTTATGCCATGCTTAAAGCACCATAGTATTATGTACCATCATGCAGTCACCATGAGTCGTCTTCACTCTGAGACATGTACGGAGCTGAGGAGATCTAATAAATCGAAACTGTTGTCTGTCGTTTGGTGTTAGGAGTGAATTCCACTCATGTGGTGTCGATACTATGTCTATACTAGACTTATGCCTGTTTGATTGATATATCTAAAATTTCTGAAATTACACACAGCCGCACACATCTACTAAGGTCTTAAACTAAGCGCTAGAAAAATCTTCGTTTGCCTGAACCCTAATATTTTGTTATTGCGGAATCCGCAACCGTTGTATGTCATATTGTTTTTTATAACTCACCCCGTACGTGGCGTGACCCGCGGCACTCAATCAAGCCGTTTATCTGGCACAGCCCGGCCAGAAATCGCCATTAACACCGAGAATCAATATGGTGGAAAAGTTCATTCAGCGAGTTGAATTCCTGAACTATTCGAGGCTGAACTAGCGACTGTTACTATACGGTAGACTATTAGTCTGTTCGGGTATTCGCTACTACTATTTCGAGGTCAATAGAATCACTGCGGTTGATTTGCATAACGCTTAGGGCCCGCAGTGGTACTCTTGCTTTTAATATCTCATTAAATCATACTGTAGATGTGTCAGTTCCTTCTAAGCTACGTGACAATTACAAGAGACTTCGCAAGCCATGAATTAACTTACTATGAGGATTGCTCAATAGAAATCCGTTTACAGGCTGTAAAGCAGTGTTTTTTCAGCAAATTTAAGAGAAAGTTCCAGTAACATTAAGGCATAAGTTACATTGTTACACTAATCTATCGATTTCCTGCTGGTAAAATTCTTGCGGCTGTTTGCGGAACCATTTTCTAACAAACTCTTCCCTTGCCTTCGAATTAAACCGCCGCCCTTTTAATGATTTATTTAATGGGCCAAACTCATGAAAGTCGCATGGAGACAAGTTAGAACTATAAAGTGGATGTTGTCAATATGTCCAAGTCATACGACCAAGCAGATCTTGAACCGTTTGGCTACATGAGATCGAGGATTATCATGCAGAAGAATAACTCAATTTCTGAGCTTCCTGGGGCGTTTATTCTTGAGGCTGACATGTAAACGAACCTGGACACCACCACTTTTCCTGACAAAGGTTGGGAGCCGACTTTTTTCGTAATCAGAGATTGTGCATGTTCTGTCGTTTGGATTCTAGTTCATAATGGTAATACCAAGACTAATCATCGCATAACTTGTTGTTGATAGCACATCAAGTGCCGTAATAATAAGACCAAATGCAAATTCTTCTGTTCACCAGTAAGCAGTGGTGGAATTTACTGAGTAGTAACTTTGTGATAGCCAAAGCTATGGATGATGGAATGAACAGTTCCTCGCTTATGCTCAACACCTGACAAAGTTCTCTAAATTTGATACATCTATTTGCGTGCGATTCAGTTTCCATCTGTCTCACATTTTCATCTGATGCCACAACACGTGCTGGTCCGAGATGGACTAAATCTTTCGTGAATTCTCTTGCTTGTCGAAATTTATTGCACCAATCAACCAACTACTGCCGTATGACAAGAAGTATAGTTCGCATATACCTACAGCTTTCATTTTTGTATACATTTCTATTGGCTGACGCCACGCAGCGACCAAAAAGTTCATAACGGCACGCAGATTATCTATGAACGAATTTTCTATCATAGATGGGATTGTTAAGTTCAGTTACCTATAACGCCTTTAAAACAGCAAATTGCAAATATTTTTGACAGACGCATTACTAGTACTTAAACAAACGATATACAAACAAATGAATTAAGTTGATACTGCGACGAAGTCATGGCTAAGCAGATCAAACGTGTTTCAATTGAACAATCCTCGTACATTTAGATACTTGTTAATGAAGAGCCATAAATACAATAAAGATCATTTCTTGTGGAAATGTTTGACCTCCGGAACCATTGCATACGTTTGAGAACGTATGCAATGGTTCCATAACCAATAATAACCATAAAATAGAAAGTAGCAATTTAAGACTAATTAGGAATATAACAAATTCCAGACAGCTGGATGCTTTTGAGAATTTGGAAATTGCTAAATGTAGAAAAAGTATGAATGGTGACACAGGGCCAATCCCATATAGCCCGCTTTATTGGTTAATAAATCACGGTTCACTGATCGTCGCCGAGGTTCACTGATCAGTCGCGATGGTTCACTGAGCAGTCGCGACGATTCACTGGACCATAGAAATAGTTTAGGTATAAATAGGACACAAAAATAACAAATATTTCCAGAAGATGCCAACTTGGTTGGCAAAAACACAGTAGTGATTTGGTGTTATGTGGAAAACTACGTCAGTGTTATCTTCACACCAAAGGTCACACCCTTTCAAGATAATAAACAATATTGAAAATTTTACTGTATCTTTTTTAATTCAGGAAACAGATGATGGACTCTTCTTCTGCACTTTTCCGTCTACATCAAACAAAATTTTAAACAAAATAAGTTTAAACCTAACCCGCCCGTCTCCAATGGAAGCGTATCTTTATACGACTGAATGCAATTTTTATTGTTTCTTGGTTGTGAAAGCCTCACAGTCACAGAGAATATGATAGGCTGTGTCTCTTATTCTTATAGCATTATCTACGTGCTATGTCACAATTCTATATTCTAAATATATACAAGTGTTTCAAGAACTGAAACTTGTTGAGAGGAGGAGACCTATATGTAAACAGACCACTTAGTGAGAGAAATTTTCAGTATTCTTGGGAGATGATCCTTTAATAAAAGTTTTTTCATGTTGATGCCTGCTATCAATCTTTTGATCACATAAGAAATAAATAATATTGAATAAACAGCAAAGCCACGCCACAATACAGCTCACAGCTTACTACAGGACTTTGGTTTCACGATGTCAACACGTGATGCGATGTAATGATTCTATTGGGTGCTATTACAGTGTGTATGTGAATTCACATTATATGATGTAAATATACATCTTGCGTGTAAGAATATTTGTGAATAGGTATGTATTTTTTTAAAGTAAAATCGCATTTTCATCCATATAAAGCGCAATTTCACAATTTTGTTATGTATGTTTAGAAAAAATTATGTATTTACTCAAGGAATTTGTAATTTCATCGTATTAACGTGGTATTTTTTGTAGTACAGGATTGTGTGTGTGTGTATTTTTTACATAAATACATGCTGTAAATAGCATGTAAATTTACTATAATTTTTATCAGTGTATATACGTATTTATATTTTTACTACAGTTGTGAATGGTCGAGCGAGATTAATTTATAATTAATTATACTTTTATTTAAACTGACTACAACAGAGTTAAATAATTAATTGGTTATTTGCCGATTCAAACGATAAACGAAGGGTTATTTTTCAGAATTCGAACGAGTAAAATATAACTTTGTAATCATTTATATATGTATATGTTTGAAGTTCGTTATATAATAAATACTCAAACATCCTGTGGGTGTACGCTTCGCAACAAGTGATTAATGACGTCATATAAAATGGTAGTTCATGTAATCCGCATCCACAGTTTGTCTAAAACCGTTTTGGAGATGACAGCTTTATTCGGAACCGTTGGCAACAAATTATCGCGGGTCGTAGAATTTCGTTGGTTTTATTTACGTCAAAAGCACCATTTAAAATAAGATGCCGATTTATCATGCCCGCAACTTCGTGCGAGTACCTATTGAAATAAATTCCTTAAAAGTAAATAAAAGACAACTTCAAAGCCGATTTAGATTAGATGATCTGTTTTGGAGAGAGCAGAAGGTTTACTTTGTCTGTAACTTTCTCGTTATCGGCTTCAGATTTGGAACTCATTTGGATCATTTATAGAATTTATTTTTGTTAAAGTATAACTACTATAACTTACGTGTAAAATACTTAAGATTCTCACAACAGTATTACTTACATTACTTAATATTTCTGGTGTTATTGCCCTGGTTTCATCTCTTATTCTTTCCTTCAGCTCATCAACGTTGTTTGATATTTTAATCTAAACTAAATTTAAACTACCTCCTAGTCATTGTGAAATTCATTTAAGAAAGGTTGAAAAATATTGGCGCAACTAACCTAGACGACTCATTCCAACCCAGACTCTTATTTGCTGTGGATGAAGCAGAGCTTTTTACTTTCAGCATAAGGATTCTTCCTGCCAGAAATCCGCATATTTTACCCATTAAAGTAAAACCAGAATGAAAAGGATTATTTCACTTCTCATCATTGAGTAAATACAACAACAAAACTTTTTCACTTTTTTGGATATTATTGTTCTAAAAAATCTTGAAATAGAAATCGATAAAGGTTCAGTTGAAAAGTTTGAACACTATACTTAGTACCATATTATATCGAATTGGTATTCATCATCTGGAGCAAGTTTCAAAACCGATACTTATTTCTTTGGGCTAGAGGAAACTTCTTTCAGAGCTAGCTGAGAAATCGAATTTCTTTTTTTCGATCTTGATATTTCTTTCATTAAATGTTATTTTCAAAGTTTTCGCGAGGAACATTTATTTTTTATAATATGTTGACTAGCTTGGTCGATTTGGATAATAATTAAGTGATGGTTAGCCAGTGGGTCGTCCGATATAGCTCATGCACTATTTGAATAATGCATGTTATATAAATTACTACACGTCAATACTAATTGCGATTGCAACGGCTTGCCTACAGTTAACAAATTGAACGGTTTTAAGTACAAAGTTCATTTTCGAACACTGCCAGACAAAATTATTAATGAATGGTGACATAACTTGTCTACAATGGCAAGACAAAGTGAAGTAATGATAGAGTAAAAAATACCGATGTCAAATTTTCTCTGGCGCTCTGTGATGATTTTTAATATGCTTGATACTTATTTAACGAGCTCACTATTCAGTAACAAATTATGTATATCGATTAATTTGTCAAGATAATAATTATAAACTATTTATTTTTCAATTACAATCTGTTAAAGATAATGTTAAGGTAATTTTACAAGTATACACATGGTACATAGGTAAACGTTGAGTCGGTTGTTTAATCAAAAAACCGTTTTTTACATTTTCAGAGGGAGAAGGTTTAATATCTCGTTTGTTTGGTAAGATACAAAAATATATAAACTCAACTGACTGGTTATAATTTTTTAGGCATAGTGCAATAATATAATCACAGAGCATAAATCAAGTTTATGTATTTTTATTGGAATTTTTCATCATTGGAAAGCTTATGTTTTCTGTCAACAAATGGCTTTATCCAACTACTTCCAAAAATAACTGCGTGAAATTATTTGTAGATAGTATAAAGAATACACATTTCAATAATGCAAAAGCCTTATGGTTTCCATTTGTTAAAGTATTAGTGTGGTTTATATAGTGACGAATAAGGGCTGGTTTTTCAATGCTCGGTTAACGTAATTTAGGAATTTATGTGGAGGACAGGGGCGTGCAGCAAAGTTTTGCACTGGGTTCGTATGCCACAGTCTTCTAGGCTGAAGTTTTTGCTATCCTAATGGCAGCAAACAAGGAGGAAGTAAGGAACTGTCCGGAGCAAAATATTTACATTTGCTCCCACAGTCAGGCAGCCTTAAAGGCTTTAGCATCTCCAAGTACAAGATCCGCCCTTGTTCAAGAGTGCGAAGATACCCTGGAGGAGCTGGCCAGAGGAAAAGAGGTCAAATTGGTATGGGTACCAGGTCATAGTGGAATCCCGGGGAACGAAAGGGCCGAAGAACTGGCTCGACTCGGATCTCAGGGACCCGGCCAGGGACCAGAACCGATTTTAGGCATTACACGGAGGCAGGTCAACATAGCTCTAAACGATTGGGCTCATGAGACACTAAGTAAACAGTGGAGAAGGAGTGGGAGCTGTAGACAGGCTCGCAACTTTATAGTGAAGCCAAGCAAGACCAAGACGGCCTGGCTGTTAAGTCGTAGCCGGAAGGATCTAAACCAGTTGGTGGGAGTTTTAACGGGTCATTGCAGGCTTAGAAGACATCTATCATTGATGGGTGTTGAGGGAGACCCTATCTGCCCAAAGTGTGGGGAGGGCGATGAAACGCCTTCCCACTTCTTGGCAGAGTGCGCGGCTTTCGGCAGAGTGCGCGGCTTTCGGCAGACTGAGACACGACGTCTGGGGGGCCGGGGAGTTGCAAGGGGAAGAGGTTAGTTCCCTTGAATGGACTGACATTCTGACCTACATTAGAAGGTCGGGTAGGTTCGATGAGGGAAGAGGTGATGAAGGGACGACAGGGGTAGGTAAAAAGGGCCCACTTGCGGCCTACTAGCCAGGTCTTGGCCGCCCCACTGCTGCTACTACTAACGTAATTTAACCTACAGTTAACTAACTACAAGTTTAGAACGTGAATAGTAATTCATAAAATGTTCGAGGTAAATTACATTCTAAACTTATAGCTAGCTTAACTGCTGGTTAAACCGTGTCAACCAAGCATTGAAAAACCGTTCCTCAGTCAATAAAATTAGGTATCACCCCTGGATATTACTCCCAATATTTTAGTTCATACAATTTTTATTAAATGGTTAATAAATAACTCATAAGTTACAACTCTTAAATAAATATAAATACTGAGTGTTTGTTTTGCCAGCTGAATTTACCTAAAATTTGGATAAAAGTAGGTGCTGCAGGAACTCAGATACCCATCAGATTAAACTCGTAATGATAGGAAAAACTCGTAAGTGTCACTAATGCTGAGATATAATTTTTTTTGTTTATTGTTTCAGTAACTCTTTAAATTCCCATGAAACGGTTGATTTATATAAGAATCTAGACATTAAGAGATTTTTATTAATTAAAGTGAACACTGGGTTGTTAGCCTATACAGTGAGGTTCTGCATGAGTTGTACATTAAAATGCTACCAGTTGTATGTGCATATATTTAATAGGAGTAATTAGAAAAAAGTTTCCCGGCAGCGAAATCCTGACCGTCGCCGTCGTCAAATAATAATAATAAGAATAATAATATATAACCCTCATTCTAATCACAAGGATTTCCTCAAAAGTTGGAGCCTTGTGTGGGGGAAGGGTCGGTATAGTATTATTTAGTAGACCACATTTACGTTGTTAAGCCCTAACTACCATTCAGTGAGAGAATGAGGGAAAGCTTGAAAACCTCATTAGTTAGGAGGATAATCAAACATCAACTAATGTTAAATCTGTTACATTAATACTAAGCTGACATTCTTCTCAACCTAGGCACGCACGCCAGGATGGCCAACCCAAACCTACGTCTGGCGGAATGGGGAAGCGAACCAACGTTCTCTGGGTTAAACGATCGACACACTAAAACTCTGAGCCGCCGACCGAATGTGAGTGAAATATCGGGAGCGATTAAAACTTCGCGCCTACAACCGCTCAACCACGGAATTCCGTGAGGATTTTCCGGTATACATCAATATCGGTCGGGGCTTTTGCCCGAAGAGAAGTTGTTTTCGACATTTCCTTTTAAATAGTGAGCTATTATTTGTGTATTCAATGAAACTGAACTAAGTGAAATCAAATGGTTAAGAAGAAATGTATATGTTTTAATAAAGTGGATATTCGAAGCGGACGGTTCTTTGTGAAACATCGTGAAAATAATTGTTTTGAAAAAACATTGATCTCATGTAGATGTTCCAAGAAATATATAGAAAACACTCTATATACTAGTATTTCGGCTTATTAGGCCTTTTTCAATAGAGTAAATGTCTATTACTAAATGTTTCCAAGCGCGTTTTCGTTATTTATTTGTTTACGAGCACCTACCCCCGATTGATCCTACCGTAATGCCGTGTATGTGGGTCAAACCGGTAAGAAACTAGAGTAAAAGAACATAAAAAATCCATACTAAATAACGCAAAAAATTCAGGATTTTCGACGCTTTGTATAGAAAACAATCATTTTATAGATCAGAAAAATGTAAAGGTACTGCGTCGTGAAAAGAAAGGAAGGCGATAGATCTGTTGGAGCAATTGCAAATTAAAAAATCTTTAATTATAAATCCTTGTACTACGAATGATCAGATAGATTTTACATTTTCGCACTTCTTAGAAAAGGTACTAAAAACTCTTTACCAGATGGTAGGATAAATCGAGGGTAGGTGCTCGTAAACAAATAAATAATGAAAGCGCGCTTGGAAACATTAGTAATAGACATTTACTCTACTGAAAAAGGCCTAATAAGCCGAAATACTAGTATATAAAGTGTTTTCTATATATTTCTTGGAACATCTAAATGAGATCAATGTTTTTTTCAAAATAATTATTATATGTTTTAATTGAAATAGTATTTAAGAACTTAAACTGCCACCTGATTTTGCCAGTAATGAAATAATACTTCCTGTGCATCACGACACTCCCTGATTAAGCTTACTGTCGTATTTTTTAGTTTTAATCCGGTGTAGATCTTCGAAAATCACTGCAAAGTTCTTATTACACATGCCCTCTTATAATACAACCGCTCGGTCATCCTATTTTTAGCCCCGTGGTACTGTTTGATCGTATTCATTCGCAGACCGGAGTGACTGAACTCACGATCTGAATCCTACTACTAAATGAATAACCCCTCTGTAGTCTACTAGTCTGCCTTTTTTGTCGTTATGCAAGTACACTATAAGCTTTTACTTCCAACGCTCTGAGGTGTACAGAGTGGATCCACCATGGGAATTGGCGGAGATTCCAAGGGATTTAGTGTCTCCATCCATGTTTAGATATCTACAGCAGGACGATCATTGATCATTATCGTAATCAATGACCGATCCTATAACGAGTCCACCAGTGAAAAAGTAAATTTAAAAATTAAAATTAATACATCGTTATCATGAAAATGTTTGTAAACAAACACAGAGAACGTATGTATTAGTTGGGCATAGTTTATAAATTCAATGAATTTGTGTATTGTCCCAATAAATTCATTGTACCTACGTACGTATTCATTGCTTCAATGTACATTGATCATAAATTTAGTCTATGAAATGTTTGTTGTCACAACCAATATATAACATAACGTCAAATTAACAATATACAGGTCCTCAAATGAAAATATGTTGAATTTGGAAACAAAGGCGCAAGACATTAGTAGTTATAAGATAAGTAAATAAAGATAGATAACACGATACTCGAAAAATACTTCGATTACGTAATTTTGTGGGGAAACTCAGCTGAGAGCCACATACACAGACTACCTCTGCGGCCACACCTCTCACCTCTGTCAGCCGTGTCACGTCTCCCACCTATAGATATTGATATCTCGGCCCACCCATGCGCCGCACGGTGGCGCCAAAATAATGAATTCTTGGAAAAAACTTTGAATAAAAAAATAACAAGAGACCGGCATAAAAACCTCAATTCGAAAGTTAAATGCCTACCATGTTATACTGTAATAGGAAAAACAGAAAACACGAATGCATTCTTGTAGAATGCTAGTAGAAACTTGTCCTTTCTCGCTACTAACAGCGGTGCTTGTGATTTAGGTGAGACAAAACACGTATTCTTTTTGAAATATTATTTTGGTGTTTACAGATATTCGACTGTTTTTAACATGGCGTCATTACCTACGGGTAAGTTGATAATTTTACATTTATAGTGGTTAAATTATGCCAAGTAATAATTTTTAATCTTAATTAACAAAAACAGTTTAAAAAATCTTAAGAATCTTTGTAACAATATTTGTTGGTAGACTTTTAGTTGATATCATGGAATAACTGTTTGTAATATTGAATTTATTTGCTCACTTATAGATTGTTCTTGCCGGAAAATAAAGAAAATCGTGAGCATATTTGCGCCATTTTGCTTTATGAGTTAAAGTTAAAATCACGAAAATAAGTTATTTTGATTTCCACCCTCAAAAACTACCTTTTCTTGTGAAAGAGATTTTTTTTACTATTTTTTTCGTTAATTTGGAGGTCGAATTCTATAATAACCCCGAAGTTCCGAGTTATTTGGATTTATATCCCCTGAAAACCACCCCAATATATCAGTATTATTTTTTTATTAATTTACCTGCACTGGCGAGCCTATTTTGGGCCAGCTTCATAATTTTTTTCCGGCGCCACTGTGCGCCGTTCTTTTTCTCAGTTTCGTACGCATTTTACTTACCATCGACTCGTCCTTGTCTCCAAATCGAACATGTTTTTATTTGGGGATCTGTATATATCAGTTAATACACAATACTTAATAAACTTTGTTTAGCAATATTTTGTTATATCTATGTACCTATCATTTCCGTTAAGTGTAACGACGTTGGTTATTTCACACACATTTATTTGGTTTGATCTGGTTGCCATAATGTTAAAAAAATATGTTTATAAATTAGACAAGTGCAATAACGCCGCCTTAAATAACCATATTTTTCTGCTGGTGGTCTATAGGGCTTTGTTATGAATTGTCAAGGAAAGTTTATACGGTTTCATCTTTGAAGAAAGCTCTAGTTTGTAATCTAGTTCACCCTGTACGCGGTCTCCCACTGAAAGCTCTCAGGTGTACACACATTCATAATCGCCCATCACCTGCCTCTCTGCGTTTACAATGACCTGGACATTCAGCATTGTCGACGGTACTATAAAATGTAGATGAGCATCGGCCGTTGTATTTTAAACAGGAGAGATCCGTCTGCCGGGAACTCTATTAATAAACATCCACGTCGGACACACGATCAATATCGTTGCGATAATTGAATCTGGACGGGAGCTTGGTGTCACTTGCAAATTTTCAGGGTTTTTGTGACCTGGAAAACCTGAGAGAGTCGGGGAATACGGCATTGTCTCAGGTAAAAAGGGTAAAAACAAGACAGGAGGCAATTTTGGGACGAATTATTGCATGATTTGTACCTCTCTTATTTTATTTTGTCTTGTATTATATAATCACCCTTGCTACATAATACTTTTAGTTCAGTAAATATGTATATTTAGAATAGAATAATTAATTTTATACCGTATTCTCTAGAAGTGGCGATTTAAAAAATGAATGCGCCCTCTGCATGAACATATTTGAACCTACTTAAAAGATAATTTTTGGAGGTTGATTGTTGATGTAATAATATATAACACGTGTTTGAGTTTGTTTAACGTAATAATTCACTGCGGCTTGTGATTTTTTGGTATTGCAACGTTAATAACGAAGTGTATTTATACATCTTTAGTTTTATATTTTAAACTGACGTTCAAAACAAACCAGCACAAAACAAAGTGGCGTGTTTATGGGTGTCATTCCATAAAAAGAGTTTAAGATACAAGTTTGACCCTAGTATAAGAAACAGTTTCTTCCCCAAAAGGCATGTAACAATTTAATAACAAGCAACACGTTTATTTATACAACGTAACCACTTTGTTGCAGTATGTCTATACTTAGTTTCTATTATTAATCTTATAAAAACAGAATATATTTTAATTCAAACATAATGAATTAACAAAAAAAAAAAAACGCAAAAACTAATATAGTATTACTATACACTTTTTCTACCGTTTGTCACACTTATTTTAGCCAAACATGTAAGTAAACAAAAACTACCTATTTCAACCCAAAAAAATTCATATGATAATTAGCAAAGAAGTACTTATGGGACAGGGACTGCCTTTACCACTCTTTTATCATTTATTTCACCCTAACTAGCACATGAAGTCAGTATATTTATGGCAATTGAACACTAATTGCTAAATTGTGACATGAAATGCAAAATTTTTACTCGTCTTCCACCATATTTGTTTACAATTTGCAACCCCTTCATCGGTAATTTGAATCGTCAATTAGGCTAGTAATTCCAACTTAAAATATTATAAAGAGTAACAATTAGGGTTTTTCTAATACTTCTTAAGCGATAATGTAATTTAGCATTTAAACTTAATTATCATATTATACCCTTCTGGCAATCTGACCTACAATTAGGTAGTTGCCGACGGGGAATACCAGTCCTCTAATACTTTTATGATATTTCTTATTATTCAGCAATGACGGAGATTTTCCCATATTCAACCTAATGAATGACATAGGTAAAGCAATACAGGGCATCTCCAGCAGGCAGCAAACTCAAATCATTCCGTTAGATCCACTTGGTACTTAGGCTTCGCACTATACACATCAACGCTGTTCGTTTAGTCAATAAAGTGTTTGTTGTTGTCAAAGGCAACTAATTTCCTGCAGCACCACTTAACCTCACACAGAGTACCTACGATGCCACAGAGAACCCTGTCTGTGCGTTTCACGAAGTTGTATCCCGGATTGGAATGTTCGGATTGTCAGGATTCGCTGGCAAATCCTGTGCGAGACTGGCACGCGCACTTAAATCACACTACCTCAATTTGTAGCGGTCCGTAACCGAGATGTGCCAATGCATTGAATTTAACTAATAACATGACGACGCTCCATACGTTGGAGATATATACTAACATTCCAATCCGGGATACAACTTCGTGAAACGCACAGTAATGTACAGGGTATTCGCGTATATTTTGACCCCTACCTACAGGGGTTATTAAGAAAGTTAGAAAACAAATTAAATACAAAAGTTGTTCGGTTTTCACGTATTATCTTTTAGCTAGGTCGAAAAAAAAATTTGCATGTCGTAAATTTGAGGAAACCAATTGAACATAATATTTTTAAATAGGACACACTGTATAATTTAACACCTTTGGGTTCAAATTTTTTTCCTGATTTCAAAAATATATATTTTGTTGACATTTGCACCGACAGTTTTCGAAATATTTAATATTTAATGTTTACAACAAATTATAAAAAAAATATTATATTAGGAAATGTTTAAATAACAAAGGAGGTTACAGCGAAAGGCGTTAAATATTTTTTATTACTACTGGTTTCTAGTGTTTAATATTTTTAATTCTTTGTATTTTTTGTATTTTTGTATTTGTGTATAAAACTATCACTGCAAATGTCAACGAAATTTATATTTTTGAAATCAGGAATAAAATGTTTCCCCAAGCGTGTAAAATTATACAGGGTGTCCCATTTAAAAATATTATATTCAATTGGTTTCCTCAAATTTACGACATGCAATTTTTTTTCGACCTAGCCAAAAGATGAAAAACGTGAAAAACCAAACAACTTTTGTATTTAAACTTTTTTTCTAACTTTCTTAATAACCCCTGTAGGTAGGGGTCAAAATATACGCGAATACCCTGTACGGTTCGAAAGACCACAGGTGCTAAATATTATATTTTTCATATAAACCCTACATTATAAATTTAAATCATATTTATTATTACCAAGCTGAGACTACAACACAGGTAGAATTTATACCTCTGTCTTTTAGATGTAGTAGCTGTCCAATAAATTCTAGACTTGTCATTTCATTCTCCCACCCCATCCGTTCACAATTTCAGTAATATATTTTTTTTATTTGTATATTTTAATTGTTTTTATTGTTATTGCCAGTTTTTTATTTTGTTATAGAAAGTATTTTTATAATCTTGTTTTTCTTCGTAAATGTTGGTTATGCCCGAACAAATGAAACAAACATAAAAGTGGTGGGGGACAATAAAGGTACGCCTCTGGTTATCTATTCTAATTGTATAGATAGAATGGAAATATAACAATCATATGTTCCTAATAATAAACCCCGCCCTAAATATAGTATCTGTACAGTTTAATTTTGAAAAGTCATTGAACATCTTGACTTTGAATTGCAGTATTTAGTGAAGTGAGTTAGGCGATGACATCAGATCAGATGGAAATTTATCAGTGTACTCAGTGATGCTTAAGACATTATATACTTTTTAAGATTAGCATAATTTTGTCTCTACGTAACTAGTAGATGTATTTCAGATATGCAAGCTGGTAATATAATACTTGGGTCATTTAGCTTTAACCAGTGTCAAGGTTTTTAAAGTCGTTATGAAAACAGGGCCGTACATAATATTTTGTCTCGAGGAACGAGGTGGCCAATTTCATTCTGGCATCAGTAACAAGGACAGGAGCAGATACAATTTATGAAATCCAAAAATAAAGAAATCCGTTTCATTCAGAAAAGAAAGTTCTTTTTCCTATCACTGACATAGTAGGTATATTAATATGTAGTAGCCCTCATTTGGTATGACAGGGTCTTCAGAAGGATGTCGCAGGTCAGTTTTAGACAAATGTTCTAACTAGAGCATCTTAGTTATATGAAGAAATAGTTCAATTAATTTCAAAGGTAGGCGTGGTTTCAACAAGTTGGAGAGAAAATCGTAACCTTGAAAGGGGTTGGAACCTTTGGTGTGTAGATAACACAGACGTATAGTTTTCCAAATAACACCAAAACACTATACTGCACTCGACATGCGTTTCGCCAACCAAGTTGGCATCATCTGAAGATGATTAAAACTAAAGAGAGTCGCAACGGTTCACTGAACCGTAGAAATAATTTAGGTATAAATAGGACACAATGTTACCATAGGTTTGAGGTGACGGATGAGAAACAAATCTTCAGAATAGTGGAGGAAACTGCCACAACTCAGACAGGTAAAGCTATTCATTAAAGAACGGACGCCTAAATTCACAGAATAAAAAGGCCATCAGAATAATAGTGGGTCTCCTGACAGGACAATGTAGGCTAAATAGGTACATGAATCTTATGGGACTGTCAGAAGAAACAACTTGCAGATTCTGTCAAGAAGAGGAAACCTCAGTACACATACTGTGTCAGTGCGAGGACCTAACAAGACTGAGATTTCAAATACTTGGGGAAGGAAGACCAAGAGCCAACAGCTACATGGAGGAGCCTCTATCAAGGCTGTGGAGTCTAATGCAAAGGACAAAGCTGGACAGGGTGCTCTAAACAGGTTGGGGGTGCCACAATAGATTCTAGGCCAGGGGGCCGACTCCTATATAAATCTAATCCAATCTAATCATCTGGAGCTAACTGGAGCTATGCTAACATTGTGTGCTATTTATACCTAAACTATTTCTGTTTACGGTTCGTTTTTACGTATCTATGGAACGACGGTTCAGTGAACCATCGCGACTCTCTTAAGTTTAATCATCTCCAAATGATGCCTACTTGGTTGGCGAAACGCGCGTCAAGTGCATTTGGTGTTATGTGGAACAATAGGTCAATATTAGAGAAAATCGTATTTAATCCTTGTCTCATTTTTTGCTGTTCCTGTGCTGATTATTATCCTAATTATTATCTATTTCGACCCCGTACCCTACTGACAAACATTAACCCGAGTACGATCAATATCGCCACGATGATTGAATCGAGACGGGAAGTGTCATTTGCAAAATTTCAATTAAGCCGTTAGGTAATCGTTATCTGGCGTAATTCGTCATTTTTGACGGGTTGGGCCAATTACATACACAGCAATATCGGCGCGAAACAGTGTACACAGTGCTTGTTTTCAGATAAATGCGGTAAATCAACATCAGATTGAAAGCAGTTACGAATTTATACAACGCAGTGAGTTTATATAGTAAATCAACTATTAGCGTTTTTAGTGGCCGTGGGCGTAGCCTTTTGGAGCATCATTTTCATTTTTATAATGTGCTAATAGTTGGAGAAAGCAGTGGTTATGGTAAATTTGTAAATGTTGGTGCATACCTAGTTATTTCTATGTTTATATACAATACTAATTCATCCACTATGTTCTATTTAAATAAATTATGAAGTAAAAAGCTTAAGAAAAGAGTCTCAAAAATAAAAGGAACAGTTCGTTATTGTAGGGTACTTACAGGTATTAGGTACTTATTGTAAGACGTACTTAGGTATTGTGTAAAATTGACGCTTAAAATTTTTTGTAAATATTCATTTTGTACATGTTTTCTACACACATGCATTTATATCGAAACTGATATTCCAATTTTCTAGGGGTCTTCGAATTATAAAGATTTTTGTCCTTAGAAACAGGGGAATTTAAATTTGCTTAGAAATTTGTGTGTATGATAATGAAGGACAGCAGAATACTGTTTGCCAACAGAATTACCACAATTAGTACAACTGTTTCTATCGCAAAATTGACAAAATACCAGATAGAACCATATCATTTAAGAAAATACCTATAGTTATACCTAGATAATAAATGTTTTGAAGGACATTTCAAATAAGAGCGATATATGCAGAAAATGTCACCAATTTTCTGAAACAATAGAACATATAACATCCAGATGTAAACCACTGACAGGTGTGCAATATATCAATAGACATAATGCAGAGGCAAAAATTATTCACCAGGTTGCGATATAATCTGCAAACGGAGCCTCAAGCATAATACCAATATTCACCACCAACTATAATAGAAAACAAATATTATAAATTATACTTTGACCTAACAACAATATAAACTGATGAAACGGGAGCCCATAATAGACCAGATATAACACTTCAAGATAAAATAAAAAAGGGCACCTACTTTATCGATGTGACAATACCATCTGACCAAAACAATATCAGGAACTAGCAACAGAAGTTGAAAGAATATGGAAACTGAAACAACTTCATATTTCATTGCCATTCATTATATCAATGACGGGTATCACTCCATACTCATTCATCAATCACATCACTCAACTTAGCCTGGAAGAAAGTGTAAATACCCAGTCACAAAAAGCAGGCAAACTTTTTAAGACACCGCGGCCGTCCGTAAGATAGGGTATTCTTTTGATCCAATTTTGGGTGACTTTTTCGAGCACTTCTGGTCGTATGTCGTGAATAACACGAACAATGTTGTCTTCTAAGGCTTCAATTGTTGCTGGTTTATCAGCATAAACTAATGACTTGACATAGCCCCACAGAAAATAATCTGCTGGCGTCATATCACAGGACCTGGGTGGATAGTTAACAGGTCCATTTCTCGAAATTAATTTGTCACCAAACCTTGTTTGCAACCACACTTTCACGTACAGCGGTAATATTCCTTTCATTACGCACATTCCTTCGACGACGCATTGGTGTTTTCAAATCATGTAGAGAGTATGTGGTACGAAATCTATCCACAGTACGATCGTACGATGAATAAATAGCTCAGATGGACGATCATGTGGGCCATAAAATTCACGAAGTCTTCTATGCGTTTGGTGAACCGACGAAAGATTTTCAAAGTAAATTTAAGGAATTTGGTAGCGTGAATCTATTCATGATGATTTGCCAAAGTATACTGAAAATAAATTTTATAAACAGGGTCAGACTAACAGTTCAGTCTGGTAGTAGTTGTCATGTAAAGTTCTATCAAACCTAAAAAAACACCCTTTATTAGTAATAGTAATAGTAATATATAACTATAATAGTACTAATAACGAAAAACATGAAAACATAGCAGTGATAATAAGAAGAATGAAGAAAGAGAAACACTAATAACATTTAAATATAATAGTTATAAAAACAATCTTGTATACTATGACAAAAACAATACCTGTAAACTTTCAACTCAAATATCAGAAACTCACTGCAGATCCGATGAAGTAAGAAGTACCTAAAGGTACTAATTACTAATTAATACTAATTATTAATTAATTAAGGTACTAGGTATTAATTTTTTTTTGTATTAATTAAGTAGGTAACAAGTTTTTATATTCCACATGTGTATATTATTATATTATATGTGTATATTATTATAATGCTTTGGGGCATAATACCAAAAGCTTCTGGAGAAAAGAGCAGCGGCCCGACCAGAAATTTTCAGCAAAGGGGAATGTCGGGACTCAAAAGTTATAGGTCTATGTAGCTTTTTCAGCTTATTACATAAATTTGAAGGAGCTTGAGCTTTTAGTATCTTATGGGTAATACATAATTGATGTAACTTAACATTGAGTTTGTCAAGTTTTAGATTGCGAGCGTTGAAAATAGTTTTGCTACCACTTTGAAACTTTCTTATACCAAATGCAAATCTAAACCAAGAGTTTTGATTAAGGATCTGAGTCAATTTTGGTAAGAGCGGGTTCGTAGATGCTGTTTCTATATGATTTTTTAAATATATTTAGAGAATTATAAAGATTAAATTCTAATTCCGGGCTCATCATGTCACGTTGAGGAAACAGTTAGGATGGTATATTCAGATTGACATAAATAATTTACATGTTTAGAGAATCTTAAGTTTTCGTCAAAACAAAGTTTTTGCATTCGGAAACTATTACCTAACACAGATTTATTTTCGATTTTCACATCCAAGAAAACTTTGGCAAGATATATTTTTAGATTTAGTTTATGCGCGATGGAAGTATTTAGATGTGCATTCAGATCGTTATTAATTACATTATTAGTCCGGTCTTCTATAGGAAAGCTGCCGGCGAGCCGGTGGCTCAGGGCTTAGCGTCTCGATCGCTCAACCCAGAGGTCGTGGGTTCTAATTCCCATTCCACCAAACATATTTTCATTAAATTGTTTACTCGTAGATCAAGGCTTATTCGCAGGGATGGCTTGGCAACCATCCTGACGATGGCCTAGGATGGGAAGAATGTCAGCTTGGTGTTAATGTGAGAGATTAAAGTCAGTTGATGTTTGACTTGTCCCCTAACTAATGAGGTTTTCCAGGTTTCCCTCATTCCAGCACTGAATGGTGGTTAGGGCCTACCAACGTAAGTCGTTCCTGAGGCGCAAATGCGGCCCGCGAAATAATAATATGCCGCCCCCTCTCTCACACAAGTCCCAGGCTTTCGGGCTAATCATTGTGATTGGAATGAGGGGTAGAGATATTAATATTATTATTATTATTATTATTATTAACTAAATATATATATCAGTTTTGAAATGAAAAATTATTTCCCAATTATAATAATTAGTGCTATCCTCATATAAGCGTTTAATTTCAAAATGATGAATATAGGGTGAATAACAGATGATTTGGAAACGGTATTCTTGGATGTTAGTGGTGGTGAGAAACACACAGTCTTTGATACTATCCGTCTGACAATTATTAAAGACAATAGAGGTCACTGTTATAAATGGCACTTGCGAAAAAGCAGGTCGCTATCTATCTGTCTTGACAATAATTGTCAGACAGGCAGTAGCAAAGACCAAATGAGGGCACTACTGTGTGTTTTTCATCTCTACTAACATACCAGATTCCCTTTAGGCAATTATGTCGCAGCATCGACCATCGAGTTCGCTATCTATGACACTCTGATGACCACAGAATTAGTGCGAAACTGGTCAGTGTCTGGTGGTTGGTCTCGATGAAGAATGTGGCGACCCCTATGGAGATTCCAGAGTAATTCAAAGCCAGTCGGGGCACATCGGCCGTGGAGTAGTTGTTTTCGACATCTGCTTCAAATAAATAAGTATTTTTCGAATAAAATAAGTTTTCAGATATTTCAAAACCATATACAGAAAATAATATATCTAATTCATATCTATTATCTACTATAATCAATCAGCTGTATTCTACTGTGCGTTCGGTAGATTTTTTCGTTGATTGACGTTATAATTATTTTAGTTACATTTTGAGCTAATTTTATTAGTTTAAACCATAAAATATAGACATATGCATATACAAACGGTCTATATATTTCTTTTACATAACTTTCTGTGTTTTTCACCGTTACAGAGAAAATTGTATTTCCTGTAAGTTGGTAATCGGATGTTCGATGGTAACCGAGATGTTTAAAACTTTTTATTTGACTCTCGACCACGTTCTGTAGTTTCAGTTAGAAGTATGTCGGAAACAACTACAAACTTTTACTTTATATCTACTTTCATACCGTAAAATAACCCCATCATTTCTTTAGTATATCTCTCTTTTTCTCAAGTCTTTTTAATGTTATCATAATTTTTTTTTAACAAGATACAGGGTCAATATATATTTGGCATGCTAGTTAGGTATTCGCACACCTTTGCGAGATTAGTTAAACGTATTTTCGGGGGCACATTCTCTAAATATAAATGAATGGGTCGTGTGTGTGTGATAAGAAAGTGGTTGGAAGAAACGAATTTTTATTAAAGTGGGCGAATATAGTGCTGCAGCCAAAATAAATTTGAATATGAAATCGATGCGCCACCTACGGAAGTTGCATAAAAAGATAGCTTGCACACCTCATTGATTTATTCGTCAGGCGGAATGTTTGTCAATTTGGAAGATTTATAGGTGTTTGGCGTCGCTGGGGTATATTTATAGGGGAACTTTCTTGTAATATAATCATTTTGGATGCACAGTAAACACCGTTTCATAAGTAATTACTTTCGGAGTGAAAAAAACCTTCTTGGGTATTATAGTTAGTTTTGAGCCCTGTCAACAAAAAAGTAAGGGTCTGTTATCAAACAGAATCTGTAAATATTTTTTCTATGTATACATTCTTGTCTATAGAGACATATTGGACGGTATTCGAAGCAGAAATTTTTGCGATAATGGTGTGTTTAACGGAAAATTTGAGGAGGGGTTACACACGTAAACTCATCTGCATATTCTCCAATAATCAAGCTGCTATAATAAGGTTAATTCGCGGATTGTTTGGCATTGCCTCCAATTGCTAATATAATTGAACTGACAAATACCAATACAGTGAGAAAGTGTTGGGTGCAAAGTCATAAAGGCATTGAAGAAAATGAACGGGCTGATAAACTTGCTAGAAAAGGATCTGAAATGGCTTTCATAGGACCAGGGCCAGCTTGTGGAATGGGAACTTCTCAGACTGCCAGTTTGAAATTTGACGTTGCGTCAGATCGCTTTTTATACAAGCATAAATGTCTGAAGAAATACAGTTTTAATGTTGAGGCTTGAAGAAAAAATAATATATATATATATATATATATATATATATCACTCGGAGTATAAAGTTCTTTATGTGTTTCGTGTTTCGCCCAGTTTACACAGCCTTGGCTATCGCCTCGGCTGGGCTCAACAAATAATATTCTTCTTCTACCCCTATTATTACGGAGTAAATATAATCATCGAAAATATTTCATGTTAAATATTTATTTTGGACGTAGATATGAAATTATCATGCGATTTAAACATTTAAAAACATAGTGGACATTCCATGTATAAGAAAGCCTTGCATTTCTATAAAAAACAATAAGAAAAGTTGTTTCGTTTCGACGTACATCGTCATTGTTTTTTATCGCATCTTATGGTTTACTTGAACTTTAAATCCAAGTGGAGTGAGCGTATATTATTTATCACTATCGCAATAAATAACGTATTTTAGATAACGTAAATTTAGAAAATATTTTTACAGCTTTCTTGATTTTTTACGAAATAACGTATAGGTAAGCGATACCATCTCATTCATAGCATGTGTATACATTTGCAATAAACCGCCCGCTATATTTTTGTTTAATATCTCATTTTCGACTTTCCCGTTAGTTTTAGCACTTGCATCAACAAGTTTTCCAATAAATATTGGTTATGTCAACATTTTCTCAAATGCAGAAGGTAATAATTTTCTTAAGGACATTCAAAACTGGGCAGCATTATTTATAGACTGCAAAACAGTTTGTTTTCCAGTTTTCAGATAAGTAAACTAGAGTAAATTTTAAGGTTACGAAGCTAGAAGTTTTCGACAATTTGAAACTATATAAGACATATTCGACTTGTTAAATTCTTATGTATTTTCAGCAATTTTAGGGTAATACATAAATGGACAAATACATTTTATAGTTTCAAATTATTCAAAACTGCCAGGGATAGATCTTCTAATATTCTTTTACAAAGTGATAAAAGAAATATCTTATTTCCTATTTCTTGCGGTAAACAAATCACAGTGAAAATTAATTTCTTATATACATCATGGTGCTTCAAATTCGATGCAATACATGGGGATCTCGGAAACGGTAAGAGATGAGAAGTCGGTTAAATGGAGGCAAAGTTGCGTATTCAGGGGGGCAACATAATGGTGAAAAGAAATCAAGACTAACTTGATTAGTTTTCAAAATATTTTGAAAAAACATAAAATTTCGATTTTCGTTTTTATTTTTTTGGGGGCCTATTTGATGAAGTATTCAAAAATAAAAAGCACTTTTCTATAGCAACTCTTTATCGAATGGTGTTAGCGAATTTTCCGCAAAACGTTTCGTTTCCCGGAAACGAACATCAACTTAATTTTTTTAAATACGGACCTGGAATTTTTTTCTCATTTTTTGAAAGCATTTTTGTAACTTAATAAATTTTTAGTAAACTTTTGTTTATTTATCGTAAATAAAAATGAAACCTCAAAAATATTATTCAATATCTAGAATTAACAAAAGTCGAAACAAAAATACTAATGATTTTTCTTAGACAAAACGTTTAAATCTAGTTCTTTTTATGGTGGCATTCTATCAAGCTACAAAAATGCTTCCAAAAAATTGGAAAAAAAATCCAGGTCCGTATTTAAAAAAAATAGTTAATGTTGGTTTCCGGGAAACGAAACGTTTTGCGTTTGCGTTTTATCGAACACCATTCGATAAAGGGCAAAAAGTTGCTATAGAAAAGTGCTCTTTATTTTTTAATACCTCATCAAATAGGCCCGCAAAAAATAAAAACGAAAATCGAAATTTTCGGTTTTTTCAAAATATTTCGAAAACTAATCAAGTTAGCCTTGATTTCTTTTCACCATTATGTTGACCCCCTGAATACACAACTTTGCCTCCATTTAACCGACTTCGCATCTCTTACCGTTTCCGAGATCCCCATGTATTGCATCGAATTTGAAGCACCCTGATTATATTGTATATTATTAATTATGTGTATATCTAAACTTTGAACTTTGTAATTCAATAATTAATAATTCACAATACATATATAAAATACCTACTTAAAAAGTGATATGGAATGGCGATTATCCAATAAAAGTTGTTAAATTAAGCATTTCCTTTAGATTACTGTATATAAGTAGTAGTCATTAGATCCATATATAAATCACTAGTATAGGTAATATTTAATGGAAAAAAATATGTTTCCAATCTTAGACAATCTTTGAACTTTTGAAAAACTCAGAGTGAGGTATGGCAGCTGGCCTAACCGCTCAATGGACACATTGGAACTATTGTGTTCCTTTTCTAGCTATATACAATAATCAGTTTGGGGCAACGAGACCGCATCGATTACACATTAAAGTTTATGTCATCGTCTGTCGCTCAATTTTTCGGCTTGCTCAATTATATTTCGTAACAGTATGTACATTCCATATAATAATTTAGGTAAGAGCATAACGGAATTGGTCTACCTATTGCTAACATAAAAGTGCATTTTATACAAAAATTGAGTGGAATGATATTTCAAATTTGATAAATGGTATAATTAAATATACCTATATTTTATATTTTACGTTCTGGTTAAAGTAATAGAATCTTATGGAATTGAAATATTATAAGAAACGCTAGGCACAAAATTTATAGTTCACTGATATGAAGTACAATACAAGGCTCAGTGGCGTATCCACACGTGAGGGTTAGGAGAGGGGGATGGTGATCGAATTGATGTAGCCCACAGGAGTAAGGTGGATGTTATTCTCTGAGGAAAATGTGCTCCTAAATTCAAGGAATCTATTCTCTGTGACTTCTATTATAATCACTTATTCAGTAGCACGATTAAGTATATAAAAACAAAATAGGAAAAGATCCAAACCATTTAACACACTATTAAATAAAACTTGAAATATCTTGAAAACTAAGCAAAATAAGAATAGGGAACGTATAGAGTAAGGTTAAAATTTAATAGAGAATCCAAAAATATAATAATACACAGGGTGTTCCATAAGAGATTTTCGATTTTCTGGAGTTTTAACATATACATGTTTGAGCCATCTGTCATCGAAATAAACCCTATTTAACTTTTTTTTGGATGTCTTATTTGTTTTGCCGAGATTTTTTGAGCAGGTGTTTTTTAAAGATTTTTTTCTTTAAATGCTAATATCTTCGTAACGGTAAATGATAGGTATAGGGTACTCTTAACAATGTCGACCTAGAATTTTAAGGAGAGTTCAAAAACGTAATTGAATATAGGGTGTCCCATTTAAAAAAAGAAAGTTGATGCCTGGATCAAAGAAAATGAACAACCTGTATTCAATAAAGTTATAAAAATGAAAAATTCAGGTAAAAACAAAAAACTTTCGTATTTAACTTTTTTCTCTACCTTTTATACTTTCTGAAATAAGGGGATAGAGGATTTTATTTTGGACACCCTGTACAATTACGAACTTGTTCGAAGGTATTTTATAAATATACAAATTGTACATTGCTGTAAGTATTTGGGGGATGTATTCCTCTTATCCATCTCTCCTTGAGTACGCCAATAATATGGCTCAGAGAACCGAATAATAAACAAAAGTAAAATTTACGGCTACACAAAAAAAGTATATCAAATGTATTGCTGTCGTAACTCGTTAGAGATATAATTATAAATGAAAAAGTACCCAAGATGGATGGTCAGTAGGTATACTGGACTATAAATAATATAAAAATTGGCTGATATGATATGGACAAAGCGAGAGAGAGGACGCATATTTTGCAACATTAGTTGTCATCTATTATTTGTCAAAGTGTGCATCTCTCTCATCTAACGCAGCATAAAAGGGAAATCATCCTCGATTTTTTTCATCTGAGATGCTCTTAATTATTTTCTACATAAATTACAATTACGAAATGAGTGTGACGGAAGTTGTTAAATAATAATCTAAAATTACTTTGTGAAAGGCTGTTATATTTAGAAAAGGATATTAGAGCATCAAAGCTAATTTACAGTATAATTAGATAAATATATAACGTTTAGAGCTTAGCCTAATCGCTAATGAGAAGAGATTTAAAAATTGTGTAGGCGATTTTGAATATCTTACCTTTACTTCTATACAGTAATCGTAAGGAATATACTTATATAACAGCTTTAATAATATAATAATATATATAATCGAAGCTTGACTAAAATTAGAAATATATTTTCTCTATTAAAAAATTTTAACTATACAGATTGACCCATTTAAAAGCGGGGCAACTTTCTAAAACGTTTACTTGGCGGCCGATTTAAACTTTTTTTTAATAATAACAGACCTTCCATATCTCTAATATGGTGCTAAATTTCAGAATAAATTTTAAAATTTCAAGGCCTACTTAGAATTTGTTTCATATCCAAAAATAAAAAACGGTTAGCCATTTTTTATTTCTAATCTTACCATGCCGCTGGATTTATGATCGTGTCAAATGGGTGTGACCGAAGTTTTAAAAATATATATTATACTGGTTTCTAATAGAAATAAAGCATAATTAAAATAAAAGATTTACAACGCCAAAAATAAAAAAATAGCAATTTTTTAAATCTGTAAACCGACTGCGCCCCTGGATTTATGATACTTTGATGGGTGTGACCGAAATTTAAAAAAAAAATATATTGATTTCTAACAGAAATACAAAAATATTGTAGCAGTCATTTCTCTAAGTAAATAACAAACAATAAAAAACAAGCGTATTTTCTACTTTTCGTATTATCAAGGTGTTTATTCTATCAGTGGAAGCCCTAGATTTGTTGAATTTCACAATTTAGTTCAATACACAATACATTGTTCATATTTATTTGAAGGAGATGCCGAAAACAACTACTCCATGGGCCACATGCCTCGGCTGGCGTTGCATTACATCGGCATCTCCATAGGAGTCGCTACATCGTTCATCGAGTCCACTACCTATGGCACTGATGAGCGCAAAATAAGCGCGAAACCGGTCAGTGTCTGGTATTTGTTCTCGATGAACGATGTGGCGACTTCTATGGAGATGGCGATGTAATGAAACGCCAGTCGGGGCATATTGGCCGTGGAGTAGTTGTTTTCGGAATTTCCTTGAAATAAATAAGTAGGATTGTCTTCCTTAAAGACAATAGAGGTCACTGCTGTAATGGCACCTGCGGAAAAGCAAGTCGTTCTCTGTCTGTCAATTTGACAATAATTGTCAGACAGGTAGTAGCACAAACCCAAAGAGGGCACTACGGTGTGTTTCTCACCACTACTAACATGGTTCATATATTTAACTATGGTATTAGGATTAAAAAAGTACTTACATATTTTTCGCAAACCATAAATTAGCTAAGTCGAAATTTGACCTATAAAACCTTGCTGTAATAGAAATGGGGCACCATTTATTACATGCCAGTCGTGCGAACAGTACACCCAGGCACAAGGCACAATTTCTAAGAATTATAGTTACTACATATAAAGAGAAAAATTCTGGGTCGAGCCGCATGTCTATCTGGCGTACTCGCACGCAAACTGATTGAATTAATTTCAAGTCCGTGGCCGTGACTGGCCTTGGAGAAGTGATGAACAATGGTTGCGCGTGCATTCCCGGAATGCAAGGGATGCCAAAATTGCAACAAATTCCTATTCATGCCGTACACACCTATTAGCATTGCATTATGGCAGCGTCTACTTTATAGTCATTACAGTGAAAACTGCCGAGCTCGCTGACACAAGACTGGAATCCCTAATTGTAACGACATGGCTCTTCTGAAGACAAACACAACAGCCAGCCAGACACGGGTCTAAAGATGCCTCTTCAGTGTTGCCAATTTACGTCAGAACTCTACACTTTTGGCCTGTTTAAGGACACTTCTGATTCGGGTCGTCGAAGGGAGTAAAGAAGTGTTTTAAAATTCGATTTTGACCATCATTTGGAAGCGCCGCCAGAGAACGTTAACTGAACGGAAAATCGCTCGGTTCTTGCAACCATTTTATTCGAAATGTGAAACGTCAACAGATGGTCAAAATGTATTTACTGACGTTCTATGAAAAATCTTACTGACCTCTGCCTCTAACGCCTTCGGATAGTTCACTCAATTTCTGAAGACTTAATCTGACTCGATACTAAATACATTTTTGTTTCAATCTAAGGTATTGTTGAATTTGTGTACCAATATTTGGTTTGCTTGCGGTTATTTTGCCTTGTAATCGATAATAACAATGTATCACTATATTTTTAATACTTTTAACTCATCAGTAGAGCAGAATTAGCTAGTAGGAATTATGTATAAAGAGCATTATTATTTTTTGGTTAAATGAACTCTCATACCACATGAATCCATTCTTTACAGAGTATGAGTAAGTTTATATAACATTTTATACAACTCTAGCCTTCATATTATATTACTTAGATCCTTCACTGCGACCATTTTAATTAATTCTGACTCAATATTCATCCAATATAAGATTTTTTTACAAAGCTGATTTTGTTGGACTGACTCCAGAGTGGTTTTGATGAGACAATCATATATGGAACTCCAAATAAGTCAGCAATATTCAAATTTAGATCTAACATAAGTAACATATCAAGTCTTTAAGACTTATAAGTAGTCATAATCACCACTTTGTCTAAGAATGAATCCTAAAGCTTTCATTGTTGAAGATAATTTATTATTCATGTGATGAGCAAAGACCAGTTAATTGTCAAGATGTGCTCCAAAATCCTTTAAAAAATTTGTAGAAGATTCAAATTCAGGTTATTGGAGGTATAACCATTGCACAACAAAGTTTAATTGCTCCCGAAGTCGCATACAGTCACAGTCACTCATGTCACATATGTTTCGCATTGAATATCACTGTTAAGATCATCAACAAATAGAAAAAATAGCAACGGACGAATATTTGAGCCCTGTGGTACCCCGAATGAAGTCATATATAAACTCGATTTAAATCCATTTACATACTGATATGGCTTGATCCGAATAAATTTATTAATAATTCGCAGCGACCATAACGACTTAATTTAGTCAAGTTAGTCAACTTTAGACTTAATGCCATAATCTATACTTTATAAAGGATTTTGTGAAGTCCCTATACACTACATAGACCTGTCCCCTACTATCTACCTACTTCTTTAGACACATAAATTCTTAAAACATATAAGGTTTATTTGTATTGGTAGAACGATTCTCCATGAAGCCATGTTGATCCGTGGCGAGCTGATAGTGTTCTTCAACTGAGATGTTTTAGTGTTATTTGCCCTTGATAAGCTGACATCTACCAAATAGTAACAACCAGATTCCTTATACAGTAGGAAGTGTCCTACCTGATCCTGGTAGTAACTGTCGCTATATAAGCTCTGAAAGGAGATTCACTTAATTAAGCAAGGAGGCACACAGTTTCCGCCTAAAAGCCTGATGAATTTTACTGTAATCCCCGTCTGATGAAAATTGGCAACATTGTCTATGCCGCCTTGCTTCTCTTGTGACAGTTTACACTCGTTTCGCTCGTATACACACCACTTTATTGAATTAGGCCTCATGTGTGGTAGGCGTCAAAGCACAATCATCAAAATATCTTACATGCGCGTGCAGCGTAAGTGACATCCTTTTATACACTCCCAGTTGGAACGTGTCACTTTTGTGTTTTGTGTGTAAACCGAGTTGACGTTGGGAAAGACAACAGCGTTCATATGTTCATAAACACCGTGTAATTACGTTATAAATCTTGTAGTACACACGAAAGTAATACGGTAGACTTATACGCTCATTTTCTCTGTTACTACATAAAGCACATCATACACAAGATTAGATCATTACACAGTATGTTAATATAAATTACTAATACTATGAAACCATCACAAATATCTTTGTTGTTGACAATGATGATCCTTATAATGGTTAAGAAATCAGTTGAGATAAAAGACAAATTTCACTGGAATTTTGAACTGGATTTATAATTAATTTATATTTTTGTACTAATTTCCTGGTGTATTTAAAGTTTGTTTTGCTCATGGTTATAATACAAACGAGGTTATTGTACTTATTATATAGTCAATTAAAAATTACAGAATTCTGCAAAGTAGATAGTGAAGCAAAATGAAAAGTTATTTATTTGAAATCGATTTCAAATAAATTGATTGATGAAAAATTATAGATTCGATTTGCTGACAATTCTTAAATAATTAGAATTAAAAATATTGCAACAGGTTCTGCAGGAAGAACGGCTATTTTATTTCTTGAAGATCACATCCCCCAAACCATGGTGTCATACGAGGGGTAATTCATTAAAAACATTTGTACACTGAAATTCCCCTTGCAGGGAAAAATCCCCAAAATTCCCCAAAAATTCCCTGAAATACCCCCAAACGTTTTAAATTCCCTGGACATACTAAATTGTTAGCAATTCCCCGAAATTCCCCAAAATCGTCCGCAGTACCCTGAAATTCTCCAAAATACCCCGCAATTCCCCAAAAATTCCCTGAAATACCCCCAAACGTTTGAAATTCCCTGGATATACTAAATTTATAAATTGTTTGTTGCGCGAGGTTTCGTATATCGTTATATTTTTTATTTATATCCAATAAATCAACCCGTTTTAGCTCAAAAAATTCTAAACCCAAAAGAAAGATTGTAGAGATTTTAAGAAAAAATAAAGATGTACCATTGAAATTCCCCAAAATATCCAAAAAATTGCCCGAAATACTCTGAAATTCCCCAAAATACCAAAATAAATACCAAATACCAAAATTCCCCGCAATTCCTTGAAATCCCCCAAAATTCCTCAATTTTTCTCGAAATTCCCCCTGCTTGTACACTAAAATACCCCAGTGATTCGCCTCTGAAAGGGTAACTTTCCTATTGTCTATGTGTTGCAACTATTTGCTGCAATAATCCCTTACATAATATTTAGTTTCAACAGTGTTATAAACTTAGTGGACGATTAGGAAACATACTAGATTTAAAGTACTCGCTTAGAAAAAAAATCATAAATTAACAAATCTGGTGAATGCGGTGGGTAATGGGATACTAAACTGCGAATCTGCACATCTGCCACATATTCCCTAGTATTATTGAAACTATATTAAAGGCAAATCCACTAACGATTTTAAATTGGATGTTCGGAGTTTTGCAATACGTTGTCTTGGTATATAGTTGGGGAGGTAATCGTAACACACAAATCAATATCGTTCAAAAGAACCGACCAATATTCTAAAGGACGTATACTCCACACCAAACATGTTATTTATTTGCTATGAAGTGAAGCTGACGATGCAGACGATGGCTGTAATAAGATAATCATTATTTTTTACACATCAGAACCCAAAGAGCCATTTGATCAGAGATATATTTTTTGACATATTGCTATCTGATTTATATTAATGGGATTGTATATTAAAGGACAGTCTAAAAATTACAGTCACATTGTACGAGTATCTGTCTGCAATTTGCATGAAAAAATATTATTTTAATACAAAGAAAAACAGTGTCTTACCCTGAGACAAAATATTCTTTTCACACGAACGGGACTAACACATCACGTTGCGACCCTAAAGGGATGTGACAAAATAAGTAAACGGGAGTTTATTCTCAAAGCCAGGGAAACAAAGAGGAATACATACACTGTAAAGAAAATTGAGTGAAATTTCACTCAAATTGCACTCAATAATGTCTCAATTTCTGTCCACACCCGATTGAGTGAAATTTTCACTCTATAAATATGAGTAACTCTGAAATTTTGTGAGTAAAACTCTAGCACCAAAAATGAGTAATTTTACCTATTCGAGAGTAATTTTTTTATGAACATGAACTCAGGTCAAAGTTAATTTTTGCTCAAACTTAATAATTAGAATTCAACTCACTTTTGAGTTTAATTATGTAAATATTGAGTAGGTCTATACCACTCATAAATGAGTATTTGATGGAAATATTTTAGTATTTAGATATATCTACGGTGGTTCAATTTTTTTATTTTTTGTATTACCTGAGAACCAACAGAAGATATTAAAGTAATTGGACTATGCTTGTTTAGGACATATTTCAAAAAAAGTTTCTTAGAATCTTAGAATTTAAAAAATCTCAGAAAATGTTCCTTAAAATATGCTTAATCCAGCCACTAAATTATTTTCACCTCTTCCACTAGCTCAGTCTCCTAAATAAAAGTTGATCCACTGTGTACAGGCATTACAAAAAATTCACAGTTGCTATGCTAAAATTTAAGATATATTTGAAAATGAGATCCTAAAAGTAGTCTCCTATATAGTGTTTTATTTAAATGTATATAAAAAACGTAGGTATTAAACATCAGAATTTTTATATTTAAAGTTCATAGTATCGTAGTAGATTCATCAAATCATAGTAGATTCTGTATCGTCAATACGTTTCTTCTTTCCGTTGGCAGTTGGTGGCAACATGTCGAATGGCTAACAAAGCTCTTACATCCTTAATCCATACTAAAATCAAGAAACAATTATCAATTAATAATTAAAATACTTATGTCAAAATCTTACACATTTCAGTAAATTAACAAAGAACAAATTTCAGAATTCCATGTTAGTCACTCATAGAAAAATGATAATTACTTTCAGGAGTATATTTATTCATGACTTGAGTTCTAGAAAGAACTATTCACATTGAAATATTATTTTAAATAATCATTATAATTTAGAATAGATACTTAGGTAGGTATATGAGATAAAAATCAACTCTCTAAACACTTTTCATCAATAATAAAAACATCCGTTTTATATTATGAATTTGGAGATGTAGAATATTCTCTGAATACTTGATTCTAGAAATAAGTAAACCATAAAACGGCATATGGGCTCATTCAACTTTATCAATCACATAACTAACAAATCCCAAAAAATGTAGCATGACAGATTTTACTGCTATGAGTGAATGTACCTAGGAATTGAAATATAACATTAAAACTGAGAACTAAACAATAAAAAACGAGTTAAAGAGTCCAATTTTGGTTATAAGAAATCCGTATAAGAATATTTCGCTCATTATTGCTTTATAATGTTCAATATTGAGTAGGTAATCTAAACAGGTAGCGGCCATTACCTACTTCATAGCCGACCGGTACACTAGTAACTAAACATTAAACAATGCACTAGGCACCGTACTGTCTACTAGGCAGTAGGTAAAACACTATTCTGAAATCCCGCCATAAAAGTATCTAATTTTTGATCTTTAAAACATATGTGCAACATTATTATATAATTTTAATATTTTATTTTGTACGTAAACTTACTTACCTAACTTAAAAAACTCCTCCATATTATGAATGGGATCAGTGTTTCTACACCACATCACTTTTTCTTTCTAATTTCAATTATTTGAATATCATCGTTATACTAGTCTCTGTGGTTATACCTATTAAGAAAACTAGGAACAACAATCACAATAATTCACAAAACTTCTAACTTTTTCAAATGAAAAATGAATGATGCTCATTAATGCACCGAGCAGGTGGCTCAGGGCGTAGCGTCTCGATCGCTCAACCCAGAGGTCGTGGGTTCTAATCCCCACTCCGCCAAACAATTTTTCATTAAATTGTTTACTCGTAGATCAAGGCTTATTCGCAGGGATGGCTTGGCAACCATCCTGGCGATGGCCTAGGATGGGAAGAATGTCAACTTGGTGTTAATGTGAGAGATTAAAATCAGTTGATGTTTGACTTGTCCCCCTAACTAATGAGGTTTTCCAGGTTTCCCTCATTCCAGCACTGAATGGTGGTTAGGGCCTACCAACGTAAGTCGTTCCTGAGGCGCAAATGCGGCCCGCGAAATAATAATATGCCGCCCCCTCTCCCACACAAGCCTCAGACTTTCGGGCTAATCCTTGTGATTAGAATGAGGGGTAGAGATATTATTATTATTATTATTATTAATGCTGAGAAGATCCAACATGCATGACACACAACAAAAAAGAAATGATGAAATAAGGCGGAGTGACGGGGGGAAACGGGAAGCGAATAGAGAAAGAAATTATAATTTGTCTATTGGAGGGGGGCAGGTGGTGGGGCAAACCAAACGTTGCCTTTGTTTTAGTGAAATGACTCTGGAACGGGTAATATTGCAAAAATTAACTCAGACTAAAGGTACAAGTACTCTAATAGAAGTACATTTTTGAGTGTTTATAGAATAGATACTATATTTGAGTACGATTAATCAGTATTGTTACGAATATTGTCCAAAATGAGCAAAATTATGAAGTTACTCAATAATAATTAAATGTTGACTCAATAATTTAACTCAATAAATTGACTCACTACTTTTATGGTGTTCACTCAGACCAATTATTTACAGTGTAACAGTGTATTTCCTCAAGGAATTTTCTACACATATTTAGAAAACTTATAATAACAATTAATAATAAATATACTGCCTCTTACACAAGAGGAAGTATATATTGTCCAAGATAGTCTAAGACTTTCGGGCTAATGCTTGTGATTTGAATGAGGAGTTTGAGATATTATTCGTGCTTTTCCGCATCATGCATTTTTCAGTTCCTTACTGGTTTATTTTTCTTTCTTAATACGAAGTCTAATAAGAAATTGTTTTTGGTTTAGAAACGATCGTGTTGTTGTTGTGGTTGGAGGCGGCGCGGTTACCCGGAGCACTCAGGTCTTTCGACCCATTGTGCATGCCGCTAGTCGAGAACTATTGGAAGAGACCCGTGCTATGAGCATAGGCCAACACCCGTTCTAGGGGAAGCTCTCTAATGGCCTCGGGCAGGAGATATGCTGCACCCAGATGTTTGTGTCTCTTGACCATGAGGCAGGTACAGCGACAGAGGATGTGAATGAAGTCCTCGTCATCGTGTCCGCAAAATCTGCACCTTCTGGAGTCACTAAGGTCGATAGTGTTAAGGTGTTTATTGAGATGTCCGTGACCTGTCAGCAGTCCTGTGACAATCCTTATGCTGTCGATGAAACGATCTTACTGTATTGCGTGTATGAAGTATGGCTGCTTCTTGTGACTGGGTATATACGAGTACACTTTCTTCTAGGCTAAGTTAAGTGAGGTGATTTATGAATGAATATAATACCCGTCATCAATAATATAATGAATGGAATGGTATGAACGTGTGCCTGTTTTCATATTCTTTCAACTTTTATCGCGAGTTGTTGATATTTTTCTTTTTTCTCTGTATATTTTTTAGCCATGTTTTGGACAGATGGTATTGCCACATCGATGAGGTAGGGTGTGACCCTTTTTATTTTATCTTGAAGTGTTATATCTGGTCTATTATGGGTACCGCTTTATTAGTTTGTATGGTTAGGTCTCAGTATAATTTATATTTGTTTTCCATTACAGTTGATGGTGAATATTGGTAGTAGCTTGAGGCTCCGATTGCAGATTATGTCGCAGCGTTATTGCCCGGTGAATCATTTTTACCACTCTATGATTATTATTATCCCTCAGAAATGGCGTTTTTTGTAAATCATATTCAGTGTTTCTAAGCAATCATATCGTAACATATTCTAGCGTACCCTCGGTACATTTATCAACGAACTAAAACAAAAGGAACGTAATTTAACATAACGAAGGCAAGGAACGTAATTAACTTCAAAAAATCACAAACGTTACATTTGCATTGCTTAAATTTTACTGATTGTGTTATAAAATGAAATATAGGTACAACTCTGGTCAACTTTTATTTGATAATACATAAACGTACACTAGTTCGAATTCATTCATAAATGAGATGGAAGGTCGAAGCGAAAGTAAAAATAATATTTTATTAAGTTATATCTTTATCTATAAGTTATTACTTTTAATATTTATGAAGGTCATATTTTATGTAAATATAGTATGTGACAAGCACTTGCCTAAATTCCAAATACGTAATAGAAACAACGGGGTGTAGAAAAATAGTTCTACAGCTTGACAGATGGTTAATGTAAATAACAAACTACTACGAGTGTAGTAAGGATACCCCTATATCCTCCATCTGTAAACGCCTTATTAAATTAGGACTGAAACAAATTAAGCCAAAACAGCTATTCTCCTGGCTAATGCCACGCCGAGCACTGAATTATAAAGCAAAATTTGCCGTATTTTGTCTAATGACGTTTGAATAAAAAATACAAGGTTTTGGATTGCAACGAGAACTACGAGAAAATACTCTGGACCTCACATCGTAGGATGCCACTATAATTGCAGACCGGTTTCGACCTTTTTATGGTCTCATCAGTGCAATATAAGTGAGCATACTTACGAATTCGAAGACCCGAGTATTTGGCACAATTCGTTAGCCTTGCGTACGCAAGCAATAGAAAGTTGGAAAATCAATGGCTTCTCATCAAAAACAATTCGGTTGATGACAACACAACTTTTTGAGGTTGGCTTGTAAAATATGGTTATTCTTTGTAGATCAGTTTTTGTTTTTTATATTCTTTTAAAAAAACCATATGAATAAGGTGTCTTTATTAGAATACCTTCTATCTTATGCCCAATTTTTCGCAATTCTTTTTTTCGTAATGAGATGTCTAAATTTAGTTAAGTTAGCTTGTATAATTTCGATAATATAAGAATAACTTCATTAGAAGAAATAATCGAATCAAGTACAAAAATTCAGTTCAGTTATCAGTGTCAAACTTCGTGCACAATAACAAATCGTGCCAGCTGGCCTGATTATGCCGACTGGCACTCTTTTGTTTTTGTGCAACAAGTTGTCGAGGTGTAACCCGATAATATCGAAGTATTTGTAGTATTACTGCTGAAGATTTACCTCACATTTTACAAGGCAACAAAAATGCTAGACTTCCAAAGCTTTCGTAGGTTCGGGAACTTTTCAAACCATTTCTAAAATTCATTTAGGCCACGGTTCCTAATATAACCTAACTAAGCCAGTCTGTCAAGACAAATCTACAGCAAACAATCATAACATGCTGTGGCATTATTCCAAGTATTTATTAGTATTTTTGGCAGGAGACATATCGATAAATTTCGCATAAAAACGTTTCAAGAGGTTAAACATTAAATCTACTAAAAATTCACTAAATAGTAGGAAGTAGATACCTATACTTGGAGAGTGTTTGATAAGTTTTGCAGCGAAAGGAATTATGAATTAGAACCAGACACTTCAAAGACGAAAAATGCCAAATTTCTTATTGATTTTGCTGGAGAAAATTAAAGAACTTTGATGGTTCTGAAGAATCACTGTGAGGCTCTAAGAATTATAATAAATTATTTATTTCTTTTTGTACTAACATATAATGTCATTTGTTCTTTAAAAATAACTATAGGTAGGCATTATGACTAATAAAAGATATTGTTTCATTAATGTCTATAACTTATTTGTGGTGCGTTTTCTTGATTCATAATTTGTTTCTTTTGGGATTACACCACCTGTAAAATAACAAAAAGCAAAAAACCAAAAGTATACAAATTAAACATTCAAAGTGCAGTATCAAGGCAAACTTTTTATTACAAAAATAATTATTAAGTTTGCACACCGCTACTGGTTATAATTGAAAGGGCATCTTTGTAATACTACAAAGTTTTGTATACAACTAAAAAATCACTGATGAAATTTAGTTAATTTATCAAATATTTATTTTATTGCATATTATACAGTGGTTTCTTGGGGCAAACTATAGAAGTTTGCCTTCGCTTTGAATAGGTATTTAATTAGTATGCTCCTAATTTCCTGCTTTTTGTTATTTTAAAGGTGGTGTAATCCCAAAAGAAACAAACTATGAATATTGTTTCATTTTTATTATGTTCAGTAAATTCTCTTATTAAATACACCTCTAGAGTCTAGAGCTCTTATGAGATTGTAAAAGAAAATGTCACTGAGAATTTTTTATAAATCGTTCATTCGTGAATATCGACGGTATTTCCATAAGATATCTCAGCTCTCGGTACCTATATTACCGTTGAAAATACTGTTTTTACTTGACATCGTCGATTTTTTAACTATTTCCCTAGTCATCCTACCCGACAGAATCACGTGAACATCACGCACAAATGAGTGTCTTCTTACGTAAGACCTGTTAATTATTAATACTATGAACATCTCAAACACGTAAATATTTAAATAAACTCCGGCTTTCCAATGAACCAACCACGGAGATCATTCAAAGTAACCAACATCTTTTTTAGTCCACGTATACACTCAACTAATTTGGGCGCACACGTTCCAAGCGCCGAAAACAGCGAAGCATACATTGTGCGTATTTTAATCAAGGTACCCGACAAAAACAATGGCGCATATTAATCACAATTAAACATTGTGATTAATATGACTTGAATAATTTTATTACACCGTAATTAACTGATGGAATTCGATCCGATCGATGATTATTATCCAGCCGGGGCCAATCTAAGCGACTAACCTTAACCCGTATGGCATTGAATTTTATTCGTCAGAAATGAAACACATATTCCATGACAAATTTCACATTAAAGCTACCTAAGAGGCAGTGGGGAGATTTTGAAACTCTTAAATTTTACCTTATCGTCATCGTAATTGTTATACTGAGCAGGCGTATGATATTTCAAAATTGTCCTATTTAAACAGTGAATTTTATAAAAAGGATACATACGCTACGCTAAATACAGAGTGTCCCAGTGTGAGCGTACAAAAATTTACCAGGGGGTGGACCAGACCAAAATAAGAATAAAACTCTTATAAAAAAATTTCTCTGATGCACGCCTAACGAGTTACAGGGTGTTATTTTGAAAAAAAAATATTTATTGTTTAACTCTGACACCTGTGGTGGCCTAGGCCTACTCTTCCTTATGACTTCCTTTGCATGTATTTTTCTGCATAAAGAATGTAGTCGGTACTTTACACTCAAGTTACTCGAAAATGGTTGATTTTAGAGTTGTATAACAAGAGTACCTTTTTTTGTTCAGAATTGATAGCCGATTAAGGAAAACTTAGTTAATCCACGAAAAAGTAGGATATGCAAGAGTTATGAAGACAAAATCATAAGGAAGAGGCTAGGCCTTAGGCCACCACAGGTGTCAGAGTTAAACAAACACCATCTAGTTTTAATGACCTTTAATATATGTACACGTCACCCAAAAATTACCTAAATCTACGAAACGGTTTTTAAGGAATTATTGCGGAAAATTCTTTTTTTTTTCTTCAAAATAACATCCTGTAACTCGTTAGGCGTGCATCAGAAAATTTTTTTTATAAGAGTTTTATTCTTATTTTGGTCTGTTCTACCCCTGGTAAATTTTTGTACGCTCACACTGGGACACCCTGTATATACCCTATTCTTGTTAAAAAATTATAGCAGGTGGCGCTACATGTATAATATGGACCAAAATAAAGCTTAAGCCCAAAAGACCCAAAACTGTTCCTTGAGGAACGCCCTATTCTACAGTTCTTGGATAACTTATATCATCCGTTTTTACAAAACTGCTGCCTATTATGTAAATAGATTCTAGGATATTAAAAATGTTCCCTCTTAGTCCGCGCAACATTTCAATTTATGGAGTAATTTTGTATGACAAACCGTATCGAAGGCTTTAGCAAGATCCATAAGAACACACAACGTTGGTTTATATATATCTAAGTTACTATACATATTACTCGTCAGATTTAACTAATAGCATCTTCAGTAGATTTACCCTCTCTAAATCTATACTGATTGTTAGATATTATTTTATATTTGTTTAAGAATGTTATTATTCTAACTTAATAATTTTTTAATAATCTTAGCAATATTTGAAATAAGTTAAATTGGCCTATAGTTTATTATTTTTGTACTGTCATGTCATTTCCTTTATGCATTGGTTTAATTATACCAATCTGGAAAACACCCTGTACCAAAGCGTTTAATTATTATAAAGGTAAGCGGCGTGATTATCTCTTTTGGTATTTCCTTAATCATTTCAGTTCTTATGTCATCGTAACCTAGAGCTTTTTTACTTTTTAACGTTTTAATGATATTTTTACTTCGATCTCGTTAGTGGACTTTAGATATATAGTGTTTTTCAGTACTTTGGGTTGCTCTTTATAGTCAGTAGGTTGCAGAATTTTGTCTGCGTACTTTTCCCAAGATTCGAGTAATGTTCACAGAAACGGTTAGCTTTAGCTACATTTTGTGTTATCACTGTTCCATCCTCCAAGACAATTTTGTTTATGTGATTATTTGTTTTACTTTTGTTACAAATTTTATCTAAAGTGTTCCACAAGTTTTTTGAGTCACCTTCACTTTTTTCTAGATATATATAGATATAAATATATACTAATACATAATCCAAGGAAAGCACCCTGACGCACTTTTTATCTATAATTCATTTAAAAAATATATTCCACTGTTTTTTTATTTGTTATTTATCTCGAGCGTTGATCTATGCTAGGTTGATTTATGCTAGGCGAATTTATGATTTTATTTCACAAATAAATATTTCTGTTTTTGGGACTTCCATGATCATCAACAGAATAAGTCAAATATAGTTTTAGTCTCCTTAGTGTTGTTTTCAAGAAGATAAACCGAAAAACTTTTTTTAGACAATATTTATACATTGTATAACTTGATTTGTTTTTGGTATAATATAAATATTCACTTTTATTTCCTAGTTAATCTGGATCACACGATTAGTTTTAAGTAAAAAATATAAATAAATAAATTAAGAATATCCCGAAAATAAAATATTAACAGCTTTTGGTTATATTACTTACATATCTCGTTTCCATTATCCCTAGGTACTGTATATATACTGCACTAACCTGAAAAAAATAAAACACATTACTAAACTGTTTACAATTGATTACATTAGCTACTATAAATTTATTGTAAATTTGTAGCAGTTGTTTTGTGTCAACTGAAAAAATTGCTGTGACCCATACTAATTAATAGTTTCTTCCTATTTCTAGTATATTTTTTTAGTTTTGAGATAAGTTATTTAATTAATATATTTTAATTTCAACATTATTAAAAAACAATATTAAAAAAGAAAACTACCATCGTCGCCTTGAAAAGGGTTGAAACCTTTGGTGTGAAGATATCACTGATGTAGTTTTCCACATAACACCAAAACACTATACTACACTCGACGCACGTTTCCCCAGCCAAGTTGGCATTATCTGGAGATGATTAAAACTGCAGTTGTAATCAGTAAAAACAGTTTTTAATCATTTCCAGATGATGCCAACTTGGTTGGCGAAACGCGCGTCGAGTGCAGTATAGTATTTTGCAGTGATACTACCGTCGCGCAATACATGTAATGATACAAATAAAAAACATAGTAATGCGATAACTAATCGCACTGATGTTGAGAAGTTAAGTGAATTATAAATAAATAAAACAAGGGCTTAGAAAAAAATTGTTTGTATCCGAATTAAAACCGGATACTTAAAAATTAAACAATGCTCAAATCCCATAAAATAAAGTATATAAACGTATCACTACTCATATAATCAAAATCCAATCAGCAACTCTGTTTACTGTTTAGTCAAGTAGAAAACTCACACAAGCATACACGAAACCACTCAGATGTAATGTGCAAAAAATGTTTTCCTTTAAAATAAATCATAACCGTAAAAATATTTTTTTAATAGACATAGTATATGTAGGCAATCAACTTTGTCAAAATATATCTTGTAGTTCACTGAAGATGGTTGAATCAACCGAAACGTCAGACAGAAAAAACAGTAGTAATAAAAAGTAACAGGTAATTTAATCACATTAGTATTCCAGTAATTTAATCAATTTAATTAATATAGGATATTTAGATATCCGTACTTTAGGATCTCTCTATTTGTTCTCATTTAAACTTCAAACTGCTCCTAATTTTCAAAATAAACTTCTCTTTGGATACCCCGATTTTTATTTTATTAATTATCTTTCAGTCATTCGGATAAAATAGCATAAAGTCCACCCACCACTTGGATGTCTCTATTTCGGATATATTGTTTGTTTAAGTATTATTGACGTTTTCCATCTCTCTTTGATACGTTTGTAAAAAATATTTGCAGTTTGCTTTTTTCGACACACGTTGTGACAGTTGATAAATGGCATATTTGATAAAAAAATGCGGCATCAGATGAAAATGTAAGATAGTTGGAACTACTTTACGTGCAAATAGACGCATCAAAGTTAGAGAACTATCTCAGATGTTCAGCATCTGCCTTGCCTATCACAAAGTTGCTGCTCAGTGGATTACATGATTGCTTACTGAATTTTCTTGCGTTCGACCTTATCATTACGTGATGAGTAACGTCTTGATGAGTTAATGGTGATGAGTATGAGTCTTGGTGTTACTACGAACTAGAATCCAAACGTCAGCACTGGAAGCATGCAAGAATATTTATATTAGTCTATTTACTGAGGCCATCAAAAATCATAAATATTCTGCTTGCTGAGTCACCCTACCCCAGCTGATATTTTTTACTTCCCGCAGTGTTCATTCCAGTGCATATGGAATTATTTTCAGACACTAAAAACCAATAACAATTTGAAAGAAGGTAATCTAGTAGAGTTTAAACGCGAAGATATTCCTTCTAGAAAAGATTTTCGTTTGCATTTTATTGCTAAAATGTAAAACCTATTTTATATCATTCCTTATGCCTTAAGAAAGCAAAATCGCCTGGTCGTCAAAAAATCGTAGTGTGCAGGGGGTAGTTAGGGGTGGTTTTCCAAAAAATTGTAAAAATTTTTTTTTGCTTAATTTACATCTACACAACATGTTTAATCATTTCTGAAAGTTTTGTTCTAAAATTCCAAGAGGAAGTATTTTATTTTTAATTTTTAAATTATCTGTGCAACACGCTCTTATATGGAGTTGCTTAATATAAAACGCCTCGCGCTGAAACATCGAAATTCCAATATCGTTTACACTAAGATAACTCAAGAATGCTAATTCTAATCAAAAAAACACTTTCTATGAACGTTGTAGATTAAAGATCAAGGATTAAAATGCTTTTTTATTTTTAAAAATCCGACAAATAATTTCGTCAAAAAACTGTAAAATGTCAAAGCATGTCGTTACCACCGCGCTCCGACGCGGAGATGCGAGGATGGTTGAAAATCGCGTGGCCCGCGGTTTATCTGAATGTTAAAGTTCTCCTTATGTATTTTGGAGCTTACACGGTCGCTTTTCGTTTAAAACAGCGGAAGATACACTGTTACTATAGCAACCGTTCTGATAATCTAAGATATTATAAGAATATAGTGGCTTTTAGTTTATGTACCTATTTGAGTATTGAGTAGGTATTTGTAAATATCTTTTCAAATTCAATTAAATAAATTAATAACAGTTAAATATTAATAAACATTATTTCAAAAAATAATTTTATTAATTATAGGTATCAATTATCAATTACAGCATTTAATTATGCTAAAATCCGCGTTAAAATAGTCCAAAAGTAGGATAGTAAAATTGTTTATAATTAACACTTAACCTTTTTAATAAAGTCTTTGATAATAATGTGTAATAAGATCTAATATTAAATACTTGTGAAGTTGTGATATACATATCACAAATATTATGGGTGCTTGTGGAGTCGATATTTCGTGGTAAAATCTATTTCTGTAAATAAACAAATAATAATTGGTAAATAAGAATATAATATTAATATACTTACAAAATTATTTTACAGCATTTAGCTCGGAACTCGGAATTTTCTTCACTATCAGATAACATTTTCAGGGAAGCATTTGTGATTTTTAAGTTTTTCTGTACTTTATTTGCACGTGTAATTTTAGCCATACATTTGCAGGACCCAATGCAACAGATTTGTTTTTTCTTGCAGGAACATTAAGGTCCCTTGCAATCTATAAAAATGTTTACGTAAATTAATAATATACTTATAATAATAATTTCTTTACCTTTTTTACAAATGCAAATATTTAAAGTATGGGTGTTCTCGGATAGTATTGATACTGTGGTTAAAATTGGCACCAGTTTTCCGTCAACAATTTTCCAGCCACAATCTGATACCTACATCTGGCAAGGATGGTCTGGGTATCGTACTGTTTAGCCATATTTTAGTCTGGTAGTATACACGAAGACAATGCTATTTTAAACTGTCTAAAGTTGGAGGTAATTGCTGATCGGCTTTGAGGACGCTAAGATCCCTGTAAGGTCATTTATGCAATGCATATTTTCGTTGTTTGTATAGACTCTCATTACAAACTTTACTTTATTTTAGAAGATTTTAATTTTAATAAATCTTCTTCTAAATTGTCACTTATGCCACCATTTCTAAGTAAATTGTGATGTGATAAAAACACTTTCCAGCATGGTTTTTTGGCCATTCCCACAAACTGACTGGTTGTATCACAAAATGTCAGTGCATGAAACGCTGGTAGGCATTTTGTCATTGAACTGTCCATTTTCAATTCATGGATTGATATAAATATTGTCTGGTAAAATAGAAGGATATACAAAATGCATATTAGATTGTAAGGATAGATATGTTTTGTTACTATTGGAATTTCAAAGATACTGACGCCACACATTGGGATGAAAGTTCGAACCAAACAAACCGAAAGATTTATAGCAATCCATGAATTGAAAATAGACAGTTTAATGAAAAAAATACCTACCAGCGTTTCATGCACTTACAGGTTGTGATACAACCAGTTAGTTTGTGGGAATGGGCAAAAAACCAAGCTGGCAAGTGTTTTTATCACATCACAATTTACTTAGTAATGTTGGCATAAGTGACAATTTAGATTTATTAAAATTAAAATCTTCTAAAATAAAGTAAAGTTTGTAATGCGATTCTATACAAACAACGAAAATATGCATTGCATAAATGAGCTTAGAGGGATCTTTAGCGTCCTCAAAGCCGATCAGCAATTACCTCCAACTTTAGACAGTTTAAAATAGCATTGTCTTCGTGTATACTACCAAACTAAAATATGGCTAAACAGTACGATACCTAGACCATCCTTGCCAGATGTAGGTATCAGATTGTGGCTAGAAAATTGTTGACAGAAAACTGGTGCCAATTTTACCCACAGTATCAATAGGTGCTATCCGAAAACACCCATACTTTAAATATTTGCAGTTGTAAAAAAGGTAAAGAAATTATTATTATAAGTATATTATTAATTTAAGTAAACATTTTTATATATTGCAACGGACCACAATGTTCCTGCAAGAAAAACAAATCTGTTGCATTGGGTCCTGCAAATATATGGCTCAAATTACACGTGCAAATAAAGTAAAGAAAAACTTAAAAATCACAAATGATTCCCTGAAAATGTTATCTGCTAGTGAAGAAAATTCCGAGTTCCGAGCTAAATGCTGTAAAATAATTTTGTAAGTATATTAATATTATATTCTTATTTACCAATTATTATTTGTTTATTTACAGAAATAGATTTTACCACGAAATATCGACTCCACAAGCACCCATAATATTTGTGATATGTATATCACAACTTCACAAGTATTCAATATTATATCTTATTACACATTATGTATTATCAAAGACTTTATTAAAAAGGTTAAGCGTTAACTATAAACAATTTTACTGTCCTACCTTTGGACTATTTTAACGCGGATTTTGGCATAATTAAATGCTGTAATTGAGAGGTATATGTATATAATTAATAAAATTATTTTTTGAAATAATGTTTGTTTATTAATATTTAACTGTTATTAATTTATTTAATTGAATTTGAAAAGATATTTACAAATACCTACTCAATGCTCAAATAGGTACATAAACTAAAAGCCACTATATTCTTATAATATCTTAGATTATCAGAACGGTTGCTATAGTAACAGTGTATCTTCCGCTGTTTTAAACGAAAAGCGACCGTGTAAGCTCCAAAATACATAAGGAGAACTTTAACATTCAGATAAACCGCGGGCCACGCGATTTTCAACCATCCTCGCATCTCCGCGTCGGAGCGCGGTGGTAACGACATGCTTTGACATTTTACAGTTTTTTGACGAAATTATTTGTCGGATTTTTAAAAATAAAAAAGCATTTTAATCCTTGATCTTTAATCTACAACGTTCATAGAAAGTGTTTTTTTGATTAGAATTAGCATTCTTGAGTTATCTTAGTGTAAACGATACTGGAATTTCGATGTTTCAGCGCGAGGCGTTTTATATTAAGCAACTCCATATAATAGTGTGTTGCACAGATAATTTAAAATTAAAAATAAAATACTTCCTCTTGAAATTTTAGAAGAAAACTTTCAGGAATGATTAAACATGTTGTGTAGATGTAAATTAAGCAAAAAAAAATTTTTACAATTTTTTGGAAAACCACCCCTAACTACCCCCTGCACACTACGATTTTTTGACGACCAGGCGATTTTGCTTTCTTAAGGCATAAGGAATGATATAAAATAGGTTTTACATTTTAGCAATAAAGTGCAAACGGAATGACACGATAGAATCATTTTTAAACTCCACTAATCATACGCAGATATGCATTGATTCAGTTGGCTCCATCTACTCTGTAAAGAATATGGACGGGCAATGTGCCATGATTGGCGTTGCATTACTCTGGCATCTCCATGGAAGTCTCGCCACATCCTTCATTGAGATCAACCACCAGGCTTATCGATGTTGCATATCCCAACATCATGCCTAATTGCCTAAAAGGCATCGTGAATTTAAGCAGTTTTTCTCACCACTACTATCATATTAATTTTTATACCTATACTATGCTGAATCAGCCTGATCACTAGTGTATATTGTATTTTATTATTAGTGATGCGATTAATTATATTATAGTATACTACTTTACTTCTAATAATATTTGTGGACTTTGCCATTGGCCATAGCAGTTCAGGCATAAAATTTAAAATATGTAAATAGATATTTCAAGGATATACGCAGTTAGTATGGGATCTCAATAATCGTATTTGAATTTTGTTAATATTAATGTGTACGTTTAATAGCGTAGTATAATTTAATAATGTATGCCTTCCGAGTTTTGACTTTCATATATGTAAAAAATTCAAACAACGAATGCATTTGAATTTCATTAGGTAATGTTTGCCACTTTTTTGTTACATAACGCTCGCCATGGATGCTTTATTATTATTTAGCGAAATCACCTTTTCACCTTTCGCATTGGGTCGCAATTGCTGTGCAAATTTCCAAATTCTAAGCATAATACACAATTGGGTTTGCCTCGATTGTTATACGTTTTTTAGAAGGTCAGTGAATTGTTTAAACCATTTAAATTAATAATTTGATTATGATCAAGGAGAAGACGCCATGTATATAGACATATATACATTATTATGCAAGTGAGTTGGCTATATTTCTGACTACAAATGGTGTAAACCTAAACCAACTAACCAACTTTACAGGCTTTCTTAAAGAAATGCTTGCCTGTTGATAGTCGTGGTGTTGATTTTTTTTCAGCGTGGGTGTACAATGATGACGTCACATAAATAATTTCTGATAATTTTTTAGTGAAGAGCATGTTTATATTTTATAACCCCAATATTAATATTTACATAATACCTAAAATAAAAATATCAGGCAGACATGGTCTTTACGAAAAGTGCTGTTGTAACGGACTGTTGCAGAGTCCAGATGTAAAAATAAATTAGTAGCAACCTTTACTGCGATAATTCATCTCCGAAACAAAAACTGTTCCTAGACTGATGATGTTTGTACATTTTAATAGCACCTGCCAAATTTTGAAAACTGTTTACAAAACAGAAATTTGATAAACGACATAGTACTATTATAAATCAATGTTATCTTTTACTACGAATCATTTTCGTAAGGAGATTATGTGGTTCAACATGTTATGATGATTGCTTTGTTGATGTTATGGTATTCAATTCATGAGAATGTTGTTGCATCTAATTGCAGTTGAAAACCACAAATTTTGATAATAGAATACCTTGTTATGCTTCTGTTTGTAGTGCCCTTAACTTAAAAGATATATTGTATTATATAAGATATATTATATATATATTATATAAAATATATTATATATATATATATATATATATATATATATTAAGTGAACAGTTTTTATACTGAATTTCACAATTACATATACATGTTAAATATGTCCAAATCAGCGGTGATTTTATCAAATCGATATGTGTTTGTTACTTAGAAATCAGACAGTACCGCTGGTATGGCGGGAGGGATAAAGGTTTGAATTTGATTGGAAAGAATATCATTACATTTTGACCCGCGTGAATATTCACATCTCTTAAATACATTGTATTTGATTTCAAGTATTTAATATCTAATAATTTATAATTTAACATATAATTATTATAGTTTTAGTCTGCTAACGAAATATGTATATTTATGGCAGATGTGCATGGTGTGTAAATCTTTTGAACATTATTGGCATTATTATCTGAGCTTGAACCGTGCATTTTTCACGTACGGACGTACGCAATAACTTGCAAAAATAAAACTACACGTTGCAGATGCAAGAGTGGGGTGTATAAAGTAGAATAAAGAGGGAATATGTCGCATTGAGACTTGGTGTCTGTTCCTGTCCTTGATAGGTTGAACTTCTGCGTAGCAGTATAGCGATATCAGATTCGAGTCACCAACACTATTTACGCCCGATGTATCTCGAGCTGTGTACACCCGCCTTTAGATTTATAGTTTGACGGAAGCTCTCTCCAGAGCGACCTTTTAGATTGTGGTTTTCATTCATTTAGAGTTCCTTACTGAGCTTCGTTTTTTTTTTGTTTTAATGAGAGCCTTTTTAAATTAGACATTATCCTTGATAGTTCCGTCTTCCGTACAGTCTAATATCCTTGGTTTTACTTTCCTAAAAATTTAGTCTTCTCGGTTATAGAAAACGAGCCTATTCGTCTTTGTCTTTTTAACACATCAGTCAGTTACTTCTGAAATAAAGTAATATTTACATTTTTTGGCCTCATTAGGCATGTTTTCTGTCATTTTTGGATTTTTTGTATGTTTACACATGTTAACAGAGATTGATTGACTCACATGACATTCAAGTGAATGAAGTCATCAACAAACATTTAAGATATTCATGTTTCTGAAGTTCCACAACATATTTTTAGACCAATGAGTGCTATATTGGATTCTGCAAAGAACCGATTGGTCCTTTCATTCATTTGTTATCCTGAGTAGTAGCCTACTAATTTATTTATTCTTTTCTATAGTTACATGAAATTATTCCTTTGGTAATTCAAGTTGAAGAGTCACTAAGTTGGTTAAATGCCCATGGCTTGCTTGTAGGTACATACCAATCTGCAATGGTATTGACCTAAATATAAAACACTTGAATGTAATAAAAATAAAGATTCTGCGAATGAAAACTGTTCTTGCAATAATTTATGTATAAAGAGCGTCTTTTATTTACTCACTTGTATTTCATTTTCCAGGTTGAAAAATTGGTGTAAGGAGAGAAAAAGTAAATAGACAATTTGAAATTATTGTCCTTGGTATTTCCCTTAGAAATTTTGTCTAAACTTCCAGCAAAACTTGTCCATATAAAGACGCAGAAGTAGACTTTGCTGTTGATATTTACGATATAGTAAATCGCTACTTGCTATATATTTTATTCACGTTCTATTTAAATTATCCTTTCACCGAAATTGTTGAATACATTTTTATTGATATTCTGACCACACAAAGCACTTTAAACCAGGACCTGCACAACATTAAGAAACTATTAAAGATTTCTATTCTTAGAGAATTAGTATCGAATGTTAAATTTATTGATGACAAAAGACATTTATTATTTCATAAACGTGATAGGTAGGACCACTCGGCCTTGATTTTTGATACATTCTAAATTGTGTGTGCTACAATAAATCACTGTTGCACGGTTTCAGCATGTGCTTGCCTACTTGAAATTTATTCATTATTTTTTCCATCTGTCAAGGATAGACACGAAGAGCTTATTTACCACAAACAAAATTTGTAGTGGACAGTTGTCAAAATGAATGGGCTAGTTATTGTCTATGCTAGTTATTGTCTATTGTCTAGATCTATCGCAGATTATAGTAGTAGGAAGACATTACAAATTCATGATGGTAGTTGTTGAACCAGTTGTGATTGGCTCCACTAATTTATCCAGTGTTAACGCAATATTCAAATGTTGACATTTTTACATACTTGGCCTGATTTCGAATGTATAAAATTTGGTACAAATCATTTATTAATCGACATTTTTCCTGTACAAGTTGATGAATGTATGCATTTAATGAGTTATAAAAGTAATAAATGTGAAAATTTAACACGCACTGGTTGATCGCTAAATACAAATCAACATTTTTATAGCTAAACTTTAATTTTGAACTTTAAATTAATTATTTTTTGTTACGTATATTATGTACAAGTCTGATAAATTTTTTTACAACTCTCATTCAATTGTAATCCAATTTTGTACGTTAGTGCTTATTTTTATTAAATATCTTTGCACTGTCATGTCTACGTAATGTGACAAGGTAATCCGATTAAATGTCGGTTTTGTGGAAGCCATTCAAAGCACAGGTATGTAGATAAATCTTGTCTTTTAAACTATAGCCGTTCTAAGATTTATATCGAACATTTTCTGTTCATTTATTGCACGTTTGAGAGTACATTTTCTAAAGTATGCAAAATTTTTCAAGCAACATGATTGACGGTAGATTTTCTCATTTTCTTTTGTATAAGATGCTCTCAGCAACATGTAGTATTCAGCTTATAGTCGTTAGTATTTTGTTTAGATTTAATTCTATATACACCTTATATACACAATTTTCTTAAAATAAAACCAACTGTATGTGACCAAGTTTCAACTTTAACGCAAGTGGGGAAAAATCTTGGCTGAATTTTAATTTCAAATCCTAATTTTCCTTTTGACCCATTCTTACAGAAAATATTACTAAATCCAGATATCAAAAGAATTTAATTTGAATGCAATTTCAACATTTTATGAAAACTGTTAACAGTCACATAAAGCGAATACAAAGAGCCACCACGCTTTTGATACATATTATTTGAGTTGGCAGCCATGAAGCTTGGCACAATTTGTATGTGTATGGAAACAATGAGCATCTGCGGCTGTAGAAGCACTTTGCAGAGTCACTTCACCAAAAGTTATATTAAGTAATCCATTCTCACTAGATTCATTATCACTTGGGATTGCTGTTGCCAGTACTCTTGACTATGAATACAATGTAAAGTTTTGTTGTCGTTTTTATGGCTGTTCTGTGGTTAGTATATTTGTTTTTTAATGGCGTTGGCAACAAGGGTTTGAAATAGTATCAGGGCATTCACTCCACATGTCAAAGAGAAATTTATCGGAAACAATAAATCTGTTGCAATAACAGTGGTCGAAGTTTTGAAAAGAATTATTAAATCAACACAAAAAATAGAGAAATTGCATATGGGTGTACCGAATGTGTGATATTTTAATTTGTGAAACAAGCGAACGTAAAAAATTATAAATGGTGCCTATCAACTTATGTACAGGGTACTCACGGGTACTCAGTACTCCTTATGGTATGATGGAATCAGAGTTTTAGAACGTTTTATATTCACGAATCAACATGAATGGCATGAATGGCAACGAATTAACACGATAGGCATGATTTTATACTAAAAGGCGTCCAAAAAATAATCCATATAACATTAACTAATAGGTATACCTACTATATGGATTATCAGCTTGTTAATAGTCTAAATGTCTGTAGTTTAATAGTCAGAGGAATAAGTAAACCAAAGAGGACTCATTTACCCATTTATTTACACAACCGGAACGTTTTTGTTTAACAGTTTTGAAAATTTGCATAGCTCACATATTTCATATTAAAAAAATTTTAAGGCATTCGAAATCAAATCTTAAGCGGAATAGTTAGCAATTATATGGAAATAACCTTGATGTTACTTACCCATAGGGATTTCACATGTTAATAGTAAATATATTTGTGTGTCACGAAAAGGGCCCAGTAGGATTAACTCAAAAAATAGTCAGAATTGAAATCTGAAAATTTGTATACAGCGGGTCCTCGCACTTGTCATGATCAACTTGCTTATTTTAAATGTAACACCCTATATATTATTAAAAAACGGCAACTTGGGTTTTACATGACTTTTTGACTGATCCTGTATACCTAATTTTGTTCTATTATAATAGATTTTAAAAAATCTTAACACTTTTGTGTTTAACATTTTTTGCTAGCTATCTTACTTTAGGAAATAGTCGACCGTTTCCATACATATCAGCGACCCTGTATTTTGATGATCTCCCTGTACAGACAATAATAATGTAACAAAAAATGGCCAGTCAACAACCTAGCATTAAAATTATTATTTTCGATTGTTGTAAATTCAAAGAAAGAGGCTGGTTATAAAACATACATTTTCAATTAATGATTCTAATAATAGATCTTGACCACTTTTAAGACACTGTTATACCGTTTATCGTTTTTGCTCTCGCTCCCGCTACCGGTGAAATGTATGTGAGCGTATACCGTGTCTTTGCCATTTACAATGATTTCTTATAACAATTCTTAACGTATACTTAAATCGTTTACACGGTCCAATAGTTCCGCAAAAATAAGTAAACTTGACAATAATACGATGGAAAGATAACTTACATTAAGATTAATATTCAACCTTGCAACTTAACATGATCCTACTTACTCCCGCTGGTTGTAAAAGTGATACGGGTGTATTTTTACATCGTGCTTACTATAAATCTTATTGGCTAAGGTTGGTGTAACCGCTGTATATAGCAACCATGACGATTTTTATAAGCGCATAATGTCCTATAAAACTATATGAAACTATAAAATTCATTGGGAAATAAAATTTCCCAATGTCGCGGTCATTTTCATTTGTTCGTATATAGTAAAAGAGGCTCCGTCACTTTAAATGCAACTGTTGTTGTTGGAAGGCGGCGCGGTTACTCGCAGCACTCATGGCTTTCGACCCATTGTGCCTGCCGCTAGTCGAGAGCTATTGGAAGAAACCCGTGCTGTGCGCATAAGCCAACACTAGTTCTAGTGGAAACTCTCTAATGTCCTGGGGCAGGAGATATGCTGCACCCAGAAGTTTGTGTCTCTTGAACATGAGGCAGGCACAGCGACAGAGAATATGAATGGAGTCCTCGTCATCGTGTCCACAAAACCTGCACCTTCTAGTGTCACTAACTACCTTCAGTGTCACCTTCTAAGTACAACTGTACTTATTAGCTTAGATGTTAGATGATGTTCAAAAGTAAAAGAACTACTCTATTGTGAAAGAGAAAAAGCTACTGACGAGCGCCGCAAGTGCTTGCAGAAGATTGTACAGTATCTGATCTCTTTGGGCAGTGTACTTGTTTAGTAGAAAACTTTCGGGGCAAATCTACGCTGATTTTTTCGTTAAGATACACGTCAAAATAAATGTACGACGTATTTTATACATCCTGTAAGTAAATATATAAATTAGTTTAAATAATTTTAGCCAGTAAGGACAAATAAATCAGTAGTTAATATGTTTTCATTAAAATAAACAATGCCTTTGTGGTAGGTCAGAAACCGCATTATAATTTTCTGACACACCACATATAATTAACTTTCAACTACAGTATGAAGTAGTAGAACAAAACAATGCAATGGGTATCATTTAAATACTTATTTAAACTAAGCATTTATATATAATAATTATAATAGTGTGCGCAGTTATAAATAGGTTTACAATTTTTTATATTTACTAACTTGGTAGCACAGCAGCTACCAGTTTCTGTTTATTCATTCTATCGGAGGATTTTTGCTGCAGTGCTTAATTGAATGGGATTGGCCGCATAAATAAATAACGAATAAATCAATTTCAAGGAAACGAGAATTCAAGCCATGTATTTATATAACGTCTATTTTAAATATTAATTGAGTCGTACTAATTTTCAGTTGCATAACTAGTGACATCCTTTGATTTAAATTTAAATTCACTCATTGCAGGCTATTCCTAAAATGAGTAATGCATTTTCGATACGATTAAATAGCTGTTTCTGTATATGACGTTAAATTTATTCGATGACCAATTATTAAAAAAGTATATACGAGCTGCGTAATTTCATCGATGAAATACAGAAGAAGCATACCTACTTGTTTTACCCTCGTATGCTTCGTATTTTACTGACTCTGTTATTTTAATACTAATATACTTAATGCCTACTTTAAAAACAGCAGTTAACATAAAATAATATATTTTTATATAATTGTAGTCAATAATAGTGGTCTTTTTCATAACATAGATTAGTGTGCGGTGGTAAAGTGCAATATTCATCGGGAAATAAACTACAACTTTTAGGCAATCCAAAAGGCAAAATAGAAACTAAGGAAAAGTTAAGGATTTAAGAAATTAGCCGTAAAGACCGATCAAAAGTATCTTGGACAAACTAGAAGGTCAATTCCAACTAGATTCAAGGAACATATGGCTCATCTCAAATATGGTAGAACAGATAAGTCTAGTGTCGCCCAACATACGTTTGAGAACAACCATAAGATAGATAGTAGCAATTTAAGACTAATTAGGAATGTAACAATGTAACAAATAGCAGACAGCTGGATGCATTTGAGAGTTTGGAAACTGCAAAGTGTAAAAATAGTATGAATGGTGACAGAGGACCAATCCCATACTGTCCGCTTTATTGGTTAGTAAACCTCGGTCACTGATCCATAGCGACGGTTCACTGAACCGTCGCAACGGTTGACTGAACCGTAACAATAGTTTAGGTGTAAATAGGGCATAGTGTTAGCATAGGTTTAGTTTTAATCATCTCCAGATGATGCCAACTTGGTTGGTGAAACGCGCGTCGAGTGCAGTATACTGTTTTTGGTGTTATGTGGAAAACTACGTCAGTGTTAAAGTTCAGCATGTTTTGTTTCAATAACGCATCGCGTACTAACTTATATAGAGGTTGTATTCATTCACAAGCTTACAATTTTAATACTACACATTTGCGAAGATTGTTGACGTTGCGAAGCGCTACTGAGTCGCAAAATACACGATGGAATCGTGGAGCTAATCATAATTGCTAGGCATACACTATAAAGTTCATTTGGTGAAAGACGATAGTGATACTACTCACAGTTATCACTCATCTCATCACTAGTCATCAGTCATAATGTGTGAGTCACTACCAGTAAAAAATCAGTGCCATCATCTAATGGTAATACACGTGTCCTTGGTGCCCATGCTGATTATGCCCTCTGTTTACTTACACCCATTATCACTTTTTACCAAATCAGCTTTAGAGCTGTAAGATGGAAATTGCCCCCTACCAACATGCATTCCTATTTACTGATACGAAATATTGGATGTTTCTTTAGTAATTGCTGGAGAAAAATACGGTCAATACTCCCTGATATAAAGAATTCACTGTGGTGCGAGAAATAGTAATGAGTGTTTAATTAGAATTTTAATCTTAATTAAATTAAGATTAATTTAAATCAGAATATCTATACTCTCTATTGATGAGCTACATGTTAAGTTGAACAATTTAATGCGACAAAATATACAACTACGGAATAATATTTTGCCACAAAAACAGCTACAACTAACTAACTGAAGCGACGAGCCAGTCACGTTGGCGAGCAGTGGGAGGCAATTTTTTAACCCACGAAGTTCAGGATTTTTGATCTCTTATAATCTACAAGAAATCTATATCGGGATAATGTCTAAATTTTAGTGACGTACGCGTGGTTGGGTAATGAGTTAAACTGGAGCTGCTCCCAAGATTTTGTTCAGGATTTGTTCAGCCTCTTTCAGGATTTTCCCTGGATGTGACATACATAACTATGATAAAACACCAATATTTTTAAAGATAACAAGGGATAAATCATAGTGACTGGCTCTGTGTAGTCTCTAGTACCTACAAACTAGATGGCGCGGCTAAATCGCTAATATGTTGATTGCTAAAGGAGCTACGCACAAAATGATATATCGATGAATGACGTCATTACGTGATTGAATGATACTGGGCCGAAGATCTTTAATGATTAAGAGCTTTAGTGCCAATTGTACAAACATGGTTCATCTTAAAACCAATTGCACTGAGTTCTGATATCTAGGAAATAATTATTGAAACCATAGTTTTTATGACAGTAGCACTCAGTTACTTGATTGGAAGATGAACCATGTTTGAACAATCGGCCCTTAGAAAGTGAAAATGCTATTCACCGGAGGTTACTGTAATACAACGTTCTGCCGGTACTTTGTTTTGTGAAAATATTATAAAGATGTTGCAAGTTAATGATACACATAGTCATCTTCAAAAGTGATACATGTCCAATTTTATTTTACGAGTAGTGCTGCAGATATTGGTGTATCAAAGATTATGTGTATGTCTTCTCTATCTATCTCATATATTAGTAACTTGATCTGACTAAGTTTGAATAAAAAACTGCCAAAAGCCATTCTTTTATAATTTAATCAGACATTTAATTAATGTAAATTACTACTAGTATCTTATATAAATGGTCAAAGCCAAGTATAAAACTTATCTCACAATATTTTCAATTTACGGAGCACCTTTTAACCTTAAACTTTTATCAATATGACACATCATTAGGATAAGGATCATATGAAAATTAACTTCGTTAATGTCAATATTTGCTGTGATAATTAGGTTTTGATTGGCTTTATAGTTTTAATTTTTTTTTTGACGAATTGCGGATTAAAGGATATTAATAGCCAATTATACTATCCGCAATGTCTTGATCTTGATCAAAATTTATAATAATGAACACAGAAATATGACAAATTATATTAAAAAACCTATAGATAAACTTTTCATTATGATGACAAGGTGAGAAAGATTTTGATAGTTATGAATATAATAATAATATTTGTATTGAGTTTCATTACATTATTAATATTACGATGGAATTTCCTCAGGGATCCATCTTTGGGCCTTTATTATTTCTATTATTTGCGAACGACTTGCACAAGGCATTAAAGGAATATCCTTGCGTGCTAGTAACGTATGCTGATAATATTAACGTTTTGTTTAAATAAAACAATCAAGGTTGTTGAAGTTGCTGTCAATTTGATATTTGATAAAATGGCTTTATGGTTAGAAAAAAATAAATTACTTATAAATAGAGATAAGACAACCACTATGCTTTTTGAGACAAAGCTTTGCAAGTTATTGTTAGACAGTGGAATAACTATTTCCAACAGTTTTTTGCAATCTTCCCTCAGAAAACGGAGCTCTTTAGACTATGCATCGACGATAGGCTTAACTGGGTAGCACATGTTGATTATTTATGTTAAAAATTGCCTGCGTCGTGTTACAAATCACTCAATCACTGTCTCAAATCACCCTGTAAACAATGTAATCGATGTGTCCTGTTACTGTATTATGTTAATTTTTATTCCTCCATCTTTGTTAGAATATTTATGATTCAAAAATACGCAGTTGATATTCTGACAAATCTTAGATATACTGATTCGTGAAGGGACGTTTTTGAAAAATTTGAGACTTTTAACACGTTTATATTCATCACGAGCAATTATTGCATTTTATGCCCTGGACGTCATTATTCTGCGTTGAATCGAAAGGGTGCTTATTTCAATGTCTGCATGCCTGCTGCCAAAGAATTATCACATATTCAAAAAAAGAACAAACGAATATTTAGTCATAGGAGTTTTTGCGAAGAAATGACGAATAACGATCATTTTTACTGCCTCCTCATAAATAAATGTAAACCAAATTATTTTGATTCATTGTTTCATATTATTTGTATTTTGCATGTTTTGTTTGTTCTTTTATTTTACTCTATTGCTATTAAATTGTCACGATCTTGTTATTGATTTGATTTCAATTGAATTATGTTACTATATTCCATATGAAAATAAAGATTTTTCTATTCTATTCTATTCTATTGTCACTGAGGACGGGTTTTATTAATTTTATTTTCAAAAATATGTTCAATCATACAATATAGAAGCCGTCACTTAAATCATCCTTATTAGGCAAATCAGTATACCTAAAACTGTTGCTTGGGCTTATGCTTATGAACTTCTGGAGTTAATTTAGGTAGATGGTAATTTTCAAATAGTATTTTATTTTTTTAGGTGGTGGGTGATTGATTACAATTCAGTTAATATCAAGCAAGAATCATAATCGAAGTTCTATTATGGAATTATTATAATACACTATTAATGAGTGGAGAGTAGGTAATGATCTCGGTAATGCTATGGGTTTATGATGATTTCTGGTCTTGTAGTTACTGAATTATTGTAATATAAGTAAAGTGCCGGTCAATCTAATTCCCTGGAAAAGCTGTAGGATAATAAAAGAAAAGTTTGAAGGCATTTATATTGATTTTATACTTCAACCTATTTCCTTGTATAATACAGGGTAAAACAACATTACTTGGATTTACGATAAGAACATTTCGAAGGATGTATTGAAAATAATATAAAACATTATTTACTGATATCTAATCTGCACCTTGTTCAGCCGAAACGACCAAGCGGTTTTTTCGTAATTTTTATTAAATTAGTAGTATTTATAGGCCTTTCAGAAAACAATGGGAACTTTCATTAAAGCAAAATAGCTTAATAGAACTCTAGTAGACATCATACAGTGGCTAAAATTATTAACCAGTCATTGTTTCAGCTAAAAAAATCCAAAACTTGAAAAAACCAGTGCCGTCCAATGTTTTTCCCATAAATTTTAAATAGGTTACCCTCCTAGACGCCACTAGAGTCAACAATTTGAATCTTTTCATGTTAAAATAAGCCCCTTACTACTTTGAACCAAGTTTCATCCAAATTGCCGAAAGAGTTTTCAAGATATTAAGAAAAAAAATATATATTTTAAAAACCTTGACACTCTGTATCTCCAAAACGAGGCAATTTAGAACACACGTTTATTTGGACTCTTAGTCATAAAATTGGACAAGGAATTAGCTGCTACAGTATGGACATGATATTAGGAATACCCCGTATATTAAATAAAACAAATAGTTTATAACAGACCAGATACCTTAAAATAAAATGTAGGCCCACTGTCTCATTGATGCGGCACTACCATCTGATCAAAGTAGAGCCAAAAATATACAGCATAAAAAGAATGTGGAAACAGAAAAAAGTTCAAATTCATTATATAAGAGACAGGTGTCACTCCATATTCATTTATAATATTTATGTATAAATTAAGGAACCAATTATAAAACTATTTATTTTATTTAGACTGTTTCAGTAGATCAATAAGTTGAAAACCAAATCAGTAGATCTACTGAAAATCGTTTTGGTAGATTCGCTTTGGTAACTTTAGCTGGTTGTAACACTATCGTGGATTCTGAAAATTTACACGTGTTCTCGCAGAAAAAAATATGTATTTGTTTATTACAAGATATGTGAACAATTTTTGGAACAATATTTTTTGGTTATTAATTACAAAAATAGTATATATTAAGGGCGAGTGGCACAGAGACTACTTAGCCCCTAGATACATAGTTCCTAATATGTACTGAGCTTGCGAAAATATTAGGTTCCACAAGTAAGGAACACACCACACCACAACAAATAACAGCTGGTCCGAACTTGTATCACCTTCTTGATGTCTCTTATATTTATTTAAACTAAAACAACACCCAGAACCAGCTGCTGTCTCAAAAAGTTACTATTCTTCTTCATGGTCTACATGATCCAAATAGCGAGGACCTCATCCTCATTACTTGAATTAAAAACCACTAATAAAGTAGTGTCATAATAGTCACAACTAAGAGTATCACACCAAATGTTTCGTAGAAAATGCGTGTGTACATGATTTTCCTGTATTTTCCGGGGCTATAAATATTAAAATTTGGATTATCTGTGACAAGCACCCTCCGAGTTAAAATGGTCAACGTTTTGACCTTATCTAGACCGCATCAAGCGTTGCGGATCCGGACTTCGTTATCAGACGGCAGTGAAGGTCGCATAAGGCGGTTCTTGTCCTGCATGTTTCCTGTCTCATGCATGCTATCAGTATAAAATATGAGGACTCGTTTACAGTTACGCCGAGACAAGCATGTCATCTCGTGTGGCGTGTTCGTTACAGGAGAGATATGGTTGGGACAATAGACGATTCGTGCTATGGAGATGCAGAAAATCAAACAAAGGAAGAAATAATTGGTAGGGCTGGGGAAAGAGTGTCATTGTTTCTTGTGATAATAATAGTAATAAAATTCACAGATTTCGCAATTCTTGCAACCATCGGGGTGCATTGAAAATGAATTAAGGAAATTTGGAACTATATAGAAAGCTTGCAAAAGTTACCTTTTAATTTGAGAACTTAGCATTTATGACTTTCAGATTTTGCCACCTTGTTTATCACATTCACATGAGAGCTCAGATTCTCAGACTTGCAATTTGCAATATACGAATACGAATGTCAAACTATGCGCCCACGCCGCCCGCTCTACTCGGTCCCCCACTACCTAACCATGTTGGTGCGACATGCTCATCGCGTTACACTTTTCATCGAAACATAACCTTCGCGATCCTATAAACATTTTCAATGCTAATAATAATATATAGGGACAAATAACTGTAAGAAATATGTTTTAAAGGATATTTCAATTAAGAGCGATAGGTGCGGAAAATGCCACTCCAATTTCCTGAAACAATAGAACATATAACATCCTTATATAAACTACTAGCATGTGTACAATATACCAATAAACATAATACAGTGCCAAAAATTATTCATCAGGCCAATAGCTTTGAGATATAATCTGCCATCGGAACCTCAAGCCTACTACCAATATTCACCGCTAACTATAATAGAAAAAAATATTATAAATTATACTGGGATCTAACCATACCTTGGTAGTTATATATAATAATAACCATACCTTGGTAGTTATAGTATAATAATAACGACGGATGAAATATCGAGATGTTCTCTTCGAACTTCGCAGGCTCAATCCAGAACATACTGTGAAGCTTGTGGTACTGATAATAGGAGCCCTCGGTGGAGCAAGAGATACACTGCTTTCGGAACTGAAGATCATACAGGCATGCAGAAATTCGGCAGATCTTCTAGCCAGAAGAATGCAGAAGATGGTCATTACCACCAGAGGCCGACCCTGAGAATCGGAGCCAGGGAACCGGCCGGCGGGATTTCAACAAAAAAAATAATAATAGCGGATATTTTTTCACTTTAGGGTATAAAAGCAAAATTATAGTTAATATTTTTTCACTTTTAAGAGATGAGTTTAAAGGTGACATTATAATATAGAAACTTACCACCAGAATCATGTGCTGAATTTTATCTTGAATTTCTGAAGAATTCTCTATTCCGTAACGAACATTGTAAATTATAATCACAATTTAAACGTGAAAACACCACAAGTTTTTTTGAGGGTTAGGCCTGTAGTCAAACTCTCAAAATCCGATAAATAAATTATGACATTATCCTCATATTTATATGACAAAAAAATAATATATCATTGAAATTCTAAATAAATTTTTCCTCAGTCTGAAATTTTCTTACCGAATATCCCAAGTGCACAAATTAATTGCCGGACGTTTTTTCGCGGTGGTGAATATTTTATAGAAAATTTCTGACAATCATTTTGCACTTGGGAATTATAAATGAATTTTTTAATTACGTAAAAATGCGTTTTCTATTTTTATTCTGTTTTCCGACCATTAAAATTACCGCGGAAAATAACAATTTTGCTTAGTTAACCGATCCAAAAAAAGTCAGCGACGGGGACGATACTTTTTTAATTTATTATATTACAGTACAGTTAAATAAAAAACTAGCAAATTATTTATTTATGTTAAAACATATTTGACTAATGGTGCGGTAATGAAAATGGTGCTATACTAATGACAGCATCAGAAGCTCAGAAGCTTATTAAAATCATGCTCGGTTACTTTGGTTACATATTGGTTCCCATAAGAACTAAGCAGGCCCTGGCCGCTGTTATTTTTTAACCTATACTCAGCCTAATTTATTCCACGTAATTATTTTTGCAACAATAGACTCCCGTGTTTAGAGAATTTTTTAAGTGGGGTCATTTCTTATATCAGTAATGCTTTCTACTTGGTGCAAAATTATCATTTTGTTCGGCTATAACAAGAAAAAATATGTAAAAGTGGCACAACATGTCAAATACAAATTGCCAAATAACACGTCTGCCACACATAATAGCGATTTCTGCATTCTTATGGGGGGAGAATTCCATCGAAAATATTATATATCGGTTGTTCTCTAAAAATTGCTATAATGAGTGCCTTCTGGTTTTACAGGAAGGATACCGTTTAGCATAAAGAACAACCTAGGGCGACCGAGGCTTAGTAATCACAGTGGAGGATTCATATGAGAACCTAAAAATGCAACAATTTTTCATTTTCGTGATTTGCAAACTATGCGGCCTATTATACGAATTATTCCGATTTGATGGAAGAAGCGCATTTTTGCATAAACACGGCTTAATGATGGCTTCGAGATACACCTACATCGTGGGAGCAGTAGATTTTAAACAATACTCCTAAGGGCATGGCTCCTGGTACCCTTTCGTGGCATGCTATGTTACACGATGTTTAAAATTTGTACGGATAATTTCACGCTTTAAGACACAGCAAAATGTAGGTAGTTGATTAATTACAAATTACATAACTGCAATTAAAGCAATAATTATACAATATTTATTCCATAGAATTACTCCATAACTATTTCATTCACTGTCCTTGTAAACATATTTTGTTAATCCTTAGAATGTAAAAATGTACTTACTCAACGGTTTGGTAGTTTAACATGTTTTAATTTATAGTACAGGGTGTCCCATCGAAAAGTATCACATTTCGCCGCCTTATATCTCGAAAACTAAAAGAGATATCGGGATGCGGTTTGGACAGAACGACTTAAGATTTTTATAAGTTTTTTTTGACATTGTTGCCAAATCTCCAAATATATTGGTAAATTTTTTATTGAATACGCTCCTCTTTGGAGTAAAATTACTTACTTATATTAAGTGGAACACCCTATATATTTTGCCATAATCAGGAAGCCTAAACACTTTACTTTTCAAAAAGGTATACATTGTTTACATTATCTTGAGAATTGGAGCCACAAAATTCAGTTGAATGGGAGCACCTCTTACTTGAACAGTTTGTGAAGCTAGTCTTCGTTTTCACAGTAGCTATGAAAAACAAAAGTACAATAATAAACTGTATTGTCAGTTGTGTCAAATATTTGAAGTATGGATATAAAAATGTTCACATTAGAAGGATCACACACTTTTAATCATTTACTACTAAGGATGCACAAATGTATATTGAAATAAATGGTGGGTAGTTAAAACAAATTGTTTTCTAACTTATTCAAGTACTTTATATTTATACAGTTATTTTGATTATTTTATCTGTTATTTTTATTACTGTCATTGTGCTTTGTTGTTATTGTTAACAAAACTCGTTCCTACCGATTATTAAAGAATTATTCCTTTCTCCCTATCTGTTTTCATTTAAAAAGCAAATGCAGTCAAGTTCCACATCAAGTTTGATCAGAGATTTTAAAATTATAAAATATATAGGGTATTTTATTTAAAATAAGTGTACAAAAATATAAAAATAACTTTACAAAGAAGGAGGTATTTTTTCATTCGTATTAACCCAAATAAGAGTATTTCTAACAAATTTAATTTTGTGGCTCCAATTCTCAAGATAATGTAAACAATGCATACTTTTTTGAAAACTAGACTGATTAGGCTTTCTGATTATGGCAAAATACACAGGGTGTTCCATTTAATATAAACAAGTAATTTTACTCCAAAGAGGAGCGAATTCCAAAAAAGATTTACTAATATATTTGGAGATTTGGCAATAGTGCCAAAAAAAAACTTACAAAAATCCTAAGTCGTTCTGTCCAACCCGCATCCCGAAATCTCTTTTAGTTTTTGAGATATAAGGCGACGAAACGTGATACTTTTCGATGGGACACCCAGTATTATAAAAACATACTACACTACTGTATTTATGTTAATTGTTATCCGACATGCAACGCCAAGTCAACACGTTTCTGGGAAGGGGAAATGGCATCTACCGTTAAAGTGAGTAATATGTAATAAGTATACTTTTTAAATTAAATTTCTTTCAATTAGCTGTGAATAACTGATTGCTTCATGACTTCCATGTATTGAAACTGCAAAGTTTGAAAAAATCATGATGTTAAAAAAAATAAAAAATCAATGATACCTATAATATGATTCATTAGTCTCTTTTGTACGAAAGCACCCCGGTAACACACAAACTTTTTATTTCTAAAAACTCAATATATTGAGATTATTCGCAATATCTTGACTTTTTTCTCAATATAGTGAGAAATATTGCAATATCTTGATTTTTCTCAATATATTCACTTTTTTCTCAAGACTACGAGATTCTTTTGAATTATGCACTTAATAATAATAATAATAATGATGATAATATTTCTACCCTCATTCTAATCGCAAGGATTCGGAGAAAGTCTGCGACTTGTGTGGGAGAGGAGGTGGCTTATTATTATTCCAGAAACCGCAATTGCGCCTCTTGATAAGCCCTAGTCATCATTCAGTACTGGAATGACAGAAAACCTAGAAAACTACATTAGTTAGGTCCACAGATAAACATCAACCGATGTTAATCTCTCGTATTAGATCAAACTAACATTCTTTCTGCACTAGGTCGCACGCCAGGATAGTTTCCAACCCATCGTTGCGAAAAAAACTTAATTCAGACAGAATGGGGATTCAAACAACCTCTGGGTTTATGTAATTTTTTATGTGTATAGTGCATTCAGCAGCTGTGAAACAGGATTTATGCTATAAACTGTGGATTAAACTATACCAGGTGACCACAAAATCATTGTACAAGGCACCATTTTTGTCTTTGAGCTTACAGCTTTGGTTTTCGAGTCGAAAATATAAGTAGTTCGTCAATTCAAGACCAATATTTTCCGTAAAAAATCATTTGAAAATCACTTCCTGTTTTTCCGGACGTGGACCTATGTCGAGAATTTTAAATAGAACCCTGTATATTTTTTTGACCATTCGATAGGGCTTAAAATACCCTTTTCAATGTTACATGATTAGTGCCAATGTAAATAAATATACATAAACATATCACAGTACTAAGAAAAGTCAAGATATTGAGATTTTTTTAAATTAAAAGTATGTTTGACACCAGGGTGCTTTCGTACTTTTGGGATTGCACCACCAGTAAAATAACAAAAAACAGGAAACCAGAAGCATACTTTTTCAGAAAACTGAAAACCACTAAATTTAGTAAATTTATCAAATATTTATTTTATTGCATATTATATGGTGGTTTTTTGGGGCAAACTTTAAAAGTTTGCCTTGATACTGCACTTTAAATTTTTAATTTGTATGCTTCTGGGTTCCTGTTTTTTGTTATTTTACAGATACAGAATCTCACCACCATGATTCATTTACAATGAATCATGGAAACTCATCACAAATAAGTTACAGACATTATCAATGATTTATATTGAAAAAAATTTAAAAAATCACGATTTTCTTATTTTCTCATCAATTTTTTGAAAAACAAATAATTTTCCAATCCACAATTTTTTTATATAAAACGAGATACTTTCAATTTGCAAATATAAATTATGCACATCACTGGAACTATTGCCAAAGTCTACTTATTAGCGAGGGGTAAACCGCTGCGGAAGTTTGGTGTACACGCAAGTGGATTTCCGTGGATGTCCTGTGGAATTCTGTGGATTTCCCTGGAAGTCCCGTGGATGTCCTCTAGATTTCCGTGAATGTTTCATAGATTTCCGTGGATGTCTCATGGATTTCCACGGATGTCCCCTGGATATTCGTGGATGTCCGTGGATATCTCATAGATTTCCGTGGATGTGTGTAGATGTTCGGTGGATTTCCCAAGACGATCACGCATGCGTAATACTACTGCGCATGCGTGAAAACAATTTGTTAGTACCTAGCACATACCTAGGTTGTGATAATTTTTGCATGTTATGTCTAAAACGAGGTATAAAAATAGACAATTTACATTTATTTGATAAGTGTATACCTACAATCATTTACAAAAAAAAAACTTATAATGTATAATCTTGATTAGCACAGTGTGTCCCTTTTTTAAATTGTTTGTACATTTTTGTTATTTTTGAACGGTCTATCCCTGATATCTTTAGCGGTTCACAACCGATAATTGTGATTGGTCCGTAAAATATGTGTTCCTGATGAACAACGTCGACATCTTCTGTTTTCGGCCAAAAGAACTCTCCTAAATTTTCTTTCAAAAATTTTATTTTATAATTATTTTCAGTCGCATTGTTTAAGATTCGACCAGCATTAGTTGGGTAGCGTACATGTTCATCATTCGTTAAACAGTAAAGATATGTAAGCAAATGACTTATAAAATAGTGTCAAGGCAAAGTTCTAAAATTTGCCAAAAAAAAAAACACTGTAAAATAACCAATAAAATAATAAATATTTATTAAATTAACTAAAATTAACTAAATCAAATTTCATCAGTGGTTTTTCAGTTTTCTACAAAATTGTGTGAATATTACAAATCATATTTTGGATTGTCTAAATTAAATAATTATGTTATTAACTTTGAATATTTATTTTGAAGGCTTCTAGTTTCCTGTTTTTTTATTATTTTACAGGTGGTGTGATCCCAAACAAAACTACTATGAATCATGAAAATGCACCACAAATAAGTTACAGACATTATGACCATAAATTGTTTTCCTTTAGTGTCTATATAGGTACAGGGTCATTGGTTATATTTTAGCCACCCACCTAGAGGTTTTCCCTTTAATCTGAGGCAAAAAAGTTAAATACAAAAGTTGTAGGAAATCAAATGTAGTTTATTCCAGAATGTAAAATCTTTATATAGGGTGTTTAAAAAATGCGTGACATGCCAAAATTGCATTTTTTTAAATGGAATGCCCTGTATATTATTAAGTTTTTCGATTCCACGCAAAATTCTACGACTTTTTCATATACTAAACCCTATGTCTAAATTTAACCATTTTCTAATAAATGATGGTTAAAGATATAAAATATAGGTACCTAAAGATAAAGGAAATGATAATAAAATAATTCGGAATTGGAAAACCAAAATGTTTGACAATGCATATGACAGATATCGGTTTTTTGTTTTCATGGCTAACTAGGAATAGTAAGCACGCGTCCCTCAGATCAATTAAATTATTACAAAATTATGGTAGGTATATCTTTAACCATTATTTATGAAAAAACGGTTCACTTTAGATATAGGGTATGGTATATGAAAAAGTTGTAGAATTTTGCGTGGAATCAAAAAAATTAATAACATACAGGGTATTCCATTTAAAAAAATGCAAGTTTGTCATGTCACGCGTTTTTGAAACACCCTATATAAAGATTTTACATTCTGGAATAAACTACACTTGATTTCCTACAACTTTTGTATTTAACTTTTTTTCTTCAGATTAAAGGGAAAACCTCTAGGTGGGTGGCTAAAATATAACCAATGACCCTGTACATACATATAAATTATAAATTTTGTCATATTAAAAATAAACATTTAAGGAAGTGGGAATTTTTCCGTGAAAATAACACAGCATAACTAGTTTTCTATATGGTATGATACCAGTGATGCCGGTAGTACTTTATAATATACTCTTGTGTGTAACAACCTCGTAAAAAACTTAAGAAAATAAATAACGTAAAATTTATACCAGTTTTTGTTACCGGCCTGGACAAAATAAATATGATTTTTTATAACCAACCGTCTTGCTAATTGAATAATATCAAGTAGGTATTGCAAAAAACTAGCAGTTTCAAAGAATGGTTGTACATTATAGGTACAGTCCAAGCATGGTTCTTCTTAAAAAGGACCCTAAAGACCATTTCCACCAAACCAATCCTGAAGTTCTGAAGGATAAAGCGCTATTCTCACTGCATCTGTACGGGCATCAGCTAAACTTTTCGTACGTTCACATACGATGCAGGCACGATGCCGAGTAGATGCCTGGCACCAGAGTGAGAATAGCGCTTAAGGATGCAAGTTCAGGCCTTCATTTTTCCACTCGCTCTTCCATCATTAAGTGTCAATTTGCTGTCCTTGAAACACTATCACATCTTCCAAGTCTATTTTGTGCCTCAGATGTCGTCACCTCGTATTTTTCAGTGCTACACATGCTACTTATTTACAGTAGTAGACTGCTAGGATAAAGATTTGTATTAAGCCAATAGTAAGTCGCAACCTAGCTAGGAATAAGTCAATAGTAAGTCGCAACCTAGCTAGGAAACTGGCATCGTCGTTGCACGCTACAAAGTGTAACGTATCACGTCTAGAATTAAAGAAAAAATTATTAAATCAAGTGGGATATACCACTCAACATATTATGTTGGCAAATAAATACTTAATTGAAATTATCTATACAATTATTAGAAATACAATAAATCATCTGAAAATCACCTAAAAATAAATACAATGCCTAGCAGTAGTCATAGGTCTATAACCATATATTGTGATTACGTATTCCATAGGGCTACGTGTTCGGCTTTACACCATGTTCTTTAGTCAGATCTTTAGTAGCATGTATTTTAGTATTTAGAAAAGTTAGTTCCGGCAAGGATTTTCTAGAATTTTCTACTATCTAAAGGATTCTCTCGATCGTCTAGTCGTCGAACCTTATATCACAAGTAATCAATAATTGTCATGTTACCGATGAGCTCAACTGCATTTGTTCAATGTGTTGGACAAGGGAGAATTCCTGGTGTAATATATGTTTCTGCATAAAGGGTACACTGATTACGTGATAATGACGGATGACAAAATAGAGATATCAAATCCCGTGCAGTAAGGTGCTACGGGAGGAATCAACATTCATTCGAGTTATGTATGAACATTTTTAAGTACTACAACAACTACCAAACATTTTTTATGTAGTTTTTAACTGTTCGGGATGTTGTTTGCACAGATTTCACCAGTTCCTTCTCAGTAGGAACTTTTGGAGAACTGCTCTTCGCATATACATACAAGAAAGAAATCGTCATTCGTTTGATATACTTACAGCAGAAACAATTATATCATATATCGCCATCAAAAGTGCTAGTCCCGTTCGATGCAGCTGGATGAGTAAAATTTTATGAGTAATAGTGATAGATCTTATAGAGTGTTTCTCTATAAGATCTATCACTATTACTCATAAAATTTTACTCATCCAGCTGCATCGAACGGGACTAGCACTTTTGATGGCGATATATGATATAATTGTTTCTGCTGTAAGTATATCAAATAGTCATTCGTTTGATATACTTACAGCAGAAACAATTATATCATATATCGCCATCAAAAGTGCTAGTCCCGTTCGATGCAGCTGGATGAGTAAAATTTTATGAGTAATAGTGATAGATCTTATAGAGTGTTTCTCTATAAGATCTATCACTATTAAGCGTTAACCGCGCTCTTTTAGTGTTTATTTATTTATTTAGATTCGATAGTTCTATTGATCCTCGAAGCGTTTGGTTTCTAGAACTGTTACTATGAGACAGTTAAGAATTTTTGGGTAGTAGGTAGTTGGGTTTCGCTACTAGGTACGGCGCAGTTTTCAAACCATTTTGTTAGCTATAGGTACCTGAACAATCTTTTAGATGTTCATGTGACGTTGTTGTGTTGCCGGTATGTTTAAATGATTCACGAAAATAATAGGTAAATGAAAATCTTTAACGACAATCATAACCTTGCTTTTACCCATCTCCATCAAAACCTATTAAATTTAAAGGGCAAGGTCTTTTAATTGATAAGTTGTACGAATACGTTTCAGCGATAGAACCTCCATTTCCATGAGGCATTTGCTTCCATTGCAACCAAACTATTCAATATTAAGTTACCTACCAATTTACTCGTGCACAATATTTATCCAATTTCGTACAAATTCCAAGATTAAACAGCTTTAAAGTAATACTCCGTAACATGTCTCATATCTCTTATTACCTACAGGCCAAATTAATCTAAAATTAGACAAGATACTGAGAAACCCTATCAAAGTGCGCTTAATTGGTAAAACAATGAGAATATAGTAACAGAAATTTACTACAAGACCAACATTCCAGGCAACTCAATCCTCAATCGTTACACGGAGCCAGCTACTGTGCAACAGACCAGTTGTACGCTACCCGGATCCAACACTGACCTCTGTGAGTTCACGAGAGTTACTCGTCTGGTCGATTGGGAAGTTTGGCTTGAAATAGAACTCGCAGCGAATATGCAAATTCATTTAATTTTTTAGACACGTTACATTGGGTTTGTATGGCACGATCGGTGTACGTGTCATTCACTCAAACGCTACCCAGGGTCAACTCTGGTGTGTAAGCTTTTTAATAAGTGTATTTATTAATAGTTATCGGACTCAAATGTAAGAGAATTATTTCATGTTTATAAACAAGTCGAGTTGTTTAATAAAACAGAGAGAGATGGAAGTTTCTGTACCCGGCAGAAGCATAACACCGCCTGGCAACAAGGCTAGAGACAACATTTTCGTTACTTTTAGACCTGGCTCTGTAATAAACCGGCTTCATCGAGTGGGTTACATTCCTCCACCTTGCCTTCCTGAGTACGCTATCGACAAAAATGTTATTTATACTCTTAAATTTCATTCAACGTCAAATGGAGCAAAACAGGGGCGGAACCAGGGGGGATCAACACACACCTCTAATATACTAACAATGTTAATGGAAGCATAAACGATGACAATAGTTCGATTGTTAAAGATGGAAACAGAAACAAGCCAAAAGGAAGGTTCAAAGATGAGTGTCTTCGCAGAGAAAAATGTAATCCTGACCCTTGTTTCTCTACGACTTACAATTAAATTCACACACATGGAAAAATATTAACGAGTGGTAGTGTGCACTTGATACGAATACTGATGACTAGATTACAATTTTAAGTTATCTGAAACGACGCTTTGACTGTTACACCTCCTAAATTATAGGATTAGGATTTATATCCTAAAATATAAAATCTCTGATTTAATTTTATGTGCCAGAAGGTTCAGAACCGTATAAATAGTATTCATCTAGCATGACGCTAACTGAATGTAAAATATTAGCATATTGTGGAAAAGAATTAGAGGCTACAGCAACAATTTCGAATAATTAGAATTGTAAATAATTGACTTAAGTAAGCACAAATCCAAGTTCATGGACAATTATCGAAATACCCACAATAGTACAACAGTAAAATTTCCTATATGCCTAAAGATTGAAGATATCTAACATCGAGGTCATTTAATATTGACTAGAAGATTAATTTAATGAAATTGTGCAATTCCGAGTTGGAGCTGTTTTGCTGATAAGACACGCACGCCAATGTCCCCGATGTGTTCCTCGCGCGATAAAAATAGGAGCAATCATAGTAAAGCAGGAAGCAAGTACATATCCGCAAAATAATTTTGCCGTTTGCGAACCGGTTCAATCCAATCATGAGCGCCTTATCCGACTTATCACCCTTAATCGCTCGATTATCTAGCAGGTGGTCACATAGATTAGAGCTACCGAATGATTTTCCTGTTACATGTTTGATTTTACCTTTCTCTTAATCGTAGTTTGGACGTTCCAACTGTTCCCATCCATGTGCAGTAGAGAAAATCCTCAGGTATTATGTCACAGTAAAAAAATGGGCCCGCCGCACTAGGATACTACTACGTACTCGAAACCGAAATTCACCAGCTGATGTCGCGGCGGGATCGGCGTAGGCTGGGCACGTCGCGGACGGAGCGAAGTCTCCAAGCACACTACGTTCACGTTCGAGACTGAAACCGATTCCGCGGCTGCCAAAGCTCGAACGCGACGATACGCTGTCTCGTACTCCGGCCGCGTTCTCCTCTTTCTACTTGTTGACTGCCCCATCGCCTTCACTCGCTTTCCCGTGATAATGGGAAAGCGAAAACCTTTTGTCCTAGAAAGCTACCATTGTTCTCCCTAATATTGGAAGTAGTACATTTGCACAGGTAATTTAACCCTCTGTTTCCTAGAACGCAAGTTTTCCTTTTAGTGCAGTAATACAGTAAAGCCAGCCAATATTGGCAAATGCGACGACACGTGCACAATGTTAGTGCCTACTATAGAAGATGCAGAAATTGTCCACAGAGGTGGTGAAGCTAGCAATAGTGTGCCACAATAATTCTAGTAACACAAAAATACTTTGACACAATGTTACATTTTTATTAACTTGATTTAATTACTTGGAGCGTTAAAATGATTCAAACAATGTACATCAATAAAACGTTTTTTGGCATGACAATGACACTAATATGTCGTTGTCATGTGTATTTTATTTACAATATAGTTGATTGTACAGATAAAAAATGTTCTTATGCAGTGTTCGATTTTGAAAGTGTCAATCGATCATCCATCCATCTCTCCTCTCTTCCCACGTTTCTCCTCCTTGCGATCATCATCAACTTACATGTTTTTTAAATGCTCTTAAGGAAATCAACTTCGACCCTCCTCGATATCAAGGAGATTTTGCCTTAGCCTTGCTAAAGTCGTATATTCCTCCAGAAAGTGAAATAACGCTTCTCCATCCTCCCCTATATTTCGCATAAATATAGGAACCTTCTTTACACGTATCAAGGCCAGATTTTTTTTCTAATGTTGAGTTTAGAGAAAACCAGTAGACCAGGCTAGCCGGACTCCAGTAGTTGTCCACCAGTAACTACCCCTTCATAAGTACTTCATTTTAGTGACTAGCCAGTCCAGCACGCTCACCACTGGCGTTGCTCCACTACAGTACGAGCCTTTAAACCCTCAAAGATTGCATCACAAACTTCTGGAATTATATTTGACACAGAGGCATTAGATATGCGAAACAAAATTGATAATATTGTAATTGATAAAATTTGATTCGAGCACTAAATTTTTGTCTCAACCAAAGATAGTATTTACTCAAATTGTTGTGGAGTTTTGTATTCTTCGGGATCTTAGGTTCTTATTCAAACTCTCTTTTTTTATTGTACTTTCTTCTTGTATCATATCGACAAGCTCTATCAATAATATCAGATAATATCAATGATAATGATTTTACTGCACGACGCCATATACGAATTTTTCGTTCGTTCATTTTTCGTCATAAACTACAAGCACTGGTGTTTCGCGATATTGGTCTAGTTTAAACAAGTGTGGCCAGTTCAACTGCCTTTCCATAGCTACGAGAGGACAGTTACAGGCCGGCTATTGACCAACTGGCAGGACAGTTATTGGCTTAATCTGAACTCAGCTTAGGTATTCTGTGGCCAGATAAAACAGTATTAGGGTAGCTCGACTGTGGCTTAGTTTAGTTAGGTATATAATGAACAAGTGAAAAACTGTTTGTCCTATGGAAAATATTATTTCTTTTAATATTTAAGTAGCATATTTATTTAGTATGGATAATCGTTTCCTCGATAGAAGGGATTGCTCTTATTAGAGGGCTGAACGAATGCATAAACATAGGGCCCGCTTAGGGTCCGGCAACAGGATTGAATTATTTTTAAAAACTTACTGTGAGAAAATAAATGTAGTGATTCAAACAACCGATACTGAAACATGGACTTTATTGTTGGCAATTTTTAATATTTGTAAATTATGTCCTTGAGATGTCCGCCATGCTTATTGACACACATTTGCAGTCTCTTCCTAAAATTTTGCAACACGGTCTGAAGCAAATCTCCATCAATTCCGTTTACCTCTTCTCTAATCTGATGTTTTATGTTTTGTGTTGTCAGATGCGGAGATCTTGAAGGTCATGGAATGTCACCAAAACGTGAAATCAAGCGACGTGGGAACATTTGCCGTAAAACAGTTCAATTTCGCCTATTGGTATGAGTGGTGGCATCATCTTGTTGGAACCATACAATATTTTCCCCCCTTCTTTGAAGTTCTAAATTCACATATATCTCCACATATCGGTCAGAATTGACGGTAACGGTGTGGTTGTTTTCCTAAAAAAAGTATGGTCCGATTATGGCAAAAGCGGATACTCCACACCATACTCACTTTTTGGTCGTGAAGAGGTCGTTCATGCAGTTTCCTTGGATTGTCATGTGCCCAATAACGACAATTCTGTTTGTTAACGTATCCAGTTAGACGAAAATGAGCTTCGTCCGAGATGATCAGCCCATTGAGAACATTTGAATCGTTATTTGAACACTTCTAACATTTGTCTGCAGAAACGTAAACGGGTTTCTTTATCAATGTCATTTAGCTTATGAACAATCTGTACCTATTTCAAATGGGTGATAGGGTATGTCTTCGTGCAAAATGCGTCTTAAGCTTTGGTCCCAAATATTCAAAGCACTCGCGTGCCTGACGGCAGAACGCAACGATCTTCGCTGAACTGATTGGCTGGTCCTTTCAATATTTTCTGGAGTACAAATTGTACGAGTACCACCAAGAAATTTTGATACGACGCTGCCTGTTTCTTCAAAACAGGCAGCGTCCAATTTCAGACAGTTTTTTCGATACACAAATATCATAAAGTAAAAGCAATACCTTCTAATAACAAAAGCAAATAGTTAGAGATAGATGTTGAGAATATGTAAATTCTCCTAAAATGTAACTTTAATAACTAACGGTGAGATTTTGTGAACTTTTCGACGATATAATGTGAAGTTTAGATAGGTTGGTACTTAATTTTATATATTTACTTTCCACTAATATGACATCTTTAATGGTCAGTTTAAAACAAATTGATCTTTCGAAAGTACGATTATAGGAAATTAGTTATGAAATATTCTCTTGCTCAAAATATTTGTGTATCTAAACAAGCGGTGATTTCTGAAAAGAAGCGTAGTACACTGTGTTTTATTAGCTACTTACTACAAATTAAAAAATATTAAAAATTTTGTAAGGGAGCGATTTCGAATTCCGAACATTTTTACAAGAACTTTTGTACGTAAGTTTAAAGTTTATAGTCCGATTTCACTCAAAAATAGTATTTTGGGGGTACCTTTTTCTAAAAAAATTTAAATTAACATAGCTGTAGGAATTTATTTAACCATTGTGGGTGGTTACTTTTATGTGGCACATTATTCCATAAAAATAAATATAATACTTTGTCAAGGTAGTAATCTCAAGAAAAACGCCTCTGCTTCTCCCCACCGTGTTTGATATTATTTTTATTTAGGCAGTCCTTTTTTAAAATCTGAAATCGGAATAACTTGTAAGTATTACGACTTCAAATGGAGAATGTATATTTACAATCAATCTTAATAGAAAACTTAAGTATGCTATTAAGTTGGTGAAGTCTTGATTAGTATGTTTATTTGCATTAGAATAATTTTAATTATCGGGAACTTCCATTAATTTGCAGTTTAATGAACTTGCCGGGTATCAAAATATTATATTTATACATGAATTACTGATTCTGGTTTTAAATATGAATCAAGGTCGGAGAAGGAATTGTCTTTATACATGAGGAATTTTTACATGTTCTACAGAGGAGTGGGAGAATTAAGAACTAGAAGCCACCATATTTCAAATATAGGAAAGTGATATGTTTTATATACCTACAGTGGACAATAAAATTAATACCAAGCAATAAAAATAAAATTATTGTTTGGTAGGTATTCATTTCCTCATTGAATATTAAAAATACAGTGTGTCTCAAAATGTTGGAACAAAATTTTTATAGTTGAGATTAAAAAACGCTGAAACAAGACTATCAGTGGTATTAGTGCCACCATTAAACATTGCACAATGCCGAATTCGGTGTTCAAATCCATCAATTACATTTTGAATAATATCTGATGTTATGATTGGAACTTCTGCTATGATATGGTCTTTCAATCCTCCGATAGTGTCTAGTCTGTTTGCATAAGCTTTGATTTTTAAACAACCCCACAAAAAATATAGTGGATTTAAGGCAGGGGAGCGTGGTGGCCATTCAAACCCTCTTCACACCGAATTGGACATTGTGCAATGGTTAATGAAAATTACTTTGAACATCTACTGTAATAGAATAAAACTAGTACAAAAACCTTTATTTTTATTTAATTCCTTCTAACACAAGTTTTTACATTTGACAAAATAAGAAGTATAATCTTATATTGCTGAATTTGTGTTTAGAAGGGCTATCTATTTATAGTACGGCATATACATCCTATTTAAAAAATTTTAAAAAGTGCTCGCGTTTATCAGGATGAAGTATTACGGCTCGCTCAGGCTTATAGCCTGAAGACTGGTGCCTCTTAGTCCGTCGGATGGAGCGCGAAAAACCTTCTAGTTTCGGAGCTAAAAAAACTGAGGTATAACCAAATGGGACTTTCACCAGTCGAAAAGGCATGTTTTCTTACATAGAAAATCGAAATTGACGACTCTCTCCATTGGTCGAGGGAAAGATATAGACAAAAAACTGGTAAAATAGGGAAATATTTTTTTTAACTTTGAACACTCATAACTTTTTTTCTAAATAATGTAGAACAACAGTTTTTTTTAAGTTTTATTCCTCATTCAATTTCCTTTCTTTTGGTATATATTTCATTAAAGTAAAATTATAAACTATATTAAAAAAACAATAATATTTAGAAAAAGACAACAAATTGCCAACATTTTTTTAAACTCACCTCGCCATAACTTTCTTATGCAAAAAGCTATTTCAATGTTTTTTTTTTCAAAAACTATGCAATTTAATGGGCTTTATTTTGTCTCAATTAATATGTGGTCTATTTTTAAAAATAAAACCGGGAGCGGCATTTAAACGTCGGGGCCCCCGACGCAGAGGCATGCCTCTGCGGCGGGCTAGACGGCGATTTTTTCCCATCGCGATCGCTGCACCCGCGCCTAGTTACAGTATTTAATTTCGTATATTTGCACTTTGCAGTGAGAAGAGATCGTAAGTTTTATTCTAAAAATGTTGTGTTTTGTTTTATTTATAATTGGTGAAACGTTTGTCGTGGTTTTATTTTCATGAATTTTAATATTTGGTGATGGATAGACAGTTAGTTATTAATTTATTTCTGATACAAGGATTATTTTCCACATGGTATCCTCCAATTAAAATGGTAGACTGTAATTTATTATTATCCTACTCACAAAAAATTTGGTAATAGTAATACCAAAGAAATATTCATGGAAACGTCACACAAATATGACAACTAACAAAAAACGATATATTCCTATTCATCTCATTTCAAAAAAGTGATAAATTTTATTTAATTTTAAGGGTCCATTCTCTGTAGATTTGACAGGCATGAATGTTGGGTCGGATTGAGAGGATGAGTGGCCGATGGGTGGAGACTTATATATTCCAACTATCGAATTATTAAGATTTCGGAGGTGCACGTAAAGCCGAAGTAAAAAGGCACATGGAAATAAAGTTAGCCCTCATTGCAAGGGTATCGGATTTGTCTTATAATCGCAACAAAATTTCTTTTTAATGTTATAAATTATATATCACCGGAAAGATCAAAAGATAAACTAGGTCCCTATAGTAGGAAAATTTTGTTTAATACATGTATTTTAGAGAAGATAATTTTTGAAAATACGCTATTTTAGTACAAGATTGTTTGCCTGGAATTTTAAAAATAAAAAGAAATACCAAAAATTACTACTATAGGGACTTAGATTAAAGTCTTATCTTTCAATACTTTTTTACTAAAAGTCGCTATCTTTTATAGTTTTTTTATAATTAGACACGAGCCGAACGCCGATTTAGGGCTTATTTCGACCTAGTGAATGCACTCTTAAATTGGCGTGTGAAGAATTACCAAGTTTTCACAACCTCACAGGATGTGATACAACGTGATGGGGATGTGATACGTCTGGGCGTATCACATTTAAAATAGGAAAAAAATTCTTGTGAGGTGTACTGTAAAAATTGCGGCACACTCAACCTCCACAAATTTGCCGAAATGGCACCTGACGAAGGAATAAGTTCGCCAGAAGATTTGTAAGTTTTTTATACAAAAATAAAAATACAAAATATCTCAATGAAATTCGGTTAAACCATACAAATCGAAATCAGAGAAAAATACAAACTCAGGAATTGCCCCCTACAGAAGAGAGTTTCAAACTACATGTACTTAGGTGAATTTATAAAGCAAAAATTTCTAATGTACGCACATTTTATTATAATGTGCAATTTTAGGTCAAATTATCAAACATTTATATGGGTCAATAGGTGTATTTGTGGTTCCGAAAATGAAGCATCAATTTATAGTTCCAAAAGATATACGGAAAATTATTTCCTTATTATGCAATGACAAAAACTGCGACACGCAAAAATGTCAGTGTAAAAAAGAAAGGGTGTTTTGTAGCTCAAATTGCAAATGCAAAATTAATTGCATTAATATTAATCGCGAACCTGAAGAAAATCAAACTGAAGCTGAGATCCTGATGATACATTTTTCGAAAATAATTTGTTTTAATTTTGTTTTGATACTAACGTAGTTTTCCACATTTTCCAAAACTACGTCAGTGTTATCTACACACCAAAGGTTCCAATCCCTTTCAAAATTTTGTTTTGTTTGTAAACATTTTTATTTAATATATTTTCCACAATTATCTATTATTTTTCTAAATCATTACAATTTTTTAGAAGAAAATTAACGACTTACGATTTTTACCCATTCAACTGCGCAATTTTGGAAAAAAAAACATTGAAATAGCTCTTTGCATAAGAATGTTATGGCGAAGTGAGTTTAAAAAAATATTGGCAATTCGATGTCTTTTTTTAAATATTACTGTTTTTGTAATATAGTTTTCAACTTTTTTTAATGAAATATATACCAAATAAAAAAAGGAAATTGAACGAGGATTAAAACTAAAAAATCAGATGGTTTGCATTTTTATTTTTGTATAAAAAACTTTTTATACAAATTTGGCAAATTTGTGAAGGTTGTGTCGTAATTTTTATAGTACACCTTCCAAGCATTTGTTCCCCATTTTTTTTTAAAGGGAACTGGTTGTATCACATCCTGTGAGACTGTGAAAACTTGGTAAGCCTACATGCCAATTTAAAATTAAATAAAATTCACAAATTTTTTTGAAATGACGTAAATAGGAATATATCTTTTTTTGTTAGTTGTCATATTTGTGTGGCCAGTTTCCATGAATATTTCTTTGGTATTACTATTACTAAAATTTTCGCGAGTAGGATAATAATAAATTAATAGTACTAGAACATCAGTATCATCACACTTTACGACTAGTCTACTATTTTTATTGGAGGATAGTATGTAGAAAATAATCCATGTATCAGAAATACATTAATAATTGTTTATCGATCACCAAATATTAAAATTTGTTCAAATAAAACCAGCACAAATGTTTCAACAATTATAAATAAAACAAAACACATAATTTTTGAGAATAAAATTTTCGATATCTACTCGCTATAAGGTGCAAATATACCAAATTAAATACTGTAACAAGGCGCGGGTGCAGCGATCGCGATGGGAAAAAATCGCCGTCTAGCCCGCCGCAGAGGCATGGGCCTCGACGTTTAAAAGCCGCTACCGGTTTTATTTTTAAAAATAGACCACATATTAATCGAGATAAAATAAAGTCCATTAAATTGCGCAGTTTTTGAAAAAAAAACAAACATTAAAATAGCTCTTTGCATAAGAAAGTTATGGCGAGGTGAGTTTAAAAAAATGTTGGCAATTTGTTGTCTTTTTCTAAATATTACTGTTTTTTTAATATAGTTTATAATTTTTCTTAATGAAATATATACCAAAAGAAAGGAAATTGAATGAGGAATAAAACTTAAAAAAAATTGTTGTTCTACTTTCTTTAGAAAAAAAGTTATGAGTTTTCAAAGTTAAAAAAAATGTTTCCCTTTTTTTTCAGTTTTTGCCTATATTTTTGGTCTCGACCAATGGAGAGAGTCGTCAATTTCCATTTTCTATGTAAAAAACATGATTTTTCAAATGGTGAAGGTCCCATTTGGTTATACCTCGGTTTTTTTTCTGTGCATCCTAGACCGGGCTTTCCGACGGACTATCTATAGATGTTTACACCTATAAAGAAGCGAGTTAGACTGGCGACTTTGCTCCACTAATATATAGATAGCGCAGTGCTCGACAGGCGAGCGGCGTGAAGAGTAGTGGGGAGTGTCCAGTTATAATACCGTACTCGGTTAATGGGCCTCACGGCGTGGGTCCTCTCAATTGATAGGACCCACGCCGCGCTTATAATTATGTTTCATATATGGTGTTATCATTTCCAATGTCTGGCATGGTTGCAAGGATTGTGAAATCTGTGAATTTTTATTTCTATTTATTACTATACAAATTTTGTTCATTTTGGGATATATGTTAATCTCTTCTATTTGTATACATATATGTATTTCTCATTAGTAGACACAGAAAGTTATAGGTAGTGACAAAAGGAAAAACCAATTCAATTCGAGTTTTTCGAATCACTATTTGACTTTTTCAAATTGGAAGAAGGATGAAGATACCTTTGAGAGGTATATATATTTTTTAGTCTAAAATTTGCAAGATATAATAAGGTAAGACAAAGAGATAACATAAGGTTAATAAATACCTTTTCTTAACAGCTTCTAGTAGCAAAGGATACCTGAAAAAAAATGAATTTGTTTATTTTAATATATTAGATGTTGTTAGCAAAAACAAATTTTAATAAACAGAAATGTAAGTAGTACTTATAGCTATACTCATACTATTATTATATTAGAAATTTGTTTATCAATTTAGTCGCAAATTGATAAAATCTTGCGCCTCTATCAAAAAGTGCTGTTGTTCCTGACTTTACCATATTCGCAATATATTTTTACATGTACACATTAAAACAGTAGTTGATTTTATAAAATCTTCACTTTAATTTGTTAACATAACAATTGTTTCGCCACACAGTTGCTTCTTCAGATGTGAGTACTGCTAGAACTGAGTTAAAAATGTGAGTGTTGATATGTTAACAAATTAAGGTGAAAATTTTATAAAAACAACTACTGTTTTAATGTGATAATGAATTTTCATGAAGTAACGGCCCAATCAGTACAATATTTACATTTATATAAAAGCACCTCTTAAGTTGTGTTGTAATAATAATAAAAAGGTTACATAATGACAAGTAAACACCATAAGGAGAGATTAGATAGGTATTAGAGCTGATTTAATTCGTGCAAATAATAAATTAAGCCTATCTAAAGGTCAAACTGGCACATCACCATGCGAATTGAATCGTTTCGGCAGGCCAATAAGCAATATCAATGGAATTACAACTCTTAATAAAGGCTTGTCAAGTTTTATGAACAGATACATCTATTCAATTTATACAGCTATTGCAGGATATTTCACATTGCATTTTTAGTATTATTGTAGTGTCAAAGTTCGAAATTTACTACTTAAAAGCAGCCGCGATGTGACTTGCGAGGAAAATTATATTTATAATTTTCCTTACTGAATAAAATATTGTGCCAAAAATGAACGTCTAATACCAAAATTTATATAAACTATTAAAAGTTATTAGAGTCACCACGTGCTGTCGTTTTCACAGCAAATATGATTTTACCTTTATGAAATGTTTAAATTATGAAATAATAAAAAAAAATGTAAATTTAACCATTAAGAGAAACCATAAAATGTATGTAAACAAAAAGTTGTAATTTGTTAGTAAAATTATAATATTATCGGATGAACGTAATACCAAAGAGAATTAACTAATAATAGTGTTCACATTCATTGTGTTCAAAGTTCTATATTTGTCACTATGCGCAAGGCACGTACAATTTGAGTGAAAAATAATGCGCTCGACGCAAGTTACAGTAAGTTATAGTAAATTTATGAGACTGGTTTAATCATCCTCATATCGCACATCTAATTATCTTTTGTAAGTGACATGCAAATAAGTGAAATGGAAAATGAGAGAACATCTGCACTACGTGTTACTTCGTTACTTCTTTTTTGTTTTTGATTGAATTATTTGGAAGCTTCGAGTGTTCCCGCGTTTGAGTGCTTGTGTTAATTATATTATAACAGTTACCTTGCGTTATAAAAGTTATAAAAATATTGTATCAGAATCAATGCCATACATAGTGTAGCCAGTCCCATGCTATCCGAAAGGCATGTTAAATGATAGTTTTAATTAATTAATTGTATAGATCTACGCGTGCGCCGACCATAACAAAAATCACCGAAAAGAAAAACGAAACTTGGGAGATAGGAAATTACATTAAGTGAATTATCTTATTAGTTACTCTCTTATTCTCTTTGGTGTTACATACGGATCCTCAAATAAAAATGTGTTCAATTTGGAAACAAGGACGAGTCGATAGTAGGTAAAGTGTGCCATGAACCATCCTTTTCGGCCGAGGTATCAATGTCTACGGGTGGGAGACGTGACATGGGTGACGTCAGAGGTCAGAGGTGTGGCCACAGAGGTCTGTGGGTGTGGTTCTCAGCTGAGTTCCCCCACTTAATAACGTATTAGAAGTATTTTTCCAGTATTATATTCCCTATCTTTATTTAACTATTGTGTCTTTTGTGTCTTAGTTTCCAAATTGAATATATTGAACATGCCAACAACGGGGCAGAACATTTTTTTAAACGTCATCTGAACGTTATTGAAAGGAGCACGCTATGAAAGTTTCATATTAAACTGAAACTTTATGAGGTAATAGAGGTCTGTAGTGTCATATATTACATTAAATTTGAAACCTGCTGAATTATTAGTTTCGTAGATGTGACCGAAATACCTTTTTTTATATAATGCTCTCCATCTAAGAAATGGAACATTTTTTATTAGAGGTGAGTTGGCGTAGATCGACGTACTGGGTTGTCCCCACATATTACTATTAAAGAAACTTGAAATATATTAACAGCCTCCATAGATGGGAATGGCGCTTCTGTATCAACTCTGATATAAATTTATAATCAAATGTATTTTCCTGTGAAGGACGGAAGGAGATTTGCAGATCTGCTGAACATCTCTCAACACTCAGCATGTTTTAATACTTTCAATCCCACTTCTTATATATAGGGCCTAGGCCCACTAGACATTTGGCCGCCCCGTACAAGTTCAAAAGCATAGCCCCTAGCTTTCTGAAATTCTGCACTTTTCATTTTCGTTTATAGTTTAGTCGGTTAAATTGGGACAATGTTGCGTAATGGTGGTCACTAATATTCCTCAAAAAAATCAAGACTAACGTGATAGTTGAAAAAACTGAAATTTTGTTTTTCCTCAAATATCTACAGCTGTCAAATAATTACAGCCACTGTTTTAATTTTTAAATATCACGATGGATACTTTTTAAGTAGAATCTGAATCTGCTGACCGTTTTTTTCATTGGAGTTGCCATTTTTAAAATTCGACTGTCAAGTTTTATTTTTCCTATGGGCGCCTTACTGAATTTTCAAATGGTTGGTTAGAGCTTTCAAGTCTGAAATCAGCGATATGTCGCATTTGACATTTGAACTAAAAATGGCGATGCTACATCAAAAAGATTGTTTTATCAAGCACACTGTGGAAATGGTACGTACCTTCCTATAGAGAGTATAGGCAGAAAAAAATTAAGTTACAAACTATACCTAGTAGCAGGTACATGTTAACTTTCTTCAGTTTATATAATAAGGATTTAAATCAGAAATAGCAGGAAATTTGTTTTTTGTATTGTAACAAAATCTAAAAAGATAATAATAACTTAAATAATTTACAAAGTATTTTAGCTTTTTACCATCTAATGCTAGACACAGTTCCACTCGTTTTCTGAAATTCTGCAATGCAGATACATTGTCGATTTTTCTTATGTTTGTTCTCAGGGTCGTAATAATGTTTCTTCGGAGATCAATATCAGCTCATCATTTCATCAGATAATTTCAGGAAACAAGTGGAATTGTGTCTATAGAAGTAGATAGTGAACAAATTCAAAGACTTGTAAATTATTTATTAAGTTACTATTATCTTTTTAAATTGTATTTTTCTGACCACACTCTATACTATTTCCACAGCACGCTCCATAAAACTTTTTTTTATCTAGAATCGCCATTTTTCAGTTGAAATGTATATGGCAAAAGGTATATTGCTGATTTTAGACTTGAGAACTTTATCTTATGAAAATCCAATGTAGCTCCCACAAGAAAAACAGTTGACATTTGAATTTTCAAAATTGCTACTCCTATGAAAACAGTCAGCATATGGAAAATGTTGCCCTAATAAAAATTAGAAAAGTGGCTGTAATAATAAATTATATTTGAGAAAAAACAAATACAAAATTTCAGTTTTTTCAAATGTCTCAAAAACTAGTCATGTTGATTTTTTTGAAGCACATTATTGGTCACCAAATTATGAAACTTTGCCCCAGTTTAACCTAGTTCGTATCTTTTATAATAACTGAGATCCCCATACAAGGGCACAATTTGCATGTGTACAGGAACGTGACTGTCTGTATAACCTCCTACAGAGTGATTTCTGCTTAGCACAAGACATTTTAACACGCACATTTTTATAAATATTTAGAATAATAATCATTTCAAGACCTCACTGTATGTGAATATATTGAAACGCAAATTACTCCAGATTTTTCAAGTTTGCATATATTTTTCATATATATTTATATAATTGTCATCCTTACTTAAGTATTTATTGCTCTCAAAGTAAAACTGAAAGTAAAAGTATAAAATTATAGCTATTTTCACCTCCACATGCACGGAAACTCATATGGTACCGATTAACGAAAGCTATAACATCAACGTAACTGAAAAATATTGCACGGCGATAAAAATTCCAACCCACTTATTAAAAATAACTTCCCTATTTTTAGTGTGTTATATAAAAATGACCATCATTATAATTAGATAATTATGTCAACAAAATGATTCTACAAGTATTACCCCTATCTTTTTGATTTGATTAATGGTGTATTTGAAAGTTGACGTTAATGTATATTAAACTAAAAGGGTTAATTTAATATTTATTTGTGTGTGGAAATAATAATTTTAAATGGAAACAATGTAATGCCTCATTTTCAGGATATTTGCTTTAATTAACATCTAATGACGTAATGCAAATATTATTTTCATGCAAATTACTTAACGGTTTATTGTTCAGATAATTACCGTAGCTAAGTAAAACCACCTGAAGTTTTATTATTTAATATAATATACCTATTTGAATTTTGCAGTGACGACAATAGCAGATCTCGGAAGAATTCATTTTTATTTGTACTGCTCACTATTTCAGAATTGAGTATGACGAAGCGCCTGTATTTTCTCAAGGTTTTATTCCGTTTAGTGCTTGATAGGAAGAAATGATTTTCATTGGTAATCTAAAATATTTTACATTGTATAAATTTGATCATTTTTCTGCCAAATGGAAAAAACATATATATAATACTACTATATCGCGGGTAGAGGCTCAAAAATTCCGAAAACAACACGGCGCCGACATACAATCTCTATCCTTATAGAGAGTACCTTAGTCAAATATGCGCATGTGCACGAATTTCGCGACATCCAATAAGCATGCAGCATAAATACTGCATCTCTGTCTACCGACTTCTTTTAAAAAAAAAGTTGAAGATTGGAAAGTCTGTCAACCTATAAACAATGTGTCAGCTTCCGTAACCATGGATATCGACAAAATCTGCGCATGCGCAAATCGAACAAAGGGTCTCTGGAAGAGTATAGCACTATACCTTTTGTCCTTTGATGTTTTCGGAGAAACCGCTTATGGGCTAACATAGGAAATACGCGATATAGTAGTATTATATACAAGGTGTCCACCTAGTGCGCGTAAGTCCAATATCTGGGTTAATAAAAGAGATAACTTAATTTTTTTTTATACAGGGTTGTCTAATATCCCGAGCTGCACAAAATGAAAATATATTTACATATTCAGGGTGTTCAGTTTTTCCTGGACAGGTACCAAGTTCGTTTTTCTAAATGGAAATATATATTTTTTATTGCTTTTTCGAACTAAACCCTTGATTTTAGTAGGACTTTCATCAGCCTTCCCTATACCTAACTTAAACTGTTTTTGAAATATTGACGGGTGAATATTGACATTTTTGCAACTTTGACACCCTGTAAAATCTAAACGGTTTAAGATCAAGCAAAACGGTTTGCACATTCCTATCTTAACTTTTTATAAGCTTTCGTTTGGTACTAATTTCAAATGTATCCAGGAATTAAAAATTTTCCGAAAATTTTGAAAATTTTTAATTCTTGGATAAATTTGAAATTGGTATCAAACGATAGCTTATAAAAAGTTAAGATAGGAATGTGCAAACCGTTTTGCTTGATCTCAAACCGTTTAGATTTTACAGGGTGTCAAAGTTGCAAAAATGTCAATATTCACCCGTCAATATTTCAAAAACAGTTTAAGTTAGGTATAGGGAAGGCTGATGAAAGTCCTAGTAAAATCAAGGGTTTAGTTCGAAAAAGCAATAAAAAATATATATTTCCATTTAGAAAAACGAAGTTGGTACCTGTCCAGGAAAAACTGAACACCCTGAATATGTAAATATATTTTCATTTTGTGCAGCTCGGGATATTAGACAACCCTGTAGAAAAAAAAATTGAGTCATCTCTTTTATTAACCCAGATATTGGACTTACTCGCACTAGGTGGACACCCTGTATATGGGAAAAAATCTCAAAAATAAATTGAAAAAACTGCAAACAAGCACAGTAGGTGAGTAGAAAATAAAAGTTCTACACGATAAGGTAATAATTAATAATCAAATTTGCGGCCCATTTTGATTTTTAAGGAGACGGCTTAAAGAAAAATAAGTGGAACAAATTAAATACCATTAATTATGCTATATCTTACGTGTGAGTATTGATTTTTTATGTAAGAATTATAACATCTAAAAATAAGGTATGAAATAAACGCAAATATAAAATTCTCAAGGCAAGTACCTATAAAATTATTATTACCATATACTTCCTTTAACGGCAGCAATTAATGGCTTTAATAATTTATGTGTTATCTGACTCCATGTAAGAAGAAAAATGAATGAGTAGGTACTTTCGCAAAAATACTTCGGCGTATAATTAACATTTACCATATTTAAAATTACGTGATAAATTCACTTAAAACTATAATAAAATACTGTAATATTTATGCTAATAATGCTAATAATGCAAATAAACTCCTGACAGGTGATGAGGTTTATTGCAAATAATGTACTATTAATGCAAATTAGCTTTATTATAAAACACTGGTGTGTTTTACAAAAAGTCTATAAATATTAATGTGTATAACGATATTTACCAACAATACTCCAAAAGTTTATGCGAATGCATGCATCCATCATTGTTGTTCATTTCCGTTTCACTAACATATTCGTCAAAATAATCAAGAGAACTTGATCAATGACTGCCAAACTGCGCCGGTGCGTCACAGTGAATTCAAATTAATTTGGCAGCACTGAGCTAGCGACGCAGGTGAATTTTTTGAAGTTTACCCCATTGGAATATAACCTCACTTACTATCCTCACTAATTTTGTTATTAATCACGTCGTCATCGGTTAACTATACTTTATTTCTCTATTTAAGTCCTCAATCAATATAGAGATTCCGCAGATTAGAAATTCAAGAGAGACTGGGTCAATCCCCAAATTAATAATAAGTCAATGATGATTACGTGCTACAAAAGGTTTCCTGCCTTTTCGTCAAATGCAAGCTGTGTTCAGCGAACATTAAAACCGATCTTTTACCTTGTTCTGTAGATGTATCAAATAGACTAATGTTTAAAAGTGATGGTATAGTATCTACTCTCTCAGTAGGTTCTGTTATGAGAGGAACAGAACAACTAATTAGAGATTATTAAGAACAGACAAGGATGGTTATATTGTTGCACGATCGCAACAGTACGTGTCGCTAAACAACTTAAGAGTAGGGAGAAGGGGTTTGCCCGCTGTCCTGAGTCACGCGGCCTGAATAGGTCGAGTGGAGAGGGGAGTGTATAGGTGTTTTGCCTTGGGGGGCGTGCACATGCGTCTTTACTGGTCAGCAGGCGTAGCTCATAAAATAAGATCTAAAAGTGTGGCATGCTATATCTCTGTCTAACTGCCTTGCACAAGAATTTATCCTATTCTTTCTTATCGCAACCGACCACCGAACGCATTTACTTTCGTACCCTGTATGCACATCTGTGACGTACTGTTTTTGTTATACGCATGCGTTCATTATCGTTATTAGTAATCAGGTTAAATTAAACCATCCTGCCTAACATATAAGCGTGTAAATCATAGAAACTGCTCATAATTCTCCCATTTTAATGAAACAATGGCATCTGCCAGAAAAATAAAAACGCACGCACGCTCAGTACAAAAGTGATAGTAAACGAATACGAATACTCCGCACAGTCGTCGGCATTTCAATGTCGAATAATTGGCAAACAGCTCTATTTGTGCGTTCTTCCTGATAGAATGACTCTGTCCTTTAAGGTCATGATAAGGTTGTAGTACCCTGTCCTTTTAGTTGTAGCTTGGGGAGGTTCAACTGATGTGTGTTCATCTTAAATTGAAGGGAAACATTCATACGATGTTGATATGGGAGATATATGTAACAACTCTAAAGAATATATTAGTAGAAACGTATTGCGTTAGAAAAAACCCTTTTATATGAGGTGAAAAACCGAACCAGGATTTTTCTCGCGCCAGGAAATATACTCATTCACTAGATTTATTGGTTTCGCGTATAAAACTGTATACGAACTGTTATAAATATTTATGTAACAGACGTTCCGTGTAATTTTTGCACTGTGTGTGTTCAGTGCTACCAAATTTAACACATCCGCTCATCTAGCGTGACATCAAGGTCGTCTCCTCTATATAGATACATGCATTTCATTATTCGCGAAAAAATTCGCGCATGGTGACTACATACAGTGTGTGCCAACGAAAAAGAAACAGAGCCAATAATTCCCAGGAAAATAATTTTCCGCAAAAACGCAAAAACCCATCGATTTTGTTTGGGATGGGGACATATTTTAGGCCGAATTTAACACCACTAACATCAACCCTTTAAGCGGGGTTGACACCCCCTCAAAAATTTAAAAGGGGCTGGGGGTCTAGTGACACATCATCGGGAAGGGCTTTCAATTTTGATATGGGCTTTCAATACGTCCAAGTTTGATTTTTCAAATTTGATCGATCTGTTTGGAAGATATAGGGTGTAAAATGAAAAACATTCGTATTTCCTTTCAACGACTTTCGTCTGAAAATGACGAGTCGTCTGAAAATGGTTAAATTATCTAGTAGTTAACTTAAAATGGTAACTAGCTACAATAAATGTTCGAATTGTTGACCCCCCAAATTCCAAACAATAATACCTACATGTTTTGTTGAAAACGTTGTCTTACATTTGCTAGTATGTCGTATTTGTTGGCATTCACTCATAATACGTTGACGTAAGATTTCTATAAAGACCGATTCCGTTACGTAAACTTTACTTTTTAAATGTACCCACAAGAAAAAATCAAGTGGGGATAAATCGGGAGACCGTGCTGGCCATTCAGTTCATCCTCTTCATCCAATCTATTGCCCCGGAAAAGTACGAAATAAATATTGACGCACAGGAAGAGCCTGTCTCGTTGAGAGACCTGTTGTTGATCTTCCAAGTAGTTTCCATCATTTTATATTATGTCAGTTAGGGTCGGGACAACAGCATGTTGAAGCAATTCCAGATAAAGTTCTCGAGTTAAATTGCCAGGTAGAAAAAAGGCCCTACTATTCTATCCCCGAAAATTTCAGCCCGGACATTTAATTTTTGAGGATGTTGGGTATGTGGAAAATTCTTGGATTGAGTCTGCTGAATAACGACAATTATGGCTTTTGACTATGCCACTAAAAAAAAGAACATTCATCGGAGGAACAAGTATTATAATGAAAATTTGGGTTAACAATAATTATTCGCTCATTCACGTTATCACAAAATTCCAAATGGCGATCAAAATCATCTTCATTTAGTTGTCTTCATTTACAAGTGAATTTTGTACAGGTGAAATTTATGTTGTTTCAAATTCGCAGAATGCTAGGTCCTCTTAACACCTGTCTCAGTAGCCAATTTCCTCATCGTCAGTGGAGGACCTACGAAGACTTGACCTAGGATCGCAACTTCTACTTCTTCGTTTCTCATAGGGTGCTGAACTTCTCGTTTTTCATTAGGTATTGATCCTGTTTCTCGAAACTTTGCCGCTAACTCCAGAACACACTTTCGATGAATCTGCTTATCTCCATGCCGTTGGTTAATCAGCTGAGCTGTTACATTGGCACATTCGTTGTTACCAAAGAAAATTTCGATTATGTCGACCCTTTCAGCAACGAATAGGGCGTAACTATTTTAAGTTGAAAGAAATGCAAGACAAGAAAATACCACGAAATTTGACGTTTCGTTTGATAACATGTTGTCAGATGTTCTAGTTTATGAAAAATAAATTTTTCTTTTTTCGAATAGGTATTCAAATGAGAAAATGACATTTGACAGTCTTTCAAATTTCAAATTGTGACATTTTGGCCCACTATCTATCATTACTAGTGAGTAGTTGACATAATTTAACCATTTTCAGACGAATCTGTGCTGCTGCGAACATTAAAAGTCATTAAAATGAAATCCATGTTTTTCATTTTACACCCTGTATCTTCCAAACTGATCGATCTAATTTCAAAAAAAAACTTAGACGTATAGAGAATTGAAAGCTCTTTCCGATGATGTATCACTCGACCCTCCATCCCATTTGAAAATTTGGAAGGAGTGCAGCCCCGCTTAGGGGGTTGATGTTAGAGGTGTTAAATTTGGCTTAAAATATGTCCCCCTCCCAAACAAAATGGACGGGTTTTTACGTTTTTGCGAAAAATTATTTTCCTCGGAGTTATTGGCTCCATCTAGTTTGATTGGCTCACCCTGTATAATTCTATTTAGTTAATTAGTTCGTTAGTTCTTTTCACCTTAATATCGATGTAGCATTTAGAACTTTATGTTTGTGAAAATCATATCACCATATTGTAATAGCTTCCATATGTTTATTGGCTTTTCTGTTTAGTAGTTTACTTTTTCTGTATAAACTATGCTGTATTAATAATTCATGTCCGTTACATCAAGCTTAGAGAAATGCTCATCAATAATCATTCAAAGTAGTTGGGTATCGTAAATACGTTTCGCGTTTCACATCTGTTTAAAATTTCGTAGGATTTATCTACTTAATTTAGATCATCTACTGCCCACTTGATAAAAATGTCTACAGAATATGTGACAAATAAATTTTATAAATGTGATTTCATTTTAGAATGTTTGATGACCCCGTGGGAGAATAAAATATTCTATATTTTTTTGTTCTACGGTGCATGTTTTTCAGCGTTATCCACCTTTGAACCTTTACCAAATGTGTTTGTATTTGAAGACCCACATTTATAACTAATTCACACAAATTTTAACCATTGGACATATAGAGAAAGTCGACATTCTCCGAAAACTGACACTAAAACATTATGTTGTATTATCTTAAAAACATGGAGAGGAGACAGTGAGGGACGATACATATATTCACTCTTTATTGGGTACTTGAATGATTACATTTTATTTGTTTGTTTAAGGTTCTACCAGCTCGTTCACAAATTCTAACTAATAGAAATAAAATAGAAGTAAAAATGCTGACTACAGAACTCGACTGTAATTTTTCTCACAAGTTATGGTTTGGCAAACTCTTTCAAGGGCGAAAAACTTTTATTTTCCTCCGCCCGGAAGTTAGTTTATTTTATTTTATTATTCCACAAACCCACAGAGTTTATTAACTTGGATTAAATGGGAACCCTGCACATAACTTTTTCTCTGTTTGGCCACGGGATACCTTTATAAATTATGGATATCAGTTCTCTAATCAGTATACTCGTTTCTACTTTTATGGCGCTGCTAGTTTCAAATCTGCCATTGTCAAGGTTAATGTAAATACATAAATGGACACAACTAATTGTATATTTTGTGCTGTAGACTTGAATTTCTTGTAAATAAAAATGTGTGGACGAAGAACGAGTGGCACCTGCATGCAGCGGTCATTATATTTTATATTCTACTATATTTGGTGACTAGTTTTGATATATAGTATATACAGGGTTATTCACGGTGACCGTCTGTTACACGTATCTCCAAAACTAATACTAATATAAATTTAAAATTGTGACAGATGCCATTTTGGCAGGCGATCAATTTTTGAAAGTATTTTCGGTTGAGGTCGACTTCCGGTTCTACCGGATACATATCAACGTGCTTATTTTAAATGAAACGCCCTATATATTTTTGCATTTCCGAAAATAGAGTAAAATCCTGAGTCAAAAATATGTAACATATCCTATAGCTAAACTCAGCCGTTTCGGAGATATTTGACATTTTATAAAAAATTGACAGGCGCAAGGGTTCATGAGAACCATTATAACTTTTTTTTATTCAAATGGAACACCATTTGAACTATTTTTTTACATCATGTTATTTAGAATTAAATTCTCTTTCTTTCAATATATACATTCTAGGGGATAAAACTACAATTTCTCTAGAGATATCTCTATTTACATTTGATTTATTTATATATATTAATTTTTTGTGAAGAGGGTCTTGATTTATACTGATAGAAGAATCATTTTATTACCATTCCTATTTTGCATAGGAATTTTGATCACATTCTTTAACGTTATCTTCCATATTTCTCTGTGTGAAGTGTGTTGCAAAGGAATACTAAAATGAAGACATATTAAACTTATTTTTTCGAAATCGGCATGAAAGACTATTGACATCGGCAGTAAAGAACGAGAAATAATCAGTAAAGTAATCCATTGTTTTACGATTTTTTCAAATAGGCGCAGACAGATAAACGTCAAATTAACACACAATAAACGCTGTGCAGTATTTGTGGCATAATTTTGTATCTTTAAAAAATAATCATTTATTATTAAATAAATATTGTTAAATATATTAAATATTATTATTAAATAATAACTTAATGATTTCTCGATTTCGAAAAAAACATAATGTATACCTAGACACTAAAGTAATTTTGTATCCCTCATGTGGTTTATTTGCCTCGGAAAATCCACATTCGTAATAAAAGTTCAACTTTAGTGCCTTGGTACACAAATAACTATTATTTATATTGATGAAAAATGTCAAAAAAAGAATCTATAGAACTGTTCCTAATTATAGTGGTTTATTTTCCTTCTAGTTCTATAGAATTTCCTTTACAGCTATCTACGACGGAAAAAACTTTAGGAGAATCGAATCCACTTTATTGAATTTTGGAAAAATAAATGGTGTCAAGGAAATAATCCAGTCCAGTAATTTTGGATGAAAATAACATGACCATTTGTTAATATATACAGATAGACGCAGATGAGTTTGATTGTAGTTTTCCACGTTCAAAACGTAATCAAACTATAGCATATGATACTTCATCGAATTCACAAAGAAAAATGTTGTCGAGTGACATAAGAATATTAATAAGGCCTTATTAGAAAAAATGAGGTGGTGATGGTCTTGAAGAGACGAAACGTTAAAACTATTTACGCCATTCAATAGAGCGTACAAAGTTGCTATGAGAAAGTGTCCTTTTTATTTCAATAGCTCTTCAAACAAGCTTGAAATTTTACGAAAACGTATTTCCAAAATTTGCATTTTTTCCAATTTCTCAAAAGCTCATCATGTTTAGCCTTGATTTTTTTAGGCATGTTATTGGTCACCAAATTACGCAATTTTTCCCCATTAAATAAATTACTTAATAATAAATAGTACATTATCAGAAAGTGGATGTACAGGGGTGCTTCAAGTTCGATGCAATACATGGGGATCTCGGAAACGGTAAGAGATGCGAAGTCGGTTAAATGGAGGCCAAGTTGCGTATTCAGGGGGGCAACACAATGGTGAAAACAAATCAAGGCTAACTTGATTAGTTTCCGAAATATTTTAAAAAAACCAAAAATTTCGATTTTCGTTTTTATTTTTTGCGGGCCTATTTGATGAGCTATTCAAAAATAAAGAGCACTTTTCTATAGCAACTTTTTGCCCTTTATAGAATGGTGTTAGCGAATTTTCCGCAAAACGTTTCGTTTCCCGGAAACCAACATCAACTTGTTTTTTTTAAATGCGGACCTGGAATTTTTTTTCGATTTTTTGGAAGCATTTTTGTATCTTAATTAAGTTTTAGTTAGCTTTTGTTTATTTATCGTAAATAAAAATGAAACCTCAAAAATATTATTCAATATCTAGAATTAACAAAAGTCGAAACAAAAATACGAATGATGGATTTTTCTTACAGAAAACGTTTAAATCTGGTTCCTTTTATGGTGGCATTCTATCAAGTCATAAAATGGCTTCCGAAAAATTGAAAAAAATTCCAGGTCCGTATTTAAAAAAATTTAGTTGATGTTGGTTTCCGGGAAACGAAACGTTTTGCGGAAAATTCGCTAACACCATTCTATAAAGGGCAAAAAATTGCTATAGAAAAGTGCTCTTTATTTTTGAATAGCTCATCAAATAGGCCCGCAAAAAAATATAAACAAAAATCGAAATTTTCGGTTTTTTCAAAATATTTCGAAAACTAATCAAGTTAGCCTTGATTTCTTTTCACCATTATGTTGCCCCGCTGAATACGCAACTTTGCCTCCATTTAACCGACTTCGTATCTCTTACCGTTTTCGAGATCCCCATGTATTGCATCGAATTTGAAGCACCCTGTATACAGGGTTGCTCATTAGTACGTTAAAGTTCAGTATAGGCCCTATTAAGGGTACTGAATCCTCAACTCTTCGACAGTAGAAGGTTTGTAATCTTTTCAAAATATGATTTGTAATGTTACCGAATTTTGTCTAAAATTAAAAAACCACTGATGTAATTTTGTTAATTTATCAAATATTTATTTTAATACATATTATACAGTGGTTTTTGGGGGCATACTTTAAAAGTTTGCCTTGATACTGCACTTTGAATATTTAATTTGTATGCTTCTGGTTTCCTGCTTTTTGTTATTTTACAGGTGCGGTAATCCCAAAAGAAAACTATGATATATGATATAGAACCGACTATGATATCATAAAAACGCACCACAAATAAGTTGCAGACAACGAATTCTAAATACTTACCTCGTACTTTTTTAAGCAATTTATAAGAAAAATGCCGATTCTTATCGAACTGCGTGCTCAAAGATTACAAATAAATGAAAAATATGATTCTCACGTATATACCACTTGAAAATCATGTATGTACGTACTGAAGTTTGTAGCTCGTACGAATTACTTATGCCAAGATATGTAAATTATGACTATATTTTAAACAGTGTACTACATAATTATTACATTAATTATTCCTTAATCCGGGTCTATTAATCAAATACTTAAAAAAGGAAGAACATAAATAGCAGTTTTAGTTTTATAAACCTACTACCACTATAGAAATGTTTGTAAACACGTGGCGAGTAGTCATGAAGATCGTAATCTTTATTGTCATAGAAATATTCTTAGTCATTTTCTAAATAAGAAGTTAAGAATCTATTTTTGTAGGTCTGAATCATTCAATCGATTATTCAACAGCAGGGATTGATTTAATAACGCTTTGAATAATTATTTAGATACTAGAAAAAGTTCAATTAACAATTAAATTTTATCACCTAACGAAATTTATGTTTCCCTTAAATATCATATTAATTCCTTTGCATGATGTTATAATAGGTAACAAGTTATAGGCAAAATAAGTTCTATTTGATCTTAATTTAATAGTTGCAATTATAATGCGTATTAATTTAATTTTTTTGGAACACTAGTCTAAAATTTTACAGGGTGGGTCGATTTTATTGTCATTTTATTTTTTTCAGAGTAGGGAATCTATAGATACACGTATGGAACATGTTGCTAATAAGGAAATAATGTTATCTCAAGGCTTGTTATGATTTTTTTGGAAAAACGTATTAGGGATTTTTTTTATCAGATATTTGACAACACTGCGTTATTCAGCACCATTTAAAACCCAAATACGCAAAGTTTGATTAATTTATGTCGTTGCATATTTTTTTAATAGGACCGCAAAATCGCAAGAACTGAAAACACTTGTTTTAGTTTGAAATTTGTTTAAAATATAATGGTAGGTACTCCTGTTGTTTCTTCTTTCTTAACATGATATTTCCACCTTTTTAAATTGTATTTAATTGTTTTTACTCATTTATAAAGGCCCCAATATTTTCAAATTCAAATAAGAGTTTTCAATTTTTGCAATTTTGAGGCACTATAAAAAATATCCACGATATAAATTAATGAAATTTTGGGTGTTTGGGTTTTAAATGGTGCTGAATAATGCAATGTTGTCAAATTTCTAATAAAAAAAATCCCTAATACGATTTTTCAAAAAAATAATTATTAAAAAGTCATAGCAAGCCACCAGATAACATTATCTCACTAGCAATATGTTCCATACGTGTCTATAGACTCCCTACTCTAAAAAAAGTTGACACTAAAATCTACCCACCCTGTAAAATTCTACACTGGTGTTCCGGACCAAATCTATATACACTGTATATAAATAAATGTGGTATATACTGCCTCTCAAGTAGTAGTAGTAGTAGTGTAATCAAAGATTGAGTACTTATAATCTCTGATATAATATGAAAACTATTATTAAGTAATTATTTATTCAATGAAAAACAACGAAAGAGGATTTTCAGCTAGATACATCCTACGTTTCGTCCGAGATTTGGGACTTTTTCAAGGTTACCTAATAGCTAAAAATAATGATTTTACATAAGTATTAAATTAGATTAGTGACAGAATAAATATCCAAAAAAGTGTTTTCTACCTAATGTGTATTAGGCGTTAGTGGAGTCCATTATGACATATGGCATTATATAGCATGGGGAGCAGTTGCAAAAACACACCTAAAACCTCTACAAATTGCTCAAAAGAAGCTAATAAAAACAATGTTTAAAAAATACATACTTGAACAGAGTATTATGTAACGATAACAATATATTAGATATTAGACAAATTTATGCAAAGAAAATTATCTTATACCAAATAAGCAATGAACATAACACAAAGGCTTACAACTACAATACAAGAACAAAAAGTGACTTCATCACGACAAGAGCATCTAAAAACATTGGGAAAAATGTTTTACTTATCTGGCGCCGAGGTTATATAATTAGTTTCAAAAAATATAAAAATTAAGTTTAAGCAATAATAAAAGTAATGGACCTATTATAAACAAATGGCTACTAAATTTACCAATAAATAAAACTGAACATATAATTGAAACTGGAACTACACTTAAAAAAACAAAACAATTATAATAATGATAATAATAATAAATGTTTAAAAGCTTTTAATTTATACATACCTCGTAACTATTCAATTGGCAGTGATTATACGTAACCAATCTAAAATGAATTGTCTTACACGTAAATGTACCGTAAATAAATGTATGTACAGAATAATCAATATATTAAAGAATCACGATCCTGCATAAAATTGAATTAAAATAAATTAATAATACAAACACTCGCATGCAAGCTATTATATAGCTTAAGCGAGGATTAAGTAATTTGTGTTGCTTTTTCTGCATCATGTATACTGCATCTTTAACTACTGTTGAAAACTGTTCACTGTGCATATTTATTATAATTAAGAGTCCATTCACTAGTTCGAAATAAGCCCAAAATCAGCGTTCGTCTCGTGTCTAATTATAAAAAAACTATAAAAGATAGCGACTTTTAGTAAAAAGTATTGAAAGATAAGACTTTAATCTAAATCCCTATAGTAGCAATTTTTGGTAAATCTTTTTATTTTTAAAATTCCAGGCAAACAATCTTGTACTAAAATAGCGTATTTTCAAAAATTATTTTTTCTAAAATACATGTATTAAACAAAAATAACATTAAAAAGAAATTTTGTTGCAATTATAAGACAAATACCGGTACCATTGCAATAAGGGCTAACTTTATGTCCAGGTGCCTTTTTACTTCGGCATTACGTGCACCTCCGAAATCTAAATAATTCGGTAATGGGAATATGCAAGTCTTCGCCCATCGGCTACCCAACCTCCCAACCCGACCCCGCATTCATGCCTGTCAAGTCTACAGTGAACAGACCCTTAAAATGATCTAAAAATTCCTGAAATATTTATGAGTAATAAATATTTCCAATATGAAAACTCATCAAATGTATCACTATACAGTGCCTTGCCACAGAATGTACAAAATTTAAATCAAAATAAATTTTAAAAAAATTTAAAAACTCTTTAATTTCAAGAGCCTTTTATTCAGTATGGGAATGCATGGATATCCTGAACCATGGGAATCTATTTTAAACTTGAAATATTAAAATAGTCACACTTTAATTTTCTTTTTTAATCTGTATAATGTAATATGTTACAGGAAATATCCGATTTCAGGCCATTTCAGTTTGGTCTAGGACATACTAAAAGTTCCTATCGTTGTTAGGAACTTTGCATTTTTCCTAAGACATACTTGTATTGCCTGATAGACAAACTAATATGGCCTGATTATTATTAGGAAATACCCGAATAAGAATTTGCATCTAGAAGATTCGATGATCTGTGATAGATATTAGTGTTGTAGCTTCATAATCGGAATCGTGCCGCTGTACCTCTAGTTTATTTTTAAATATGGCACAATTAAAGGGGAAACAAAGTTTTATTCAAAAAATGTTAGAAAGGGAAGCTGAATCCTCGACACGTTTAAATGTGTTAACAAGTGATCAATATAGGGGCTTAATAGATGAAATAGCCTGAAATCGGATATTTCCTGTAAGATATACATTATATGATTGTGTAAACGTATCTTTTTATTTTGTGTTTCATGTTGTTGTATTGTGATGTAAAATACCGATTTTGAACTGAATTATTTTTTTTTCTGTAAGGCAAAATGTTTTGTTATATAATGTGGTCAATAAACATTTATACTATACTATACTATAAACAAAACTGAGTTTCAAGAAACCAACCCTCTCTACTGACCTTTTCGCGGAGTGTATTTTTCCTGTTTTAAAAGGTGTGCCAGATATCTTTAAGACGGTACAAAGAACTAACAAACGGATTTTATTCTACAAGCCATTTAGGGAGTCGTTTATTCAACTAGAGAAATGTTTCTAATCTGGAATGATCCTCTAGGACAATAGGACGTCACTTAAACACCTCGGTCTACCTTAATACGCGACACGCATTCCACCAGCTTGCTTTAGATGGCTGAAGCGACCTAACTCTCAAGAAAACCAATTAAGGGACTCCCTAGCACCATAACGGCGTTCCAAACGACGAAAGCCCATTTCACTTGAAAGAGGTAAATCTAATTATTTTTTCATTCCCGTATAATTGGAGTTTACGTTTATGTGTTTAATATAATCAAGCAGTCGATAAATAAACCAGCGGAACTGCATTTTACCCCCCGCGAGCCACAAGTTGCTGGAGCGAATTAAAGTAAGTGGAACAAAAAGTTTTAAGTGTGTATGTGTAAACAAATAGAAACCGACAAAGCATGTAATAAAATGCAATATCTATTTGTATTAGTAGTAGATGTGGTTGTAATCGATGTAGTATTATAGTATGGGTTCAACACCTACCTACGTAAATACCAACACAATTACAAGATTTATTAGTGTTATTATGTGCTATCGATTACGGATGTAATACAACACTATCTGCGTTTATTAGAACACACCCTTAATCGGTTTACAATGTACTGGTATTTTGATTTTCGTGTATTTGTTTTTATTTAACTTTTGTGTTGCCAGTGATTAAGATAAACATTTTTATTAGTTCCTTGTATTACACAAACTTTTACATATATACCAAAATTTCTTGTGGTTTAATACTCAGACTAGAAATGGGGGTGACAAATGCATCTAAAATAATATTATTTTTAAGAAAATACATATTATAGAAATTTTGTATCTAGAATTTATACTAAACGATTTTTCTTAATATTTTGATGAATTGTAAGGGTACTGTATTCTTGATGATAAAACATCATAATTTTTTAAGTACCGAAAGTAGAATTTATTTTTAAGTAAACATTATTATCAATTTTATTAATGGGACGAAAAATATTGTAGATATTTACTTTTGTAAGCTAAAATGATGAATTTAACAGGCTGCCTTAATGAACGAATTAATTCCAAATTTTACGTGCAGAAAGAATAAGCTACGGATAGTGAAACACAATAACTAAATACTAATACTAATACATAATTGGAATTAAAAAGTAAAAAAAAAATTGCCTACAGCGTGACTCGAACTCGCGAAATCAGCATTATGAAATTTTGAATCATTTACAACTTACAAGGTAAACTTGTCAAAAGTTTACCTTGAGACGTTTAAGTATGTAAACTGTACGTGTCAACCTGAAAAAGTAATTTTTTCCGATTTTCTAATTGCAAATCATTTCGTTTCAGTATTTTGGTAATCAGAAGTGTTTGGCAGTCAGTACTATTGATTCCGTTAGCAATATTTCTCGTAGGAAAATCACCTATCTGAAGTTTAATTAATTTGACAGTTTTCGTGGGAGGTGTTTGTCTCGTTAGTGCAATCTCACATCGGTAGATAAAATGAGAAAGAAGTTGAGACGGACGCGACTCAAGATTTTCGAAGACGAAATAGACGTAGAAGGACTCGACGTACGGTCTCGAAAAAAAATCTCAAAGGATTAAAGAAAGGACGGAACTTTCGCGTAAAGCGGTTCTCGAAGCCGTAAAATTAGGAAAAGGATCTAGGAAGTCCCGCGAAAAGTCGGGTTCTCTCTCGCCGAACGGCGATCGACGAAAATTTTGGAGAGGTTTTTTGAAAATGCGTTTAAATTGGGAAAACGCTTAGAAAACGGGACGAAAATACCCCTACGCATTGGAGAAAGGCCGGGGAGGAAACTTTGTGGATTCGGCGAAGGAATTTAGAACGAGGCAGAATCGACGCGTTTTAATATATATGGATTCTAATAGAACATAATAATTATAAAACTTAAATAAAATAGCATAGAGTTTATAGTCTCTAATTGTAACAAAAAAACAAGCATCAGAACTCTTTTTCGTGCTTTTATTCACTTGACAATATAAGTGCAGTCTAGTTTTTATAGGACATCAGATACATTGATCGCTGGATTATCAATTAGTTAATCATTTAGTAAAACTGTTTAATATTGCTATCAAAATATATGCGAAGTGTCTTATTACATCTGTTAGAGCTTCCAAATGAACAATGGTCTCAGAGACAATAAAAAGACCAGTCAATCCCTGTTATACGGTTGGCAATAAGAAGCTCTGTGGCGCCCTCCAAGTCAGAACCCCGAAATATTAAAAACCGCGGGAGTTTTGAGTATTTACTTTTATTTAATGATTCGTATTGCGTCGCATTAGAATAACAAAGTTCTATCTGAACATTCAACCATATTGAGAAATCAAAGGCTAAGGTTTGAATAACTTATAATCTATTATAAAATTAATGATATTCAATTGAGATAAATATTACCCCAATATTGCATAATATTTATCCCAATTGAATATCATTAATTTTATAATAGATTATAAGTTATTCAAACTTTAGCCTTTGATTTCTCAATGTGGTTGAATATTCAGAGAGAACTTTGTTATTCTAATGCGACGTCAGGTTGGTCGGTTGGTTGATTCGATAACCATTGGATCGATTTCAGAAAATATGTATTCAATCAGACCTATTATCCTGCATATAGATTACACGAAACATTCCTTAAATAAAAAAATAATAGTAGCAAAACCATATTACACAATTAAAAAACGAGTTAAAATCAAGGGTATATTCCCTCGATTTAAATGGAACGTTTAAAAATCAACTGAAATATACAATACTTATTAGCACACTTATTAGGTTATACTTATATTCTATATTATTTACTTTTTAAAAATGTAAATAAATAATTGAGTGAATGCAGCACTTGCATAAAAGTAGGTCGTATCGAATAGTGATTATAAACAGGACCATAAAAAATAAAACTACAAACTACACGTGTCATGGCACATGGCACGGCACCACAATACCACAGAATACACTCAAAATCCGGTATCTTTATATAGGACTGCACGGTATCCATGCTTCCAGCGCCCTCCAAGTTGGAACCTGAGAAATTTCCATTCTGCCTATATCATTGAAGAGTCTTTTTATTATCTCTGAATGGTCTACCTATTTAACTGTATGCCAGTGACTGAATCAAAACTTTATATTAGCCACATTCTAGAAAGGCATACTTAGGTAGGTACTTATTTTAAAGTGCACATTGTAGATACCATGGAAAACACCATTCGTTTGTGTGAATGTAAATACACATTTTTATATTTCTTGGTCGTTATTTGAACAAATTAAGGTAAAAGTTCTTGGGAATTCCATCATTGAAAAGCTTTTAAATATTGATTGTTTTTATATTTTACTTTTCAGCTTTATTAGTTAAGCAGCAAAACAAAATGTATAATTCTCTGTTAAAATATTTCCTTAGAACCAACCACCTTATTGGAAGTAAATAATACCTCATATATAGAAGAATATAGTTATAAATTCCTTTCATAAGGATTTTATTTATCTCTGAAGATTCTATAATAAAGCCTAAACGTAATTCCGTAAATCCCAAGAACTCTACCTTAATGTTTTAGACCAGGAAAGAGAGAGGACTCATTCATAATCACTGCTAGGAGAGTAAAGCAAATTGCCACCAACGTCAATTGTAATTCTCTTAATTTTTCTTCTCGCTCCTATTTGTACACCTAAAGACACAACAGTTTACAATTACGTCAGTCTCACAAAACACAGCTTTATTCCTATACACACTAAAATCACAAAATAATCAATGATGTAAAGTCCAGTTTTTGCAACCAATTCAAATAGCAAATTCGACTAAATGCGACACAAGGAACCATAAGATGCAAGTCGTCAATTACGAGTCGCTTCTCTTTCTTGGTCCAAGCTTAATGTAGCTACATTATTTTCCGGAGAAGATCCACCCATTTATGTGCTATATTTCATGTCAATTTAAATGTTTAGAATATTCAAATTGAATTTTAGAGTATTATCAATTATTCCAGTGCTTTGTGTCACTCTAAAAATGATAATTTACGCAAGTACTTCAGTATATAATGATGACGTACATCCAGATTCTACACATTGAACCCTGACAAGTTTAGATGATCGTCGAACTCACTTGTGTATTCGTAAAATATAGAAACCACTCTAATGTTACCAACACAATTAATTACTTAGTATCAAGCCAAGCGGTTACTTCTCTGGCTTCCATGATTTATGTCATTTCAGCCAGACAAATAGTTTCTAGTAGCCTTATCAAGGAAATCTCTTCGTTTGCTTTTTGTTGTGTACCGTGAACTGAACGGTATAGGTTTCTTTTAATTATACTTGTACATATACAAAGTGTAGTCTGATCTTTATAAATTTAAAGGATCGTGTATTTAAAATTAAATAATCACGGAAGATAAAACAGTATTATTGTTTTCAAATATTTAATCAGCTTGAGTTAAGTTTTAATCTTTTATTTTTTAATGTTCAAAAATCTGAAATCTTATGAAAAGAATATGCAAACCGTTTTGCTTGATTTCAAACCGTTTAGATTTTACAGGGTGTCAAAGTTGAAAAATGTTAATATTCACCTGTCAATATTTCAAAAACAGTTGAAGATAGACATCCTACATGAATTGTGTTTAGAATATAACGTAGAATTCAGAAATGAAATAATATATAGGGTGTTCCATTTAAAATAACGAAGTTAATGTCGACTTCCGGTATAACCGAAAGGTGGTAGAAACTGCAAAATATTTTCATCAAGTATATCATGGCCCACTTTGACTTCACTTCAAATTTCAAATTAATAGCTTAATTGGTTCTCCAGATACTTCTAATGGACCGTCACCGTGGGACACCCCGTATGACTGTTTAGGTGACAAAGTGTCGATGTGAATTCTATTTAATAGAAGCTTATCTCTGACCATTATTTATTACCAAAAAATGTATGAGCAAAAACAAATAAAAGTAACTATATTAAATGTATGTTAAGTGGGTTTTCATATCTTTGATTATTTTAATGAGTGAGCACCTAGAAGTACACATCACTAAGAACATCTATATTTACATATGTTTTTGCTAATGTGTTTTATTTGCTATTTCAAACAATTAGTTTAAAAATAATACCTACGTGGCCAATTAACACTACACAACTATTTTTGTTGGCGCGACGCTTGAAACGATAAATGAAACCGATACGGCGATATGTTTTGTCTTGATACAGGATACTCGGACTTCTTGAGTTTCAACAAGTTTTAACAAGTAAGTTCTATTTGTGGACGACACCCACTCGAACTTCCGCCAATTTCTAGATAATTGGCGACCCGAACGAGATTAACAGTTTTATAGTAGTCGAAGGAAAAGTGGATACGTCGAAAAACATGCTTTTGTATTTCCTTGGTGTAAATAAAAATTAGTGGACGGCTATAGCAAACTATCAGCGTAAGTACAGGTTGTTCTAAAAAGAGTAATTCCATATCGGCTAATATTTTGACGTAATAGAAAATCTAATGAAGGTACTTACTAAAAAAATTCGTAGCATATAAGTACAAAGCTGGTAAAAAAAAATTATGTATAGAACAATACTGGGTTTTGGACTTTCAAATGACCAAGAGATTGGTCCCATTTTCCATTTGAAGATGTGCATATTGATGGTCAGTTTTTCTGGGTGTCTCCTTTGTTCTTTGTTGCATAGTTCATTTTATTCACATTCAGTATTGTACATTTTTCACTATTTTAATTAAAAATCCTTATCTATAGATGTATACGTGACAAGTTTTTTAATAAAAAAGTTCTACCGCGTGTTCATCCATTATGGTTTAAAATAACAATTTAGCAGTGTATGTTCAGTTGTCCTGAAATCCTGAAGTCCTGAAAAAAAAACTGTCACAATTATCATATTCTTGTAGTGTATCGGTTATACCGTCTGTTATTTCTGCGATAGATGAAGTAACGTGTACATGTGACTTACAATGGATTTTGAAATTCCTATAGACATTTGAAAATCCTCGAGCTAGGTGACAAGTGCATTTCTCTGTCAATGAGGTCGTATTTCCTGAGAACATCGCTTGGTCTGGCCGGATAAACCTACGCATCATAACTACTAACTAAATTCAAGTAATTTTTACAATCAGTACAGAGAAAAACAAGCGATTTTATCGATCTCTGCTTTTATTCAAAGTATCCTCAGAGAATATACAGTACGCGAATATTATCCCAAATTCAGGAATCGGGGATTACAAGAGGATATGTTTGTTATAAGTTATCACGGGTCCCGACAGGTTTAGTCAAAACTCGTGTGGGACTATCTGAGTACCCTGAAAGAGCTAGGGAGCGAGAATAGAGTGACCCTAGCTTGGGTACCTGAGCACGAGGGGCACAAGGATAATGAGGAGACAGATGCACTAGCCCGAGAAGGCGATCAAAAGACCTCATAGGACCAGAACCTTTCTGCGGCATAGCGAAGCCATGCATTAAAACATCCATGGAGGAATGGATGAGAAACAAATCTCGAGAATGGTGGAGGAATCTGCCACAACTGAGACTAGCAAAGCTATTCATTAAAGAACGGACGCCTAAATTCCTAGCAGATTTGTTAAGCCGGAACAAAAATGCCATGAGAATAATAGTAGGTCTCCTAACAGGACACTGTAGGCTAAATAGGCACATGAATCTTATGGGACTGTCAGAAGATGCAACTTGCAGATTCTGTCAAGAAGAAGAGGAAGCTTCAGTATATGTACTGTACCAGGGCGAGGGACAAAGCTGGGCAGAGTGCTCTAAATAGGTTGGGAGTGCCACAATAGATTTTCTAGGTCGCGGTGGACCAGGCCAGGGGGCCGATTCCTATATAAATATAATCTAAAGTTATCACTGCTTCAGTTACCATTGCCATTATTACCATATATTCATAAAATCATGAACTATATAGGTACTAGGTATTTATTTAGTAAACATACTAGTCAGAACACTTGTTTATGATCGAGTCATTACAGTTCACCAAGACATTTTTATAGCACTCATGCTTCGTTCAGTAGATGGATACATTAAGTTTCTGCTTAGGAAATAAAATAATGTTTACTAGAAATAAAGCTAACACATGCCACATCAATCTTTTCATGTGTTTGTATATTTTATTTAAGCTGGGATAATGATGTAGACAATAAAATGAAATGGTGTACAACGTTAGTAATGAATTTAATATTTATAAACTGATTCTTTATGTTAATGTTATCATTAGCCCAAATTCTAGAGGTCACAGTATGTAATAACTATAGCTGTTATTTGTAGTATATAACTGTAATCTTTGTACAAAGAAGTTATAAGCGAAAAATATGTATGAAAAACAAATAATATGTAATTGAAATCAAATAGAGATGATGTAGGATAATCTGGTTCATTTTAGGCTATCTATGCATGTTATTATGAAGTATTGAATTGAAGAGGAAATAATTAAAAATTAACAATGTTTTTTCCATCCACAATTTTCCATCCCTTTATAAAAACAATACAATACAACCAAAAAGCAAGTAATTGTTTTGAAAAAAACACAATTCCCATTTAGATGTTTCAAGAAATATATAGAAAACACTCTATATACCATTTATTTGAAGGAGATGCCGAAAACAACTACTCTACGGCAAATATGCCCCGACTGGCGTTGCATAACATCGGCATCTCCATAGGAGTCGCCACATTGTTCATCGAGTCCAAATACCAGACACTGACGGGTTTCGCGCTTATTTTGACAATAACTGTCAGATAGATAGTAGCACAGACCCAAAGAGGGCACTACGGTGTGTTTCTCACCACTACTAATACTCACTTTACCATATTCAAGAAGGCCTGGCAAGCCGAAATACTAGTATATAAAGTGTTTCCTATATATTTCTTGAAACATCTAGGAAACACTCTATATACTAGTATTTCGGCTTGCCAGGCCTTCTTGAATATGGTAAAGTGAGTATTAGTAGTGGTGAGAAACACACCGTAGTGTCCTCTTTAGGTCTGTACTACTATCTATCTGACAATTATTGTCAAAATAATTTCTTGAAACATTTAAATGGGAACTGTGTTTTTTTCAAAACAATTATTTTCACAATGTTTCATAAAGAACCATCCGCCTTCAGAATCCACTTTATCACAAAGCAAGTTCTAAAATCATTAATAAATTAGTTTTTCCCCAAACCGTGCTCGAACCTACATACTGTAACAGGTATATATGTTCTTGGCGAAAAATCACACACATAGTTTTTTTACTAATAACATTGTGACATCATTTTTACATATTAGTATTAGGTATAGTCTGGGTACGACAATGTAAATTTGCGATATTAAGGCCATGCTTTACTAAATTTATTCACTCTTTACAGCTTAAAGATTCATCAGATTCCTTCGAGCCTGGTGATTTGAATGAAGTTATAAATCAGTTTCTCTTCGGCCATTTCCTTGTTTAACGACTTAAAGAGATGTAAATGGGCTCCCGATATAGTGCCACAAAAAAGAAATAACATAAGACGAACATTAATCAAGCTTGTTCTTGCACCGAAGTAAAAAGAAATTCTTTGCAGCAACACGCGACGGCAATGCAAATAATATGAAATCATGTCGGACGTAATTAACTTGTTACTTAGTAACCTTTTATGTATTATTTTCATTGTTGTTGGTCCTGTTATTAACTTTTTAGAGTTAGAAAAATAAATATTGCATATTTCGGGAAAGTCTGCTATTTTTTATTCTATTTGATGGGTCTGAACTATTTTAGAAACCAATTTCTCATGCTTGTTTTAGTGGAGCAAACCACAAAAATTGTAAGATCAAACGAACGTACACCTTAAGTGGAGTTCGATCTTGGTTATATGGAGACCTTCTCCAAGTAAATAAGTCAACTAATTGTTTGCTACTACAGCTGCCAATTATTTTCTTTTATTGATCTAGCTCTTGGTTATAGTATGGTCAACTTTTTCTAATGCTCCTGTATTAAATATGTGTGCATAAAACTGGTAGCGTTCTTAATATGCAACTAGTACTGCAATATCACTGTATAAATGCCTAACCACCTACTGTTCACTTTAATTAATAAGGTTTTGCAGGTTTCCCTTATTCTCGAACTAAATGGTAGTTAAAGCTATAACAACGTAAGTTGTTCCTGGGCGCACTCGCGGCCCGCAAAATAATAATATATCGGTCCCTCTCCCACACAAGTCTCTAACTTCCGGGCTCATCATCAAGATGAGAATGAGGGATAGAGATATTATTATTATTATTATTATTATTATTATTATTATTATTATTATTATTATTATTATTATTATTGCGAGCATATTGAGACATCAGGAACGCATATAAAAAAGCTATCAAATTTGAAAACAGTTTGGAACATAGTGAATAATGAAAGGAATTCTAAAAAATCAGTACATAAGTCATATCCTATATCATCCGATGATTTTAATTTGCACTTCACCAATATTTGTAACATAGTTCTTCAAACAATTGACGATACTTTTGTTGATCCAAATGACCTTTTAGTTAGGGCACCAAAGCCGCCTTTTTCATTTTTTATGCCCCCAATTACCGTACAGGAAGTAAAGGAGGCAATTTTTAGCTTAAAAAAGACAGCTGGGCTAGACTATTATTGCCTAAATAGTTCTATGGTCAAGGCATCTCAGGAGTCGTTAATTGAACCATTAACTATTCTCTTTAATAAATGTGTCAATGAAGGAGTATGGCCGGACTCATTTAAAGTTACGAAAATTTTTCCCTTGCATAAAAAAGGAGATCATAATTGTCCGGATAATTTTAGACCCATAGCAACTGTTCCTATTATGGGCAAAATATTTGAAATTATCATGAAGCGGAATTTATCCAGTTATTGTGAAAGTAAGCACATTTTCTCTGATTCTCAGTTTGGTTTTAGGAAAAATCGTTCTACCCTTAAAGCCTTGCTATTTATGGTTGAGGTAATTGTAGAGGGATTTGATGAGGGCCTCCATTCAAATGCCACGATGTGTGACCTCTCAAAAGCTTTTGATTGTGTTAATACACAAATTTTGCTGCATAAATTGGAATATTATGGGATAAGAGGAAATGTGCTCAAACTTTTTTCTTCCTACCTTTCTAACAGGCAACAGTATGTGAGTCTTAATGGAGCCGAGTCCAGCCTACTACAAGTTGAAAACGGTGTTCCTCAGGGTTCTGTCTTGGGACCCATTTTGTTTCTATTATACATCAATGATTTGCCTTACTCGGTAGCTGACTTAGCTTGTGTAATATTTGCTGATGACACTACACTAATTGCAAGGGGTGATAGTTCTAATTTGGGTAGTTTTCAACTGGTGAAAAATTGGTTTTCATCAAATAAGCTGAAACTCAACGAGTCCAAGACTCAGCACATTCATTTCACCACTGACAAATGGGCTTCTAAGTCCGAGGCCAAAGTTCTTGGGCTAACCCTAGATACCAGATTGGAATGGTCACCCCAGGTTGATCATCTTTGCTCAAAGCTGTCATCGCAGATATTCTGTCTGAAGCAATTAAGACGTTCGCTTCCTTCTAATGTACTACGCACGGTGTATTTCGCAATTTTCCATAGCCATTTAACATATGGCATCACGTTATGGGGAAATTCAAGTGCTGCTTATAGGGTGCTAATTTTGCAAAAGGCTGCTGTTCGCTCCATAGAAGGTGCTCCTTATGGTACCTCGTGCTTACATCTTTTTAAAAAATTTAAAATTATGCCCCTACCTTGTATTTATATATTCGAGTCCCTATTGCAAATACACCGTGGATTTGACAAATTTCAAAAGCATTGTGATGTACATTCCTATAATACTAGGAATGCAACAAATTTGATTCAGTCCTATTCTAGGATTCGTACAACGCAAATAAATAAATTCGATGTTGGATTGTATAATCACTTTGTTCATTGTTTTAATAATGTTAATGTTACTAGTTTTAGTTTTAATAAGTTTTATAAGTTGTGTAAAACGTTTCTAATAGACAAATGTTTTTATAGTGTGAATGATTATTTTAATTGGTCAAATTCTAACGGTTAATGTTTCAGTGACTTCAAATGTACCTTTAATTGTATGTAATGTGGTCGTTAAATAAAGTAAAGTAAAGTAAAGTAAAGTATTATTATTATTATTATTATTATTATTATTATTATTATTATTATTATTTTGTTGAAATCCAGTCGACCGGTTCCCTGGCTCCGATTTTCAGGGTCGGTCGCTGGTGGTAATCAGTAGCTACTCCCCACGTCCGTGGGGTGAGTAACTACTGAGTCCGGGAATCGTGTATCCTAAGTAGACCTAATGAGTCCAGAATGACCGCCTTCAGCATTCTTCCGGCTAGAATATCTGCCGAATTGCGGCATACCGGTACGATCTTCAGTTCCGAAACCAGTGTATCTCTTGTTCTACCGAGGGCACCTATTATCAGTATCACAAGCTTCACAGTATGTTCTGGATGGAGTCTGCGGAGTTCGAAGAGAAGGTATCGATATTTCGTCCGTTTCTCCTCCTCTTTCAAGATATTGTCTCCACATTGTTGGTTTCGACAGGAGCCTCGATGACAAACATTGTCTTGAGCTGGTGATCGAGGAGGACGAGTAGTTCCAATAAATTTGGCACTTCTCATTCCCCACAACGGTCTCAATATCCCCCGGAGCGTATGGAAGTACTGGTGTTTCGTCTATCTCGTATGAAGATCGTAAAAGGTAGTAAAGTACTCATAAAGCTGCATTTTCTCTGTTCATATAGGCCGAGACTGCATATGCCGAATAAGTGGAGAGCAGCAGATGCATATTATTATGATTATTATTATTATTACATTTGTGCCTTTTACAACTATTTATCCTAAAATAGTATTTAACATTACCATTGATGTATTAGGATCGACACAAGTTGTATTTATTTTTGTAGATTCTTATCTAGTTTAGCAAACGAACTATTATTAAATAATTATAATAATAATAATAATAACTGTAGTACCTCCATTTAGGAGTAGTTGCCAAAAATATTCATACTCCCTAGCCCGTTAGCCCTTTTAGGCAAACTTTAGAAGTTTGCCTTCATACTATACTTTCAATCTTAAATTTGAATACTTCTGGTTTCGTGTTTTTTATTATTTTACTGATGGTATAATCCCAAAAGAAACTACAATTAATCATACAGCTACAGCTCAAATCAGTTACAGACATTATACACAGCGATAACATTGCAGATGATGTTGATTGGTTCATGCAAAACCCATGTTGATTATTGAACTCCATGAACTCCAACAGTTATTTTAAATGGACCGAAAAGTACAACGATCTGACGACAATCGACGACAGGAGCATCTTCTTCCTGCTGCTCCTCCTGCTGTGTGTATGCTATAAAATTCTTTCTAACTCATTAGATAGATATATAACTAATCACGTAAGAAGAACGATCATTATTCGTTAGTCATTAATGCAGTAGGAGTAACCGGCCAATTCTGGGAAATAAGGAAATTACGTTGACGTATGTAAAGACGCAAGAGCGCCGTGCGTCGAGAATTGTTTTAAATAATTCATGGTTATAATACGCTTAACGTTTAATTGATTTAATACGAAGAAAATAAAGAGATTCTTCGAAATTAAATGATTAAAACTTATTAAAGTATGTAATTGACGTCTAAGATGCAGTAAACGTTGTAGTTGCCTGGTATTGAACAGGTAGGTGGCGGGTAATATAAAATAATTATAATATATGCCTTTTATTAAAACCTTTTCAGTAGCTATTGGATATTAGATTGTTGAAGCTCAAAGAAAATTAAAGTAATTTGAAGATCTCTCAAATGTATGTAAGGTTGGGTAAAACATGCTCGAAATAAGATCAACCTCTCCTCCCAATGACAGTATCAGATTTGCGTTTCTGTTCTCAAGTGTGACAAGATAAAACCATAGAAGATAATATTAAAGGTCAATAACTATTACGAGTTTTTATTATTAAATATTCCAGTTGTTCCAGTGCATGTTATTAAGTTATGGTAAAATATCTAGGCATCTCGCAAAATAAAATAAAAAATAGCATGGTTCAATTAATGCATTATTGTTCAAAGAAATATCTACTATAGTGTATGACTAAAATTATGGAGAGTGACTCATAAGTATATGTAGTGTCAGAGCGTTATTTACTATTCACTGCATAAAATATTTTGTATCTTTTTTAAAATTCGGTTCTAACTTATGATGAAATTGCGATCCCTTGCTACTTCATCGGTCGAACAACCCCGTAAGCTATGATTGAGTCATTTACTATTATAATCTTGAAACACTTGGCGTCTTTAATCGCTCGGCTACGGAGCTCCATATTACGAAATCTTTTGCTTTAAGGGATTATATACGAGTATTAATTATGTAGTTACTATGAATTGTATGAATGAATTACAAGATATAATTGACTCAATGGTACCATCGTTTACAACTGATGCAAAAAGAGGTCATCACTAAAATACTGATTGAGATTAAATTAATATAATCAAGAATTGCAACCGTGATACAGTACAGTACAGTAAACAGTAGTTTAAGTAGAAGTGGTAGCACCCAAATGCAGACTTCTTGATTTGTAAAATCTAATTATGAATCGATTATAATCACTACTGTGAGTCCTCTAAATATAGCCTTTCCACACCAACAGTAATTGCCAACGTAGAGTAGGTATATTTTGAATACGCATTTCGTGTTGTAGACATGTGGGTATTAGCTTTGAGGATATTGCCAGACACACATAATTATAATTAAAAGTATTACACTCAGAAATAGATTTGGCATCTATTTATATAGAAAGCGAATTACATCTACTTGGTTTGCCTGACAGAGCTATTCCTCTCAAAATATGATTACTACTACGGTTACTAGCAGACTCTCTTCTTCTATCATTCATTCAAAATATTTCCCTAAATCTGTATTATTATTTCATTGCTCTGTAATTAATACTGGTGACATTTTAATAGCTCGATTGAAAAACATGTATACTACAACCATAGTACCGGGACATCAAAAATTATCTTGGTCAATGGTGGTTGTGGAATATAAAACGTGTGTCTTACTTTAAATTTTTGAATATGTTTTGTTGTGTCAGAATCTCTCAAGTCATTGTGCCGAAATTTTCTAATCCAGTTTTTGAATCATGCCTCTTACCACACAGCACAAAATTTTCATGATTGAAGCCTATTTTCGAACGGGTGCACTAGTTAATGGAAATTGGCAATACAGTCAACGTTAGTGTTTGGACAATTTTCGAGAGCATTTCCCAAACGTGGCAATATTACCGGACAATTTTTATTCGTGCCTTACAAATTGTGTTGAAGTGTTTCGCGAAACTTGTTGTGTGACTCATAAAAAAGGTGCTGGCAGACTAAGAGTTCATACAGAAGTTGTCAATGACGTTCGTCAACGTATAGAAGAGGAGCCTGCAAAACCTTTGAAACGTCTTTCTCAGGAAATTGGACTTTCTTATGGAACATGTCATAAGATTTTAAAGAAAGACTTGAACATGCATCCATATAAGATGCAAGCATATCAAGCTCTTCTGCCCGCAGACCACCCCAGACGCCTTGCTTACTGCCATTGGTTTGCCAATAATTTAATGAATGACGATCTTCTGGACTTAACTTTTTTTTCTGACGAAGCGTGGTTCCACCTTTCGGGATGCATCAATTCTCAAAATATGCGAATGTGGAGCAATGATAACCCTCATGTTTTTACTGAATCGCCACTACATGCTCAAAAAATTGGTGTTTGGATGGTAGTTTCTCGCAGAAGAATAATTGGGCCAATTTTTTTCGATTTCACCGTCAACGCAGAAAGGTACAGACACACTTTTTGACTGAATTTGTGCAACAGTTAAACGATGATGAACTTCGGTACGGTTATTTTCAGCATGACGGTGCAACAGCACATACTACATGAGAAGTTTGCATACAGAAATTGAGTTTCCTCCGAGATCACCTTGTTTGACAATTATGGACTATTTTATATTTCCTTACTTAAAAAACAAGATTTTTGCAACTCCGGTAAATAATTTGCAAGAACTGCAACAAAGAATTGTTCAGCAATGTGCAACCATAACGCTAGAAATGCTGCAAAACTATTTTCACAGCATGAGGAGGCGCGTCAACTTGTGCATCGAACAAAACGGGGGACATTTCCAACAATAACTGTAATTTAGTTTTTCTTGTTACTAAAACCGTTATTTCATAATTTGTAGTTCATTATTGTTTTACAACTGAAATAAATAGGTATGAAATTTGTAGGTTATTGATGATGTGAGTGTGACAGTGACATAATTATTTCAAATTTAAAGTAAGACACACGTTTTACATTCCACAACCACCCTTGACCAAGATAATTTTTGATATCCCGGTATATAAAACAATCAGTGAGGAAGTTCCCATTTCTCGTCGTCATCTAGATTTTTAGTGTACATGGACCGTCCAGATCCATGCTTCTAGCGACTGAAACTTTTACTACGTGTTCCACAATGATAATATTTGACTAGGTATATTTATATTGCGTTTACTCTTGTTTAATTTGTTTAATGCACATTTTCATTTCCTATTCATGTTTGATTCACAATTTCATCGTGTAATTATTAACAATAAAATTGGTTATGTTTATATTTATTGCATTAGATAGTTTGACAGCTAGTAATAATAATAATAATAATAATAATAGTAATAATATCTCTACCCCTCATTCTAATCACAAGGATTAGCCCGAAAGTCGGAAGACTTTCGTGTGGGAGAGGGGGCGTCATATTATTATTTCGCGGGCCGCATTTGCGCCTCAGGAACGACTTACGTTGGTAGGCCCTAACCACCATTCAGTGCTGGAATGAGGGAAACCTGGAAAACCTCATTAGTTAGGGGGACAAGTCAAACATCAACTGATTTTAATCTCTCACATTAACACCAAGTTGACATTCTTCCCATCCTAGGCCATCGCCAGGATGGTTGCCAAGCCATCCCTGCGAATAAGCCTTCATCTACGAGTAAACAATTTTAATGAAAAATTGTTGGCGGAATGGGAATTAGAACCCACGACCTCTGGGTTGAGCGATCGAGACGCTAAGCCCTGAGCCACCGGCTCGACAAGTAGTCTAGTCAAGACTATTATGCGCCATATTTTAGCGATTTCATTCTTGTACGCACTGTTCGAGTGAAGGGGTATTTGAAAATATAGCCGACACAATCCATTCATAACTTGGTTGAATTTTCTTACTGATTGTTTAATTGGCATGATCTGGAGATGATTAAAACATATTTCTTAGCTTCAATAATCTCCAGATGATACCAAGTTTGTGCTGAAACGCGCGTCGAGTACAGTATAGTGTTTTGGTGTTATGTGGGAAAACTACGTTAGTGTTGTCTTCACACCAAAGGTTTCCAACCCCTTTCAAGATTTCTCTAATATGTAATTTTAATATATAAACAACGGCGACATTTTAGACAAAATATAATTTTAGATAATTAATTTTATATATTTATCCACTAATATATTCTTCGTGGTCTGTTTGAAACAAGTAGGTAGATCTTTCGAAAATACGATTATAGAAAATTAGTTACGAAATATTCTTATGTTTACAATATTTGTGGACCTAAATATGCAGTGTCATAATTCATGTTTCAATTACTTTTCGTGAAGAATAAACAATTTGGCTTTAATTTGCTACGGCGCCATTATGAATGGCAGAAAATCCATAGAATGTTTCCTAATATTGATTCATCGCTGTTAACAGTAGTGATTTATATAGCTGGAACTTTATTTATATCAAAACCAGAAGTCCCAAATTAATTTAATGGAATTAAGTGGATGTAGTCGTAGAAACTACAAGTTGGAGAAAGTAAAAGATATCTTGTGCTTTTGGTATTAGGATTATATAGAGAGAATCCAAGATTTATAAATACTAGAGACATAATATACAGGGCGGGAAAAATTTTAATGTTCAGCATTAGTATCTTGGAAATGGTAAAAGATACAACGTGGCTCAAATTAGGAAAAAATTGCTCAATTTTATGCCGATTCAAAATATGTGAACAAGTTTAATATATTCCGGACCGTTCGGGAATTATGCCGGAAAAAAAACCAAAATTTGCCAGTTTCTTTTTTGTGAAATAACTTTTCTTGAAATAAATGTAGACTTTTGAAATTTGGTATATTTACATAGTTTGATGAGAGCTTTCGATTGCCATACTAAAACATGTTCTAGGCCTACTAGTTTCTCGGCAACAATATTCAACTTTTGTATTTCTTATGAGCGCCATATTGGATTTTTACTTCATTAAATACAGAAAGAAATTACGAGCACGGTGATATATCCTACTTGATACTTTCTTCAATAAATATGGATAATACACGCGAATAACGATAAAATAGTATTTATTCACAAATAATAGACAATCATTCATTTATAGTTAATTGTTACAATGCGTATTTTTAGCTTTTTGAGGAACTAATTATTATAATTAGAAAATCAATTATTTGCACTGCTTGAACTGGCATTGAATTTATGTATTTATTAAAATTCTTTCCAACATTTCATTCTCTGTCGTTGGCATGCTCTTCACACAACGGTAGAATTGTAATCCAGTATTATAAACCAACTGGATTATTATTTGTGGGGAGCTGCTAAAAATTATATCTGTACAGTAATCCAATGCCAACGACAGAGACTCACAAGTAGGTTTTCTTAAACCAATAAGTTTGCCATAATTGCGTGTATAAAAATTATATTGCAAAGCATGAATGGCAAATTAGCCTGCACATGCCTGAAAGAGCGCCAGAGGATCCTATGCAGCCTGCAGAGTAGAGCCAAGACAGGAGGAAACCCCAGGAATCATCCACACCTATCACTTTTTGTGATCGGGGTTGGTGAAGGATGGGGTCCACCCCTACGAGGCAGTCCAGGCTTACAGCGATGGGGAGGGTAAAGAGCGATAGTCCCACTCGGCCCCGAACCATACAAGGTCATGACCACGGTCAATAAATATGGGCGGGCCACTTATTAACATAGTTTAACATTAACATACAGTATGATCGACAAATTTCTGTTATTCCAGATTTAATAACCCTATTTTTTTAAATTCAGGAACTGGTTTTACCATTTAAAGCAGCTCCTTCAAAAGCAAAAACTCGGTTTTAATAACGAAATTTACATAGAAGCATTTTTAACTGCTTTTTCAGTTGAGAACTTTTAAAGGTTTACAAACAGGAAAAAATTGTTATTTTAATTTTTAACATTATATGCTCAGCTTGAATCTCAAAATAATACTGTTGTTACAAGCAACAAAATAATAAAAGTTAAAACACGTTAGTTGAGTTCAGAACAAATTTTCTATAGACTTTAATCAATTTAAATTGATTTTATCAGATGTTTTTGAGTTATGATGGAAAATGTCATCTCTATAAATTTTTGTATTATCCTTTGTTGTAGGGATATATAAAAGGTGCCTATGAGAAGCGTCTAATGTAGAGATTGTGAAAACTTACTTCTTAACCCTCAAAGTTAATTAATTACAAAATTTCAAAAACATGACACATTGTTTGAAGTTTGATATATTGTTTTGACATCTTTGATCTGCTTTGTTGGAGGTACTCTTATCTCTAGGAGTTAATTTTAATATATTAAATTATTGTTGATTTAATATAAGACAGGATGAGTCAAAGAAAAGTTTCATCCTCGATTGTGTATCAAAGGATTGGCTGTTATGGAGAAACCAGAGATAGATCGATCTTTATTTGAAGGGGAGATACATTTTTAAATTATTAAAATTTATACAGCGTGCCCCAAAAAGGATAGGCTTTTATTTTTTAAATGGAATGCCCTGCGCATGTTTACAGATCTCGTCCTATCACATTGATAAAGAGTTTGATAGGTATAGTTCTAATAGTGAGGGAGATATACGAGTACATATCAATTCGTTGTTAAGCTACAGCCACAACAAAGTCTTTCTCCAACACATCTTATGGTAAGAATTTATGGTCATATCTACCTAAAGGAACGTTATCTATCTAGAGAAAACGAAATATGGCAATCCTAGATAAAAAAAAATGTTTTATCAGGCTTCTGTGAAAATAGTACATAGAGTATAGGGAGAAAAAATATGTTATAGTTAAACTTTCTTCAGTTTAGATAATAAAGATTTAAATCAGAAACAGCAGGAAATTTATTTTTTATATTGTAACACGATTTAAAAATGAGTGAAATTATGAGCTGATGTTGATGATCTCTGGAAAAATATTACGACCCTGGGAACAAATATAAAAAGAAGGAACATTGTATCTGCATTGCAGATTTCAGGAAATGAGTAAAATTGTGTCTCTGGAAGTATATCGTGAACAATTCGAACACTTGTAAATTATTTATTAACGCAAAAATAATTTTGTTTGATCTAGAAACGCCATTTTTCGTTTAAAGGCATATCGTTGATTTCAGACTTAAGAGCTCTATCCAACCATATGAAAATCCAGTATGGCGCCCATAAGAACAAAAAGTTGACAGTCGACATTTTCAAAATAGCGACCCCTATGAAAAAAACAGTTAGCAAATTCAGATCCTACGTTGCCCTAATGATGTTTAAAAATTTGAACAGTGGCTGTACAATAAATTCAATATTCGAGAAAAATAAAAATATAAAATTTCAGTTTTTTCGAAAAACTTAAAACTTTAGATGATATATAATTTTGATCAATCACCCTGTATTTATATATAATTTCTATTGTAATTGTTGTTAATTATTTTATTGTAGATGTCTCTTCCACAGTTTCGCAAGGATTTCCATTTGATTAAAAACTGCTGGCTTCCACCCACCACTCGCCATATAAATACCCTCACAACGCACCATGAGGTATACTTTTCCTAGCGGTGGAAAATTTCTTTCGGAGTTCGTTAATTATTCATTCAAATTTCCTTTGCCAAGAGGAAGAAGCAGATGCCGCAGCCACGTAGCCGGTCCGCTTAGCTGCCCATTATGGTTCATTAATCAATCTGTGAGTGCGCCAACCGGCAAATAAAGTTTGCCAAACCCATCTAAATATTTATGTTATCGACTACCGGCCCCGGGTGCCTATCCAGGTGAGCTGGAGGAGAAGGCGCGCGGACAGCAGACACGGAACAGCCAGGCGAGTTGTGTTGAATGAGGGCGTTAGTAAATTCCCCCGTCTCCCTTTATTAAAGTAATTTCACACGTCTTGATAAATACGTGGGTATGACAAGGAATTTATATACATGGAACGATTATAGACGACTGCGCATTCAATTTTGTGTGGAAACATGGGAGCCGCCATTTTGATGTCACACTGCTCCCAACTTCTACATTTTGTATTGGTACACCTGACCAAGACCCTAGAATTTTAGTGTCTTTTTCTTTCTAATCTAAAAATTCAATGGTTCAAATCTTCCTAACACGGCAACAGTGGTGTGGGTAAATTTGGTAAATGGTGTTTGTTTTGTATTTTTGGCGTCTTGTTGGTTTATTTTATTGTGATTCTCTCGATTTGATTCTGTTTGTGTGTTTATTATTATGTACCTTTGATTTATAGACTTTGAGTGACAATATTTGAGTATTGGACTTTCGTAATTATTCCACGTAAATTCGGATATTGAATATCAAACTTAACAAGAATTGAAAGTCTTAAGAGACATGCAATCATAGTTCCTAGCTAATATGATAGTAAATTATGAAAACTGCGAACATAAACAATACAAAAGATAAGCTAGGATAGTTAAAGTAAGGTAAAGGATAGTTAAAAAAATAGATAATTAAATAGTTAAATTAAACGGCTAATGATGTATTTTACATAAATAATGTGAACAAAAGGTACGTAGGTAGGTACACAAAATATTTCGTTTGTACCTTCATCAATTTTACAAGAAATTTTGGTGACGATATATTTTATTTTTCACAAATGATTGTAATTAAACTATAAAATATGGAACATTTCTTATACCTATTTAGAGTTTTTCTTAGCCTCAAAAGTTTTACTTGCTCCTGTCTGTGATTTTTATTTGTTATTGCTATCTAATTGAAGAGGCTAGGTTAATACTGTTAAATTTCCCACAAATTTTAAAACATCAAAATGGCGGATTCAAAATTGGAATACTCGCACAGCTTTGATAATCATTAGATGTATATAAATTCCTTGCGTTATGAATGTTGGCAAAACCAATTCCCAAACAAAATATATGACAGCTCTGTTAAACTACAGCTGTTTATATGAAAAAGAGATGACCATAAGAGCGAATGAGTCTGTAAAAACGTCCGAGTCTGTCTCTAGTGGGTATTTTGGTGTAAAAACTCTGATAAATAAATTTAAAACATTGTTGGGTCAAATCTAAACAAATATAGACTATTCTATAAATCACTATCCCTTCCACAATCATTTCCTCAGCCAGAGGAGCATCGTCTGAAGATTAAAACTCGACGCAACTTTCTTTTTGATAAAAAAGATTTCTATTGTACTAAAGTTCCGTTAATTTGTGCACGATCGCAAGAACTGGACGAAATTTTAATACCAAAGAGAAAGGGGGAACATGGATATGAGTATCTGGACTAATAGTCAACTGGTATAACGGTTGAAGCCTCAAGATCTTTCCGACATTTCAGTCAAGAGCTTTTGTAATTATTATGCTGTTCTACAGTTAGCGTTTCTAACGGGTGTTGTACAACTTTGATCTATGAAACATTTTGATTCATTTATTATTATGTGTTTATTGAATTTAATAGAAAAGCAGTTGAATAGGTTGCAGTGATTTGGGGTTTGTAAAGGTCAAACTCAAAATCTATGGAAAAAGAAGGAATTCGTCTTTTTATTTTGTTGAACTAAAGTAGAGGTCTGCAAGAGAGGTTTTGCATTTTAACAAAGATAGTTCAAAATTTGTGTGGGATTGGCTATAAATGCTAACAGAATTGACAAGGACTAATATACACTTATTCTGTTGTTGAATCAGATGAAAAAGCACTAAAGTTAATGAAGTTGAGAGAATGGGCTTTGAAATTCTGTTCAGTTGATGTTTTGGTATTTGTTATTAAGTAAAATTGGATTCAAATAAAATCAAATAGACTTACCTATTGGGTTACTGCACCAGGAGAGTAAAGGGGCATGTGGAGAAATATACAGCTAACCCATTCATTAAAAGTTTAAGGACTTCCCATTCAAATATTTTTTTGAAAATTTGGATACGGGAGTTTTCGAGAAAGTTCTATTCATCTTAAGTATTTCCCCTTTTCTGGCACTTTTTTCTTATTTTAAACCGAATAGCCATTAGTTTACATTTTTTATTTCTACACTAAAATCTACGTTTCTTAATGTGGGACAAACTATACAAGAAATTAATAGTCTCTTAGATATTTTAATTTTTTTGAAAAATATTTATTTTGTAGTACCTTATTGAAATGCTTGTCATCGACTGACAAAGAAAATTATAGTAAAGTAAGTTTTGGGCTATATAGGAGGACCATCCAGCTTTCGGATTATGTGTAATTTCATATTTTATTATTTACAGGGTGTTCAAAGAAATTATTTGATTCTGAAAATGAAAACAATGTGACTTATTTATAAATCTTTTAAACGTGATTTTCGTTTAATTTTCATGGGCCTCTAATTACAAGCAATTCAAGGAAATGGAAAATTATTGTATTGAAAGTAAATACGTCGATAGCAAGAAAATGGTAAGTTGAATAGGGAATCCTAATACAGATTGATATTCTCTACCCGACTTATTCCAGCCCGATTTTTATCTCATCCTTATATTAAATCTAAAGTGTATCTTACAAAACCCGACACTTTAGATGAGCTACGAGCACGAGGTTCATATGAATGTCGTCAAATAACACCACAGACTTTACATAGATTGTCTTCTCGAAAACTTCCAGCAACGGTTTGTATTACTTCATTTAAGTTGAAGGTGGACACTGAGCATTTAATTTAGTTTTTACATTGTTAATTTTGGGTACAAAATAGAATTTCATTTGCTTTTCCTTTTCTTCTCTTTACGCAACTTCAAACTTCTAACTTCAAATACTCAATAACGAATCGACCAATTTTAAAACTAAGCACACTGTCGAATAGAGAATAAAAATACTTTTCAGATGAGGTAATCGGCCCTCATTCTCATTAGAAATATTTTGTATCTCCCAGGCGGGTGGTGAGGGGTGAAAGGGTAAACCTTCACTTATGCTCCAAAAGTCCCCCGTTCCCGAATCACAGATTGACCTGCTTCGACAAATTTTTATAGATATTCGTTTTAGTCTCGAGATCTTAAGGTTGTTTAGTTTTAAATGGGACACCCTGTATTAATAGCAGAGGAATCTTGGTTAAAGAGTATCTTTATGATAGCTGTAGCAAAAATGTATTATTCTTAATTATTTTATTAACTATCTTTGACCATTTCTAATGCGCTGGAAGATTTGGGGATAGATTTATAACGTATATAATTAATATTGTAACGTATCATCCGTTGCAGAAGATAGAATAAATAACGAGAACATTTGTTTTGCTTTCCCAAGGTAGTGTGACCCGTAACTATTTTAAATAAGTCCGAAGCGAACAGCTATCCTAGTTGTAAATATTATGGATGTAAACTCATTTACACATGTTTATTTTAACGCTCCCACCGCTCGGCATGTAAAAGTCTCTGGAATGAGTGGAACTTTAATGACCATTTGACTGCTGCTACGAGATGTACGACAGTACGGCACGTTTACGTTCCAAGCTGCCACGTAAACGGGGAAAGTAGTATATTTATACAATTTAGTGTGCTATTTTAAAATATCTTTATCGTTGCATAAACAAGGAGTTATTTAACAAAGCACCTCCTCTTTTTCTCTAAATATTTAAGAAGTGAATGGTCTTCACGTATATTTTGAATTAGCCTCTAACTCCATAATATTTGATTTCAAAATTGTTAATATGGATTTTAGGTTTTTTTTTGAAGGTTCAGAATATGTTATCAGAAACACAATTGGGCATCTGAGACTGGCCTGCTTTTGTAAGTTTGGCCTTATACACCCAATCGTGTTTCTGATAGAATATTCGGAATCTTCAAAAGAAACCCTAAAATCCATATAACAAAGTTTTTTTGTAAAATCAAGAATCAAAGAGTTAGAGGCTAGTTCAAAATATACCTGAAGATTATTTACCTAATCCCGGTACCCATTGCTGATGAAATACATGAAAGAATAACTATATATATTTTTAAGAATAACTATATTTATTTTTTAATAAATTATCATTAATCTAAGTTTTAGTTGATATTTCAAAAACACAACTTTCTTTATGAATTTAAATTCCTTAGTTCCTGAATTTTATTGGAAATCAATTCTCTTGCAAATTAACTGCAAGAGTTATGGTGGACACCCTGATTTCGGGTGGGATTTTGGAAGTTTCTAGGATATACAAAATTAGTTGAACAGATTTGTGTATGTCTTTTATATTATATTTATTTACATTATGATATATATTATGTTTAGTAGGTATATACCTTCTTTTGTATTCAATTCACTCATACGTCTTGTGGAATGTTTCGTGGACATATACAGAGCGCCTATAAGCTAGAGGAACCAAAAAAAATTTATATTTTTCATTATAGTTTTATAAAAGCTATGAAATCTAGTAGTCTGATGGTAGGTACCGAGTACCGATTCCACACCCTGTACTCAACAGAATGGCTTACATTAAGTTGTCCTGCAACATAAGCTGTATCCGTCTTCGATTGATGAAGATGAAGAAAATAATGTTATAAGGCATTTGATTTCTACACGAATGTGCTAGCAAAAAGTAAAAAAATTCAGTGGCGTTGGTACACATATTTTTTTCAAAATTATTTCAGTGCCAGCCCGTACGCTCGGTCCTGATTAAGTTGATAATCATTCTATGTAGTATTATTTTATGTGTTTTCAGAACCCAAATATTATTCAAATTGCTTAAGCCGTTTCATATGTTGAAAAAAGTAAACAAATTAAAAAAACCTTTAATACCCTGTATCTAAGAAACGATTCAAAAGTGTACTCATGTTAAGAAAAACTTTTTGTCTTATTCTTAGGTGAGGAATCTCTCCACAAGCTATGGCGTATGTTTTTTGAACCACCTTGTATATATGTATATATTTTTATTGTGTATTATGTGGTGGTAATATGACATTATTTTATCGGAATCAAAGGCATTCTGATCATAATAGCTATTCATTTCTTAAGATTTTCTTCTGGAAGCAGAAGACAGACTTCATTTCTTCTTCTGGAGATAGGATTTTTCAGAATTTTCTCGTCCTTTTTTTGGATTAGTATATCCTTAAATACATAAGGATTTAAGCGAAACATTTCTTTATATTGGCTATCATTGTCAACAAACATGTCTCACTACTAACGTCTTTTGACTAACCTTCCTCTCTTATTTTTAAATATATTTCAGCAGTATATTTAAAAATATGAATGTCCAAAATTAACTGCATTAAATCAGCAACACCCTCTTCATCTAAACATAGAACTAATAAAAAAACCGCGAAATAGATACTGAATAAAAACGACAAATACATAAAATACTCTACAAAGCACAGAAATTAATGAATTTTTGTTGCCACTCACCGAACATTTTTGCGAAGATATTCCGACTTATTACCGCCTGAAAAGTGCGTTCGGACTCGCTGAAATTTTTCGTAATGTCTGTATTCAAGTCCAACGCTCAACAAGAACCGTGTCGAATTTACTAGGGCTTGTTAGGTCTTATCGGGATTGCGTGAGAGAGAGCTGCCCGAGGTGAAGGTCGTGGGTCGCGCGGACGTCAATGGGCCGTTGGTGGCGGCTGTGTCGCTGGCCCAGTTGCCAGGACGACCGCGGGGACGCGCTCGAGCGCTATTCCTGGATCCGGCCGGGCCGCATCGTAGCCCCGTCGACGGGACAAATCGACTACAGGGCGTCCCAGTGGAGTTGTTGGCCACAATATAAAGGTAAAGAACAAAATATTGGTCGTAGTTTTTTTTTTGTGCAAAATGATAACTGGGACCGTATTTTCGAATCACTTTCGAACGCTTAGTGCACGACTTATTTCGTATGCGGTGACTCGAGTGGGTATGTACCATTCGAACAGAGCAAGAGGCATTCGAATGTCAAACTTAATGCAATTCTAACCTACCTATTTTTTGTGGCCGAGTTGAATTGAAAAAATGGCCAGGTTAAATTTCCTCATCCAAAGAAACATTTTAAATGCTTTGGAAAATGCTGAAATCCTGGCGGATAGAGGGGATAGGATGTACCATCCGTTCCTTAACCCTTTTGAGGATTTGTCAGATAGGCGCTTTGTAAAATATAGGTTAGCAAAACCTATCACAATGGAGCTTATAAACTTTTTGGAGGCCCACCTTATACATCCTTTTAGGATACCGGCATTATGCATACCAAGAAAAGTACAATGTTCCCTTGTATAAAATTCGATTTGCATCCATTTCGTTTTGTAAAATATCCGTTTATAAGTTGTTCGTTTGTGTCAGAAACGTTGTAATTCATATGCTTTCCACCTATTTTTCTTTTACATGTTTTAGAAATACAAAGTATAAATCAGTTACATTTTTTAGATACATTGGTGTCCTTTATTAAAAAATCTATTTTAAAGTTACAAACCCTCCAACCACAAACATTTTCTTCTCATTTTCTTTTTCTTTATCCATCCATACACTCCGGTTCAAATATAAAGCACACAAACTAACAAGATTGTTATGTTTTTTGATGAACAAGACTACGAAAATCGCCAATTTATAAAAATCACACGACCCTTAACAAGTTATAATATAATTAATAAAAAAACTGTAATGTCAAAATGTGATGTCATACGTCACAAATTTTTCTACGTGTTATATTCTTGTTGTATTGCACGAGCAAACATTCGAATTGGCGATGTTGCCAGTGCAAGTAATACTCGTACATGTAACCATTTTCGAAGGGTCTTCAAAAATACACATTTCGATTCGTGCACGACTTTTTCCGTTCGAATTTCGTTCGAAGAAACAAAAATCTGTACCTTTATTATAGTGAATTTCGAAGAAAATGGTGGACGTATACCTAGATACAAGATAAATTATAAAAATGTACCAAACTGGAAGCATGTTTGTTTTAGCTTCCAGAGAATAAACGTATACAATTTGTTAATTTTGCGAAAATTTACTTTTTCTGCCAATAAGTGTTCAAGTGAACACCCTGTATATTTTCCAGGAAGCCGGTAATGATTGTGGGATCTTTTCGAGACGGATGTGTCGTTTGTAGTAGGTTTCTTTTGTTCTTTTTTTGCAAGTTAGTGGAATGAATATGTTTATGCTAACATTTATTTCGAATTGTACAGTGCAAACCAAATCACATTCCTTTTTAAATATGTCATGTTTCCGGAAACGATGCACCAAAACCTAATTCCGATAATCAATGTAAGAAAAAAGTATTCTCATTTTTTTGTAGTGAAACATCTTTTAGCAGTAATGCGACATTTTTTCTGACATTGATTAAGATTGTACAGAAGCTGTTGAAAATAATATTCGATAGTTTACCTACATCTTAAAAATCAGGTTATAATGTTACTCTGATGCCATTATACAGTACAGGGTGTTCTAATTCCAGTGCTTGGTTACCTCGCTAACCAAAGATATAGTATTGATTAAAGTAACGACAAACTGTAAAATCTGAAAAGCAACATTGTCCCTACTTAAAATCTAGGATGGGAATTTGAAATACTTTAAACAAGAGAAATGTCAGAAACTCATTTGTATTTTATCTTAAATTTATTTATAGTTTGTTACTGAAAAGTGAGCTCTCAATTTGAAAGACTCATTTTTTCGACTGAAATACTAAAAGTATTTCATCTTTTTTTCTGTATTCAATTTTATCCCACAGGGATTGGGATAAAACACATACTTTTTATACTTTTCAGTAAAGAACATTAGTAAAAAATATTGGTAGTAATAACTGATAGTTACGCTACCTATACAAAGCTTATACTGCTGATTGAAGATTCAATTGTCGGATTGTAACGTAGTCAGATAGTTACATCACAAACCACATAGTCACTGTACTTTTTGTACTTAGTCCATGAAACTTTGTTTTATTATCTTGTTATTTTCTTGTTCTTAACACTAATTCATTATTTTTTGCTTCTATGGACTTCTTTATGAATATTTATTTTAAGAAAAGTTATTCTTTATTAATTACATAAGTTTAATAATAGATTTTATGTGAAACATCAACTGATTCCCAAAACAGCAGTTTTTCATTACCTTGCCACCTGGGGAAACTGTACGTATCATTCATTATTATTAATTTGAATAACCACTTACTACTAGTAGTTTGCATTTTAATGTATATTCAAGATGTTAATTTATTCATATATCCAAATTGATTATACGAATTATTACCAAAATTGCGTACAATTTTTCAGCAACTTGGCAAACACATCAAGAACAGTAGTTTAATTTTATGTGATTATTTCTCAGGTCAAAAAGTTAACCAAAAAAAAAATGTTTTTGGGGACTGCGAATAAACAACCAACGAAATTTTGAACGTTTTTCTCACTCTCCTTCAAACTAATAATATACCTGGCATTAAAAGGATAATCGAAAGCGATGAATAGAGAGTTGGTCTCCCTGGCTGACTCTCGAACCAGGTAGGGGCATTGAAATTCTGGTGTTTGGAATATCCTCAAGAAAAATACTCGGGAAAATACTCCAGTACTGGCATGGATTACCAAAATTAATTCTTTCGAAGGCGTTCATTGTCTACCCTACCCCTACCCCTACCCTACCCTTTGAAAACAAGAACAAAAAGCTTTTTTACAGCTAAACAGGTTACACCTACGAACCTTAATTAGCTTATACTGGGCACTGTCCTTTCAAATACTAACAGTACAAATTTGGACTTGAAAAAATATTGAGTGCCGCTTGCGCTTAGGAGATGGAAATGGCAGAACACATTTTATGTGGGGGAATGGATAAGATACTCATTACTTTTCAAAGGGCAACTTATGCTAGACGATCTGAACAAATTCTCCCCCAATAAGGCAATTGACTTCATTAAGATGCTGGACCTGTTGGGTGAAATATTATGTGTTACAATAGACTACACATAATCGCGGTGGAGGATCTGGTTTTCTGCCTACTCATGTAGATACCTAACCCAATCTAACCTAGGGTCAAACTTATTTTTTGTTCATAATTTTTTGGCACATTTCATTAAAGAAACTGATTAATTTGCCCACAAGAGGCATTCTTGGTCATATTTTTCTGTGGGTTTAGTTTGGGAACTTCACTGTAATATATGTAACTCTTTTAATGCTTTTGGATTTTATAAAACTTCTATTTCTTACCGTGTATCTCAGATTGAGATACAGGGCAGAACACCTTTTATGTTCATAAAAAATATATAATTTTCGGTAATTTCGTACAGCTACTGTGAGAAAGGTAATTTTTTAATAGTAATCCTAATTTTTTACATTGGAAATCGAAACAGCATTATTGTAGTATACCAAAATCATCAGCTTGTCTAAAAAATATTTAAAGAAAATGTTAAGTGAAAATAAAAATAGAAATAAATTAAAATTTTATTTACAAAAGCAGCAGTAGTTTATCAAATTGGTATTAACTAAAGCGTAGTTAATGAAATGCTGTACTGGTACATTTAATGATATTATGATCTCATCAAATTTCTAAATCGACTTTCAGTATATTGATCGATTGATTTTTACATAATCCGGCATAAATTGATCTGGGAGTTGATGGAATCAAGAAAACGAGTGAGTTAATCAATTTCCCCTCCTCTACCACCTTTACAGAAAAATATGGTTAAGGCAATCACATACTGGTACTACGTAGTACTATTATTGATTCATCAACTATTCTTCTAGGAATATACCACACATTAAATAAAAAAAATATGTTCCACATTCCAAAGACAAGTACATTATCAAGATAAGCTTCTAAAGTTTGCCCCAAAAAAATAATATGTTCCCAGAAGAATACTTTTTGATAAATTCTAGAGTTGTGTTCCATTTCCATTCCATTTCATAAAAAATAAACTTTTAATTTCGGTATTAAAATAAATACGCAAAATCTGATACTCCATAGATTTCAACTGCTAAAACCTTTAGTTCAATGCACTGAAGTCGAGATCATTTTGAAATAAATCTTTGACCCACTTAGACTATAATATTAATTGCATAGGTAATACAAAAATCACAGTACTTTGTAACGTAACACTGCAACTCCTGTTTTGTTACTGTAGTACAGTACTGTACTGCACTGAAAAATGTTTTACAAATAAAATACAAAATATTCACGCCATAAATGTAGATAATGTTGTTCAGTAGGAGTTACGTTTTTTTACTTCTTTAGTTTTACAGAAAACGTTTGATGTATTCTACAGAAATCACTTAAATAACTATGAATTTTAATTTGAAAATGTGAATGAGAGATGCTCCTGAATAAACATTGTATTTTTCCCAACTATGTTAATTAGTGGTGGCCATAATCTCTGCATGATAACATCAACATCTTTTCAAAAGTGACTGTAGGTAGGAACATTAAGATATTAATATGTTTTGCCTCTGCAGCAGGTACCTGCTTAAGATATGCCACTTTGGTCTTCGTTTTCTTTTTGCGGTGGTTCAAAATGCAAGTCGCTAATTCATTCACTGGATTATCACTGGCCGTTTCCTGACGGTGACGTCAACAGAACCAGAGGAATGAACGGCTGCTACCAGAGTTGGGCCAATTTATGAGACGGTCTATCAAAACAAATGAATATGCAGTCCTGTAGAACTAACCGGTTGTAAAAACACCTTCAGAAATGTGGAATAGGTAAACCCATGGAGCAATGTTGCCACGTGTATCATAAAAGTAGTAAAAGTGTTGTTATAGTCCAAGAGAAATTAATAATAAACAATATATCTTTCATTGTATAGGAATTAAGCCAAAAAGTTAACCAAGAAATAAATTATTAATATAGAAATTATCAAATGTTATGGTTCAATAAAGTTTTTAATTTTTAGGTACGCAAAGGAATAACCTTATTATTTTTAAGATATGTCGAAAACAACTACTTTGCGTCCAATATGCACACCCCCAGCATTGAATTACAACAGCATATCTTCATATAACCTCAACTTATTGTCTATAATACATTTTTAATAGTTATCTGCATCTTTTATGTAGATGACACTATTAAAAAGAATGTATTAAAGACAATAAGTTGAGGTTATATGAAAATATGCTGTTGTATGTAATATATATGCTGTATGTTATGTTGGTCGGTGCATGTTGCACGCAAAGTGGTTGTTTTCGACATATCTTAAAAATGATAAGGTTATTCCTTTGCGTACCTAGGATTATAAGTAAGGAGGTAAATTAAAAACTTATTGAACCATAATATTTGATGACTTCATTAATAATTTATCTCTTAATTAACATTTTCATTCATTATTAACTCATAACTTAAATCATTTCTCGAAAAAAATCCATTTTAAATGTGTTTTCCCTATGTTGGTTTGTTTGAGAAATCGTTTCTAATGTTAATACAATCTAGAAGATTATTTTAACGATTACCTACATATGGAATATTTCCATTTACCCCTAATGATGGCTAAGGCCCTAATAGCTTTAAAGATCAAAGTTATTAGGAAAAATGTTTCAAAAGATCTTGTATTTAGCTAAAATTGACATTAGAAATAATTGAATGGAACTATTAATTATTAGGTAGGTTTTTCCAGTATTTCGTTTTTATAGTTTCCCAGTTTGTTTCTAAAAATTATTCACATGCTTCTTGCAGTAAATAGTGGCTAGGTTTTACCAACCTAACTCGATCTTTGGTGCTAACGCGGGCGGCATATTCATAATATACTATCCCGTCTCTCACACAATACTTTCGGGCTAATCCTTGTGATTCGAACTGGATAGAGGGATATTATTATTACTATTATTGCTAATTCAAAGAATTAATTACATATATGTGTCTATTTGTCTGATTTTCTTTAATTTTTTGTCTAGCTACGCGAACATGAGTTTAAAGACCTTATTTTTGGCTGACGTTTTCGTCGCAAGAGCCATTTACTTTACCTGCCATTTTTTAAAAACATTTTTCAGAATTGTTGCAGAATAGGTACCCACACAATTGAACTACGTTAGCAATATATCTAAAAATATGTAACATGATTGTACGTTGTGACCACAAAGGTTCCTATATTTAAAGCTGGATTTGAGTAATGACTTTCGAAAGAAGTCCTTGAACTTGTTTTCTAATAAAATAACATATTAATATTTCTTTATGGAGTTTAACTTCAAAGCAAATGTTAAGGTAAGAAATAAATTGTGTAGTAGATTGACGTTTTTTACGGGTCTATTGTTGCTCGTACCTAGGAAATCAATTTCAGTAAAATATATACCTAAAAAGCACAGTAGGTATACTATAGTGGCGTATCATTGAATTCCGTTTTTAGTAATAGCTATGATGAACTCTATAGGATATTACGTAAGTTACTTTGATAATCCTATCTAAATAGAAATACCTTAGGGCGCCCTGTCTGGGTCCACATAAATTGCTTTAAAATATCCAAATAGATATGTTTTATCACCGGGACGTTATACTTGTCAGTAAAATAAGATTTTTTTCTATCAATACATTCTTCTGAGCATGAGTGCAAAACATATACAATCGAACATATTCTATTATTATTACATAGACATTATTTGATGAGGTTCTGATAAAAACTGAGATTCTGACCAAGTCTATCCTAGAAATCAACACGTTCAATTTATACAGCGTTATTCAGAACTTATCTCTAAAACTTTGAAGATATGTGCATCCTTAAATAAGAAATCGATATCACCAAAAAAATTTATAATAAAAGTCTTAGGATTTCCCGTAAACAATGTTTAAAGTTATACCATTATAAAGGACTACGTAGATGGGCAACTGTACTTCAACGACATCTGATATACCACATTCCTACAAAAAACAGTAAAGCAAGTTTTTGTACCTGGAACGCCTGGTTAAGACCGAGCGAATAGAGTTGGAGTAGGGATAATATCTCTATTGTCTATCAGTCATTAGTCTATCTGTGTCGCTGTCTCAGTGCCGGTGTTTTATTTATCGTAGGAGTGTTAAACTGTAAAATTTTCAAAATGGCTCATGTGTACAGTAATGCTGAGTTAATGGACATGATTCTTATTTATGGCGAAGTTGGACAAAATTCATTGGCAGCTTCGCGCTTGTATGCGGAACGATTTCCCAATCGACACATGCCAAATTATGCAACTTTTACGGCAGTGGTACAACGTGGCCGTGATACTGGTAATTTACGTGCAAATCATGGACGAGATGGTGGCCCGGGACGACCACAACGTATTTTAGCAGCTGAAGAACAAGTGTTAAATCTGGTCCGTGAAAATCCGTGAATAAGTACAAGTCAGATCGCTAGGCAGGTGCCTGGGGTATCCCAATCAACGGTGTGGCGCTTACTACACGAAGCTGAGCTTTATCCGTATCATATCCAGCGTGTTCAAGCACTATTACCAGCGGATTATCCATTATGAGTTAGGTTTTGCGAGTGAGTTACGTTTTTGTGAGGCGTACCGTACCGAAGTGGAAACAGTAGAATTTGCGCGAGCGTGTCACAGCTGCCGCGAATAATTTGCGTTTACAAGATCAGCAACCAGGAGGAACATTCGCTTGAGTGCGGCAAAATTGGATAAGGCGTGCCCAAAAGTGTGTACAAGTCGAGGGACAAAATTTCGAACAGCTTTTGTAACAAGGTATGTGCAATTTTTTTATAAATTTCATGTTTCTAATACCTAGCAATCAAGTAGCGCAATTCTTCAAAATTAGTGCAACAAAATTTTATTCATTTTAAAGACACGTCACTTTGGTCACATCTATCTATCTTTCAGTTTATTTTAAAGTAAAAACGCTGCAAATCTTTTTTTCGCCGGGTGTCGGTATACTCAGAACTTCCGAAGTTTTTTTCGTGCTATATGTGACATCGCCAATTTGCATTGTCAGTCCCAAGGTCACTCCATTACAGTGGACCAGTATCCAGCGGCGTGCAATTAAAAATTTTTAAATAGTTTTCAGAACCCGCCAAAAAAATTTTTTTTGCACTACCACATTTGTACATGTATGTTGAACATCCCCAAATTTTATTATGGGTAAGTTCTGAATAACACTGTATATGAAGTATCCAAATTTAGGAATATAACCTGATTTTTTTGTTTTTTTTTCATAATCCTTGGATATCAAAAGATATTCAGTTTTGTGTAAAACGACTGTATGCCTTCGGATTGAGATAATATTAATCGTAATCTACTGAAATAGGAAATTACAAATCAAATCTCACTCTTTCTTCAGGCGTATCCTCGGGCGTATCTTCATAGATAGCTATAGCTAGTACAATGTAGTACCTGGAATGAATTGGTGACATAGCTGACATTGACCGTGGCGTATGAATACATCAGAAGTTTCATCCACACATGTTTTTGACAGCCACGAATGTATGAAATGGTATTTCCGAATTTTTCTTTTCTCCTGTCCTCCCAATGCGTTATTGTTTGTTATTAAAATTTTTAGACCAGGGAGAGTAGGTATCCCTTAAATATTACAATTCGATATGGCTAATAATCTAATGGATACAAAATAATATTTGCACAAGAAATTATTAAAGTACACTCATAAGTACATGAACAAGTACCTACATCATTTTCATCATCAGAGTTCATACTAAGATCCCTGTTAAACGTTGACCACACTTTACCATTCATAGCACGTGTCAGTATTGGACATACTGTGTGAAGAGAATTGCCATAGAAGTCTTTACTTTGGTCCAGTTTGCCCCAGACGCGTGTGGCCGACTTTACTAACAATTTCTTTAAATCTTGGACAATCGGTTCAAATTTTATGCATATTTACACTACATTCAGCTTCCTATTGATTTAGGTAAGTCTAAATCTAGTTCATGTACTTTATGTCGGAAGTTTTCAGAGAACCATGAGTTTTAAGTCACTTTTAATTAATATCAACATTTTCAATTTTTGTTAATTTCAGATTTTTAAATAAAAAAGATGATAAGCACTTCCGTTACTAAGAACTTATAGAACATCAAACAAAATAATAAAGTAAAGTAATTCTAACGACATAGATATTTATCTCTTTAAAAGGTTCGATAAAATCGTTTTTATATGGTCTTTAAAACTTTACTTCTATAGATGAGTGAATAAAGAAGATAAATGCATGAAACTCTTCCCATATTTGTGATATAAATGTAATGTAATTGTAAAATCTAAACCTGCAGATATATTTTTCAGAAGCGACAAAATCCGTCACGATTTGGCAACAGAGCGACATACGCCGTGCTCTATCCTTATGATGAGATTAATGTCTGCCCCAGGCCGGCTTAATTGGGGTGCCCTCGACCGTTTTCTCCAGTTGCCATTACCAACAAGCATAATAACATAAAGTTATCTTGACCTTCTGCTGAAGACGATAATGATCCCGGATTTTTCGAATTCTTCCACGAAAGGTGTGTAATTAGATCCAAGTGAGATTTGATCCCACTTAAAGATATAGGTGGAAATAATAATGTATATTATGGCACGTAATTCAATACTGGTACTGTAGTAATATGAAATTTCTTCCACTTATCAGGGTTATCACTTTCTTTTTTCTTTATTTTGGTAAAATACTGGCATCATCACTGAGGCATATAATAGCTGTTTCATCTACTTTGTTCCTCGTTTACTTTTTTTTAATAAAAGGATTCTTTTAATTACTATTTTTTGGAAAAGTTTACAATAACTAAAAGATATTTCTGTGGTAAAATTTTACCGTATTTGTCAATTTTAGATAATATTAGCAACAAATAATCAGCGGTGGAAATATTTTTCTAGATACGGAAGAACCCAGAATGTTCATGTTCATGTTCTTTCTTTTCTTCTGCAGCGATGATAATACAGTAATATGACAACTTCATCGCTGGAATCATCATGGTCAATGTACACATACATGATTAAGGCCATACCTATGAACATGCAAGACCACGTCAGTGGCCGAATTCGTGCGATATCCGATAATCTGAGTATACACCCTCCCTAAAGTGAGTAAAAATCATGAAGACTATCACAGATGACCCCGAAAGGGTCTTCGGCAGTGATGGCTGGACCTTCCTTGATCCCGAATCTGATAAGTAAGCCCAAGAGGAAGAGTTAGGGAGGACGACGAAGTATACTAACCTACTTCATAGATGAAACGGGCTCAGAATAGAGCGAGGAAGATTCTGAATAGTCGGAAAGAGATACTGAAGAGTGATGATTCTGGAGAGGAAGAATATCCGGAGATATTCGGATAGGGATAAGAAAACCGGGTGGGGATGACGGTCCTGGTTCCACGATTTCACGGTAGAAACTACTGATGTAGTTTCCACGGAACACGATGTTTCGTGAATATGAATTATGTTCATATTCACGAAATTATGCGAAACATAAATCCTATGCGATTTATCGATTTATTTACTTGTAATGTATATAACAATGTACGATTTTCTCTATGATCATATACGATCTAATTCGTGAATAGACCCACCCCCTGGTCACTGGTCAGCCATCCAAGTAGGTACGAACCCGGACACTGTCAAGTCACTTAACACCGCTCGCCTTTTATAAAATTTTGTAAAAAAGAACTGCTTTGTCATTTAACTATATAACCATTGACAATTAATTCTAAATCATAACATGTTTTACTTTCTACTACATAGCTATTATATAATTCACATCTTGAACAATAATAATAAATAATACTAATAATAATAATAATAATAATAATAATAATAATAATAATAATAATGGGAAAATACATCCATCTTTGTCAGCATATTTCAAATATTGTAAAATAGCAACAAACTAACCTGTCAAGGTTGGCTGAAGGTTATTTTATGCTTGTAGGCAGTTTTCACACACCGCGTACCGGAACTGTTTCGATTAGCACATTTTAGTAAAGTTGTTGTGACGTAAGAAAACAACTTGTACAAAAATTGATTTGCGAAAGTGCAACGGTCACATCAAATAAAACCAACAGTTAGTCTACGAGTTCCTGTATCCGAGCTTAATCTAACACATTGATTAATTTCCTTCACAAAACTACTATTAGCCTTGTTTATAATATACAAGGCTATTTTTTGTAGAAATGTTTTAAGGGCATAGTCTGAAAATTTTAAAATAGGAATATGGCAGTTTTTTCTTGAAGTACCAGTACCTCCACATATATTGAATAATTGAATTAATAAATATTATAAGTAGGTACCTAATATAAGAGCAGAAGCAAAATTATAATTAAAAATGCATTTACAACAATACAAAATAATATTTTCTTAGTGTATGTTTGGAGCTTACTCAGTTTATTTATATTTTTTTATGTACCGAAATATCCATTATCACCACTCCACTATTTAGTAAATAGGGCCAATATTTTGGTATGTCAGATGTCAGATTGAAGTACCTACTTCCAAGCGTAGTGTATGTCAAAAAATGTTTGTTTAGTTACAGGTTTAATGTATATATAAAACTGATCACTTTTATATTACATCAGTCCTCAAATTATTTTATGGTTTATCCATACCAGGACATTATTCATTCCAAGAACATTTTTTAGCATTTTCGCAATGCTTATTTATAGATTTCAATTCCATTATATCGCTGACAAAAGTATAAAGTTTCAAATGAATGGCTACGAACTACGACGTTTAGTAAATTTATACACAAAAAAGTGTAAAACACATTAATAAAGTTGTCATTTACTTTCTGCCGCTATATTATTTATTTACGATGAATTAAAATTTATTTCATTTAAAACTGAAATAATTAGTTTTTCTAGAATATAATTATCTTTGTTGGGGGCAAGTGAGGTAAAATTAGCGTGGAACACCGTCAGTTATGTCCATCTGATAGTAAATATTTATTGTTGAAGGAGATAGAGTTTATGTATACAATTTAAAATGTAGGATTACAATCATACTTAATAAGAGGAGACCTCACGGTTCATTCATAAATAATCTTTTGTTTTGTATCAATCATTGGCAATGTGTATGACAAAGAATACCGAGAGAAAGAACGGCAAAATTCCGACTCCGTGCAACGTTGCAAAAGTTTTGGGAGAACTTGCTTCCGACGCCAAAGGCGTACTGTTTTTGGAAGGGTTGGGTATGATAATAAAACATCAAAAAAGGAATTTTAAGAAAATCAGTACTATACATTGCAACAGCAAAAGATTGTGAGATTAGAAATTAAATTAGTATCGGAGTTTTAATGTAGGGAATATGAATTGAAACTTGAACACTTAAAATTCTGAATTAAGTAAAGGTGGTACAACTACTACATTACAAAAACTTATATATACAGTAGTGTAAAAAAGTATTTTTCAGTTTTTCAAAGATACCCAAACTCTGTATACAGGGTTCAATTACATTTAAAAGTGAAATATAATTTAAAATAAGAAAAATGTACATGGTGTTAGTTTTTAATTCAACTTTTTGTTTCAAGTTATTTGACTTACTGTTTTCAAAATAACTCTTTAAAAGCCTGATAATGGTGATTTTCTCTTAGATTAGTATAAAGGATACCTTTAAAAATTACCTTGGTTACGCAACTGATTTTAATTTTTGTGTGCAAACGTTGCATGTTGGCTTCACACTTACCAAACATTATAGGTTTCTTAATTTGTTATACAGCAAAGTGCTGAATGATGATGATGCCTTAGCTTCTTGCTTGGATTCTTGTTTTGACCATATTTAAGTATGTGCGTAGGTAACTCCAAAAACTAACACATCAGCCATATTTTAAAAAATAACAAAAGCAATTCCATAATATAATATAGTATATATATACTATATTCCGTAAAATGATAAGGAAGCCAGCCAGCACGCCCCTGAAAATCCGTAAATATGGCGTGACAAATATAGCGACCGAATAACCAAACAAAACTTGGCAAAATTTACCTGTGGAAAGACAGTTTTGAATATAAAGAATTCATTTTTCCAAACACTTGACACTGATGCACCATTTTCTGAAGAATAGTAATAAAATCCTTACGAAAAACACTGAAAAATTCACAAAAGCAAAATTCCGACTGCCAGCAACACCGCACAAAAGAAATACTATAAAATACTACGATTCACGTGGTTGTTACCGGCATCAATGAACATGCGGATTGTAGTAGGGAGCAATGATGCCTGTTCATTCCATTTTTGCGTTATGAAGTTAGTTTTTATCGCAACGTTTTTAACAAAATATGATTTATCTACTTAACTAGGAAACGGAAAAATATTTTTATGTAATATTTTAACATTAACCCATAATCATGGTAGTTTAAATGTGAAAATATAAATTACACAATTGACAGTTTGGAAACAGTTTTTCGTGCAATCATAAAGTAGACCTTGCAGTTGACCAGATAAAGAGTAAACAAGGGGTTCTCTGATTGCTTTAAAATGTAAATAATTACATCTCCCTTGTCTTATAAATCTATGATTACAATAGATAGAATTTTAGTGGTATATTTTATATTATCTTTTTTTATTATTTTTCTTTTCTTTCTATTATTTATTTTATTATTATGTTTTTATCTTATATTTATTTTATATTATATTTATATTATCGCCGCGGTGATAGCTCACTCTGTTAGGTACTTTATATATTGTAGTTATATTTCAACGCTACGAGAAAATATTTTCAACGCTATTATCTTCTAGAACATAACGAGACATACTAAAAAATTACTAGTGTAAGACAATATGCAACAGTTATCCGTAATAAATATCCGCTACCCTTGCAAAAGAGTAATAGTATACTTATGCATGATGGTCGCCACATGCTTAGATTCACGCATAGTTTTTGTTGATTTACAGAGATGACTTCCACATGTCATAAATATGATTCTTAGCAGTTGCTACGGGTAAAAATTGTAGTCGCGAACGATATGCGGCTAGTGTGGGCGGTGAACACTCATGATATTGTATCATGGTGAACACTTAACTTCAGTTGCTATATCGTTATCGTTGATTGAGGGATTTAATAAAATGCGCAACTGATTGGAATAGAGATTTTTTAATACGCCGTATTTATTAAGAAAGAAAAAGAACGTCAGAGATAATGCATATTGTAGTTGTCTTAAAGGGGGTTGGAACCTTTGGTGTGAAAATATTTCTGACGTAGTTTTCCACATAACACCAAAACAATATACTGCACTCGTCGTGCGTTTCGCCAACCAAGTTGCCATCATCTGGAGATGATTAAAACTAATCTGACTGACTGAATTCTGATTGACTGGGTCTCACTGATTAAAACTGAACTGATTGACCAGTTTTAATCATCTCCAGATGATGCCAACTTGGTTGGTGAAACGCGCGTTGAGTGCAGTACAGTGTTTTGGTGTTATGTGGAAAACTACGTCAGAGATATTGTAGTTGTGTCGTGTATAACGATCGTTATGGGTAATTAATTCATAATCCAAAGAGGTTGGAAAACCTGTGCCAGAAGTAATAACGGAGGTGGCTTCTCGAAAGTTAACTAAACTTATTTATTTTAAAATATATGAATATGTATATCAATAAATTAATGTTAACTTAGTTAGCTGTTTTTCCTTGCTAACCCAACTTTGTGCACTCAAATAATGTATAATAACAAGTACCTAATATTTTTTCAAAAATAAAATCACTTTTCCTTTTCAGTCAGAATGTAATTATAATTTATACATTTGCAACAAATTCTAAAATAAATAATGTTAACTTTTATAATGGCTATTTCCAAAATATAGGTATATTTTTATCGAAATTTTTCGATGATATTGAAAGTCAATGAAATGTACGCATTTTATACAATAAAGTCAATTGAATAATAAATATATTAAAAAAACTAAATAATTTTTCCCATCTTTTATGGAATTTAGTTTTTTTTTTTAATAAATATAACGCTGTTCAATGTAATCAACCTTATATTTAAGTATTAAATATTTAGTAACTATAAATACCTACAGACTTGTTTAATTTTGGAAAACTACAATTTATTTTTCAATAGTAAACTAAATTAAGTGTGCCAAATAAATACGTTTGCGAAAACTAAACATTTACACTAAACTAAACAAAAATCTAAACAGCAGATTAATTTTTTTCTCCTTGGCCATTCAATTTATTTGCTAATACTAAATACTTAATTTATTTCTATAAAAAAAACAAAAGAGGACTTACAGCCAGATACATGGACAGATATTCCACGTTTCGTCCTTTTCGGACTTTTTCAAGGTTACCTAATAGCTAAAAATAATGGTTTTACATAAGTATAAAATTTATCTAGTAATCTATTCTTATGTAAAACCATTATTTTTAGCTATTAGTTAACCTTGAAAAAGTCCGAAAACTCGAACGAAACGAAGGATATTTATCCTTATATCTGGCTGAAAGTTCTCTTTTGTTCTTTTTTATTCAAGAAATAAATGCTATTTTAACAGCCAACAGCTTTTCCAATATCTTAAATATTTTATATTATCATTGAAATAAATGTCATATTAACGCCAATTAAATATTGTATTTGCTAAATACAAATAAATAATGTAATTGGTGTTTACAAATTTTATTGATCTCAATTCAATCTTTTTCTCAGTGCGGAACTGCACTTTTCTCATCAAATGGTCACGTGACATTAATTTTTCTAATTTTTCCATTCCGTTTTGGCAATAAATAAATCAATAGAAAAAATAAAGAGCTCTGTTTGATCTTTCCAGCAAAAATAAATCGGTTTATAATTGACTTTCAAACCAGAAAAATAAAATTGGTTCACAAATGTCCGAAAAATAAGATATAGCAGATATCATCCATCATATTGAATCCAATATGCAATATGGCCGTTAATCCATCAAAATGCGTTTGCATTATCAATATTATTCAGTTTTGTAATTATTTTTACAAAAACTAGAGTTTACATAAGTATTAAGTTAAACAAATATATATCCAGCGGCGTCCATATTTAAGTTAATTAGTTTATTTAAGTATTCAAATAAATCTACGTGAAAATTTACAACGCAAAGGATAATAATTCTGGGCGATAAAGCTGTGACAGTCCCATGAAATTCACTAGACAGTGACCAAACTCAGAGTATTCTCCATTTGCGGCAATTAGTATCAAGTGCAGTGATGTATTTAAAATATTATCCGTATCTTATCTGGCCCTGTTCAAATACAGGATCCATTATTCTCTAATGGAATGCTCACTGTTGTTCTGGTAAACATACAAACTACTAAACCAGCTATTTCGTGTTTATAAAACTCGTTGGTGTTGAACATAAAAGCAAACACGAAATACTAACGCTCGTCGTACACATTATTTACACTACGCATTTGAGGTGTGAACGGCCTTGAGTTGACCTTGGTAAGGTCACGGAAATCTCCTCGAAACTTTCTTTACCGGTTTAGTTTTAATGCCGGAGTGGTCAGTGTGCCGTGGAATGCATAAAATCTTCCAATTTATGTGTAAGATACGTTAAATTGGCCATGATTCATCTGAAATTGATTGCGCGGTTAAGTATTCGTAGAATTGCCATATTTTACAATTCAAATGTCCGGTAGCTCTCATTTTAACTATGCATATTTTCAAATCACGAATAAATGTAAATTATAAATTATTTTTGCTTGATTTATTTTAGAGCGACGAGCAGGAATTTTGAGTTTTAATACATATGGGAAACGATTTAATTGTAAATTTCTCATAAATTGATAAGTTACTTATAGTCTTCAAGCTCACAATGCATTAGCAAAAATTTTTAAATCTTCTTACATGTGCAGATACAGATGGATTTAAAAATTTGAGTATGACTCGAAAATAAAATTCTTTATTTTCAAAAAATTCAAGAAATACTCTATTTTCCGTGATACCGCCTGTGATTAAATTAAAGGGACGTTTGTACGCCCTTCACAGTACACTTAAGTAACCGAAACTTATTTAGTACTGAAAGTATGATCACTCAAACATTACAAAATTTTTAGAGTGCTTGAAAACTGCAATTTAGGAATTTTTACGTTATACGTCAATGCTAATGTCAGTACTGCAATGTCAGTAGACGCATTAGTCATTCCCAAGCATAGAAAAATATAAAAATAAAGATAGTGTTTGATTCTTATGAGCAACTTGGCACAGAGTTTATGAGGTTCTGCGCAGGCCAGCCGCGCATGGAGGCGCTAGCGTCAGTTGAACTAAAATGGATCATGTGACACGAGATAGAGGAACAAAGGACCATATATATAATACTACTATATCGCGTATTTCCTATATTAGCCCATAAGCGGTTTCTCCGAAAACATCAAAGGACAAAAGATATAGTGCTATACTGTTCCAGAGACCCTTTGTTCGATTTGCGCATGCGCAGATTTTGTCGATATCTATGGTTACGGAAACTGACACATTGCTTATAGGTTGACAGACTTTCCAACTTTAAACTTTTTTTAAAAGAAGTCGGTAGACAGAGATGCAGTATTTATGCTGCATGCTTATTGGAAGTCGCGAAATTCGTGCGCATGCGCATATTTGACTAAGGTACTCTCGATAAGGATAGAGATTGTATGTCGGCGCCGTGTTGTTTTCGGAATTTTTGGGCCTCTACGCGCGATATAGTAGATATGCAAAGGACGAAGCTGTTGACGTTTGCTTCCCCATGACATAACGTTACGGCACGGTCCAAGATTAAAACGAAGGCACGGCACCTAACACCCCCAATCTCTCATCTATGATTACGCGAATGTACGTACATAAATGAACAAAACTTGTAGCATAGTTTTCGTATAATTTGGGTTTAAGTTTCAACGTTTCAACATGACAAAGGTAAGCAAGCATGGCTCTACTTTCTACACTATGCTAAAAATATATACAATTGAAAATTTCCTTCCAAAAGATCGTATAAAGCAAAACAGTTAAGTTTGAATAGCCCGCTTCTCTTCTGTCGATAAATCAGGAACATGTTTTATCGACATAAAACATTAGTTCAGAAAGTCCACCTTAGTGTCGCAAGGATCAATTTATGGTCAATTATTGTTAAGTGTTATGTGTCACATAGTGCCAATTTTTAACACGGAAAGGAACACTCTCTTTATTTTTATATTTCTCTATGTTCACAAGTAAGATAGTTCTAAGTATTTACTTTTGTAATATTATAAAAGATTTGTATTATTATATACAATACACGATACACATATGTGTATCACACACATACAGGGTGTCCACCTAGTGCGCGTAAGTCCAATATCTGGGTTAATAAAAGAGATAACTTAATTTTTTTTTCTACAGGGTTGTCTAATATCCCGAGCTGCACAAAATGAAAATATATTTACATATTCAGGGTGTTCAGTTTTTCCTGGACAGGTACCAACTTCGTTTTTCTAAATGGAAATATATATTTTTTATTGCTTTTTCGAACTAAACCCTTGATTTTAGTAGGACTTTCATCAGCCTTCCCTATACGTAACTTAAACTGTTTTTGAAATATTGACGGGTGAATATTGACATTTTTGCAACTTTGACACCCTGTAAAATCTAAACGGTTTGAGATCAAGCAAAACGGTTTGCACATTCCTATCTTAACTTTTCATAAGCTATCGTTTGATACTAATTTCAAATTTATACAGGAATAAAAAAATTTCAAAATTTTCAGAAAATTTTAAATTTTTGGATAATTCTGAAATTAGTACCAAACGATAGCTTATGAAAAGTTAAGATAGGAATGTGCAAACCGTTTTGCTTGATCTCAAACCGTTTAGATTTTACAGGGTGTCAAAGTTGCAAAAATGTCAATATTCATCCGTCAATATTTCAAAAACAGTTTAAGTTAGGTATAGGGAAGGCTGATGAAAGTCCTACTAAAATCAAGGGTTTAGTTCGAAAAAACAATAAAAAATATATATTTCCATTTAGAAAAACAGAGTTGGTACCTGTCCAGGAAAAACTGAACACCCTGAATATGTAAATATATTTTCATTTTGTGCAGCTCGGGATATTAGACAACCCTGTAGAAAAAAAAATTAAGTTATCTCTTTTATTAACCCAGATATTGGACTTACGCGCACTAGGTGGACACCCTGTATAGTACACATACTACACACACATATAGTACACATCTCGTATAAAATACAGGGTGTTCCATATAAAAAACAAATGTTGGATGCTGTAACCCCTCAACGGTGCACCCTGTATATCTAAAAATAATTTTAGATTGTAGGAAAAAGAGATGAAACAACACCCCTTTTCAATATTTTGCTCTACCTCCATTATTTAAGGAGCTACTAAAGAATTCGTTCTTATTGACTCACACTGTATATAAATTGAACTTAAATGTCTTAAACTTTTCCACCTATTTGTCTCAGTATTTTCCTTGTCATTAATTAAATTTTTCGTATTTTTTTAAGAAAAATGTTTTAAACAATTTGTTAGAGGTGGGTAAAGTAATTCTCGTTAAAATTTTTTTAAGATGTCAATTTTGGAAAATACTTCTATTATTCTATTAATTGGTGAACACGCCAGTTTGAAAATAGGCTTCATCTTCTACATTTCGTGTGCAAAAAAATGCTTAGGTTTTCAATAGCCAAAGCACTTCATGAAAACTTACAAATTTTGATAATTTGATAATGTTTATAAAATTTATGACCAACTTTACACAAAGACAATTATTATTACAACTGTATGTATGAGCATAGGTAAGTATATATAAGAAAGAATCAAAAAATCATATCGCTGCCAGGTTCTGTAAAACTTTATGTAAGTGGACCTGATTTTGCCGCTGAAAAAAAGTGCGGAAATGTATTATTACAACGTATATTTTCGAAAATTTTGTAATAGAATGTCTTCCATGTGTCGTGTCTCCAAATTTTTTAAGTACCTATTTGTTAATACCTTCAATTGATTTTCAAAACAAAACTTTATTCCATATCACCCGTCTGACTCCCAACTTCAATATTTTATTAAACAGAACGCTACAGAATTTTATTAAACTGAAATGAAATTTATAATTATTTGAAAATCATTTTACCCATATGAAAACATATTTACTACTCAACCAGAATTTCTAGTTTGACTAGTAAATTGTAAATTATATTATACTACATTCCTAAAGAAGAAGATTGAACTGTGAATATTTATACATAAACTAACAAATTATTGGCATTGGAAGAGAAACCAATCATTTGAAAACGAGAAGCTTCAGTGCCGGAGCTATTTATTTTTCAACTAATAAAAAGAAAATGTTCTCCTATCTGCTTCTCATCTGTAACTACGGCACATTATGTTATTGATCATGATCTCATCGATGTTGATGTTTCTTTAAAACGATAAAAAAATCCACAATTCACTACCCCATACACTACCCTACTACAGCGTTCGATGCACAGACATCCAAGACCACGAAAACCCTAGGCAAGCAGTGAAGAAGTGGAGTCGGCACGGCAACACAAACGCCATCCATCCACCGTTGACTTTAAATATCAAATTTATATGCCAAGTTGTAATAAAAACTGCCTTTTTCAATTTAATCAATATATAATTTTACATTGGAGCTTACAGAATTGGATAAAAACATACAGCATAATTAATAATAAAATATTGGCTTACCCAGTGAAAAGAAGTGCTATTGTCAAAATTTCGCTAGCCCCAGTCCTGAAAATAAAAAAATCCTAGGTAATATTACTAATCATTAAATGTAAATTAAATATAATTAATGATAATGGTACAGCTCTACGATCCATGAAAATTTCCCATCTGTAAAATAGACACTAAGTATTGTTATTTTATTATATTCACGTAGATTCCAAATATACAGGGTGACCCATTAAGAATGGAAACACTCGCGCACAAAATTTGTTTATGGACCGATTTGAACCGGATTTTTTTTAAAGATAGATCTTCAAAAGCTTTATGTTGATGCAAAATTTGAAGACGAAATTTTGATTTTCAAGGCCAAGGCAAGTGAAAAATAGCAAAATTTTGTTAGCGATTTTTTTATAAAAAATCTGATTACACCACTGGATTTAGGAGCCCCTCGAATGCATTTGTACCAATTTTTGCGAAAAAAAGTTTGTTCCTAAAAAAGTTATGACAATATCGGCGTCACCAGTGTTTGCCTTTGTCGGTGAACCTATTCTTTTATAAAATCAGAATAACATCCAAAGTGACACCAAATTAAACAACAAGAACCATAAAAACTAGTATATACAAAATAACCAACAATTACTCTAATATAAACAACAATTGATAGGTAAGTTCGTCAAATTATTATTATTTAATAACTACATTATAATTTTTTATTCAAAAAGTGTGAATCAATTTGACAAGACTCCTTTTTCATTAATAAAAATGTAATTTTCTAATCAATACTTTTTTATCAATTGTTGTTTATATTAGAGTTATTGTTGGTTATTTTGTGTATACTGGTTTTTATGGTTCTTATTAATAATTACACCAGTGTTTAACTTGTTCAATTTTGTTTCTCTTTGGGTTCTATTCGATTTTTATAAAATAATAGGTTCACCGACAAAGGCAAACACTGGTGATGACGATATTGTCATAACTTTTTTAGGAACAAACTTTTTTTCGCGAAAATTGGTACAAATGCATTCGAGAGGCTCCTAAATCCAGTGGTGTAGTCAGATTTTTTATAAAAAAATCGCTAACAAAATTTTGCTATTTTTCACTTAAAAAAAAATCGTAGTAGGCCTTGACAATTAAAATTTCGTCTTCAAATTTTGCATCACCACAGAGCTTTTGAAGATATAACTTAAAAAAAATCCGGTTCAAATCGGTTCATAAACAAATTTTGTATGCGAGTGTTTCCATTCTTAATGGGTCACCCTGTATATATTATGTATATATATTTGTTATCAGAATGACGTATAACAAATGCATTCGAGGGGCTCCTAAATCCAGTGGTGTAGTCAGATTTTTTACAAAAAAATCGCTAACCAAATTTTGCTACTTTTCACTTAAAAAAAAATTCGTAGTAGGCCTTGAAAATCAAAATTTCGTCTTAAAATTTTGCATCAACATAGAGATTTTGGAGATCTATCTTTTAAAAAAAATCCGGTTTAAATCGGTCCATAAACAACTTTTGTACGCGAGTGTTTCCATTCTTAATGGGTCACCCTGTATATAATAATATACAGGGTGCTCCATTTAAAAATCGAGAGTTTGTATTACTTCCGGCTAAACCGGAAGTGGGGAAAGTTAACTTTTTTTGCACGTCAAGAAGTGACCTTTGTAATAAATACCTCCGGCGTGCAAAATTTGAAAATTGTATCTAGAAAAATAAGGGGGGGGGGGGAAGAGGGGTATCCGATGAATCTGTGTCACACTGTATAATAATATGCCGCCTCTTTCCCACACAAGCTTTCTCTTGTAACAGAATGTACCACTTAAAATCTGAAATGATCCACTTCTCATTTTTTGTATACCCAAACTAACTGCTAAAAAAATTATAACTTAATAAACCTTTTGCAATATCTGTAATATTTGGCTAGTATATTTACGACTTACGGCGTATAATCCTTTTTGAATTATTGGATCGCCCGTGTTCGATTGCCATTCAGAAACATTCACGACGAGAGTAACCTTGAATTTAATTTGTAGTTTCGACGTAAATGAAAAGTATTTTTAGAGTTTTCGTAAATGTTATGCTACAGAAAATAGATTATTTTTTGAACAATATATTTATATAAAATGCTTAATTTATTGCCTAAACGACATGAATTATAATAAATTAAGATAAAATTTGGTGTGACATAACTTATTAGTTGGCATTCAATTTTGTTGAAACTTAAGTTTCAACAAAATTCCAGAAATATTTAATGATCATACAAAGTAATTCTAATAAGGGTTTTAATCTAACCTAAACATTCCCAAACACTGTATCTTTTTAAATAAACTATGGAAAACAATTGAAGGATCACAGATTTAAACTGTATACAGATTTTTATATAAACTTGTGGTATATCCATCAAAATTGAACACTTGATTGATTGAACAATTAATAATTGCAGAAAAAAAAAATGAAGGCACCAAATTAGTAATATAAAAGTGATAATGAAAAAAATTAAAAATAAATCAAATACAAATTGTAATAAATCGTATAATGAATGGTACGTTTCTGTGGAGAATATATGCTGCATTTTTTTTTAATAACTGGGTGCTACATTAGCTGCGGGTTTTTAACTTTGTATCATGATGATTAAAGACGTTTTCTCCGAAATTTTACAATAACTATTGGACCTTTATAATTTTGTGTATACGATTCCTGAACTATAATTTTGTTGATTAAAAAAAGTAGGCGAGCAGTGAGCAATAAACATGTAAGTTAGAGCGTTTACCCCATTGTTTTCTTCTATTTAATGCTGGCTTTTAATTTCATAAATTAACTTCAAGGGCGCAATAATTAACTTTTACTATATAAAGAGTAATTAGTTTAACTTGATTAGATTAAACGGCTGCATTTGTTTCAGGACAAATTTATTGCCCCATAAAACAATGCACGCAAGATTTTGCTCAGTTCATCAACTCGCCAGAAGGATAACAAAGGATTTAATTTTATTAAATTCAAACGTCCACTATTTTGCAGTTCTCCATTTGTAGTAAAAGACGACCATGAAATTTATAAAATCTAAAATGTGTTCGTAGTCTACGTTAGGTAACATTCTTTTCTTTAGAAACTCAGATTTACATCTAGAGTACTCGTTTGAAATTTATGAGTATCTACAGTATTTATATCTAGAGTATTCGAAATCTTCCAAGGTAGTGATAATAGGCCTGTACCTGCATAAATCCCCAACTAGTCAGAAGGATTGTGATTGGTTGAAAACAATTGGTTTGGAAGGATTTGATTGAATCTAACTAGTTTGTGATTCCTCCTGCAGGAACATGGCTAAAATAACCAATTTATACCCTTCGGAGGCGAATTATCTTTCATTTTGTCACAATTTTATTGATTTTAGATAGTAGTATTGAAATGCAACTTCAGAATTATTTGTAACTATATAGTCTATTCATTTTCCAGATAATAGCAACACGCCCAATAATGGCAATGTAGTGATCCTGATCAGTACCCTAATCGCTTATAGGATTGGTTTCCGTTGTCAGGCTTTCCTTCCTCCTGTATCTCAGGACATAATGTGACAACTGCATTTGTTTACGGGCGTTCTACACTATGGCTCATATTAAAAAGGTATATTTTTGAAAGTTTTTGTTTTTCAGTTAATTTTATTTTTGGATTAATGGAGTTATGTCGTTTTTAAACAAAAAAATTGGCAAAAGAGAATATAAATTGACTTTAAATAAAACAAAACACATTAGTTTTTGTAAAACAGTGCCATTTATTGAAGAGTTTTTGAATATTTACGAAATATTCAATCACAAAAAAACTTCTGTCAAATGTCTGTTTATTTTTAATTTCTTTTTGTTATTTTTCTCATACACAGTAAGAGGGTAAGAGATAAAGAATATACATGAACAAATGAAATTATGGTAAGTAGCAAAGGAAAAAGAAGACAAAAATATGGAACAAAAAAACAAAAAAAATGTCAGACTTAGGCAAATAAGTTTAAGATTATTGTGGTTACCTCCAAATATATCTACACACACAAAAAAACTCCTGTCAAATGTCTGTTTATTTTTATTTATTTTTTTTTAATTTTCTCATACACAGAAGAGGGTAAGAGATAAAGAAATACATGCATGAACAAATGAAATATGGTAAGTAGCAAAGAAAAAAGAAGACAAAAATATGGAATAAAAAACAAAAAAAATGTCAGACTTAGGCAAATAAGTTTAAGATTATTGTGGTTACATCCAAATATATCTATTCTATTCTTCAGCAAATTGCAGTTAGTACACACTGTATATAGGAGAATGTTTTAGTACATTAGTATGTGATGTAGGTAAATAGAAGGTTAAATTTTTCCGAGAGCAAACTCTCGGGCAATGAAATTTCACTTTTTCCATGATCATTTGACAATCAATGTTGTTTTTAGTAACATTATTTAGAAATACCTGTGACTGGTGCTCACGCCTTTGCAGAAGATTAGTCATAGAGTGTCTTGTGAGAAGTTCACTGTGTGGATAACCGATAAGTTACCATCAAATTTAAAACTTAGTGACTTGAGACAATTACGCTGAACAGATTGGATACTGTCAATGTGCACATTATAGTGTGGATATCATACAAGCGCGACGTACGCCTTACAAAGCAGTTAAATAACAGTTTTATTATATCTGGGCTAGTAAAGTCCCGATTATAGTGAGCAATGGATCCATATGTCTTGTAACTGTCAAAGATGATAGACACTATATGATTATTAAACGAAAGCTTACTATCAAATGCCTTCCAGCTTATAGTGAAATGTTAGAATCGATGATTTCAATATAAAAGAGAGAGAACGTCAAACTTCTGAACATTAAGTGGTAAATTATTTAACTGACACCAGTTGGCAACTTTATTCAAATTGTGCTGAATGCGTTCACAATAACAATATTTATCGTGGTAAATAATTTCATATCATCCACATCAAGAAGATAATTTACATCCATGTCATCGCCGGTATCATTTATAAAAATATTGAATAACAATGGTCCAAGTACAGACCCTTGAGGTACGCCAGAGGTTGCAAAATATTTCACAGACATAAAACCATTGAAAATTACAAACTGCTTTCTGTTAGCTAAATATGAATTGAACAGATTTAAAAGTGAATTAGAAACTGCAAACTGGTTCACTTTCCGAAGCAAAATTCCATGGTCAAGTCTGTTGAATGCCTTGGAGAAGTCTGTATAAACTATGTCGGTTTAAGCTTGATTGTCAATAGCTTCGACAATGAATTGTGTAACACAGACTAAATTTTTTGTGGTTGTTTATTGAACGGGTAGATGAATCATCCTGTATAAGTCATGATTACGCGTCACGTTTTAAAATCACCGATATCAGAAATCACAATCACGATTCGCTTTGTGATAGACATAATCAAAACAATTTTACTAATGTGAGTGAATCACTAGCATCCGACGAATTCTCAAAGCCAGTGCTCTTCTAAATGCAAAGATTATTTTCGGCATCCACCTCCACCTATAATTTCTCAAGTCTACTACACACGCTCGGGGCTTTTATACAACGTGCAGTAATAACAACACTAAACGAGTTAAATATTATGCTTGCCATTGTATTTATCCCCACATTCCAAGCACTTGTGCCAAGTGAAATTTGTTTTCGTTATTTTTTGCTTTTGAAATATCACATAATGTCGCGTTAAATTTCCTGAATGATTGTGATAGTATTTTTACGGTTTAGTAGATTCGTTAACAGCCGCAACTGATTTATTTTTTATTATATTCCATATCAACCGAGCGTGTCTTTTTTGGGTACGTGCAAAATTCATTTCAAGTGTTGCGAATTAATGGTAATGCCGCTGGTAGGTTTTTAACATGTTTGCACGTTTCTTTTAGTTGATTCTATACGAATACATAATATTTAAATTTACCAATTTCCAGATCTATTAAAATTGTAAGCAGTATTACAAAAAATTTCGATGTTGTTTAATATAAACTGCTCGTCAAAAAGAAGAGGACAAACAATGTTTAGCACCCTTTTTACAGGGTGGAGAACAAGGTAATGTAAAAATAGGAATAGTTGAAGTGTCTGTCAATTCGTAAATATTTCTTTTTGCGTTGCATTACTGGAGATGTTTGAAGTCCAAGTTGATATCTCTAAACGGTTTTGGCCGTTTTTCAATTGGCATCATATAATAAAAAAAATCCTGTTTTTTTGAAAAAGTGTTTTTCGACTTCTACCTTGAACGGTACAAACATTATTTACGAATTGAAAGACACTTTAACTTTTACTATTTCTACATTACCTTGTTGTCTACCCCGTAAAATATGAATGTGCTACTACAATACGAAAAACTTTTGTGGGACAAAATCTCAACGAAATGAGCTTTCATAATCCTAAAAGTTGAAAGAAATTTGTTGACTCATTTTCGAACCATAGAAATTTGAAAAGGGTGCTAAAAATTGCTTGTCCCGTTTTTTTTGACGAGCAGTTTAGTTGTGTTGTTGTTTTTAGTAGGCGATGCGGTTACCCGCAGCACTCAGGTCTTTCGACCCATTGTGCCTCCCGCTAGTCGGGAGCTATTGGAAGAGACCCGTGCTATGCGCATAGACCAACACCCGTTGTAGGGGAAGCTCCCTAATGTCCTGAGGCAGGAGAAATGCTGCGCCCAGGTGTTTGTGTCTCTTGACCATGAGGCAGGCACAGCGACAGAGGATGTAAATGGAGTATTCGTCATCGTATCCGCAAAACCTGCACCTTCTAGTGTCACTAAGACCGATAGTGTTAGGGTGCTTGTTAAGATATCCGTGACCTGTCAACAGTCCTGTGACAATCCTTATGCTGTTACGACTTAGCGCAAGTATTATTCGAGTTGCGTTCGACCAAGGCCCTTTAATTAAGAGCCTGGCTTGTCGCAGCCCAGTCTAGTTAGCAGTCTAGAGCAGTTTAGTTAGTTATTATTCCATATACAGAGATTTTAAAAGGTTCTAGATCACAGTCTCAAGTATCTCTCCTTAATTTTTCGTTGCTATGGTTTTTAATATCATTTAAATTTCTTCTGATTCAGAAGTCTATTCAAACTTTCTTAACAACGTTTTTCCCCAGAGGTGGCTAGATAGAAGGGGTCATATCTAATGGACGCCCCGATGACTCGATCCGACGCTACTTGATTTCTATTTCAGGGGTAATTTGAAAGCTGTGGGTTATCGCACTAAATCTCTCACGCTCCTTGAACTTGAAGATAGAATTCGTAATGTTGTACCTACTACACCTAACTCCTTCAAAAATTTTCAACGGGAATTTGTGAAGTGACAAGGGCATTGCCATGAGGAGTTTCATTTTGAACATTTAATTAAAAAATTAATTCAATTTTAATTTAAAAATAAAATAGGTAGGTACAACATATGAAAATTCGACTTTTATTTTGATTTTGCGTTATTATGACAAAAATTACATAGGAGAATCCATAAATCTTATTTGCTTGAACTCGAACTACTTAAAGTATAAAAATATGAAAAAATATACACACTGGAGTGAAATGGCCGAATTTAAACATCAAAGTGGTGTTGGATACAGAACTGAAAAGCTTTTTTCAAACGATTGAAAATGAACAGTAAAAGGGGCTATTTACCTATGTTCACATGTCTTTCATAAACATCTTTTTGGCATAACTTTGGGTACTGGCACATTGTATTCATTCTTGACACACTTTATTGTTTGTGTCGTAGTAAGTAATTCAGGTAATTTTTAAATTAACAATTAATGAGAATGTCTGAAATCGGAACAATTTAACAGAATCAGAGTATCGAACAAACTGAAAAACATCTTATAAATAAATCTTTGTTATTTCTTAAGTCCTTATCTTGTCATCCAAACGACAACATTCACATAACAAATAATGTTGTTTGTACAGTTTGTTTTAAAACATGCCAAAATCTCAGTCAATGTATAAAACAAATACATTTTATTTTATATTTTGGCAGGTCTGAATGAAACAATGCTAGTCCAATAATTCGTTCCAAGTTGTGGTCCGAATATAAAAGTCTGAAAATAACTTGGGAACGTTGAACGAAATGACAGCGAGACACTACCGATATAACAATGAAACAGCTTGTTTATAAATCCAAACTTTTAAATTTGAAGTGGAAGTTGAGGGTAAACAAACACTACTTAATATTATTAACACCTACTGGGTGTATCTTCCTTTCGAACGAAATTAGGAGACTTGATTTTTTTCTTTTGCCATTTAATCGATTTCAAGGTTATGGCTTCCAACCGTAATTCTAGAAAATTATTGTTTATTCCTTTAATATTTTGTTTCTCTTCGAATTCCAACTGCAACAAGCAGGTGGTTTGATAGATACAAATGACTTTTTATCCAGAAATAAAAATTTTCTATTAAATTTAATCTCTTGGTTAAATCTGAAATTAGTATCAAACGATTGCTTTTGAAAAGTTAAGATAGGAATGTGCAAACCGTTTTGCTTGATCTCTAACCGTTTATATTTTACAGGGTGTCAAAGTTGCAAAATGTCAATATTCACCTGTCAATATTTCAAAAACAGTTGAAGATAGGTATGGGACATCCTACATGAAATGTGTTTAGAATTTCACGTAGAGTTCAAAATTGCAATAATATACAGGGTGTTCCATTTGAAATAACGAAGTTGTGGTGTACTTTCGGTATAACCGGAAGTGATGTAAACCTGAAAATATTTTCATTTGTATGGGCATATTAGATATTAGTCGATTTTCATTGTATTTTGACTTACCTCGTCTTTAAGAATTGAACCAATAGCTTACAAAATTTATAGAAATGTTGGATAGTATAGTCTATAGTAGAATATTGGATAGAAATATTGGACATTTGTCGCCATTGTGGCGGATTCTTTAAGTTTTAGTTTTATATTATTTTGTTCTTTATCTAAAATTTTAACTGACTCCCACTGTGCCCTATGGCCATTTTCCAAAGCGTGTTCACAAATTTTTGACTTAATTTTTTCCTTTTAATATAATCTTTGTGTTCTCCGATCCGAACATTTAGAGGTCTAGATGTTTCACCCACATAATGTTTTTTACACTCACATCGTACACTGTAAATGCAGTATTTTAAACTTTGTAAATTATTTTTCGACCTAGTATTTCATAAAATTGTCCGTAAAGTATTATACGTTTGAAAAACCGTTCCCATTTCGAACATATTACCAATTCTTCGTAATCTTTCAGTTAGACTAAGTATATATGGAATTTTTAAGGTATACGAAATTTTACGTTGTTGTCTTTGATTGTTTTTCTTATTTTCAATACTTTCAAATGTTCTATCAACAGAACTTGCATAATAATAATTTTAAGTAATGGCGGCATAATACCCAAAAATAAGAGTAATTAAACAATGCCACGAATATGTACTTTCATACATTATTTCATTCACTTAATCTGGTGTTTTTTCATGTTTTTACTCTTTATTTATTTATTTAATTAATTACTACTACTGTAACTACTGCTACAGTTAACTGCTACTATATATACCAAATTTGGACGGTTAGATGAAAGATTATATCTATTATATTTTGTAATTTTTATTTTTGCCAATAGACACATTATTTTGATTTCTATTATTACCTACTATAGTAAAATTAAATCACAAATTAAACACATATGATGTAAATAAATCAAAGCTTGCAAACACCAAATGATCAATCTTGAACGCGAATAAAGGTTGTTGCCCATGTTACTTATATAATAATTATTAATTAATACATACCGAGATACCTATAAGTACACACACAAATTAAGTCCACACATAATAAAACAGTAAACACGTATTATTATTTTGCCAAAAATAAGTTACTCAATATGTAGGTATATGCTTTCTTCTTCAATTAACTATTGAAGAGAACAGCTATAGATCGCGAGAAATATTCTTGAATAACAGTTGATACGTTAATTGTTTCTGTCAAAATTTAGGCTGTAATAAGTTCTGAAATGAACTTGAGAAAGTATTAAGCTCAGTTTTCGTAAAAAAGTTATTAATAAACATATTTTAGCGTTAACGAAAATCTACGCTATGTGTGTTAAACAATGAAGTAATTCCGTCTGCGTTTTTCTATTTATACTCAAACTAAACTTCCAAATTACGGTCGTTCCAACATTAAATCAAAAATATTCAATGAGAATAAATCTTTTTAAATACCTACTCAGCGGGAGCATTTACGCCATGGTAAAATATACAAAAAAAGCAAGGCACCGTTTGTATAACTATAATTTACATTTCATTAATGAAAACAAATTTAAAAAAGTAAATAGAATGTCAGAGTTGTATAACAAAACGATACAAATCTGAATTAAATTGTTTAGTTAACGATTTCGGATGTCAGTACTTTGGGAAGATTCTGTTTATTTTTACGCGTTACGAAGTATTCAGGGAGTAACCACATGTGGTTTCTAGTATATATCTGTTTCGTTGATGTGCACATTCACTTTTAGTTAACGAGAACCATCTTTAGGCAATGAAGAAGATATAATAAGGGTACTATTTCAAGATTGCTAAGATTCGTTTTTGATCGCGCTTATGCTATACTTGCCACTTGTATTTTAGAATATGTAAGAGAACGTTCCAAGCTACAGATGGAAAAACTGAAACAATTTGAAAATAGCGAGACGATAGAGTTGGCAATTATTGGTGATGTGAATAATGAAATGATGATGGTAAGCAAGAGCCGAATGGTAGATGGAATTATGAGAAAACAAAAAGTCAAGGTTTTGACAACTGATTGAAGAGACAATATTATGGAAGAGGTTCGAAATGTGAATGGGAATATGAAAGCTGACACTGTTAGAGATGAAAGAAATGAAGCGTGTCCTCTAAAACATCGTTTCTCAACCTTTTTAGAGTCGCGAGTCGATATAAATGCAATGCAATTTATTGAAACAAAATATCAAAAATTAGGTTACTTACAATAATATTACAATTAAATCAAATGCTCAAATTGTTGTCCATTGACTGCCTGACAATGAGCTAAACGAGAGATGAATTCATTTTGAACATTATTGATACAATCAGGCGGAATGTCTTCTATTACTTGCTGAATTCTGTTTTTTAATTCATCAATATTTTCTGGCCTGCTCTCATACACTAGACCTTTAACGTAGCCCCATAAAAAATAATCGAGTGGGGCAGGTCTGGAGAGCGAGCAGGCCACTCTATTGCACCACGTCGACCTATCCACCTATTAGGAAAAACTTCATTTAGGTAAGTACGAACAGGAAGAGCATAGTGAGGTGGAGCACCATCTTGCTGAAACCATATCTGGTCATCAATTGAATTTGGATCATTCGCATTTGGAAATCAACCAATTAAAGTCGGGAATAACTCCATTCTTAGGAATTCCAAATATCTTTCCCCATTTAAATTTCCATCAAAAAAGTATGGTCTCAAAATTCTGTTTTTTACTATTCCCGCCCAAACATTAACTTTTCTAGGGAATTGCGTGTGGGATTCCTGCATCCACCGTGGGTTCTGTGTTGCCCAATAGCGGCAATTTTGTCTGTTGACGGACCTATTAAGATAAAAAGTGGCCTCTTCAGAAAAAATAATATTTTTTACTGAGATGGTATTGTTATTGCAACGTTCCTGCATGATTTCACAAAATTGTACTCTACGATCAAAATCGTCCTCTGAAAGCTCATGAACCAGTGTTACCTTGTACGGATGATATTTATGTTTAAGTAAAATCCTACGAACAGAACTTTTACTTATGTCCATGGTTACGGCAACTTGGCGCGTACAAACATAGGGATTTTCTTGAACTAATAATGAAACGTCACGTTGAGTATTTTCACCAATCTTGGTACGACCTGTTCTTGGTAAATCACGAGCGTGACCATATTCTCTGTATTTACTAATAATTTTACTCACTGTTGAACGCACAATTGGTGGTCGATCTTGATGAGTATTATTAAACAGCTCACACACTTCTGTTGCAGTTCTCCTTCTATCCCCGTAACCAACCATCATAAGTATCTCAATCCGTTCTTTCTCCAAAACAGACATTATTAGATAAATAATACGAGATAAACAATAAAATAATAACAATGAAATACCAAAATTGTGGATTTAAATTTTGCTACGTGTTCAACAAATTAAAATTTTGACATTAGATGAAGCAATGATATTGTTTGGTTTCAATAAATTCCAGAACATACTCGGTTTAAATTTAGAGAACATTTGTAGGTTTTTTAACTGTAAATTGCATTTATATCGAAAAATTTCTTCTGTAACCCTATAAAGGTTTTTTCTGTAAAGTTTTAGTCAAAGATACGTAAAAAAATGTGTTTTTCATGAATTCCGAATACAAAATTAGGGTTGCCATTTAAAAAAAAATTTTTTTTGCACCTCAGTGATACGTCACTGTACAAATAAATCAATACCTTAAAAATACAGAAAAGTAGAATCAAAAATTGACGTGTCTGAGCGTTTTTGCAAAAAAACAATATTTTGAAAGTTATTTGGGGCGTTCCAGAGTTTTGAACCTCACTGTATATGTAACATCCTTATATACAGGTTGTATCGCGAAGGCTACAGGGTAATTTCAGATTTAGCCAGAAATTAAAAATTTTCAATTAAATTTAATCTCTTGGTTAAATCTGAAATTAGTGTCAAAATTTACTTTATGAAAAGTAAAGATACGAATGTGCAAACGGTTTTTGTCTTGATCTCAAACCGTTTAGATTTTACAGAGTGTCAAAGTTGCAAATTGTCAATATTCACCTGTCCATATTTCAAAAACAGTTGAAGATAAGTATAGAACATTCTACATGAAATGTGGTTAGAATTTCACGTAGAATCCAGAAATAAAATAATATGTAGTTCCGGTATAACCGAAAGTGCGATGAAGATGATACTATTTTCATCAAATAGATTTTTTTGATAAACCCCTGTACACAAATTTTCATATTTCAATTCTGACTACATTTTGAGTTAATTCTACTGGGCCCTCTTCGTGATACACCCTGTATGTATATATGGCAGATCCTTAGTCACATTTTAATTAAAACTGTTAGATCCACCTGAAAATGAATCCGATACCTCAAAGATCAATATTTTAAAACCGAAGCCAGAGACTGAGTTATATAAATCGATTATCCAAATAAAGTTTCCCACTTGGCGTTCACAAGCACAAAATGGGAATTGCTTAGTAGTTACAAAGAAAAATATGCGATTTACTGAAAGCGAGTATTTTAAATTTGTCCCTTATTTAGAAAGTAATGGGCTCGCAGGAAATATGATTATTAAGGATATATAATATCCCGGGGGTTCCTAATTTAATTTGGGAAGTTTTAATATCTTTATTTTCTTTTGGGAGCAAAAAACTTTATCCTCAAAGTTAATTATAATAATATGTTGATTTTGTGGTGAATAAACGTAGAATATATTTAATTCCTCCACTGTGATGATGAAGGGACTAAATTGAAAAAGTTTATGCGAGAGCAGTTCACAAGATATCAAAAATTATCTTATTCCCCTTCCTTTTGCACTGCGGCTTTGAAACAATTAAAAGTTGAACTTTTCACTTTCTCTGAGTCTTCTACGTTGGCCTATTTAGAAAAGTTCATCATTTTATCTCGTTGTAAATAACACGCTGAACAGAGTGAACAAAAAGCCACGCATAAAATTACTATTTTTTGTTAAATACTAAATCATTTTTCTTTTAATTTGTTTTAAATAGAAACTCAATTTTCTTCCACAGAAATGTAGGTCCTGTGCTTCTAAATTCAGAAATACCCCATATGAGAAACCTACGTTTAATAGTAAGGCTATTAACGTGTTTAAAAAATTAGCTAGTCTTATGTCTCTGCCACATACTTTTTCAATCTTTACCTACGCTAGATCCACAAATTTTATACTGAGCACTCACAAAAAGTGAATGTTTATAGATAGGAATTGTAGGTAAGCAAACTTTGGGATCGTACTATTTCTGAAATTAAGTGTTTTCTAGAATTTACGCAGGACAAACCCTTACCTTCTTTAGTTGTTTCATATACATGTAATAAACACGATAACAAAGAGATAATATCTATATAATATCTAAGCAGGCTGGGCCACCTCCATATACAGGAATAACTACTTTTCAAATCATTCTAAATTACATTTCGGCCAACAGATGGATAGAACAATGACGTACATTCGAGTGGCATACCAGACCTCCAGGTTTAATACACCTTGATTTTTTATGATGATTTGTAAAAAATAATATTTACGGAAGAAGACATGCTGCCAAATCGCTAAAATTCCGAATTGTATTAGAGATTAGAAACATACTACCGTATGTTTTATGACTCAACTGTACTACATAGTTTCCAGCAATTTCTCCTGGACACATTTCTTGAAAAATGTTTCCTCGATGCCATATGAGCCGTTCTTTAGATATAGCCGACGTTCTTTGTTCTTTGGACAACCTATTACCTATTTTTTTCTTGCTTTGTGACTCGTTCTACACTCTCTGAGTATTTTGTAATTTTTTTGTTACAAGGAACATAATAAAGATATCTATCTATCTATCTATCTATACAAAATATAATTAAACAAATTATTCATTCAATAACTCAACCACGTTTCAGTGTGGTTCAGTCGGGTTTCACACGAACCACCAGTGAAGTAATTTCACATAAATAGGTGTTTCATATTATAAATAATATTTAGAAAGAAAGTATTATGACAAAATAACAGACTAAAAAGATATTTAAATAACTAATGCGTTTCAAGTCATTGCTGGGTTCTTCATCGATATAAAGAATAATTTTAAATTCTACCTTTTTATAAGATATTATTTATAGTATGGTTGACATACAATATATGACATAAATTTATGGTTATTTTGTTAGATATAATTTTCAAATTTGGCGTGGACGAAGTACATACTAAAGGTCACTTTTTGACATAAATATTACCTTTTTTCCTCTTCCGGTTTCACGGGAAGTAAGATTAACTCTCGATTTTTATATGGAACACCCTACATATTATTATATTTTGGAATCTACATTATCTTCTGAATCCAACGATATAACATAAATGACATTTCAGCTGTGAAATCCATTTTTGTACTCTATTTTACACTTTCGAATTTAGAGTACCTTCTTTCAACTGTAATTTCAGTTCTGTTGGTCCCACAGAAAACGTACGGGTAGAGTACCATTATGGTACTATTTAAAAAGCTAGTTTCAGCTCTATAACCACTTTGAAGAAATTTAACGCTCTGTAAGTAGAGTAAATTCAATGTTTTTGACTCCAACTCTATTTTTTATGGTTGCTATGGTACTATGATTCATTAGAATTAATCGGGGATGATCAAGGCACTCTAAATTCAAAAGTAAAATAGAGTCCAAAAAGTAATTTGACAGCTGAAATGTCACTTATGTTATATCGTTGGATTCAGAAAATGTGGTATATTTCAATAAATATAATAATATACAGGTTGTTCTATATATATAAGTAAAATTATATATACGTAAAATTGTATTGTAAACATATAATATTGAAACACGTTTAAGTAATTTTATGCGTACTACACAAGTTAATTAATAACAACTCAAAAATAATACAATTTATGACTTACTTAACAATATCTTTCCTTAATAAACTATTGGACTAATAACTTGTCGGTAATTAAATCTCCCTGAAGCAGCAAACAGCATTCAATAAGTCTCGGCCATAAAACGCAATTGGTACATAATAAAACTGTCCTTAGACTGCGTGTGTAACACGTGTTCTCATGATTACCTAATTTAAAATTTAATAGCTCAAGACGAGTAGAAAATATATTCAAATATAATACACCTCAACCCGTATGGTTGGGTGAATTAAATTTAAACTTCTTTAAAATTCATATAGTCCCTGCTACTTGCATTATTAACAACTTTGTTTCAATCAAAACTTGTTTGTTTGTCAGATGAACGATTTGGATGGGTTTAATCTAAATACTTTTAAATAAGTAGGACTCGTATGTTGGGTCAATTTGAATAGGTAAAAGAACCCGTGAGTAGTTGATAAAATTCAGTGAAGACGAACGTGGGTTTAAATGTGCACATAAATAAGTTTTTTTTTTATAATAAATGAAGAATCGTAGTTTCGAAAACATATTTTATCTCGTATTTTATATATTTTCCCTAAACAATTTTTTACCACTTCATGGCCTTAGCTGAAGATATATTTTTAAATCTCCATATAAGTTTTACTAAGCCCAGTTTTGCACGTTATACTTTGAATAATATGGACACTTGTCCACCTCAGTGACATTGGCACTAGGGGCGAATTTAACTAAGCGAATTTAATTTAAGCAAGTAACTAAAGCTAGTAACAAAATTTAGCTACTTGCATTGTGTGAATGTAGAATTTAGTATTTAATAGTATTTAGTAGCGAATTTAGTATACACTTTCAGCAAGTAGAATAGATCTAGTATCTATTTACTGGAGCAACACTGACGAAGTTTTCCACGTAACACTGAAGCACTATACTGCACTCGACGGGCGTTTCACCAACTAAATTGGGCTCATCTGGAGATGATTCAAACTCGACTTATGCTAATACTTGACCTATTTCCACTTAAATTATTGTTACGGTTCAGTGACCCGTTGCGACGGTTCTGTGAACCGTTGCGATAGCTGAGTGAACCGTCGAGATGGATCAGTGAACCAAGATTTACTAACCACTAAAGCGGGTTGTATAGGATAAGTAAGCAAAGGAATAACCTTACTATTTTTAAGATATGTCGAAAACAACTACTTTGCGTGAAATATGCACCCCCCAACATTGAATACAATGGCATCTCTTCATATAACCTCAACTTATTGCCTTGAATACATTTTTCTTTTTAATAGTGTTATCTACATCTATTAAATAATGCAATATTAAACAAGCATCTACATTACATTAAAAATAATTATTTTTGGTCACATAGGTACCTTTTATGTTGAATTTTAATGAAAAAAATATTATTTTTAACTGACAAAACTGAAATTGTAGTAATCCTCCTTAGTCTAATGTACGATACGTATTATTCCTGTACTTATTAAATATTTCAATATTTATATTAAAGACAATAAATTGAGGTTATATGAAGATATGCTGTTTTAATTCAATGTTCAATATTGCACGAAATTTTAGAAAACATATGTAGGTATTATGTAAAAGTTAGATTAATCCAGAGTGCCATTTCTAATTCGGGGAAACATTTCGAGTGGATATAGAGCTCAACCCTTGCCCTCGAGCGAGAAGTGTACAATCCTGTGTTGGTATGTGTAACTTACTAACTTTCAAAACACTACTGAAACTTTACTACAAACAGCAAGGGAGTGTAAATTAATTTCAAATGTAGTTTAACGTTCTGTATATATCATCTTCGATGTCATCACTGGATATCTCGAAAACCATGAGAGGATAGAGAGATGCAGTTTTCACGAACCTACTTTTTTGAGATAAACAAATATAGCGCTAATAGATTTTGGCTGTTATAGTTATAACGAAAAATTAAGTTAGAATCTAGTGGTCCTATATTTTTGAAGTGGGCCACAGTTTTTGTGTTCAAAGTGCAAGTTTTTTTAATGAAATTCGTAGTGGGTCATAACAGTTTTCAAAAATTAATAAAAAATCCATGTTAGAGCAATTCCATTGAAAAAATCCAACTTACACTCTATTTTTGATTGAATGAACTATTTCGGATGAACTATTTTACCAATCAATTCAACACGAGGTCGTCTTATTTAGGTAATAAAAGTTACATGTTTGATGACGTAATTGCTAAATCCTGCAGAAATATACGATGACAAGGCGTTTTATTTAGGTTTATGGCTGAATATACATACATATTTGGTTATTTATTGCCCATAAATTAAAATGCAGCTTGCTTATTATTAATACACCTAAAACAAAGATTAATAAAACTAACAATAAGCGAAGATTATTCAAATTACATGGTTGAAGTCTAGGAACAATTAAATATTATTTATTGTAAACATTATACCAAGATGTAATTAAAATTATAATTAAATTAACGAGCAAGACATCTTCCCAATGCAGGTAGAAGGACAAACCAAAGTGTGTTTGTTTATTTTCATCCTAATTTATGATAAACTCAAATTCTATGCCGATTGTGGCTTAAAACTGTTGCAGTCAACAAAATATTATGCATATTGTTTTTTCTACCACTGTATGGAAAAGTTCCAAAATTTAGTTAGTATTATAATGAGTCAGGAAAAGCAGATTTTTCACAAAAGTGCGGAAAAGTAAATCAATGAACACCAAACATTACCGAAAACTTTCCTTATTAGAAATATTTACAGTGAATTTTTGAAAATTGGTAAATACAACAGACTGAAACGTTGCATATTTTTCCAATTCACGCATAAATCGCGACTATAAAAAAAGTTATAAATTGTCCAGTGAATTTTTTCGTTAGCTGTGACTGGAACGTATTTAAAAGACCATTAAAATTAAAACTCAATGTTTTAATGACTGTTTACCTATATGATCCACTCTTTATGAGACAACCTTAATGCCTATATGGCCCATTTTCTTTTGTTTTTGAGTTATTTGCGAAAATTTCGTTCGGTTCCTGCCGATAAAATTTCGAGTTATGACATAATAGTACTTTGTGTATCTAGTAGTAACTAAAAATAATATATTCCCGGACGACAATGTAAATTGATTGAGCAAGCGTTGGAGTCCGGAAATGTGCTTTTACAGATAAGAGGTACACATACTATTTTCTTCTGAAATAGTAGTCAATATTATTATAAATCAAGAAGTTGTCGAAGTAAAAATGTAACGCATTAAATTTTTTTATTATAATCTAATTGCTTAAGAAGTCGTTTGCTTGACAATCACTCGGTACGGAAAATTTACTCCGCGGCCTAGAGAGAACAACTTATATTTTTTAAATGAAAATCATAATCATATGCGAAAACAAAATGAAAGGTATTTATAACCCCCAAAATAAAGATTCTATGAAACATAGTTAAGATGATTAAATGAACCACATACAGCGTGAGTCAATAAGAACGAATGCTTTAGTAGCTCCTTAAATAAAGGAGATACAGTAAAATGTTGAAAAAGGAAGTTATTCTATCTCCTTTTTCTACAATTCAAAATTATTTTTCGATATACAGGGTGCACCGTTGAGCGGTTACAGCATCCAACATTTGTTTTTTATATGGAACACCTTGTATTTTATACGAGATTTTGATTAAGCTTAAAATTACCTATACATTGGTGCTCCGCTTGCTGGTCTTGTATGCGGGGTTGCCAAGTTATTTCGGTTTTTCTAAAAATTTGGGGCAAAATATAACCTTGTAAAAAAATTATAGTCCTTGTTTCTGATAATTAAAGGTTGAGATTCGGTGTATAGATAATCAAACCCTTATACTATAAGCCGATATCATCGTAAAATTATTTGCTTGTACAGGGTGTTTTTGCTAAACAACTGAAGTGGTCTGAATATATTGTGTAAAAACTCGTTTTTCTTTTAAGGAACCCTTTGTATATATTAACACCAGACAAACGAGTATTAAATAGGCTCTCAAATGATATATGGTTTGCTATATCTAACTCTAATAGTTTTCAAGATATTCAAATTTATACAAATATGGCAGTGACTTCTTTGTCATTTAATTATTTATTTATTTATGTAATTTTTTTCTTATTTTGTTCAAAACTGTAGTTTTTTAAACTTTTCTTACTACCATGAACCATATTTTATATCTCTTAAACAGCCACCGGTATTTTCGTAATTTCAGAAACACATCAGTTAAAAATTTTTATAGGAACCTAATAAACATTGAAAAATATATTTTTTAAATAAATTAAAGAAATCAAATACTAACAAAAAATGATGAGGGATGAAACAACATAATTTTAGACGGCCACAAACTGAATTCATCAATTTCTAATTTAACATTATAAGTACTGAGATTTCGAGATACAAATCACTACAAAGCTTGACACTTTGTAGTGATAGCCCTATCCATTGCGAATACACTGAGGCATCTTTTTGGGAAACGGTTGAGATTTGACAGAGTAATTGGCTAAAAACAAAAATAAAGTTGACAAACCGACATTCGCGCACTAATTTATACAGAAATGCCCACCAATAATAAGTTTTTTATCTACTACACAACCACAATACTCTTTTGACTGTCAAAAATCCTCCCCCAAGAACAGAAATCGAGCTCTGCGAATTCTAAATTTTTTTCGGTTTTATTAATAGGGGGAATCAAGTTTTCGTTGAAAGGCCCTGTATAAAGAAGCAGTAACATCTTTATACAACATAAAAAAATAGCAACTGCCTATTCATATTTAACAGGCGTATAAAATTTAATATATCGTAAACAAAATACCGCGACGGGATTAAAATAGCAGTTGAATTAATATGTAAAATGGATCTCGAATATAATTCCAAAACGGCTAAGAATTTTATTTACATACGGAACGTGCCTCATTATACTACATTCTGTGTCTGCGGACACAATAGCCGTCACTGCTGCCAACCTGCTCCTCGTTTGTATTTATATTTATATCTTTGTTTATTGTCCGTGATATGAATCAATTGTTTCACCTTCCGCAGATGGATTATCATGCCGGGAAGGGATTACTCATGTACGATCGCCAATGACGGAGGCGTCGGTCGTTTTAGCTGTACCCACATGGAAATGACTTTAACTAAGCGGGAAATTTAACACTGAATATGGATCACTGGTTTAGTAGTTAATCATGACTCAATCGCTAGTTGCATTCGGCAATAATTGGCGATTCCAAAAATAAATGCGCCTTCTGCATGAAAATATTTGAACCTACTTAAAAGGTAATTTTTGGAGGCTTATTGCTGATATAATGATAAATAACACGTATTTGGGTTTATTTAACGTAATAGGTAATTTAGTGGCGTTTTTGATTTTTTAGTATTACAAAGTTAAGAACGTTAGAATTTGTACATCTTTATTTTTAAATTTTAAAATGGCATTCAAAAGAAATCAGCACAACACAAACTGCCGTGTTTATAAGTGTCATTCCAGAAAATTAGTCAATATAGAATTGTTTAAGATTGAAGATAGGTAGAAGTTTGGCACTAGTATAAGAAACTATTTCTCATTCATTTCTCCAAAAGGCATGTAACAATTTCATAGCAGGAAACACGTTTAGTTACACAACATAACCACTTTGTTGCAGTTTGTCTATATTTTTCTATTATTAGTCTTATAAAAGCAGAATATATTTTAAATATTATTTAACAAAAAACAAGCACTAATATGGTATCACCATACAGTTTATCACACTTATTTTAGTCCAAAATGTAAGTAAACAAAAACTAGGGTACCTGTTTCAACCCAAAAAATTCATATAATTATCAATGAAGCATTTATGGGACGTTTGACTGCTTTTACCACTCTTTATCCTTTATTTCACCCTAACTAGCACAAGAAGTCACTATATTTATGGCAGATGAATGCTAAATTGCTAGATAATGTGATATGAAATCCAAAATTTTTACTCGCCTTCCTCCATATTTGTTTACAATTTGCAGCGCCCTCATCGGTAATTTGAATCGCCAATATGCTCGGGGATGTGGCGAGATTACAGTCACGTGATTGCAGATGAGACAGACAAATCGGAAATAAATTAACGAAACCATTGGATTATATAACCTCACTTTTTTTGCTTTGACCTTTTTAAAATGACGGTTTATAATCTATTTTGAATTACGTATTATAAAAAATTAATATTGTCAAATCAACCAATTTGATAATCCGAGAATATCAAATAATTAGAACTACAAAGTGTCAGTGTGGCTGTTTACAGGATTGCTCGATCCCTATACTACAATGTAATCCATAATTGTGACGTCATCAAAGATCCAAAGATCTCGAACTTGTATAAATAGGTACACTTTATACTGTTATTACAAACTTTAATAAATAATAATATTAATAATCATTCAAATACGAAAATTCTTTTGCAAATGTGAAATATAACAAACACAAAATAGGTATATTTCGACAATTCGATTACATAGATCTTCGATGACGTCAGAAAGGCGGATGACAAAATTGAGCGATCGAGCAATCCTGTAAACAGTTAACAATCCTTGAGTGTGGCATACTTAATCTGTAAAAAGTTGACAGTGACACTAGTGACAACAGTTGCACTTTACGGCACCACAAAACTCATAAAAGTAACCAAAACTTTAAAATTTATATACACAATGACAAAATAATAAAAAGTAACGAAGATAATTCGGATAGTATCAAAACAATCATGAAAACAGTAGCAGATAGGTTTGACCTGCATCACTGCGTCAAGTTGCAGTTCACAGAATCCACGAATTACTAAAACACAAGTTAAAACTGTGTAGGAGAGAGATCTCATGGTGATATAATCGGATAAATGATACTAAAGCAATAAAAAAAAGTACCAAGAAGAATGGTTCGGTTAGGTTAGGTTTAAAAGTGAGTGGGCCGAAAACCAGACCCTCTATCGCGACCACGTGATCTATTGTTAATTCTTTATCCTAGTTTATAAAATATCAAATTGGATTTTCAATTTTTCTAATTATTCTAATTATTAACAAATCTTATTTATTAGAGCAGTTTTTCTTTACACATTCCATAAGAACAATGTGTTGGAGAAAGACTTTGTACTATATTATGTAGGAACATCCTTTAAGGTATATCTCTCTGTCACTATTAGAGCTAGATCTATCAAACTCCATATCAATATATCCGTGACAGTATTCTATCCAAATTCGTAAAAATGCACAGGGTGTTCCGTTTAAAAAATATAAGTTATGATAAACCTCTCTTCTTTGGGACACCGTGTATAAATGACAATAATATGAATGTGAACAAAAATTTACCTCTCTGAACATTTTCCATTATTTCAACTTAAAATGCCACAAACTGCACAGGACTCTTCTCGGTCGGTGGGCCACACCGTATACAGGTAGTCCCACATTCAGTGTTACAACAAATATCTCCGTTACTGTAGAACCTACTTAAAAATGTTTTATATAAAAGTTGATCAGGCATGTGAAATTCTCATGTTTTTTAAATGGGACACCCTGTATATTGTTGAATATTTGGTTCCTCCAGTTAGTTCTAGATAAGTTCCATTTAACATGTGCTATACTTAAAGTTAACGGTTTCCAAGGCGTTTTTATCAAAACACTACCTGGACAGGTACTACACGAGTACTCTGTATACGAAATATTCTAAACATATACAGTGAGGACATAAAGTCCGTCCCCCCACTCTAACTTTTGAGCTACTGGGTAGATTGTCAAGAAATTTGGAACGATAATATATGACTAAATTCTGCATTTTTTAACATATCAATGACAGCTCTGAATGTCAAAGTGACAGCAGGCCGCGCAATAGGAAAATTTTTTTAAATGGAAATGGGGGTCGCGTGGGGACTCATTTTGAAGGTATTTTTATGCTCAAAACATCCCCCAAATGTGAGAACATTTGGTTCAGTAATTTCCAAATAAAAACTAGTAATATCGATTTCTGTTATATCATTTTTTTGCATAGATATTACAAATTATTGTAAATTATTCAAAGCAGAACAAAAATTAAAAGTAAACAAATAACAATAAACCATCCCTAACCTAAAATAACCTAAATTAAAAAATTATGAAGTAATTTAAATTAAACCTAAAAAATTTTAGAGGCAGAAACAAATTTAGAAAACACGTGTTACTTCAAAATATGTTGAAAATGACCTCCAAGAACCTCCTGACAAATAAATGTTCCATGGGTAAGTTCTATTATAAAGATTATGTGGTAAAAAGATTATGTTATAAACTGATTTATTTGGAAATTACTGAACCAAATGTTCTCAAATTTGGGGGATGTTTTGAGCATAAAAATACCTTCAAAATGAGTCCCCACTCGACATCCATTTCCATTTAAAAAAATTTTCCTATTGCGCGCCCAGCTGTCACTTTGACATTCAGAGCTGTCATTGATATGTCAAAAAATGCAGAATTTAGTCATATATTATCGTTCCAAATTTCATCACAATCTAGTTCTAGTTCTAGTTCATCACCCAGTGGTTCAAAAGTTAGAGGGGGGGGGGGGAGGACGGACTTTATGTCCTCACTGTATAAAAGCTGCAAGTATACGTTAATGTCTTGAAAATCGTTAACTTTAAGTTATAGGACATGTTACATGAAACTTGTTTAGAATTAATATTATAAATCGAATTTCCAACGATATATCTACGGGGTTGTTCCATTTAAAGAAACAAATGTTTGCTGATTTTTGTGATCACCTTGTAGAAAATATTTTACATGCCTGATTAACTTTCATATGAAACTATTTCTAGTAGGTTCGATAGTAACGTAGATATATGCATAATACATAACCTTCCTTATGAGATGAATAACTTACCTTGTGGCAAAGATTTAGTTGTCTGTCTGAACTCTGAAATAAATAAATAAATAAAACATTAGTCTCATTTACGGCTGATGATAACTTCAATTATTACTCATTACAAAATAATAATAAAATAAGTGTAAGCTTGAATCACCGATTATCGTTTATAAGTCGCACAGAATTATTTTCAACAATGATCTGAATTCAGGTGAATACCAGAAAGGCTAACTATTTACGGCGGACTATTATGCAACATAAAACTAAGTGTGTTTACAAGTAAACACAGGCTATATTTATACATTTACGATCTTACTACGGCCGTTGAAATAGAACAAGGAGTTGTTTTACGATAGACCATTGTTTGCAAGCTGCAACACACCCTAAAAGGGCAAGTCGTATATACAGGTTTCTTTCAGACAATTGCTGGTTCTTATATTTCGATACAATACTATTGACAATACAAAGAAATTTTTCTCTTGTTAATGGTTCGTTGTTACATGCGTGTTGCAGGCGACAGTATTGCCTATTAAATTAAGTCATGTGGAAATTCGTTTTTATATAATATAAATAGTATTGTCGTGTCGATATATCTCAGAGTCTATAATCTTGGTCTCTAGATCCAGAGCTAGGGGGTTCTATTTCATGGGGACTCGACAATTTTAAACAAATTGTTGATTCGGAGAGATAGATAGGCAACCAGCTCTGTGGGCGAGCTAGGATAGGAAATATCTACCAAGTGTTAATGTAGAAGATTACCATGGGTGCATGATTATGAGGTTTTCCATGTTTCCCATATTCTTATAGAGGAAAGTAGCCTAATTTCGGACATGTTCCCATTTGCGGATACCCATAATTCTACAAATTATCGCTATGTTAAAGGCAATTTCATTACTGTTGGGCGTATTTGGTTGCATATTAATATTATATGATAAATAGTTGTTAAATTCTTTTGCACAGCGGAGTATCAGACATTTTTATGTGTGATATTTTGAGAGTGGTGTTTTTAATATTTATTCTCATTTTAAGAATTTGGATAGATTGCTCGGTAAGCATAGGATATAATAGTTGTATGTTTATAAAGAAAAGTTATTTTCACTCATAGTTTCGACAAAAAAAGTAATTTAAGTAGATTTACTTCTAATTTCGGGTACTAAAATGCACCCAATTTCAGATATCCGAAATTAGGAAATCTAAAACTTTCTTAATTATAAAATTTTATTACATAGAGAAAGATGCTCAAAGTGAGTGGCAAAAGCAAACAGTTAAATTCTGTTAACATGAAATGGGCAATAGACGCTGTTATAAAAAAAAATTAATTTCAGATACCCTATCCGAAATTAGAATACCATTTTTTTAACTAACAAATTCGCATTTTTTAGTTTTATTTAAATTTTCTTACTCAAGCAAAAATTATACATACAAAGAGATATATTACAGTAAATGAGGTCATACCAAAATTTTGTTAAATTCTGTTTAATTACGTATTATATGGCTAATTTAGCAAACTTATCCGAAATTAGGCTACTTTCCTCTACAAAATACTAGGTTTACCGTTCTAAGTTGTTCCTGGGGGATTAATGCGACCTACAGAACTACAATTTGCAGATCTCCCACAAAAGTTTTATAATTTTGGACTAATGCTTATGATTAGAACGATATTAGAAGAGATATTGGTATTATTTCAAGTACCTATTAATATACAGTTTGTCCTAGATAAGTCTGCAAAGTATAAGGAATTAAAAAATGTAAGTGTTAATGTAAAAATGTAATAAGACTTTCTTACGACTGATTAACTAATGTCATACATTTAGACAGTTAATAAACAGAGCTTATAGCCAATATATATAGAAAAATTATGGTTTTCAAGTAAAGATAAACTGAAAAAATATGGAAAATAAAAACGATAGCATTGAAATGAAAACAAAAGACTGTTTGTCACAGACTTAATCGACTGGTTACGATGGCCGTAGCGGCACGTTGCTATATTAGTCCTTTTAGACCCCGGTCTAGCATGCTTTTTTGGCATTTTTTCAGGAATGCTTTCTTACTATTAGAACTAGAACGAACATCTATTTTATCACCGTACTAGTGAGAAAACTCACACAAAGGTCGTATTTAAAAAAATATAAAACATTTATCAAAGTTTACAGAATTATATTATGTTCTGTAAACTTTGCTGTATATCCTTGTCTATGCAGGGTTATTCAGAACTTATCTCTAAAACTTTGAGGATATGTGCATCCTTAAATAAGAAATCGATATTACCAACAAAATTTATAATAAAAGTCTTAAGATTTCCCGTAAACAATGTTTAAAGTTATACCATTATAAAGGACTACGTAGATGGGCAAATGTACTTCAACGACAATCTGATATACCACATTCCTAAGAATGTGGTAAAAAAAGTAGACACGTTTTTTGTACCTAGAACGCCTGGGCGAATAGACTTGGACTACAGATAATATCTCTATTGTATATTCAGTCATCAAATGGCTCATGTGTACAGTAATG